>ML681966.1:13008652-13330273 GCA_007922195.1 Podocnemis expansa | reverse complement strand
CACAAAGAAACCAGTTGCTGAGCACTTCCATCTTCCTAATCACTCGATGATGGATTTGTTAATGACTGTCGTTAGAGATGTACCTGGGACATCAAGACTCCAAAGAGAAACAGCTGAACTCGAATTAATATGCAAGCTAAATTCTGTGAAAGCAGGACTCAATCGAGATTTTGGGTTCTTTTCACATTACAAAGGGTAATTTGACTTCAGGCTTCCCATTCTTTAAGCCTGTAAACTGCTCTGATTTGCTGTTACTTTATGACCCGATCCTATGTTTTACACCCCCTTGCATTTAGTTTCATTCCTTTCTGTAAGTTCACCCATCTTCGAAGCATCTGAGGAAGTGGGATCTTCTCCCCACGAAAGCTCATGCAAAAAATAAATGTTAGTCTTAAAGTGCCACACAACTGCTTGTTGTTTTTTTACTGGACACAATCACCAAGTCTACGGCCCTGGCCCCCAGGCGGGGTGGGCAAGTACAAAGTCTCTAAACAGCTTGGCTGGTCAGGGACTATTCAGGGATTTAGCCAAGAAAGTGGGTTGAGGAGGGAGATGTAGGCCCACCTGCTCCACTGCATCTCAGCCCAGGGCCCTAGGCGGGGACGGAAGGGCTGAGTCCTAGGTCAGCGGGGCTCTGGCCAAAACATGCTGCCCTTTGGCCTGGCCCTACATTTGGCCATCCCTGGGCTACTTCCTCCAAACCTGACCCCTCCCCTGCCCTGGGTACCTAACTCCAGAGGGGATAGCCATCTTTGGGGTCTCCCCTCATTCCTGGTCTGCCTCGGGGCATGGTGGCTGCCCTGATGTTCAGCGGGCTTTGGGGTGCCCTCCCCAGTTGGCCACCTCAAGGTTCTCATCTCAGTCACTCGGAGGCTGGGCAGCCATAGAGCTGGCTGACAGGAGAGGCCGGGACCGGCTGGCGGGGCTGGACCTGGCCTCCTCTGGCTTGCTCCCTCCAGGCAGGCATGTCCTTCCCCTTTGAGCACTCAGCCCCAACTCAGCTCCCAGCCTGGGCTTTTCTACTTCCCCTTCCTGCCCTGGCCACCCCCCTCTGCTTCTGGGGCCTAGGTCCTGCAGTTCCCCAGCCTGGCCAGAGAGGGTGTTTGGGGCATTCCTCTGGCCCCAACTCTGAGGGAGGCCACAGCGCCCGCTTACAGCACTTTATCAAAAATGCTATTTTTGGCAAGTAAAACTAGTGAAATCAGTATTAAACATATTTCTTTACAAAAACTGGTTGTAGTTGGGGAAAAAATGCAATGATTTCAATATGATTCAATTCTAGACTTTGACTTTTTTAAAATGTAACAAATATAGTGGAAACTTTGCAAAATTAAAGTTTTGAGAATCTAAAGAAATATTAGTCTTTTCTTGGGGGGAAAAGAAAAGAGTGTCTTGTTGAGAAATCTGTGTGAAAATATTGACCAGCTCTGTTTAAAGCACTTTGTGTGCCTGTTGGTGAAACTGTATCAATAACTGAGAAATCATCACAAAGATTGGGAGAAGAGAAGAAAAATACCTCCACTCATACCTCTGCATTGGGTTAAAATGTATTATTTACCATATCTGCTTTTTTATCAGCAATGAGACTAAAATCTGCAGAATTGGAGTTTGAGATGAGAGAGTGCAAATTTCATCACTGCTGCACTCAATCAACACATTTTGTACTGATTAATTTAATTCTCTCTAAATCTAGGTCAACTTCCAATTTCTAGTTTGCAAATTGGAAATTTCCAATCTTCTTTCACCTTTTGGAGTGTCTTCCAAAAGCAATATCAACTTCAAATATTGTCAGTAATTTTTTGTTTATTAGTTCTTGGTAGCTTATCTGAGATAAAGGTGGGGGAATTTATTCAGGTGAATTGACATAATACTTGATCCTTGCAGCCGTGTTATGGCTCAGTGAGCATCTATGATTGAAACTTCCTTGTCTTTTTAAAGCATTTTCGATCATTAAATGATATAGTCTTGTTACAAAAAATGCAGTGTGTTTTGGAAACAGACAAGTATTTTCACCAATACTGTTTGTTGCATATTTTGTCAGCATCCTAAAAGAATCTGACTACCAATCTTGAATACTTTTTGGTTAGAATACAATTAATTTCTAGTTTATATAGTGTCTTTAGCATGCAAATGACTTGTTTTTTGAACATCTTTTGCTAAAATGTGAGAGTTAGGGTGGGAGTCAGCCATCTTTTTGTCCCCATCCTTCTTCTTTGGAAGTCTCAAAGGGCTGTTTCCGGGTCAGGAGTATATATGTGGAAGGGACTGGAACACTGAATCATGTGCATATATAACAACTGTATCAGAAGCTGTTTTACGGAGAGAGGGATTTTTTTTTTCTTCTTCCTAGATTTCAGTTATTTTTTTTTCCCTTTTTTTGAAAAACACCACAGGCCATTTAGATTAACAGAAATGAGCTAGATATTAAATTCACACTTTTCAGGCAAGATATTTACCTATTTCCTTAATTTTTGCTGCCATTTCTCATCTAAATATGAACTTTTAGATGACTGAAATCCATGGGGCTTTAAGTTAAGCATACATTTAAGCACTTTGCTGAATCAAGGTCTTACACTAGAGTAGATTCCTTAGGGCAGTGGTTTTCAGACCAAGAGTCAGGACTCAGTACTAGGTCACAGTGCACTTTTGCTGCTGCCAGCAGAAGGCTGGAATGCTTTGCTGAAAGCTGCACTTGTTGGGTCATGGGCATAAAATTAAAATGAGTTGTGAGGGGGGGAAAGAGTTTGAAAATCACTGCCCTAGGGATACCTAATTGACTGCTTCACTTTCTAATTTGTGATTTTATCATTGATTTTAATTAGAACTTGCCAGAATATAGAATTTCTTTCACAGGGAGAAGGTCAAATTTAAGAGAATTTTTATACTGAATAGCACAGAAAGCCAAAAGTTCTTGCTTGAGGAAATATTCTAAAGGAAAAAAAAAAACCCCTTTTGGAAGAACCAAAATGGAATCTTTTTTTCTTCCCCCAACTCCTGACAAGCAAGCAGCTTCTTTTGAGGAGGCTGCTGTGTCAAAAGGGAGTGGGGGACTGGGCTGACAAAACACCAAGCAGTCTGTATGGCCAGTCTCCTCTCCTTGCCTATTTTCTGTCAAGGTTTGATGGACTTAATGTGTTCCGTCCTGATGTTGAATACACTGAATGTTTTTTGTAATAGCTTGTGGTATTTACATATGTGTAACTGTTGACTGTTACTCTAGATAAGATATCTTGGTACATTCTGTATTAAAACTAATTTCCCAATAATACAGAAAGTTCAAAAAAGAAGCCTAAGATACAAAGGGTCTCTAGAATGGCATGTGACGTCCTTAAAAGTGGCCTATAAAAATCCTTTCTATGCAATACTTCTGTGAGTTACATAACAAGTTCAGAAACTTGGAATAATTCATATTAAAAGCTAATCTGCACATAATACACTTGGAGCAAATTGAATCTTCTTGTGACTTTAATGGGTATGAAAAAATGAATATTTATTTGGATAAAGTTCTTCCTGCACAAAGCAAAATGTGATAGTCTTATTTTGCATTGCCAAACATTTTAATTTATAGTAATTAGGGGTCTGGGGAGGAAGGAACAGAAAACTGATAATGGTAAATAGTGGCACTTAAATGAGTCTTTCCATTTTGGAGTAATAAAATGTGTTGGAGCTATTGGCTAATTATTATGCAATATGTTTAAGCTGAAACAGATTTTTCAAATAAAATTGCTTTTGTCTATAGCTGACTCAAGAACATTTGGTGATAAAACTTGCCTTATTCACAAGCCTCTGATGGTAGGGGAACTAGTGGACAAAATAATTTAGGAGTACTTAAAGTTTAGCTGGCAGGTGTAGAGTTAGTGACAAACTCAAATCATCCTAAGAGACAAAAGTGGAGATGGAACTCTGAGATCACCATGTCACAAAATGATGAACAAATGAAGATAAATTGGGAACTGAAGGGGAAAAAAACTTCAGAAAACAAGACTGAGGAACGTGAGTGTTTCTGAAGTTATGGGGTGCTCTGTTTTTAATTGAGCTACTGACTAAAATGCATCTAGACAGTGACAAGGGGGAGTTCAGCTAGCTATGCACAACTTCAGAACTTGTGAGTACCAGTATAGGTTTTTTTTCCCCTCCCATTCTGTATGCTCCCCAATCTTCAAAGCATTTGAGAGAGTGGGATTTTCTCCCATGAAAGCTTATGCAACAAGTACACTTGTGACACTTCAAGTGCCAACAGGCTCTTTGTTTGTTTTTATTGAACTAGACTATCACAGCTGCCCCTTTAGAACTTGCCTATGGAGTTCCTCAAACATAGCTCTGTAGTCCACTTCATCTGTTAAATTGGAATATGAAGATGCTGTTCATTACCAGATCCTTGTCTCATAACAGCAATGAATTTAAGAGAAGGCATTTCAAGGTCAGACTTCTCAAACTTCTAGAAGAGGAGCCACAACCCGAGTTCAGAACCTGAACGTCCCTAAATGACTTGGAGCCAGATGAAGAAAAATGGTTTCTCAGTATGCCATAGTGCTTCAGCAGTCCCCAGAAATGGTTAAACTACAGTATGCTTTGTAGTAAAGAGCGCAGTAGAGCTGTCTGCAGAAATTTTGATAATCTAGGATTGATATTTTGTAATGTCTTTCCAAATAAATCCTTCATTTACAAGCAGCATTATGTAATTATTTGATTGGAACAGACACAATTTTAGAGCCTATTTACTTAATAGGAAGTCTTTCACATTCCACCCCTTGCTTGTTGCTCTTTAAATGACAAATATTGTACTGAGTTAACTGCTATAACATGAGTGTTGTCCAGAATTTCTAGAAGAAACAGGGTACAATAGGGTTATTTATGAGCTGTGTAAATTCCAAATCAGTATATAACTGCCTGACAGGTCAAATAATTTAACTTGTAGAGGGGGACCTTTACTCTAACTGCTGGTAGAGCCTTTGGCGTAGATTCTGATCTCACTTGCACAGGCTGACATCAGGTGTAATGCCACTGAGTTCTGTGGAGATATACCAGTTTAAAATTTCTGTGAGTAAGATTAGAAACAAGTCCAAATACTCTGCAGAAATGAACTAATGTCTATTCTATCACATACATCAGGAAAATTGACTTCTGAATTCTGATTGCCAAGATTTTTTTAGTGGACAAGTCTAAGCATACTGAAAGAGCACAGTCTGATAGTATTGCTCTTCCTGATCGGCAGTTTTTGAACATGTAGTTGTGAACTCTGCTAGGGAAGCCACTGATGGAGAATAAATACAGAACAGTGAGAAGTTCACTAAATGCATTGGAATACAGCTGAATAGTAACTCCTCTTGTACCTTTGGAAATTTTGCTTCTGATTTAAAATGAATTAAAAATAATTAGGTCTTTGGGCAGCTGTGCATAGGAAGAGCTCAAGGAGCCTCACCACTTTGTGGCTGATACAAAGGCCTCACATAATGGTGGTGGTTCCTGTAGTCACAAGAATGCAATGGCATATTCCCTTTCTGAGATGCATGGAACCTCAAGAGAGTTAGGTGGGCTTATGGCCTTCCACTCTACAGGCAGACACTGACTTACAGAGGAGGAAAATTGACTGCAATTGCATAAAGCTATTTTGAAAGATGTTATGTTTCTTGATACATTGATGGGTTGGTGCTGGTCTGTACTGCCCCCTACTTGGACCTTGTTTGAACTACACAACTTGATTCTTGATTGCAAAGGTCACCAGATTTCAGAGATTTCAAGGCCTGAAAGGGAACCACTGTGATCATCAAATCTGATCTCTGGTCTCAAAGTGTTCCAGCTAGGCTGAGTTGAGCAAATAAGGTACAGTGTAGCATTTTAATTTTTTGACATTTTGCCTTAAACTTTCTGAAATCAACCTGGTATTTTAAATATGAAATATTGTAGGGTACTGAAATAGTTAAATCTATCTCCACATAAGTCTACACCAGGAGTGGCCAAATTTATGGAATTCAAGAGCCACACAAGTTGATTATTAAACTTTCAAGAGCCGCACTGAGGCATGTAGCTATATGCTTTTACCTACTCCGAAATTACTAAGTTTAAAATTCATTGCACACTTCAGTTTTATTGTAAAAAGAGGACAGTAGGGTCAATATTTAATGTCAGATTTGAATAATTACTGAAGGTTACCATAAAAACTAGGTCTATACAGTAAAAACTTAGCTGCTGCTCGATGTAGAAGCCTGCAGGCTAGTGGGGAGGGTTTTTTTAATCCTGACCATGCCACATTTCTCCCCACCATCCCCAAACCCCTCCTGAACTCTTAGGCTGGGGCTGCTTTTCTAAACTGATTCACTGATGTTCTTCTGGGAGCCACAGTTTTTCATTCAAGAGCCACATGTGGCTCCCGAGCTTGGGTTTGGCCACACCTGGTCTACACCATACTTTGTTTAAATTTGCTTTAGTTAAGTTTTCTTTTGGCAACCCAATATGCTGCTATTTTCCAAGTATTTCCTCTCATACTTTTCCAGTGTTTTGAAATAAACATGTATTCTGGGGACTGCTGCCTTTAATTTGGGATGTCTACTGTTGTCTTGTATGTATTTGAAAAAAAATCTTTCTTTTGGGTTTAGTAACATCTGCCTTCAGTCCCTCTCTAGTACATGTTAAATGGCAAATATAACAATTACAATATAGTTATTTTTTAAACTTTGTGCTTACACAAAGCTTTCATGGATCCTAATTAATTTAATAAAAGCTCAGTCCTGGGGGGGGGGTATAGTCCCAAATAAGGCAAACTAAACAATCCAAAATCTTTTCACTTTAAATTCCTTATGCCTTGTCCTTCCCTGATTGTCTTAAAGTATTTAGTGTTTCAGTAATCCCCAGCCTCAACTTTGCATCAGAGTGAGACAAAATCAGTCTAGCTTCCCTCTGTCTTCCCCATCATAAAAAAAAAAATCAAATAAATGATAATATTCTTATTATGAGTATGACCTTTCCTCTCAGCAGCACAACTGGCTCCTGTACTTACAAAATTCAAATTTTTGTCTGGCTCAGTGGTATGAACTTTAACTTTGTCTTCAGGCTTTTTTTTTTTTTTTTCCTCTTGATCATAAGCCTGATGGGCACATTGCATCCACAGTGAAGAGCAAGGCTGCCAAATCAACAGCAATATACTGCAAACTCATGAAGCTGAAGAAGCTTGCCCCTTGTATCTTGATGGTTCTTAAACGGAAAATGTGGTAAAACTGAAGGGTTGTGTGAATTAATGGAATAGGAATAATGTTTTACATGGTTTTTATATTTAAATCCCTCAGTGAAAATGTTAAGTTTTCAAGCTAGTAGTGAGGCAAAGCTTATTATATTATTATACTTATAAAATATAAATTAGACTATACTACTAGCCTGTTCTTACCATTTGTGTTTTGCTCAGTGGAAATTCAGGGTGGCATAACTTTGTTTGGTTTTTGGGTCATGCAGGATTTAGTAGCTCAGTACATGAGAAGCATAATTATGAAGTAGTAGTCAAACTATCATCTTCACTGTAGTTCTTATTGAGACCCTGATCCCAAGCCCCTTGATGTCAATGGGAACCATATTTGGCATACATGTCAGAGGTTGCTGACCCCTGGTCTAGGCACAGATACAAAGTGAAAGCGACAAAACAACATGGGAGGGGAAATAAAGTTATTGTACTGTAGGTGTATGTGTGCATCATGGTGGTTGCATATCCATGCATAAAGAGATCCATACAAACAAGTACACATGTATAATAAGATTCAGAATGTACAGTCCATTTATAACCATAGGGATGATGTCTTCAAAGACACAAACAGCAGTAACATGTCCAACTCCCCCCTGAAAAAGTCAGGTTAGGTGCCTAGTTGCTATTTGGGCATTTATTTTTTTAGGGGGAGGGAGATCTTTCCTTAAGCCAACTTAATATGAAGAAGGATGAGTCCAGTATTCTGATTCTCCTTCAGATATTTGGATGATTGCTATGCAGACCCTCTGCCAGTGGAATTTTTGGAGAGTAGGGAACAGATATGAGTTAGGAGGAAGGATCTGTCAATATGAGTTCCCTTCCTGAGTCCATTCCAGGGCATGGACAGCAGTGAAAGGAATCGGGGCATCCTCTGGGTAGTCTCCCTCAGGAGATTCCACCAGACTTTCAATCACTTAATGACTCTCAGCCTGTGATCTCCTCAAGGAGGAGAATGGTGTTTCCCCCTGCCAACCCTGGTAAATTCACAGGAAAGTCTATAGGGCTTCAGAATGAAAATTGGAAATGTTACTCTGATTTAAAGATGGTGGGATAGCGTAAAGAGTTAAATGAGTCTTCAGTATGGATATCGTTGAAATATTGCCATCCAATGAGGTTACTCAGGGTGAGAAATTGAAAATAAATCTGTTAGTCTTAAAGTGCCACACAACTGCTTGTGTGTTGTTTTTTTTTTTTTTTTTTTTTTTTACTGGAGACATAAAGCCTCTCTATGCCATGGAATCTCTTTCTTAAATGGAGATTTCGGGGATGGCCATGTATTTAGGGAATTCCTTGCAGTGCATCTTCCAGTTATGAGCTAAAATATAGATCCTCTTTTCTGAAGAGGAACTTTTAAATCAGATATCTTTTACCCCCATACTCTTCCCCAGCTAACTGGAAACAAAACAAGATATTATCAAAGCTATACTGTTCTTCTGTTTCATTCCTTCTCATCTATATATTTCTCTAAATGGTTAATACTTCAGGACAGTGATTTCCCCCTTCTCTCCTCACTTTGTCTCAGATTCTTAGCATGTTGCTGTGGCTGTATTACTGGTCTGACTCATCCCTGGGAGATTCAGAATCTCTGGAAACTCCTAGTAAAGGCACTTCAGTGGTATTTGCTAGAGCCCAATAAAATAAAATTTTAAGAGCCATTTGGTTTTACTTGCCTGTGCCAGCCATACAGCAAACAGAAGGTGCTGTGTCTTAGTTCATGTCCTTACACTGACTCAAAGACTAAAAGTTATTGGGTCAAGGAATTGTGGGTAACAATACCTATTGTCTGTGAAGAGTTAAATGATCTATTTTCCTCCATTCTCAGATCTCCTCTATGTACTCAGCGAACAAAACTGGCCTACAGGATAGAAATGACTGGTTAGTCAAAATTTATTAAATACACTGTGGTGATGACCTAAAATGAGTATTAAATATCAGTATGGAATGAGTATTCAGACTGCCTGCTTTTCCCCACTCATTTCTATGCAGAATTAGTTTCTCCTTATTGAAATTGCCCTTGCTTCATGAGAGCTGGATGGTTCCATTACATTATATCAGAGCCTTTCACTTACCAAAAAAAAAAAATGCTCAAAATCATTCTAATTAATAAATGGTGCTGCTGGAATTTTATATATCCCTTTTTAGAAATACTTCAGGGTTTGGTATGTAGAAGAATACAAGTGGTTTTTCTCCAATTTTTTGTGTGCTTTTCTTACTTCATAAAATTTGTGTAGCGTAAATGACAATGGTGAACAATATGAAATTCCTCTTGGGCTGGAGGGAAAAACCTTCATATCATGCAGCCTCTTCGGCTGTGAAGTTATAGGCTTATCTCCTATTGTAAATGAGTCATGACGTTCCTTATTGTTCATATGCCCTTGGTTATAAGAGCGAGAAAGCAATGAGAATTGTACCCGGTTTTCAAAGTCTGCTGTATATCACTTGTTTAGCTACCTTCTGAATGAAATATACACATGTACTATACACAGCGCTTTTTCTGTAAAAGAAAAAAAGGTGCTGTCACTCTCCTTTCCCCTGCTGATCCTGCCCCCACCAGCCAAGCAGTGGGGCCCTTAAAAAAAGGTGCCAGTACTTCATACCCCTGTGTAGCATTGCAAACAAATCAGTGGCTATAGAACAAAAACGGGGAATGTTTTCATATTTTCTTTTAATTCAGACCTTGAAAAAGTTTACTGGATATCCACAAGAAACAAGGAGTCCAGAGGCACTTTTGAAGACTAACAAATGTATTTATTGCATGAGCTTTTGTGGGAGAAAATCCCACTTTGTCAGACACTTTGAAGATGAGGGAATTTACAGAATGGGAGGAACTTGGATGTAGGTACATACCAGTGGTGGCCTTAGATTATCTGGGGCCCTAGGTGAAGGTCCATAGGCCCCCTTGACTCTGCCCTCACAGCCACCCCCCACCAGTTCTCTGACCCTTCGGCGTCTTCCCCACGGGTTCCTTGACCACCCCTCGACAGCTTTCTGACCCCCCCCCCCCGTGGGCCTGTTCACCCCCTTACCTGGATGCTGGAGCTGATGGTGAGAGATTTAAAAACTCCAAATCTGGCACAGCTTCCCCTGGCTGGAGGGCTGGCCTACTCTTCCCCTAGGCCAGCTGTTCCCCACCCCCAGGGTTGAATAGCTGGCCAATGGGAGGGGCAGGTGAATGGAGTCTGTCCTATGGGCTGGCCTGCATTGCCCCGGGCTGGCTCTTCCCTGCCCCAGGGGTGGGGCAAGCCAGCCCAGAGCTGATGCTGGGTTCTGTCTCCCCCCTGCCCTTGAAGGTGTAAAACCGCGCTCAGGGAGCGCGTGGCTCACCACAACTCCTTGAGCTGGTCCTGGGATGCCTCAGTTTTTGACTTAGGTGAAGCAAGTGACTGCTCCTGCAGTATGCTTTGGGGGCCCTAGGTGGCTGCCTGCTTTGCCTACCCCAAAAGCCTCCTTTGGTGCACACAAAGATATAGGTCATATTTTGAAAATGCACATCACTGCCCATTCACACCTGAACTAAAAATGTTAGTCTCTGCAGTGGACTTCATGGAACTCATTTGAATTTTGGTTCACAAAGACCCTAAATACCAAAAGTAGTACTCTGTTTCTAAGCTGTTTTTTTTTTTTTTTTTTTTTTGTACTTTAAGTTAGGAGATAGAGGATGTCTTGAGGATAATTGATCAGCAAGACACAGAAATGTATAAGGGAGGAAAACTGACACAGTGAATATGGCACTGGCCTGAGAGAGAGGATAGCTGTGTTCAGTTGTCACCTCAGCCACAGACTTCCTATGTTGTTTTGGAGAAGGCACTCAATTCAACCTAATCTGCAAAATGGGGTTAGTGCATGAGGGTAAATCTGAGTGGGGAGCCCAGACACTATGGTGAGGGCCATATAGATAATCAGTTTGGAATATGGTTCTGTTATCAATTAAAGGTTTAATGTCTTTATTTTATAGCCTGTTCCCCAAACAAACAACTATTAATGTGAATAATCATGGATGTTGACCAGTGATTAGTTGATATGGGTTCTGAATCTTCTAGTGTTAGTGTTAGTACTGTGTGTGTACACTCATCATTAAAAACCTTTTACGCTTTCTAAACTCAAACATGCATAGAGGTGGGGCTTTTTAGGAATTATTAGTTTTTAGGTTTGACTGACTATGGGAGCCTTCAAAACGCTTTGTGTTTTTAAGATCACCTGAAAATATTGCTGTAACCATCTTTGTATGCAGTAATTGCAGTGTTTGATTTTTAAGCCACATGATTGCTTTAATGTATCAAAGCAAACTCTTGTGGCATAAGGCAACTGATAACACACATGCAGTGCCAAAACATTCAACATACAAGAAAAATAGTTGTAATCAATTGAAGCACACATGTTCAGGTGTTTCACATTAAAGAGCTAATCCTGCACTGAAGATGCATTTCTTAGTACTGACTTCTGTACGTCCTCAAAATCCCAAAATATTCTTTACAGCTCTTCAGACTCAAAAGTGGATCTAAACTTAAATCTAATTGACAGAACGCTTTCTGCATTCTTGCCTTGTTTTTTCCTTGGCCTCATTAGCATGGGCTAGCATTCCTCATAAATTGCTTTCCTTTATCTGAACCTGTTTCTTCCTTAGTATCAGAACAGAGCATCTTATAGTGGAGATGACTGTGCATATCAACCCATTCAAGTGGAGACTGGGGATGTGGTTGCACAACCAAAGAGATGCAGACACAAGAGTGGCTTGTGTGAGAAGATTCCACTCCCCTCAGCTAGACACTAGTGGATTGCAATATGCACAGACCATTTTGTGAATCAGTCTTTTGCCATAGTCCACCTTTGGAGAGGAGAGATGAGGAGGGGTACTCCATCTTTCTCAGCAACATCTTCTATATGCTTTGTCCCATTCTAAAATGTGTGTAGAATTTGTACATTCCTGCTACTCGCACCATTCTCCAGCCCCAACTGTTAAAAACACACCAGTATCCACCCTGGAGTTGAATTTGCATGGAGAAAAAAATGCAGGGTCCTTTTAGAATCTTGTCTGGTTTTTTTTTATTGTTTTGTGTTTAGCAGAATTACTGTAAAGGCAGTTGTTTTGGTAGTTTGATTTTTTTTGTTCACCAGCAGTCTCAAAATGAAACTCTTGAGTTGTGCAAATTACTGTAACCTCAGGTGACCTCTTGCTCAAGTGAGAGGTATCTCGGTCTCCATAGTGACTCAGCTATGATGGGTACTTTGCAGTGCCCAGTGCTCTGAGAGATTTTGTATAAAGTACTGTCCCAGTGGACTGAGCTGTGATGACTGTATTATTTGACTTTGAGCTTTGGCTAGAATGGGCCACATTTAAAATTAGTATCTAGAATATTTATGTAAAACTAGTCAAATTTATGTACAGATCACTTCACCAGAAGTCTGGAATTGTATAACTACTTCAGGATGTAGTGGAGTGCAAAAAATCAGATACCAACTTGTGTTAGTATCAAATATGCTTTGACTAAGAACATCGTAGTCATATTTCCCCAAACTGACAAACATTAAATTGCAAAATGAAAAATGAAGCTACCTGTTTCCACACAGAAGTCTCTCCATAGAGGAATGATGGTCCATTGACTAAAGAATTAACCAGAAATTTGAGGAACCTGAGTTTTGTTCCTTACTCTGGAACAGATTTCCTGGGTAACTTAGGGCAACTCTCCTAGGCTGTATCTACATAGCCTCCAGTGGTGGACCTCCGGGCCTGGGTTGAGAAACTTGGTCTGCAGGGCTTGTGCTAGTGGTACCAAAATAGCTATGTAGATGGTGTTTTCAAGTTGTGGCTCAGCCCCTGAAGCCCATATCCTTCCCTAGACTTTGCAATCAGAGACCCAATTTCAAAGCACTATCTGCACAGCTGTTTTGAAGAGCATAGGCATGAGCCCCCAGCGCAAGTCAGTTGACCTGTACTGAGAGTCCAACTGCCCTGGGCTGTGTAAACATAAACTTGTGTAATGTCTATACAGCAGTTAGGAATGTACTTGCCAACTCCAGCAGACAGAGGTGCTAGCTCTGCTCAGGCTGGCTCACATTAAAAATAGTAACATAGCCTAGGCAGTGGCTTATGCTAGCTATCTACATACATAACCAGGGAGTCCAGATGGCATTTGTACTTGGGTTGCTGGCCCAAGCTACTTCCAGTTCCACTGCTATTTTAATGCATTGGTTTAATCAGAGCTTAACATGGGTCTACCTGAGCTGGGATACATGCTGCCAGCTAAAGTGTATATGGTACCCATGTACTCTGCCTGCATTTTCCTTATGTAAAATGGAAATAGTAGAACTTCTGTACCTCCACAGAAGCAGTGTGGATGAGTAAATATTCATTAGATTGTGAGGCACTCAATACTATGTTAATGAAAGTTATGTAAGCATATAATAAAAATGATCAAAGGCAAGCTAAATACCAGCTGGTTAGTTTTGGTGAGTTCTTGTCTTGGAGGCAGAAAGGGCAGTGGTCACAATGGCTATATCTTCACTGTGGCTTTAAGTCAACTAAAGGGCCCTTAGGTTGACTTAAATAAAACCTAGTCCACATTTAGAAATCATTGTCAACTTAAGCAAGTGCTTAAGTTGACTCAACTCTTGCCATGTAAGTCAGTTTAAGCTTTTAAGCCCACTTTACAGGGGAGGCCCTGCCCCCTTCCCCACCCCTGGGTGCAATCAGGCCCAGGCCTGATCCGGCCTGGGGGCCTGATCCAGCTCCAGCCCTGTGGTGAGGAGCTGGGCGCAGATCGGCTCCCAGCCCCACACTGCAGGGGGGAGCAGGGGCTGGTAGCCAGTTTGTGCAGCCTGCAGAGAGGGGCTGAGAGCCAGATGGGGCCCTCAGCCCCGCTCTGTAGGCTGCAGGGTGTTCAGAGCCCACTGGGAGCCCATCTGGCTCCCAGAGGCTTACACTGTAGAGCCACCAGTTAGGTGTCTGGTTAATTTCACAGATGCCAAGCCTGTGAAATTTACCAGCTCCCTATGGGCTCCTATTCCCACAACCTACAGAGAGGGGCTGAGAGCCCCATCTTGCTCCTAGCCCCTCTCTATGGTTACTGGGGCTAGCAACTCGCTCATGCCCTGGCTGCTTGCAAGTGGCCAGGTGTGCGAGGTGCTGGCATTTCCCCCTGGTTGCTTGCAAGTGGGCAGGGGAGGGGGGCTGGCATCTCCCCTGGCCACTTGCAAGAACCCAGGGGTGGGGGGAACTGGCACCTTGCACCCCTGGCCACTTGCAAGGCAACAGGGAACAAGCTGGCTCCCCAAGTGGCCAGGGGAGATCCCGGCACCATGCGCCCCTGGCTATGGAGAGGGACTTGGAGCCAGGTCAGGCTCCTAGTCCCTCTCTGCCTCCTCACCACCTGTGGAAAGGAGCTGGGGGGGTGCCATCATGCCCATGTAGTCAGGGATTGGAGCTGGCTCCTCCTGGTGACAAGTGACCCAGGGCCAAATTAGGCACCAGGTCACATGTCACAGCTGGCAGGAGGCACGGCAGCCTGGTCATTTTCACAGGAGTGAAACTGACCAGGTTGCTGTGCCTCCTGCCAGCCGTGACAAGTGATCCAGCACCCAATTCGGGCCTGGGTCACTTGTCATCACTAGCAGGAGCTGGCTTCAAGCCCACTCTGCCCGTAGAGAGGGGATAGGAGCTCAGTCAGGCTCCTACCCTTCTTTGCTGGCCCTGCCACCCACAAAGAGGGGCTGGGAGCTGGACCCAGCTCCTCCCCAGAGGGCAGGAGCTGGATCGGCCCCCCGGCCTGGATCGGCCCCTGGAGCTGATTGGGCTAAGCGTATCCAATCTGGACTGGGGGCGGGCTGGGGAGATGCACCCTGGGTATGTCTGCAACATACCCTGCAGTTGACTTAAGAGGATTGACTTAAAGTCGACCTTGTTAAGTCAACTTCCAGGCCCCCCTCACTGTAGACATAGCCAATGAGTGACTAAAATCTCAGCATCATGTTTCTTGGTATGTTTTTGGTATTTTGTTTATATCATATGATATGTATAGCTTGACAAAATATAGGCATTGTGACCTGCTTTATGGAATGCATAACTGGATTTTAGATATGGTTATGGAGTGGGAATAACTAACATTGGGGTGAGAGGGAATGGAGTGTGTGAGCAGTTCACAAGAGCTGGAGAACAGCATGGAGGTTTGGTTGTAAATCTGCTTTTCAGTTAATAACTGTAACAGATAGGGTGGGTGGAGTAAGCAGTAGCAATCCCTAGACCAAAACAGTATTATAACCTTGTTCCTGCTATGAAATAATTCAGGAATCTTGATTCACATGATGCACATTGTCTTTGACAGCAAGAATTCCAAGTAAATATTGAAATAATAAGTAGGTAATGCATTTTAAAGCAAACTTTGGGATTCCAGGTACTTCTTAAAGTTGTAACTTCATGTACAAAGGGATTGTTACTAATTCTGATTAGTACTCAACACTTAAATATGCTGTTGTGGAAGATCAGTATGGTCCCCAGGTGGAAGAGGGACAAAGCCATGGCAGAGATCATGATCTTAAAATAAATAAATAAATATCCAAGTATTCAAGGAGGATGAAAAGCCACAGGAATTTGAGGACTACCATTCCAAAAGATCAAATCAAATTGATATGATGACTGTGTAGCTACGGAAATCTATTTGTAGATGGAAACGTAAAGAAAACAAGTGCACATCCTTTATTCCTTCCTTTACTTGTTATCTTGACTTCATTTTAATATCTTTGTTCTCTTCTAGACAGATCATTTTTTTGCTCTGAATTCCTTCAGCATCTTGTGTTTGCTTAAATTGTAAAATGACATACAAAACAATATTTACTATTCTATATTGGTATCAAATGTTTCTTCTGTGTTTTTTTTTTTTGTTTTCTTTTAGTCTGCTGGGTGAACTCAAAAATCAGTCATTTTAGATTGCTGTGCAATTATTCCCATAAGAACAGCCATGCTGGATCCATCTAGCTCAATATCCCATTTTCTAATGGTGGCCAATGCCAGGTGCTTCAGATGGAATAAGCTGAATAGATGGTCACATGATCCCTCTCATCAGTCATTCCCAGCCTCTGGCAAACAGCAATATCTGTGTATCCTAGTTAATTGCTATTGATGGCCATATCCTCCATGAACTTACCTAGTTCTGCTATAAATCTTGTTAGTCTTGGCCTTCAACATCCTCAGTCAAGGAGTTTAACAGGTCAACTGTGCATTGTGTTAAGAAATCCTTCATTTTCTTTGGGTCTTAAACCTGCTGCCTATTAATTTCATTTGGTGACACCTAGATTTTTTTGTGCTGACAGTAAATGACACTTCCTTATTTTCTCCAAACAAGTCATGAATTTATAGACCTCTAACGTATCACCCTTATTCATCTCTTTTACAGGCTGAAAAATCCCAAACTTATTAACTTTTTCCCAGATGGAAGCTTCTCCATACCCACAGTCCTTTTAGTTGCCCTTCCCTTTACCTTTCCAACTTCAATACATCTTTGTTGAGATGAGGAGATGAGATCTGCACACAGTATTCAAGACAAAGTTGTACCTTGGGTTTATAAAGAGGCAATATGATATAGTCTGTCCTATTATCTGTCCTTCTCTTAATGATTCCCAACATTCTGTTGGCTTTTTGGACTGCCACTGCAAGTTGAGTGGAAGTTTTTGGAGGACCATCCACAATGACTCCAAGATCTTCCTTCAGTGGTAACAGCTAACTTAGTTTCCATCATTTTTAAATATGTATAGTTGTAATTGTTTTCCAATGTGCATTTCTTTTGCATTTATCAACACCAAATTTCATCTGCCATTTCATTCCCCAGTTTTGTGAAATCTCTTTGTAGCTCTCTGCAATCTGCTTTGTACGTAACTATCTTGAGGAGTTTATCATCTGCTAATTTTGCCACCTTGCTGTTATCCAGGTGATTTATGGTACTGGTCCTAGTAGAAACTCCTGTGGGACACCACTATTCCCTCTTCTGGTTCTGAAAAATAACAATTTATTCCTGTCTTTCAACCAGTTACTGATCCAGTTACTTTCTTCTTATCCATGATTGGTTTCTTTTCTTAAGAGCCTGTGGGGTAAGACCTTGTCAAAAGCTCTTGAAAAATCTAAGTATACTAGATCACTGAATCATTCTTGTCCACAGGCTTATTAATAGTCTCAAAGAATTCTATACTTTTGACCAATTTGTCTAGTATTGAAGTTAGGCTTACTGGCCTGTGGTTACCAGGATTGCTTCTAGAGCATTTTTAGAAAAACAAAACAAAAAATGTTGTATTAGCCCACTTTCTTAACCCTTCCAAAAAGATCAGATTTTCTAAACTTGGTATCCTTTTGATGTTCTCCTCTGTGCAGCCTACGTCCTTCCTAAACTGTGGTGCCAGTATTACACACAACCCTAGCTGAGGCTTCACCAGAGCAGATTAGGATAATTGCGTCCAGTATTTTGCATATAACACTTTTCTAATACATGTAAGAATGTGTAGCCTTTTTAGTAACTGCATCATTGATAGATTTGTGATTCACTGTAATCATAAGGATGAGAGTTTTTACATGATGTGAACAGAGCAGGAGTTGAGAGTCAAGGCAGATCAGATACTGGGAGGTCAGAGTCTGAGACTAGTCAAGGGGTGACCTGAGTCAGTCATCAGGAGAAAAACAGGGCCAGTTTATCAGGAGACCAATGTGACGCATCAGGTTATAGACATTAATTAAATTGTAAAGTTGAGGATAAACTAGCGTTGGAAGTTGAGTCTAGGGTATATTAAAAACAGAGTTGGGAGTAGAGACAGGCGGGTGATCTGTAATGTTGCTCACAGCTCCTCCTGAAGTCTTCCTACTTTCAGTACTGTTTCCCAGTAATCATGGAGCTATAATGGCCACCACTCAGGTCCTGCTAGGGAGTGCTTCACTCCAAACCCAGTTTTCTAGGGTCTGCTTATGGTGATATAGAGAAATCTAGCCCAGAAATACCCATAGCCCTAGGTTCTAGCCCTGCACGTTCCAACACCTAGATCTTTTCCAACAGTATTACTGCTTAGCTAGTTATTCACCATTTTCCATTTGACTTTTGTCTTTATTAAATTTCATCTTGCAGATTTCGGACCAGCTCTCCAAGTTGTAGAGTCTGTTCTAAATTCTAATTCTGTCCTCCAAAGCACACCACCTTCGTTTGTTGTCATCTTCTGATGTAATAAACTTACTTTCCTCCCCATTATTTCAGTAACTAGTTATAATGTTGAAAAATACTGAACCCAGGACAGACTTTATTAGATACCAGCCCTCACTTTGATGTCAAAACATTGATCACTATTAGAGTACAGTCTTTGTAAAGCTATGACAGTAATTTCATCTAGACTGTATTTCGCAAGTTTGCTAATGTTGTCCAACTGTTTAAACAAAAAAAAAACAAACCCAAAAGCCCTCATGATTACAACGTCTGACTGAGTCTGTTGCCCTTCTTTCCTTGCCCATACACCAAAGCAACTATTTTGGTTTTGTTGGGGAGAAACTTGCTTAACTTCACTGGGCTGCCTGTGATATCTGGTGGTTTGTTAATCAGGTACAATGTCCCTAGGAGACAGAGGCAGTACACCTCCATATCCAAGCCTAGTGCAAGGCAGTGGCTTACACACCAAGGTTTGCCTATGTATATGTAAAACAAGTCCTGTGGCATTAAGACTAGTCTTTAAGTGCCACAAGGACTCCTTGGTTGTTTGTTTTACTGAACTAGACTAACACGGCTACCCCATTTGGATCTTGGCAACCTGCAAGGCTATGTATATGTAGTGGTAGTAATAAGAATATTTTCAAGAATTGCAACATCTCAATCTTCCAAAATGAAGAAATACATTTAATTTTCCAAATAATCAGAACAGTAACATTCTTTCAGAGCTTTCGTTAAGTACATGCTTCACCGAAGAAGTTCTGAATTTAATAGAGAGGGCAATGCAATACAGTTAAGTAGTTTGGACTTGCTGTGCAGCAGCCTGCACTGAGGTGATTTCCGTACCTTTGCTTTGAAAAATTCACTTTAGAGACTTGGGACCAGATCCTCCAAAGGATTAGCTGCTGAACTGCTACTGTAGGCATCTCAGTGCAACATTAGACACCACTGAGAACCTCAAAACACCTGATCAGCAGCATCTCAACCCTGAAGGCTCCTACATTCCCATAGTGTCCAATTTTCTGTTGGCAAAGTCCCCTAAGGACCTATATGTCTGCTAATGAACACGTGTAACATAGTCTAAATTCAGAGGATGCCAATCCATTTGGCCCTTTAACTCACAAGTAAGTCTCATTGGGATTCTCAAACCAAGCAGTTCCTTCCTATGTCACCTGCTGGGCCTGATCTGAGCATCGCTACTGGATCTGGCCTTACTGAGATGCCAGCTGCAAGTGACCAGATCAGAAAGGGGTGGGGCATAACTATATTTCTAAGTACTGTATATCTCAGTGGCTACAGTGCTTACCTGAGCTGTGGTAGACTTGTTTTCAGGTCCATGCTCTAATTTTGGAACAGTGCTTTAGATTTGAGTCTTCCACTTTTCAGATCCCAACTCCCTTTGACTGCTTACAAAGCTGGTAAGAGCTGTCCAGGCAGGAGGCCTTGCCCCTAGGCCTGGAAAAGCCCGTGGGGAGCAGCAACCATGGGGGCCCTGCTGGCACACATTCCCTAACTATCCCTCTCTCTGTATCCTGAGCTGCCCTTCCTTGCTCTCCCCAGTCTGCATCCTGAGTGGTTTCCAAACTTTTTGGGCTGAGCCCCACCCTGAGTAGTAGTTTTTTTGTTGTGCCACCTCCTGAAACTCAGGCTGGGTGGGTGGCTTGCTAAAATGAGGTGGAGGTGGAGCTTCCTCTCTAAGCCTAGCTTCGTGGAGCTGGCCAAAGCCTCACTAGGTCTTGCTTCCCCAAATACAGAAGTCAAACTATGCATATGGTCTCCCATATCCCTACTGAGTGCTAGACTCCGCATGCTGTCAGCTATTCTGGGTAGGGTTTCCTGGTCTGTCCTGCTGAACATGTTCCATTCTGTAAAACTGTTAAATACTTACTGGGCTACTGGAAGATTAATTCTATCAGCCCAGTGGGATGGCCTCTTGGCTAGGATGCAGGAGATCCGTGCTCCAGAATAGGTTTCTGACATTGCAGTTGAGTGCTCTAACCAGTGGGTTATTAAATATAAGGAATTGAGGAGTTCCCCCTCTTGCAGAAAACTGGCAGATGGGAGAGGACTGACTTGACCTGGTTTAGGTGCTTAATTTTAGGTGTAGTTCATGGCTTTGAATACCAAGCAAAGAGGGATGCCTAAGCCCAGGTCAAAGGGAGGCAGCTATCTACTTTGTAGGGTGGGATACAGCAACACTGTGTCTCTGACACTTTCTGTTGGTTACTGAGGAAGGCACCAGACTCAGCTTGCTCACTTCTGTGAATCTTGTTCTTAAGTTTCATTCTCCCATTTGGGAGGCATAATTATTGGATGGCGAAGTGCCTTGAAGTTGGAGGGCTGCAGGACTATGTGTGGTAATGCTTACACCCCTTTTGAGTCCAGCCTTTTACTATGCCATTACAAAAGAAGTTGATTTGATTCACCCACAGCCATTTTTGCACTTAGCCACTAAAAGATGGAAGGTAGGACACTATGCAGAGAGAGAGAATTTGGCCTTATTTAGGCAAACAAAAACCACTGCAGCAGCAGTGTTGCTAACAAGTGTAGTTAACCTGGAGTCTTTTGTGCCTATGATTATAAATTGTATCTGAGAAGTTGCTTTGCTGATTGAGTCCTTTGCTGTTGCTAGGAAAACGGTTAGCCCATTAGGAGTTTTCATGAGTTGCTTTTTGTTTTAAGTTATTTATAAAAGTGTTTAGTCAGTGTGTACTTCAGAAAAAAAAATTGGATCTCAGTAAGGAGACAGTGACATGCCTCATACCCAGTGACATGGTAGAAGCCTGGCCACCTGAGATCAGCTGATGTCACTTGATACATGTCAGATTTTGGGTAGCTATATATTTTAGGGTACTTCAAAACTATTGCTAGGTTTTGATATGTACTTTAGATTCAATAAAAACAATTTTTGACTGGAATTGCTTTTTTGTTTTTGTCAGTCCTTTTTATGAGAGGGATGTGCTGTCTCCCTCTGATTTCCTAATTCCACCTGAGAAACAGATTAGTTGCCATAGCTGTAAGTTCAGATAGCTTGAGTAACGCAATATAAGAATTTATTTTCACTGTTAAAATTATGCAGTTTGAATGATGACCAACAATCTTGAAAATGTGCATGTGTTAACTAGAATATTGGGGGGAGTGGTTCCATCATGTATTACATTCCTAACTGATCTCAAGAATGACCTGTAAATTCTTTACTCTTATGCTGGTAGAGCTCATGCACATCACAGAAGTGACTGGATAAAACACTAGGTCAGTAGAGGTGTTTGACCCTATTTTTTATAGTGATGCAGTTTACCCTTAAGCGGCAACAAAATATGTCCCTTTACATACTGGTCTTAGCTCTCAAAATTATCTGCTGTAGTCTTGGGCAAATCACATAGTCTCCCTGTGCCTCTTTTCCCTCTCATCCTTTATGGTCTTGTCTATTTGGACTGTAAACTGACTTTCTCTTACTATGGGGTTTGCATACATTTTTTTTCTCTTTTGGCTCAATAAATATTTGTTTTTATACAAAGACTTGCATCTTGTCAATTTCCAAAGGAATAGCTGTGTTAGTCTAGTCCAGCAAAAAAACCAAACCAAACCAAAACAAACCAAAACAAAACAAAAAAACCAAACAAACAAAAAGAAAAACAAGGATTCATGTGGCACTTAGACTTATTTTTCTCATGATCTTTTGTGGGAGAAAAATCCCACTTTGTCAGATGCTTTGAAGACCTGTTCTGTAAGTTCACCCATCTTGGAAGCATCTGATGAAGTGGGATTTTCTCCCATGAAAGCTCATGCAAAAAATAAATCTGTCTTTAAGTGCCACATGAATCCTTGGTGGTGTGTGGGTTTGTTTGTTTTTTAGTTTTTTTTAATACAAAGACTAACAGCTTCAGTGGAAAAGATGGAGAGCAACCCACTCCAGAATGACCTATTCATAACTTTCTCACAAAACAACTTAGATTTTTGCAGAAACTGTTTTCCATGGAGAACTTGTTCCAACAGAAAATTACCAACCAGCTCTGCTACTCTTGTCTTTATAGAAGGAGATTGACAATTATCTCCTACCCAAAAGATATGAAAGCTTTCCCTTTAAATAACTGAAGGCACTTCAAGGTAACTCATCACCATGGCATATATAGGTTTAATATTTTTATGGTAATATTAATGTACCGTGACAAATGTATTCAGTAAAATGCCTATCCATCTCTACTGAGCTGCATTTCTTCCCACTACTCCAACATTACAATGCTGGTTTATATGGCCTTCCTAGGTATAAAATCTTCAGCTATTAGTAGCTTCACTTGAACTACAAATTGCTCTGAACTTGCAGTGAGAAGATTTTGTGTATCCCTTTATAAGCCATACAAGGTTAAGATTTGAATTTCCTATCAAAACAAATGTTTTTCAGCAAGGAGTATAGCTGCCACGCACACATGCACTCATGCATATGTTATGTACATCCCTTGCAGCAGTGGCATGTTTCCTATTCATACATCTTTCTTTCCTACCCCAGTAGACATTAGCCACAGTCTTTATAGCAAAACTTTAAATGCCAAATATGAAATACAAAGCTAATTGGATGCTCCCCTGCTGCTCATAGTGTTTCTGTATTTTTACATGACTGTGTTTTGCAGTTGCATTTTTTATTTTTTTAATAAATAGGCAATTATTTAAATTTTAACTGAATTGAAGTTTTATTTCTTATCTACATTGTTTGTAGAGGTACAAAATAACTAGTGATGGCTTCTTTGTGTGTGTTGTGGCAGAAAAGCTATAGAATCTACTCTTTTAAATCTGAAAGACAGAAGCATATAGTCTATGGGAAGGGGAGGTGTGACATTACTAGAATGTCAGAGACAGTCCCACAGGCAATCTAAGCACCACTAGTGCTGGAAGCATTCAAGAAGCAAATCACACGTCACTGCTAGAGAGGTTCATGGAAAACATATATTTGACATTTGGGTCTTATGTTTTGTAAGTGTACCTCAGTTTGTAGATATTGGTATTACCTGATTCCCTTTCGCAGTTGGAAAAATCAAAAGTTCTATATCATTATTCAGAAATTCAAGAGCAAGATTTGTGTGCTACAGCGAAATTACCTTGGCTACTTATGTCTGCACTACGCTGCATCTGGAAGTGTGCTTTCTGATGCAGGTAGGTAGAGCTCTGTTAACTGTGCTTGAGCTAGTGATCTAAAAATATCTATATACCTCAGTGTAACATGGGCAGCAGCTTAGGTTAATTGCACTGTAGGTACCCAGGCATCTTGGGTGAGTATGTTGCCAGTGGCTAGTTCTAACTACCACCCATGCTATCCTCTGCCTACATTACTCTTATTAACATACTGACTCAAGCAGTGAGTAATGTGAGTAACTCTACACAAGTTGGGAATAACCCGTCGCTATACAAGGAAGGGGTATAGTTAGTAACCACTGTTGTACAATGTAACTATGCAAAACCCCACATATGGGTTGCATAATTTGCATAATTGATTTTTAATAAAGTATGTAAAAAATTGCCTCTGGTTATTGCCCTGAGAAATCCATCTCAACAAATCCATCATCAATATATCTGCCTCAGTTTCTTATCCCTCCCTGTTCTTCCTCTCTACCTTCCTGATGGTTGCTCTTAATTCTGGAGGAAGAATGCCCATGTGTTATACACATGTATAACAAGTAATTTATTTTAAGTTGTTCAGTTTAAAAATCTTCTCTCCCTTCCTTAGCATTGGAAATAGAGATCAGTGGGGATACAGTCCAGTAATTCTCTCACAAATGCACTGATCACCTGCTAAATGAAAATGGACAAGTGTAATGTTCACTTAGACAAGGTGAATAAATGAAGAACATGGATGATGAGGGAAAGAGGTAGGAACAGAGATTTTTAAAATGCAAGTATTTAAAATAGCTACTCCCATGAGTAGAGTGATACTTTGCCAGAGCAGTAGTGGGGTCAGAAGAGCAAAGTATTAATCTACATTTTAACCAACAAGGAGTCCTGTGGCACTTAGACTAACACATTTATTGAATGAGCTTTCATAGGAGAAAATCACACTTTGTGTCAGGTGCTTTGAAGATGGGGGAACTTACAAAATGGGAGGAGATAAATGCAAGGAAGTGTAAGCCATGGGAACAGGTGTGTTATTTCCTCCCATTCTGTAAGGTCCCTAATCTTCAAAGAATCTGACAGTGGGATTTTCTCCCACAAAAGCTCATGCAATAAATACATTTGTTAGTCTTGTTTGTTTTACTGAACTAGTCTAACATGGCTGCCCCTTTGGAACTTATCTACATTTTGTAATTACTCCAAGGTAAGTGAGATGTCTGTTGGCAAACAAGTATAGGGAAGATAATTTTGCTTTTGACTGTGCTACTTGTTCTTCATGTAAGTTGAGGAGTTGACCTTTAAACTATTGTTCCTCTAGTAAACTCCATGCATGCTCCTTTAACCCCATAACAAGACCCATGAGGCCAGTGGGGACACATGTGGATGCGAATCCAGTTATCAGATTGGGAACTTTGGAAGCACTACGGTTGACCAAAACACAGACTTTGTTTTAAAAAATATACTATTGACTTCCTCCCCTCTCCCTTGCAACCCAAAAGCAAAATTCAACGTGGAGGTCACAGCAGACTGGGGGTATTTTTGCTGCTTCTTAACAGTTCCTGAAGCAAGTCTGTATTCTTGTCTGATATTCTGTGTTTATATCTAATTTTGTGGTGTCTATTATTGGTTTTATTGCAGAAGACCCAATTGCAGGCAACTGGAATTTCACATCTCTGGAAACAAAAACAGTGCAAAAAATAGAGCTTGTCCATTATTTAATTACTGATCCCTAATGACATTTACTCTTTTTTTAACGTACAGTAGGTAAAATAAGCTGATCAAGAAAGCCTTCATCTCCATTGGTTTTCTGTAGCATACCTTAAAACTTTGTGAATACTATGACAACCATGGGCAGAAGTAACCCACTGTGTGTTTCAAAGGCACCAGTAATCCCTTGTCACTAAAGCCCAAGGGCCAGAATGTTTGACTGGCTATTCTTAGCTTCCTCAGTAGTACCAGAATTTTAAGTCACATCTCCAGATTATAGTGCATAGCAAAGAGCAAGTCATTGAACATATTTGTTTACATTTAGGTTTTATCCAGCATCATCAAAATTATGGAAAGTGACCAACAGCAGCATGGTGTCTTAGATTAGCTTGTGCTGAATTGGTTTACTCAATGCAGCTTGTGTGTCAGGATTCTGGACAGTGTTATGTTGCCTGCAAATGTTTCCTCATCTTTCCCAAACCACCTCGCTGACCTGAGTAGCTGCAAAACAAGACAGTCTCTTCCTGTGGAAAACTACATGTTGCTCTAGGGCAAATACTAAAACTGAAAAGCACGAAAACTGCTCTTGTGTTTGGCTCATTACTACAGATTTACTCCAAAGAGAATAGGGAAGGAGGCAGTGTTGGTGGTATCCTAGGTTTAATAATGCAATTGCAGGATTCTATACACATTATGATGACCTATCTGGTTAGTGTCAAAAGCTAGATTGGTTTTACAGAGCAATGACAAATCTTATTAATTTAAAAGCTTTTGCAATCCTTCTGCTTGGAAGATTTTGTCTGGTTAATCTGTGCAGGGCATAGAAGGCTCACTAGGAAATTAGAACTAATATTCAACAGTGCAAGAAGGGCATCCATGATTGTACAGGATTTTTTTTTTTTGCATTTATATAATTCCCAGCAGTTTGTAATAATGATGGGAACAACATGTATGACTACCTGGCTTCTAGACCAGTCTGAATTAAGTGGTCTCTGAAGATGACTAGAAGTGGGAAAATCTTCTCCATGTTCTTATCTACAAAAACTCCTATTCTGTGTCAGCTATTACATAGAAGATGCTTCTTGGAGGTTTTCCCATCCCTTTCTTCAAACGTTTTCTCAGAATCAAGAAATTTTATTAAGCTGGAAGGATTTTTAGAAGCACAAAATCACAAAAATATGGACAGCAACGTTCTTTGCATCATAGTTGGTGACACTTGCCTGTTTTTGCCCAGCCCTGTGTTTGTAGCATCTTGAAACAAATCTCATTCTAAAGTGCCCTGCTGTAAGTAATTGCCATGATTGCAGATCTTGCCTCTAAAACTTCACATTTCCTTGAGGCATATGTCTAGAGTCAAAGGAAAAAGGACTGCTTGTATCTGAGTCCTGTACCTCCTTCTAACTATAGCTGCCTAGCTGAAATAATTTCACTGAATTTCAAATACTGAATCTCTCAGCTGATGGGAGATTCAGCGAGAATAGATGGTACAGCAGGTGAATAAGAAGTGCAACAGCTGGCACTAATTGATCCTAGATATTAAAGAGCTGGAGATATGTTTTGCATGATGTTTATTATTTGACATCATTATTTGAGAAAGTGGCTCAACTACACTTTTAAATAGTTGAGGCTGAACAGAATCTAGTTTTATCAGTTTGTGAGTAAACAAAAATAATGCACAGAAAAAAGTGAATAGTAGCATTTCCTTCTTTCTTGAAGACTTTCAAGAATAGTCACAAATCTGTTTTTGCTGCATTGTATATAACTATATGGCATAGGTGGCATGCTTGCGTTGTGTTAAAATACACCTTCCATACAGCCATGCAACTTCATTTTCTTGTTAGAGGGACTGATTGGTGTATATTTTGGAAAGCAGCAATCCCTGGTGGGAGGTAGGGTGGAGAATAAAAATCCAGTTCATAGAATCATAGGGCTGGAAGGGACCTCCTGAGGCCATCTAGTCCAAGCACATGCTAAAAGCAGGACTCTTCCCACTAAATCATCCCAGCCAGTGTTTTATTCCACCAGGTCTTAAAAGTTTCCAAAGATAGAGATTCCACCACCTCCCTAGGCAACCCATGGCAGAGCTTCACTACCCTTCTAGTTAAAGTTTTTCTTAATTTCCAGCCTAAACCTTCCCAGCTGCAGCTTGAAACCATTGCTCCTTGTTCTGTCCTGTCACCACTGAGAATACCCTACCTCCCTTTTCTTTGTAGTTCAAGTAGTTGAAGGCTGTTCTCAAATCCCTCCTCAATCTTCTTTTCTGCAGACTAAATAAGCCAAATTCCTTTTGTCCTCATAAGTCGTGCTCCAGCCCTCTAATCATTTTTGCTGCCCTCCACTGAACTTTTTCTGATTTATCCACATCTCTTCTATAGTGGGGAGCCCAAACCTGGACACACTATTCTGATGTGGCCTCACCAGTGCTGAATAGAGGGGAATAATCACATCCCTTGATCTGCTGGCAACAGATCTGCTCCTCTTGATGCAGCCCAATATGCTATTGGCCTTTTTGGCAACAAGGGCACACTGTTGACTCATGTCAAGCTTTGTGTCCACCATAACACCCAGGTCCTTTTCTACAGAGCTGCTGTTTAGTTGGTCAGTCCCCAGTCCGTAGCAGTCCATGGGATTTTTTCCATCCTAAGTGCAGGACTTTGTACTTATCCTTGCTGAACCTCATGAGATTTCATTTGGCCCAATGCTCCAATTTTTATCAGTCTCCCTGAATCCTATCCCCACCATCCAGCATCTCAGCCATTTGCCCCCCCCACCTTGGTGTCATCCACAGACTTATTGAGTGTGCAATCTATCCCATCATCCAAATCGTTAATGAAGATGTTGAACAAAATTGGCCCCAGGACTGACCCCTGGGGCACTCCTCTAGTTAGTGGTTGCCAACTAGACTGAGCCAAATGATCTAGCCCACTTTCTATCCACTTTATGGTCCATACATCCAAACCATACTTTATTAACTTGTTGATAAGAATGCTGTGGGAAACAATATCAAACTTGCTGAAGTTGAGTTATATCATATTAATGGCTATTCCTACATACACAAAGCCAGTCATCTCATCACAGAAGGCAATCAGGTTGGTTAGTGACAATTTGACCTTGGTGAATCTATGCTGACTCTTCCTGATCACCTTGTTTCCCTCCAAGTGTTTCAGGATGGATTCTTTGAGGACCTGCTCCATGATTTTTCCAGGGATTGAGGTGAGGCTGATTGGTCTGCAGTTCTCAGTTCCTCCTTTTTCCCTTTCTTAAAGATTGGTCCTACACTTGCCTTTTTCCAATCATCTGGGACCTGTCCCAGTTGCCAAGAATTTTCAGAGGTAATAGCTGGTGGCTCTGCAATCACATTGACCAAATCTCTCAGCACCCTTGGCTGCAGTTCATCCAACCCTGTAAATCTGTACTTGTCCAACTTCTCTAAGTAGTCCCTAACATGACCTTTCATCACTGAGGGCCACTCTCCTTTGCCCCATTCTATGCTGCCTGGTTTAGTTTTAATAAGTCTCCTTGAATCTGTCAGGTTTTATAAATCCTATTTAACATGATAAATGAGTTTTTTATTTTTAGGGCAGATGGTGGACTGGCTTCAGTTTGACATTTAAAGCAAGGACAGTTAACAGGTGGTCACAAACAGCAGATGGTGTGAAGGAAAAATTTCTTTAGAAATGTAGAAGATGTACAGGGGAAAAAAGTTTAAACTAGTTCAATGCATGATTACAATGGTGAGAGTGGCTTTGTTTAAAAACCCGACAGTCATTCACTTCTGTAAATATCTGAAATCTACTGTTTTGCAGGGCTCAAGGACTGATGCAATTGGCCAGATACTTCTTCCTTTATTCTTATGTAACGTAACACTGGAAATCAGATGAGAGAGGGTGGGTGGATGAAAATGACACCTGCTTCAGATGGGAAAGTGTGTATGACAGGCAGCCATAACTGAAGGAGATCTTATTGCAAGGACAAGGTGGAAAATATGCATAAATATTTTAAAACAAAAGAGGATATGAGTTTTAGTGAGGTACAATAACTATTTAATGCATACTACTTCTGTTTTAATTTGACAATTTGCCTGCAATCTTAATGTATTGAAACCAGACAACTTCTCTTTGATGCTTTGGAGGTTTGAAGCAGATCATGAAAAATCTTCTAACATCAGAGATTGAAAAGGAAGGGTGTCTAAACATAGGAAAGGATTCAGATGGAAAAATCAACTAAATCTCCTGTCTTATAACTATATTCATGAGGGATCAAAGTGTCTGTCTAGATAAAGCTGTGTGCAGCATTAGATAAAACATGGGTTTTTGGATAGCCCAGGCTGGTTGAAGATGATATTGACGGCTTGAGGCTTAACAGATTATACCTCCATTGGATTGCTCAGGCAGCATGATAGCACATTGGCACTACAGCCAATATGTCTTAATTAATTGAAAACTCATTTGCTCTGAAATAAAATCACTATACTTTAAATTGATTATTGAATGAAGTTAATTTTTTTCTAGATATTTCTTGTAATTAATTAGTTGACCCCCAGAGTATCATTCCTCATACCAGGTAAGTGCACCTAAGCATGTTTTCCAGGGTTGGCATGCAAGATTCTATTACTTGAAGATATTGAGTCCATGTTTATTTCAAGCTACAGGAAGGCTTCATGACATTAATGGTACTTAATCTTGATTGAGAAATGTATTGCACTGCTTTTTTTATAATGGCTTGTAGATCCATCTAAATGCATCTTTTGAGATTCCATGATAAATTATGTGGAATCAGAGTGCCATGAGGTAACAAAATAATAGGTAGCTATTTACATGACTTAGTTTGATTTGTATAAGGAAAATTTACCGGAATCTAGATGTGAAAAAACATGTTAATCAAAAATTGAATCCTGAACAAAAGTTGAATGAAACAATACAACAGCAGCTAGTTAAAACTTTTTTCTTTCACCTGTATTGTAAGGAATAATTCAGCCTAGTTCAAACTATTTTATTTTTAATTCTCATTATTGTAATTTTTTCTCGTACCAACTCCTGAATGTCTGTCTCAATCTTTACTCAAGCTAAATTCTCATTTACTTCAGTGATAGTCTGGGCTGAGTAAGGACTAATTTGGCTCATGAAAAGTCTCAGCAGATGTGAGGGAGAGTTCTTGTAATGTGCTAGGGTCATCATACTTATAAATATGAGTGAGGGAATATCTTTTTAACATGACTCCACTAGACACCCAAAATGAACTAGCATGTCCATGGACAGAACTTGCTAGTTCTATTTAGGGGAGAGGCACCATGGAAGGTGTGGCAACATGGGTGGGGCATGGCCCTTCATGGGGACCAATATATGGAAAGAGGAAGGTGCCCTGGGAGGAAGAAGGACAAAAAGTGTTATTTCAAATTAATGGTTAGTTTGAATTAACACAGCTACACTGGGTTAAATCAAACTAATAAGTTTGATTTTAACCATCCATTTGAATCTAAGGGAGACTTTATCATTTCAAAATGACCTTTCCTTATTTTGAATTGAGGGAGGTCCTTATTTTGAACTAAGGAAAGCTAATGTAGCCGTGCAATACTTTAAATCAAATTAATCATCATTAATTTGATAGTGTAAATGTAGACTTAGTCCTGGAAACTTTGATGCAGATTTTAAATGTCCCAGGCACATATAAGCTCACTGTGGTGTTCCTTCCTCAATCAGCCTCTCCGGCCCCTGACAGGGAGGGGTTAGTCACAGAACATCTTCTCTAAGTCTGCGGAACACCAGTTGAGAAACAGTGATTTAGGGGATGCAGGTTCCTCTTTCCCTGAATGAGAGTAAGTGGTTTTCCATGCCTCTTGCTTCTTTCAACTTTTTCCTTTCATGTTATATAATGGGAGACAGAAGAACGGTGGCTTGGATAAAACAAAGGGGATAATAAGGAGAGAGTGGGTTTTGGGAAAAATAATAAGTGGGTTTTGAGGGGATGTGAGTTTGCAAGAAAATAGAGGAAGACAAAGTGAAGATGGGGTTAATTAGGATTATAAAGTACAATTATGCTTGTTGAAAGAAGCATTCAGGGATCACAGTATGTTTGATGTTTATCGAGATCAGTTCTAGGTTCAGATGATTATCTATATTTCATTTACAATACTCAGTTACAGTGTATTTGGAATGCTTGATTATGAAGGTAATTACAAAACTATAGCAAACAAAAATGTGCTAACCATTTCATTTCTTTACAGATAAAGACAATATCTACCTAAACAGCTTGGAGTCCTAATTAGTCTTGCTATCTAAATTGGACATCCTGGAAGATACATTATTAATTTATCACTCTCAAGAACAGTGAATTATAATGAAACCTTTTTCTCTGTTCACCGTTCATATATTATTGCCATCTCAAATAAGATAAAGTACGCAGCAAATCATATATTTGTATATCCTGCTGAATTTCAAGGCTCTGAAATAATCATATTATTAATATGTAATTTATTTTCTCTCACTTTGCAAAGTGGAATTGCAGTAACTCTAAACATTTTTTAAATATTTTTCTTTTAACCTGAGCGTTTTGATATAGTTAATAGTTTTGACATGCCAAACAAGTCTTCTGTATACTTGTGAAAGTGACCCACCAAGTATGCATGCTGCTAGGACAGAGGCACTGACAGAGATAAAATATGTTTACAATCTGTCTTTTTAGTGCTGAAGTTTCCTAAATCCCCACAGTGTTTGGTGGAAAGCAGCACAAAGTACAAGCACAGTAATGTTTTGTTTTCCCCAGTGGTCTTAAATAGCTGGTATTAATCAAGGTTTGAATGTCTGAAATTATACTAACCTGGCTTGAGTCTGAAACTAAGATCTGAAGAAATAGCTAAGAAACTGGAAAAACTAAAAATAAGCAAATACCCAAAGCTTAAAAATCATATTCACTTGAATTCAACTATTAATGATCATAAACATGATGCAAAAACTGACTAATCAGGATTTAAATTTGAACTTCTCACAGCCTACTTCTCCTCTTCCGTTACAGCCATCCTGTAGCTTTCCAACCTGACATTCTGGGGTACAATTCAGACCAGTGGGAAACTGTCACCACCTGCCTTGAAACCCAAGGTGCCTCACAATGTTTTGTTGCCATAGTTCACCACAACCACGGTTCCTCACAAACAGGATGCAAGTCACCCAGAGTCTGGTACAACTGAAGCCTGTTCTAGTCACACTCCCTGGTTTCCTCTAGCCTAGGTCACCAGTTGCAGAGTGACCCAACACACTCTCAGTACTACATTTTCCCCCCAAAATGTGTATTTTGTACTGTTCAGCCTTCTCCTGAACAACTTAGATATTTCAGGTCTGTTGGCCCTCAATGAGGATCAATATATGAGAGTTTGCCACTTTTAAATGGAGTGACCCATACAATTTAAACATAAGACTGGTTTAGTTTTATTTTTTAAATCAAAACTGTTTAACTTCAGAGATTAAGTGAATACAAGTATAGGGCATTATAATAAAAATGGTCACAAGATACATTTTATCATTAGAGAACATTTTAACAAATGGGACTTGGTTCAAGATAAAATCCTTAACAGATGCTCTAACATACTGACATAATTTCAGGTCAAGATCTTTCCCAAAATCACTTGGCTGCTTCTATTGCTTTAAGTAAAAGCAAGAGGGAGAGGTATCATGGGCTATGTCCACATCAGGGCAAATTAGTTTGGACTTGCTATGCTGAACTAAGTAATCAGAGGTTTGTCCAAATTAACCTTGGGCTAGTTCGAACTAACCGCAAACTTTTTAGCTCAAACTATCCATGCATTCTAATTCAAACTGTGATACTTAGTTTGAATTAATGGCTTGGTTTGAACTAAACCTTAGCTGGGGTCTTGCTGCCACCTAGTTCAAACTGTTTTATTTTTAATTCTCATTATTGTAATTTTTTTCTCATACCAACTCCTGAATGTCTCTCTCAATCTTTACTCAAGCTAAATTCTCATTTACTTCAGTAATAGTCTGGGCTGAGTAAGGACTGGTTTGGCTCATGAAAAGTCTCAGCAGATGTGAAGGAGATTTCTTGTAATGTGCTAGGGTCATCATACTTGTAAACATGAGACAAGATGAGTGAGGCAATATCTTTTTTGGAAGCAGCCTCTGTTGGCAAAAGAGAACAGAAGTTCATCCAGAAAAAGACATTACCTAGTCTCTGTAATGCTCTGGGGTCAACACTGCTACAGCCACATTGCATGCTTGTAAATGCATCATTCTTAATCTGTGTTGAAACTTGAATAGTTGATGGCTCAGTGGTAAAGGTATAAAGTGCTTTACATCTCTAAATAGTACTTTGAACTCTCATATCTCAGTAGTTAATGGAGATCATTGTCATCTTATTGCTATTTTGTTACCACTGTGTTTTATTCAGGTAGTTTCAGCCTGTATTTTGAGTTCCCACTTAACACAGCTGACAGAAATTAGTACCAATGTTAACGATCACTCAAGAGAAGCCAAGATTTGAATTGTCATAAGATTGAATGACTTTGTAGCGGGAAGTGCTCTCTGAAGGTCTGTGCCATGGTGAGGACATATGAGAAATCCTGAAACTGTAAATCACATGCTTGCTGTGGGGGTGGGGGGAGGCAGGGAGTTACCTTGGCTGATGTTAGAGGATATAACAGAAGCAATTCATAGTGAATGCTCATAATTTTGGTAACACTGTAGTGAATCAGATTATTAAACTCCTTTTTCTAGGGATAACTGTGATACCTGAAAAACAGGTTCTGATTATTCTCCCTTCTTAATCCACTGCTTTGTAAAATGTGCTAATACTAAAGCATTTTTGAGAGAGAGAACAAAACAAAACTATTTTTCCACATCTTTGTCCCAGTGCATATCATTGTTCAATTTCAGTTAATGGGGCACAATAATGACAATCAATGAGAAGTACAGCATTTTATTGTACAGATCACAAAACCTGATGCTGTGAGCAACAAATGTTAATCAGTACAAGGAAGAATGACACCTTATCAATTTGTTCTTAATGTATCTCTTGAGGGGCAAACACAAGCTGTGAAAGGAAGGATAAATGGTTATGGCCCAGAAAGAGGGCTGAAGATAGGTAGAATGTGCATTTATGTGAAACCGTGGTACATACTTGTTTTAAAGTAAGTTCATTTTACTACCTTAGCTTAACATTATTATACACTCAAGTTCTGTTCTAATTCTGGTTATTTCAGGAAAGAAAAAAGTAATCACACCTGCTGCAGAAGTATCAATTTGACATAACAGAAACAAGAAGCCATGTGCTTCTGTGAAATACAGAAGTCCCAAATATAGCATTATATTTATTCTGGAATTCAGGACTGTGAAAGTTGTCCACTGTGTTCAGGTTCAGCTTAAGGGGTAAGCCAGTGTGGCACTGGCTTGGGACACCAAAGCTTAGGGCAGTGGTTCCCAACCTTTTCTCTGCCGTGGCACACCTTGATACCGTCAAATTTTTCGAGGCACACCACCATTAAACTCACGAATATTCAAATTAACTTAAATTACTTATGAATATTCATGAACCATGGCAGAGTTTTGGAAATGCTGCTATGTGGGGTAGTAGGGGTAGCAGAGCAGGGGTGGCAAAACGGGAGGTCAGGAGATGTACAGTGGCAGTGAGTGTGGGGAGCAGAGCAGGGCAGGGGTGGCAAAAGAGGACAAGGGGAGCTATGTGGGGAACAGCACAAGGATGGCAAGAGAGGTGAGGGGAAGGGAAAACAGGAGTGGCTTTGTGGGGGGCCAGGAGGGAACCTGGGGAGTGGGAAGGAAGGGCAGGGAGCCTGATGCAGCACCCACTTCCTCCTTCTCCACAGTGGCTCCCTGCCACCCAGGGCAAATCCTCACCCCACTGCTTCTCCCTCCCACCCAGTGGGTCCTGTCCTTCACTCCCCGAGCCCCCTGTTGCCTGTGATGGATCCTCCCATCACTGCAGGGGCCAGAACTAGGCCTCCAGCCCCCAGCTACAACCCCCCCCACAGCCACCCAACCCCTCAGCTACAAACACCACCAACCAAACAGCCACCCCACAACCCCAGCTACACACCCTCTGCTACACAATCACTCCCACCCACCTCTGCTACACACACACACCTGCCACACACAACCCCCAGCAGCCCTTACCTGGGCTGTTTGCAGGCTGACTGACACAAGCTGCTCTGCCCTGCGGGGGGAGATTCACACACTCCCAGCCTCCTGCTCCCCTCTGCTGGCAGGGTTAAGGTGGAGCCACCAGAACACTGTGTTCAGGCTGCTCCTGCTATTTTTAGGGGGACTCCTGGAACTCCCTGTTGTAGTGCCTTCCTCTATTTTTAGGGGACCCAGAAGGCTGCCTTCCTAAAAATAGGGGCCCCCAGAACTGTGTTCCAGTGCCTTCCCCCTTACTTTAAACCCTGCCTTTTCCCAGCCCTGCACAGCCTATGTGGCTGGGCTGAGTAGGGAGAGAATTTTAACTCCAGCTCTCAGGGATGCTCATGGCCAACTTCGGGTGTTGCCACGGCACACCAGTGTGCCCCAGCACACTGGTTGCGAACCACTGTCTTAGGGGCACTGGGACCAAATTTGAGTGCTGAAAAGCTTTCACAGGAACTGCCCACCATGCTGATGCTGCCAGCCCACAGCAGCCCTGCCCATGGCCCAGCCCTATTGCAGCCGCCCCCACCCCTCGTGGCTCAGCCTGGGGCAGTGCCCCACACTGCCTCTGCAATGGTGTGGTGAGAAGAGATGGGGGTACAAAAGCAAAAGTTGGTTTGGGGTGCCACAACCCCTTGATCCAGCTCTTAATGTATCATGGCTGTGGGTGGATTTGAAGGAACCACTGCTGTTTTTTCTTTAGGTCATCTTCATTATAAACCTCCTTCTGTATCACATTTTTAAAGGAGATTTTTGGTACTAATGCAGAAAATTTTCTAAAAGATAGATCCCCCCCCCCCCCAAAAGTCCTTCCAAGTTAGTCTCTAGATGAATACCACTTACAGAGATTTGCCATAGACAAAAGTTGCCTCTCTGATTTCCACTAGTATTTCAAGATGTTTACAACCTCAGTGCTTTAAGGAGTGGTGCATGTAAAGGAAAAGGGAGATCATGTTTGAAATCTCTGAACTATAAAATAGCTCCTCCAACACCTTTTGTTCTGATCCTAGAGTCATTTTCAAGTTGGTTTCACTTGTTTAAATTCACCAATGTTCTTTGTGATATAACCTTTAGAAATAGGGTCAGAACATACTTGATTACAGATAAGTGAATAATTCACAATGAATTATGCATGTGAATTCTTTTCTGCACATGCAGAGAGCTCATACAGATTGACTTCCATGGCACAGTATAAGATTTAAATTTATTGAACAAGTTTCACTTCACATATATTTATTCTGTGGCTTGATTACCAATATGTAATATTAGAAATGAAAATAGTATTGGTTTTTATTTATCTGCAAGGTTACATATTGTAATACTGTTTGTTTCATCACTGAGTAATTACTACTGGAGCAAACGTAATATTCACTTGCCACAAATAGTCATGTGATTGTAACTTTTGTGCTTGTAAAGCTCCATTGTTAAAATGTTTGTGGAAACAACATAAATGACCAGGGCTGAAGCAAAGCATTAAACACTCACTATTTACAGTAAATACTCTGAGTTATTTGCCTACTTATGTATGTTAATGGTTATGTTTGGTGGATCTGCCATCATCATAATCCCATTAACCCCATGACATGATTAATAGTTAGGGGAGGCATCTGCCTCTGATGTATTGAGGTAGACACCTCTTACCATTACCTTCCTTCTACCTAAACCCTTTTAATCCTCTCACATACAACCACCTCATTCTTTAGATGTGGAAAAATGGCACATGCTAGGAGATGGAGGGGGGGAAAACTGGTGGTGAAACAACTTATATAGAGAAAGGGGACATGAAACATCCTGCACTTCCCATGTTGGATATTCATCTTTCCTAAACCTGTACAAAATATTAAAGCTCATTGAGTGTATAGACTTTGAGAACTGTAGTAACTGTTCACAACACTTTGAACACTTGATCATTCCTTGTGTAGAGTCTGGAAACTTGTCCGTAGATGCAACTGAAGGGTCATTGGAGAATCTAATGGGTTTGGAAGTAGTTTTGTAACCAAGAGCCCATGTTTACTTAGTTCATTTTTGTTGTTTTCAATTTCTTGTTGGACAGTTAGTCATCACAGTTAATTTAAAAAGTATAGTTGGTCAAGTGATCTTTTTTTCTCCTAGCTACATTGTAAGCTTTTACTGATTCCTGAAGAGAAATAATGACAATAGGAAAAAAAAATGATGAAGAAAATAGATGTTGCCAGACGAATGCAGGAAAATTCCTTGAATCACCCATTGGTTTATCTTCAGAATAACGGTCCTCAAAATATTTGTATTGAGCAAAGCTCTTCCCTTTTATATCTATGGAAGTATTTCTGGATATCATTAACAGATTATATTCAGGGAAGCAGTGTAAATTAGGGATAGGGCTACTGAGACTCTAAGTTTTTTGTTTTGTTTTGTTTTTTGTTTTTTCTCCCCCCCCCCCCATAAAATCATTCCCGGACTTGCTATGATTTGGGATGGCAAAACAGAAGGAAAAGATTTCATGCTTCTTATTTTCTTTCAAAGAAAAGATTAGAGTTCAAATGCATGGGAAAAATGAGAACGATGACAATGATAGGCTGCTGAGAATGTCAGAACTAGCTCTTTGTTCATTTTGTTTTCTTCTGATCAGCTGTTTGAAAAGAGCTGCAGCAAGGAAGATGAAAGCAGAAGTGTTTATAAACACAGTGGGTGAATTTCATTCTGGAAATCCTGCATCCATCCAGAGTTCATGCTTTTAAAACTGTAGGTAGAACTGACCTTTGAATTGGTAGTTCCAACTTTTTGAAGTTGTTAGTTTTTAATATTGTGCTGGGCCTGACCGGATCATTTTAAATGATAGTGACTTCCCACCCTTTTGTCAAGGATAATTTGTACATAGCAATGCCAAGCCCTGGGATAACTGGACTCAGCTCTGACTAAAGGCTATAGGAACATGACTAAATTCAACTATTTAAGTCAGGACTGAATTTGGCCATACAAAAAGTAGGAATAGATAGGTGAATGGGATGACTTGACAGAATGAAGTAGCAGCCAGCAAATGGCATTTCCATAGGACATCATTGTGGGAAAGGCAATGGTGCCAAATGTAATACTGAAAAATGCTGCTTTAGGCCTGTGTTATGGCTTTGCAGTAATGGGAGGAGTGTGAACTGGAGGATAAAAGATGATCTGTTTATATGCAGAACAGAAGTTGGAGAGAAAGAGGGAGAAGGGAAAGCTTGGAACAGAGAAAGAAGGCTTGGATTCAGGGACTCCTTGAGCATGGCACCTGTAGAGTATGTCACAAGAAATCTAGGGAGAAATGTGGCAGAAGTACAGAATGATCTGCTTTTCTCAACTGTGAAAGGATACCAGCTGTACTAGAATCATCCTGGATCAATAAGATTTTAAGTCTCATTTTGCAATTTCTGATTTTATTGCTACTGTATAATATCACATTCAAAAAGCTATAAATATTTCAGGAAAAAAGCTCATATTTCTATAAATGTTCCAGGGTAAATAGAATGATTTGCTACCATGTTCATGGTCTGAAAAGAACTAGAACATATTTGGATGTAGTCACATCAGGGATGAGTGAGCTAAGGATGAAACAACATATCTGACGAAAACCTGAACAGGTTTCTGATCTTTTACATGATGTAGAGCTGCAATATCATCACTGACTGACTTCCATGGAGTTTCTTTGGATTTAGGTTGTGTAAATGTGAGCAGACACTAATTTTAATATAGTACTTTTCATTTTATCCAAAAGTAAAGTAGTTTATTAGGGATGGATTTAATCAGATCTTGCAGAAGTAGCTTGGTATAAACATAATGGGTGTGTTCACACAGCATTCTTATTTCGAAACAACAAGGTTGTTTCAAAATAAGAAACGCCATGGCCACACGATGCACGGCCATTTCGAAACAAGCAAACCCCTTGTTTCAAAACAGCTTAAACCCTGTTTCGTTTTGAAACAGCATTGTTTTGAAACAACGCCAGCGGGACATGCTGTTTCGAAACAATGGTTGTTTCGAAACGAGTCGTTTCGAAACAACCGTTTTATGGGCGTGTTATTTTGAAACAACAGTTGTTTCGAAATAACCATCTGACTTTCCTCCCAGGATGCACAGCACCCTGGGGGAAGTCCCTGCCTGGCCGTGCCTGTCAGGCTGCATGGCAGACAGGGACCTGTAGGGCAGCCGTGTCCCAGCAGCCAGGCCCCTCAGCTGCAGGGCACCGAAGAGCCCCTGTGTGGACCCCGGAGGATGTCAGGTGCCTCCTGGGGATCTGGCAGCGGCCAGATATTATGTCCCGGTTCCAGGCTAGCCACCAGAACCGGGACACACATTCTGACATTGCAGCTGTGATGTCAGAACAGTGGCACCCTTGAACCACCGAGCAGGTGCAAAGCAAGGTGAAGGCTCTGCACCAGGACCATGCACGCACTCGGGATGCCCGGAAGCTGCAGGGTCCTGCGAGCGTGATGATGTGCCCCTATTATGAGGAGCTCGATGTCTTCCTGGGGCCACAGCCACCCAGCGGTCTCCCCGCTGAGGCTGTGGACATCTCAGGAGGGCATCGGAGCCCCTCATTGGGCCCGGAGGCACCGGGCTCCGACGTCTCCGTCGGGGAGCCTCCAGCTGCACCACCACCAGTGGCAGAGGCCACCCCCAGCAGCCCTGAGCTGTTCGACGATGCCGAGGTGGGGACCAGCCCAGAGGACCAGGGGCCCACCACCGCCCCTGGGTCCGAGTCAGAGCCCGGGACATCTTGGCGGACCTCCGGAGCCCCCGTGGGTAAGTGTTCTCTTCCCACGGAGGCACACAGGGCTGGGAAGCGAGGGGGGCAGGCCTGGGCAATGGGGCAAGTAGGGCCTAGTGTTGGTGGGTGCAGAGGGGCCCCCTTGGCCACGGGTCCCACAGAGACAGGTGGCACTAGGGTCACAGACCCTTGTGTGCTTGGGGGTGGTGACCAGGGACTGGCTGGGAAAGATGCAGCAGCATCTTGGGTGGGGTGGGGAGCAGGCATGGCACACCACTGGCAAGTGGCCTCAGGAGATCCCCTAGTGCAAGGCGTGGCGGGGTCCAGCTCACCCTCATGGGCATCACTAGCATGTGTGCCTCCGGGGTATGGTTCCCAGATGTCTGGCAAAAGGAGAACATGGTCCCCTTTTTACTGCCCTGTTCTTCTTTTTATGTTCACATTCTCTGTCTGGCAGGCAGTTCAAAATACAGGGGTTTGTCAGGCTTTTTCCTAGAGGGGTTGAAGGATCCTGGAATGCCCTAGAATACTGATTTATACAGGAAAGTGTTCCAGGGCCCCTTAAACCCTGATGACTACCCCAGCCAGACAACCTTTTTGCCCAGGGTCCTCAATGTCCTCCATCAGGTACTGTCCTGGCCTCCTTCTGAGGCTTTGGGGGCCAGGAGCCCTACCCCAGGGCAATGTCCACGGGATCCTGGGACCTGCTGACAGTCAGGGCAGAGGTGTGTGCTGCAGACAGGTGCACACAGACAGGGCCAGCAGGCGGCAGGGGCCAACTGTGTGTTCTGCTTCCCTGTAGCACGTCGCAGAGCTCCTGCCTGGGAGCCACCACCCACTCCCAGAACCCAATGCCTGAGCCCCAGGGCCCCCCCAGTGATGGCAGAGGGCCCCCCCCGGACTCGCAGTGAGCTCCTGGAGAGCCCAGAGGAGCTGGGCCAGGAAATGCATGCTGCCACCCAGGCCTGGCAGTGGGAGCAGGCCCAGCGGCAGGTGGCTGGTCTCCGCGCACCGGAGCGCCTCGCGACCTCGGAGGACAGGGACGCGAGGGTGCTGGAGCTCCTCACAGAACAGCTGCCGGCGGCCATCTCGGAGCAGGCTGCAGCTATCTTGGAGCAAGCTGCCTCCATTCAGGGAGCTGGCCGAGAGGCTGGCACCCCGACGCTGCAATGAGGCATCGTCGCCTGGGCCTCCACAGAGATGACGGCAGGTGGAGGGCAGACATGGGCGCGGGTGGGGCCTGCCACCACCCTCCCCGGACCCTCCCATAGGCCATGCCTAACCTCCCCCCTGCTCCCTGGACTTTTTTCACCCCTGCCCCCTCCCAAGTTGGTGCCCCTGCCCCCAGACCTCCCCCACATTGTCCCATCCCTTACCCTCACCCCCAGCCCTTCCCTGATTGTAAATAAATCCTTTGAAACCTATTTCTGGTTTTCACTGTTTTTACTGGGGGGAGTTGGCAGTGCGGGTGGATGGGTAGGGACTGGTTGGGGGTGAACAGGGGAGAGGGTGTGGGGCAGAGCAGGCCTGGCCCTCACAGTTCCTACTTGCTGAAGGCAACCTGGAGGGCACCGTGCACGGACAGGGCTCGCAGGGATGGCTGCTCGCGTGTACGCACAGGTCTGGGCTGTTCATAGGCCCTGCCAAGGATCCGGGCCTCCACCTCCCATGCCGGTGGAACGGGTTCCCTGTGCTGCTCACAGTAATTTGTGGAGAGCTGCACACACCGCGATGACCTGGGGCAGTCTCCTCTCTGCAAGGTGGAGGTGGATTAGAAGGCACCTCCACCATGTCTTGAGGCATCCAAATGCCCGCTTAACGACCTGGCGGCAGTGGGCCAGGCAGTGGTTGAAGAGCTGCTGGCTGGGGTCGAGTGGCTCTGCATAAGGCCACGTGAGCCAGGGCCGCAGGGGGTAGGTCGCATCCCCCACGATGAGGACGGGCATCTCTACTCCCCCAAGGTAGATGTACTGGGGCACCTACTCCCCCCCCCCCCACAACAAGGTGGAGTTCCAGAGGACCCTGGCGTTGTGGGCCCTCCAAAGCCATCCCACATAGCAGTCCAGGAAGAGGCCCTGGTGGTCCACAAGGGCCTGCATGATGATGGAATGATAGCCCTTGCAGTTCCTGTACTCGGTGGCCCTGTGCTCCGGGGTGTGCACGGGGATGTGCGTGCTGTCCAGGATCCCACACAGTTGGGAAAGCCGAAGGTGGCCATCCTCGGCATGGTGTCCTGCAGCTCCCCACATCTCACCAGGTGTCGTAGGAGGAGGTGATTGATGGCCCTGGTAACCTCGATGGGAATGGTGCCAGTGGTGGACCTCCCGACGTCGAACAGATGCGCCACTGCCCTGTGGGACTCTGGAGTGGCCATCTTCCAGAGGGCAATGGCCACTCTTTTGTCCACTGGGATGGTGGGCCTCATGGGGGTGTCCCTGTGGTACAGGTGTGGGGCAAATTCGCTGACCAGGCAGGTGAAGCTGGCCCTGGTCGTCCTGAGGTTCTGCCTCCTCAGGTCATCACCCCAGGAGTGCAGGATGACTCTCTCCCACCAATCTGCGCTGCCTGAGCTCAGATGCGGCGAGGCACGGGGTGGGGCAGGGGCAGTAGCTCATCCCTGTGGACGAGGTAGATGTAGTCCTCGGCCAGAAGCCAGTCATCCCAGGGCTCCTTGAACAGGGTGTTCTATGTGTGCAGGAGACCCTGCACGTGGTCTGAGAGCCTGGGAGTCGCATGGTGCTGTCTAGGCAACTGGGCGGAGTCCATTGCTTGCAGCGTGCTGCTAGCCTGAGTGGACAAGGAAGTGAAGGCAGGCCCAGTTTTTATGGGATTGGCTAGCAACATGGCTGCTGACATGGCCCAGGGAGGCGGCCATGTTGCCAAACCTCCTATGGTGCCCTGCCCTGGAACTGAAATAGCATGCCCACAGTGTGAACATGCTATTTCGATTCCCGCTTTTTGCTTATTTTGCAGACAGTGTTTTTTTTTTTTATTTCAAAATAACTTGTTTAAAAATAATGCATTATTTCGAAACAAGTTATTTCAAAATGGCTTGTTTCGAAACAAGCCCTCTGTGTGTGAACATAGCCAATGTGTGTTTGTTTATTTAGATTTGACATTTGCCTAGTAAGCAAATGTACTCACATAGTTCCATATGAACCAAAAGAATAGCTGTTAAAAATGCAGCTAGTGCTTGGCACATGATTTGAACTTTCCCATCAATCATTCCTTGTATTACAAATGTGAAACTATAACTTTAATTGAGACAAATGAGGTCATTTGCATAGGTTGTGAAGAATGCTCTCTGACTTTGGCAGGGAGCTATTCCAATTCAACCCATATGTTTTGGTTTTGTTGTGTTGCATATTTTTCTTTGTTGCTAAAGTCAGATTTTTTCCATAGTTGTCTGTCCAAAATTTTTAGCCAGTTTGGATCGACTTTCATTTAGCAAATATATACATGGCTGATGTATGTTACAAGAAGAGACCCATAAGTATGCATGTATTCTATTTTTAATAGGCCTTCTTCCACTGGAAAACATCCAACTGAACTTTTAACTCCACTTTCATAAAAGCAGAGATTTAAAGAAGTTTGGCAGATTGCAATGGAAATTATTTTAATAATGATTCTCTGTATAGTGTCATTAAGTCTTCATAAATTGCAAAAAATGACCTTTGTTACCCTTTGTCATAATATTGTCAATAAAAACATAATTCCAGTAATGAAAGCACCACATAAGTGTCACTATAAAAATTACAATTTTAAAGAAAAAAGGGAAGGGAATACATTTTTTATACTTCAACTTAATATGTCTGAAGGAATTTTTCTCCAAAATATTCTCCTATGGGGTAAAATTAAGGTGGATTTGCTGTTCCCTGTTAATTATTATGGTGTCCAAAATCAACAGTAGATTGGAAATTGAGAACCACATTGAGAATAAGTGGGGACATTGCTTAAGTAGCAGGTATAGTCATGGGTTTTAGCAATTCCTTAAACTGCTTCCTTCTTCATATGACTCTTACTGGATTTGAGCCGTAGTCAACTGCCCTTCATATAGGAAATAATTTTGTTTGCCTGTTCGGCAATTGCATGATTACAGCCACTATGGTTCATGGTTAAGTCCACACACAAGATTTTATTTCAGAATGACTTATTTCAAAATAAAACCTTCATTTCAAAACCACTTATTTTGAACTAAAAAAAAAAAAAGTTTGAAATAAGGGAAACCCTGAAAGCGTCAGGTCAGGGGAGCTGCAAGGGGCCCGGGGTGGCCACAGAGGCAGCAGCTCACCCTGTGCCCAGGTCCCAGGGCCACAGCCCTGGTGGGGTGAGCTGCAGCTGCGGCAGCTCACCCCGCTGTGGTCTGAGGGGCTGCACCCCTTGGGGGCGGTGAGGAGCTGTGGCGACTGGCTCTCCCCGCCCCCTGGGCTGCAGGCAAGCCCCATGGCGGGGTGCTAAGCACCCTGGGAGGAAGGTCAAAACATGTTTTTTTCGGAACCGCATTTGTTCCAAAACAACATGTCAAAATAGCCTTATTTCGAAATAACCGCCATTTCGAAAACAAAGTGGTTTTCGCTATTTCAAAAGGATGTTTCTTATTTCAAAATGATGGATCCTGTCATTTTGAAATAAGAATACGTTGTGCAGACCAAATCTTTATTTCGAAATAACCTGTGTTATTTCAAAATAAAAAAGATGTGTGGACATACCCCATGAGCCTCCAACAGCAGTACTGAGGCAGACTGAGTTTTAGGGGGTTGAGACATTGTTTTAGGTAGTGGTCACTTGGGAGACACAGCCATATTGGTTATTCTTTAAATTGTTAGAATGGTGGAATCCTTCTGAGAACATATGGTGCTTAGACATTTTTTTCAAGACGATTTCACATACTAACGTTGAAATGACTTATTCAAGAAGACTCATGGTAAACTTAGAGTGTATTGTCTTGATACTTCATTTGGGTGTTATTTGTGTTGTACTGTTACATACTTATGAAAATGTTTTTGGTTCAACCTTTCACAATATCCACCTTATTAGAGAACCTATTTGGAAATATTTTTTCATGCCCTTAAGTATTTGTGGGACTATTTTTTGTAAAGGTTTTTAGCATGTGAAATAACTTTTCTCACACACAAACTGGATTGATACCTAACCCTTCTGATTACAAAGGAGGAATTATGTCCTGTGTCAGCAGCATCCATGAAATAATGACTTTGAAAACACAATTTTTTCAAGTAAAAAATCCAATTTTTAAAAAGTACAGAAGTGTAGATTATTGGAGAAAGATTGCTTTCAACAATAGTAGGCAGATAAAATGTGCTTGATACATTAAGTGAATATTTCAATTACCGGTTAGATCTCAAAGACTTTGGTAGAAATAAACTACAATTTAAATGCAGTAAATCTTCCAAAAGGAAAAAAAAATGTTGCTTTTTAAATAGTGCTGAAGTTCAGCACAAACTACCAAAAGCAGAAAAATTCAAAGTTAAGGCAAGTTTTCTGTTCTTTTAAATATGCATAAACTTTGTATTATGTGAAGTATGAAAGGACAAAAACAAAGTGACAAAAGCAAGAAACAGTCATACTGTTGTGAACAGAAATAACTTGTGTGACAGATAAGAGCATCTGTCAAGTTTCAGTAACCTTCTATTGGTCAGTTAAATTGTTTTGTAATACCATAAGAATAAGTTTACTTAAACTATTGTTCTACTAAGAAGATAGAAGGTAACAAATTCATTTAATTGTGTGGAAACAATCTGCATCAAACATATCTTATAAATTTAGGAACTTCTTATTACAGAACAATCATCAGCACATCAGTTTCAGAATACATTCAAGTAAACAAGAAATATTTGTATTCGTTTTAAACCCCAGGGCTCGATCATATATTTTCACTACTCAAAGTAGTAGCTCTGTTGCTTAGTTGTGATTTGTCAGTTGAGTGATGTGGTAATTCTGCTCTCTGACTATGATGGGATGAATCTTCAGTTGTGAACTTTAGCATGAATGCGTATACATATTCATTTAAAATCTAATTTCCAAAGATACTTTTTTTTTTTTAACAAAACTTTGTTTCAAAACAAAACTCTAAGTAGAATGTACTCACCTGATTATTCATTAATAGGATAGGGGTATGAGCATGGCTAACACCAGCATAATTAAAAAATTGAATAGAATCTTTGCAACACTGAGGATGATTTAGTTATGAGGTCTTTACAGTTTGTGCATTAACCACCTACCAGTCATTTAATAAACAATTATAGGAGGATCCAAGGCCATCTACGTAAATGTCTGCTTATGAACACAGACTTGCTGGTATGTTAGTCTTTACAGATTTTTTTTTCAGGTAGACAATAGTCTTAACTATTTGTGTGTGTGTGCGTGCGCGCGTGCGTGCATAAGCTTAAAATACATTATTGAGTAATGATAAAGGGAAACATGATACATTTTATATGCACTGTGCATGTATATTCTCTTGAACCTGGAAGAGAATATTTAAGATGATAGTGAAGATCAGGGCCAAGTTATACAAGATGAGACAGAATATACTTGATAAATGTAAGTTACAGATAAATACCTTTGCCACTTAAGTTTCCTTGGGGCTTTTATGTTAGCGAGTATATTTACTAAATCTTCTGGAAAGGAGACAGGGGTCAGACTGCTTATATGCCATCATACAGATTGAGAATATGCTTAAATGTTTTTTCCTCCTTTTCAGCTGTGTAGCATATTGAAAGGAACACTGAGCCATAGCAGGACTTCAGAAGCATATGAGGAAATATTTACATTAGAAAGCTGAGATATACAGGTGGTTCCTTCTTTTACCTGACCTACTGATAGTTGTAACTTGAGGACAAATATTTATAAAACTATGGCTGGCTGAGTATTTCATGAGTATGCTTTAATGCAGGGGTCAGCAACCTTTAACAGCCTCTGTGCCAGCCCTGCCCACTGCAGCTTCAGAAGGTGCCAGGAGTGGGGCTAGCTGGTGCTGCAGGTGGGGCCTGGGTGGCAAAAGGCACTCATGCACAATGGCTCCTGCAGGCCCAACTACTTCAGGAAGGCCTGTGGTGGCTTCTGTTGACCCTGTCCCCCAGTGCAGCCTGGTGTGGTAAGAGTCACATGTGCATGCTGGCTTCTACTGGCTTCCCTGTAGTGACCTTGCTGGAGGTTTGGGCCAGCAGGAGCCATTGCAAGCATGCAGTTCTTGCAGCCTCAGACCCCAGGTGGGGGGAGCAGGGCCAACAGGGGTGAACAGCCACAGGACCAGGAGCCCTGTGTGTCACTCTAAATGGGTGCACGTGCCATTTTGGAACATGTGCCCTAGGTTGCTGACCCCTGCTGTAATGGAAGGAAGCTTCCTTTGATGAACACTCTCTCAATGGGTATGTCTACACTATGGCTACATCTACACTGTGTTTAAGCGACTTAAGGGCCCTTAACAGAGCCCTGTCTACACTGCAGGGCAATAAAGTCAACTTTATAAGGTCCACTTATAAAGTCGACTTTACTGTTAAGTCGATTTTATAAAGTCAACTTAATGGCCCCACTGCACTAAGTCAACTTTATTAAGTCAACTTAGTGAGTCCACATTGCCTTAAGTCGACTTAATAAAGTTGACTTAAGCCAAGGCACCCATTTAAAATTGACTTTATAAAGTCGACTTAATGTAGTGTGGACTCACTAAGTCGACTTAATAAGGTCTACTTAAAGTCGACTTTAAGTAGACTTTTTATTAAGTTGACTTAATAAAGTCGACTTAGCTTTACAGTGTAGACATAGTCAATGGGAATGAGGGCTGGAAAGTTCTAAATCTGAATGACAACATGCTGTTGACTTAAGTGAGCTGTTTACTTTTAAAAATGTCTACTAATAGTACTTGCATCAAAGTCCAGGAGTTCTGTGAGCCGAGGCTGAGCACCTGTGGTCACCAACTTAGTGCACTAAACTGGAACTTCCAAAGGGCTTTTGGCTATTGTCTGTTCAAGAAGAAGCGTTCTATTGCATGCCTTTACTCTGTAGATATAACTAGATTTACTGTCCAGTGAGATTAAGAAAAATACAATCTACTGCAAATCTATGAAGTTGTAAACAAAGAAATCCCTAGCAAATGATTCAACAGTAAATTGTATCATATTCATGCTGAATATACTATTAGAATTTAAGAAATAACCGAACTGTACAGAACAGACTGTGTATGTTCAGCAAGCAAATTAAACCAATTCAGTGTCTCTTGCTGTCAGTCTTTATCACAAGATTATATGCGAACTTTACAACTATGCATGTCATTTGTCAACTCAGGAAGAGAAGAAGCAATTTCAATTGGTAATTTTTTCAGCTCTGAGACTGTTCAGTTTTAGTTCATTTTATGGAATGCAAGATTTTTTGTCTTATCACTAATATGGAGATCCACCTGACACAACATCACTAGGTAGAAGAAATTGATTGTAAATGTGGTAAAGGAAAGTCTAATGTATGATGGTGTGGTGTTCACATGGTTTATATATTTAATACATTTTGAAGAGAAAATACTTGTGAATGCTTTAAAATATTTTTGAACTATTTTTTTTGTCTCTAGCTGCCTTTAAAACTTGGTGTTTTAGTTGTCATAATTTCCAGCTGTACATGGAACAACAGTGAAGCCACCAACATTAAAAAAGGCCGGAAGTATACCTAGGCTAAAAAAAGAATTAGGTAAGCAACTCCCTGGCCACATTTGGAGTTCATTAAGTTGACTTAAGCACTTGCTAACTTGATAACTCTGACCCTTCAAGTTGACTTTAAGGGTTATGTTGACTTTATTAAGCCAACTTTAAATGGTGCCCCTGGCTTAATTTGACTATAAACTCAACTTAATCAAGTGAGGCCTCTCTTTGTCCACTTAATAAAGTTGCCTTTGGGTAGACCTTATTAAGTTGACTTACCTGAGCCCTCTAGGGTAGACATATTCACTGTGTGCCTGAAATAATGCGTCAACCTGTTAGATGACATTTTAGTAAAGAAAGAACAGTTCTCAGAAGTTCTAATCAATTATACTTTAAAAAAAGGGGGAAGTTTGGAGTTTATAACTAAATCCTAGGGAGATGTTATTTCAAGCATATAATACATCTAAAATTTGCTCATGAGATTTATTTATTGTAGACTCCTGAAATTTCTCACGTACATATAACTACTTATACAGGATGTATGAAGGTGAGGGTGTAGTATATAAACACACATGGCACACAAATGCTGTTCTGTCATGCAGCACTCAATTGCTTAAACTATGACACCATCCTTTTTCTTAGTGTGGTCTACTGCCTTACTCGGTATACACCTTCCATTTTCATAACAGATGACTCAGGGTATCCTATAGGCAACAGACTCTATATAAGAAGGGTAATATTGGGTCCACCTAGCCCAGTATCCTGTCTGTTGACAGCAGCCAATACCAGATGCTTCAGAGGGAATAAACAGAACAGAGCAATTATTGGGTTACCCATCCACTGTTGTGCCACTCCCAGCTTCAGGCAGTTGGTATTAGGATACCTGGAGCATAGGTTTGAATCCCTGATCATCTTGGCTAACAGTGATCGATGGATCTAACTTCCATAAGCTTACCAAATTCTTTTTTAGCCTAGGTATACTTCTGCCTCCACAATATTCCCTGCATAATGAATTCCACAGATAAACTGTGCCTATTGTGAAGCAGTCCTTCCACTTGTTTTGTTTTTATACCTAGTACCTATTAATTTCATTGGATGACCTCTGGTTCTTTTTATATGAATGAGTAGATAACATGTTCTTCATTACCATTAAAGATTTTATATCCTCTTAGTTGTCTTTCTGATCTGAGAAGTCTCAATCTCCTTTTCTCTCTCCTCATGTAGCAGCTGTTCAATATGTCTAAACATTTTTGTTGTACCTTTTCTAATCTGAATACAATTTTTTTTGAGAGGAGACAACCAGAACTGCATGCAGTGGGCTCACCATGAATTTATATAGTGAAATTATATTTTCTAACATTGTTGCCTTTTTTTACATTCACTGCACGCTAAGTGGTTTTCAAACAAGTATCAAAGGCTGTGTCCACACGTTGCTTTTAAATTGAAATGACTGTTTCGATTTTAAAAAAGTCACGTCCAGATGACGTTTCTTTATTTCAAAATGAGGAGCTCCCTTATTTTGAAATAAGGAAAGTCATTTCAATATAATAAAACCTCTTATATATTGAAATGAGGGTTATTTCAAAACTGTGGTTTCGAAATAACCCCTTCTAGCTCTGTTATATTGATATGCCCCAAATATCGATATAACAATTGCCCACCCCCCCAGCACCCTGGCCAGGGAGTCCATCAGCTCCCTGGCTGGGGTGCTTAGGGGAAGTGCACGGGGGTGCAGCAGGTGGGGGGAGTAGTGCGGGAGCAGCCTTGCCTGCAAGCTGGGCTTGCAGCCACCTCACCTACCTGCCTGCTCTGTGTGGCTGCAGCCCCGACGGGTTGATGGGTGCCAGACCAGTTCACCTAGCTACCCACTCTGGGCAGCTGCAGCCTTGCAGGGCGGCGGGCACTAGACCAGCTTGCAGAGCCTGTCGGGCTTGGGGAGCCTGCATTACCCCTGGCCGCTTGTAAGTGGCCAGGGATGCGCCACCTGACATCGCCCTGGCTGCTTGCAAGTGGCCAGGGCTACCAGAGCCTGGCATCTCCCCTGGCCACTTGCAGGTGGCCAGGGGGCTGGGGGACCAGGGCACCGGAGAGCTCTGCCCCTGCTGCAGTGTGGCAAGCTGGCTCCGGCACTCACCTCTGCACTAGCTGCCATCTCCCCTGGCAAGCTGGGGGAGCCACTTGGGACCCCCCGCCGGGCTGGCAGTGTGCAAGCTGGCTTGGGGACTGGCCATGCCCCCTGCTGCTGGCAAGCCCCCCTTGTGGGGCCTGCCAGCTGGGGGACCTGCCCCCTGGGTGGCAGTAGGGGTGCTCCAGGTCCCTCCTTCTTCTCATACCAGCAGCATGGGAGGCACAGCAGGGGGATCCCTGTCCTGGGTGCTTTTTCCCCCGCCTGGGAGAGCCAGGCAGGGGATTGGGTGACAACATGGCCCTGCCAGGGGGCCATGGTGCCACATCTCCCAGGGTGCCTGTCTCTTGAGTCAAAATAGTAAGTCCTGTGTCTGGGCTTGCTATTTCAATTTGATATTTTTCCTCAATTTGATTTAAGTTAAATCGAATTAAGGGTTTTATTTTAAATTACCTTATTTCAAAATTAACTTATTTCAAAATAAGCATTTAGGTGTAAACATAGCCAAAGATCTTGACCTAATTTGTTACCTATTACGTTGTATGTATTGTTTGCAATCTGTTTTCCAGTGTGCATTACTTTGCTTTGATCAACATTTTAATTTCATCTGCCATCTTGTTACCCAGTTTTGAGATCCCTTTGTAACTCTTTGCAGTTTGTCTTGGACTTAACTATCTTGAATACCTTTGTGTTCTATGCAAATTTTACCATTTCCTTGTTGACTTCTTTCATTAACAGACCTGATTGATCTTCAGTGCATATCTGTCCTGTGTATTGAACGAGGTGGGGATCCTCTGAAAAAAAGAGTATATGATCACGTAATTAAAGACCATCATACTGCATAGGTGCAAGGAGGCTGAATTAGGCTTGCACAGATAACTTTATCTTTGGCATTTCCTTACTTTTGACTGCTTGACTTTGCAAACAAAGTTTCTTTGTGTGTAATTTTCTAGCTTTAAGAAAAAGCAAATTCAAAAAAAACCCCCATCATTTGGCAGATAAGTCATCACCAGAATTGTACTATTAGGTCCACTGCACATACCTCTGCCACTTAATTTAATAGGGAAATGATAGTATTACTAGGTTGTCATCCTCTAAGGACCAGCAATAAGAAGGGACAGACCACTTTGGTACCCCAAAACTTGGATCCAGGTGCTCCCACATTGACTTAGGTATACTAATACACACTTCTAAAATTAAGGCTTCAATTGGTTAACAAGATGAATTTTGTCCTAGGAGATTTCAAAGGCTTTACAAGAGGGTTAAACTGAAATGATTAGGAAATTCCTTAAATCTGCCTGCCTTGGTTCACTCTTAAGAGGACATGGATGCAGCCTTTCACTCTGACTTTCAAACAGCAATGTCTTCAGAAACAAAAGTCTTTACTGAATGCTGATGCTAATAACATTTTAATTGCAAATCAGTATCACAAATGAAATAAGCCATTAGGACAATACAAGACACCATAAACTAGATAACCTGATGTGATGCATCGTCAAATATAACAAACTCCAAAATCACAATAAAATACTCATAACACAATACAGTGCAATATTTCCTTAGCACACATTATAAGCTTATGAATACTTAATAGTGGCATAACATGACGAACTTACAATGTTGAAACATACAGTATAATAGGGAGGGAGAAAGAGACCTTGCATAGAGATGTATAAAGTCTTAATAAAATGTTTTGTATTAGAACACTGAAAGTCCTTGCAATATATCATACAATCCTCTTACCAATATGTATACAGTAGTACTGAAATAACACTTAGTAATGCCACAAGTTGACATTCCATAAATGTTGGCCAGGCAATCATAGATTGGGTGGGGTAAGCATCCAACTTGATTCACAATCATACTCATGCATTCCTTATTCAGAAAGGTCATAGTGCCCTTTCGTTCACCTTTTCCCACTGCATGTGGCCCACCATACAGTGGATGTGGCCCTCAGACTGAAAAGTTTGCCATCCATGTTCTAGACCCATTAGTTACCTCTTATCAAAAGCCTTAAACTTCACAGAAATATAGTGACTCTTCAGGCCTAATCATTATGATGGATGCTGTTGTCATTTTTGTTATATAAATTAGAAAAAAAAAAATTTTTCTCTTCTCTGCTTCCTTTTCAGCCGTGTTACTAAATGCCGTCTCTGGTGCTGATCTTTCTAAATGGACTATAATAACTTCAAATTCTCTTGTATCAACTTAGCTAATCCACATCACAGAAATTTGCTGGTCCCAGAGGAATGAGGAAGATTTGGGAATCGAGGGTCCCATTTCAGGTTCTGGAAAGTAATGTCCTTGAGTGATCTGTACCATTTCCGCAAACTTAATTTCTTTGACTTTCTCCCATATGACCTGTCCCTATCACAGAGATGTCTATTTTTTTTCCCTTTGTTCCAGCACCATTCTTCTGTTTGTCACTGTCCAAATTTCTGTGCAACCTAAGCCACCTGGTCTGGCTAGACAGATTTGCACCCGAGAAGCTCAATCTGGTGTGCTAAAGACAGCAGTGTGAATGTTGTGGCTTGGACTGTAGGTCAGGCTCTGAAGCCTAAATAATGACCTGATCTGAAGAATAATAAAGTCAATGGAAAGATTCTCATTCTTTTCATAAAACAAACAAACAAGGAGTCTTCTAGCACTTAAAGACTAAAAGATATGATTAGTCCCTTTCACAGATTGGCTGTGAGACTAGGAACAATGGGTAGGCAGTGATCAGAGCTGAGTGGCATTGAGTGGAGTTTCTCCCCTGCATGAGTGACAGATGGGGTTGCTCCATCCCCTATCCCATACTTCCTCCTATATTAGACACTGTGCCTGTTGCTCAGATATGGGTGGACCTGGGTGCTGAGTGGCCCACCCATATCAACACTTCTACTCAGCTCCACCAGCTAATATTTTCACCAACTGCCTATGGGTAGGCCAAATAGAAAGATCTGCCAAATTGGATGTGGCCCATTCCCTGTATAAAACAAGCAGGCAGGGGCAATGAGTAAGAGAGAGTTAGGCGACGGACTAACTGTGAATGCAATTCTTAGTCACTCAGGAGCAGTGATCACAACTCACATATGCCTAGCTATTATCAAATGGCAGTTTTTTGTATCCTATGGTACAGGGGAATTTGGAGAAGGCATTTGAAGGACATCATATGGTGGTGGCTTTGGGATGGGCAGGACAGTGACTGAGTTTTTCCCGAATGTAAGGGTGGCATCAAAAAAGGCTCTTCTAATATTAACAAATTGAGATGACAGTATTTAATGACCACAGCTGACTTTATAAATATGCCACAGCTGACTTTATAAATTATAAAGAACAAAAAAAAAAACCCTAATACTTTTTTCCATTTAGTAGAACACTTTCAAGTTCTGACTAATAGCATGTACTATGTTGTGCAAAATCCAGTCATCCAGACTTATCTACTAAGAAACTGCTAGAATAAAAAGGACACTTTTTGCATATTTTGTTAGCCTGGTCTTGCTGAGCTGCATATTAAAGTTATAGATCATATTTATGTGCTTAAAAAGTTTAACATTTCTCCAGACCTGTAGTTTGTTTCCTGATTTTTTTTCCTATCATCCTACAAAAGGTAGAAAAAATTGACATTTTCTTTGGTTTATGTCTCAGTTATGAGTGCTTCTACAGAACCTCCCCCCCAACACACACATTTAAATATAATTTATTAAAGATATTTTAAAAGCCCTTGGTTCTGTCCCTTTAATTTATTCAAAAGCTAACTAGTGCTTTTAGCTTCACTTTGTAATTAAGTTCCAAAGACAAATAACTCTATAAGAGCAGGTTCAGTAAAGAATGCTGATACTAGACTGACTGCATAAACTTTAGCTTCTGTGTAAAATACTTCAGCCCTGTTAATTGTCAGTAACATGAAAAATATTTCATGAATTCCATTGCCCTATGGAATGTCATTTGCAGCAAAGTAAATATGCCATCATTCCCAATTCGTTTAGTGTTCAAAGATGAAGTAGTTTCATGTTACTAAACTGTAATGTCCAGAATGCCAATGTAGACACTGTCAGAAGGAAATATGGAATTTGCTTTGGCTTCATCTTTTGCAAATTAGACAGCGGAAGAGCTTCAGTTCACTGTGTAAAGTAGATTCTTATTCCATCATTAATGTTCCAATCAACATCTTGTATCTAAACTACATTTACCAACCTTGAGGCAATCTGGCTTGTAACTCTCACACAAAATTCAAAGCTAATATATAAAAGTCATGACTTTGGCACTTGGGTTATGAGGCATTTAGCATGGGTTTGAAAGCAATGAATCATGTCTGGTGACTATATGTTAGAAACTTAGGTACTGATCTATCTAGTGTACTGTGCATAGAAAACCAGCTGAAATAAATGAGTGTTTTTTCATCAAGTATTTGCTGGAGTTTGGGGCAGAAAGCATCTATATAATGTCAAGTCAGAAGTACCAGTTTAAATTGGACCTGTTTATTTTGACTGTCAGTGAGAAGATTAAATTCTATAAGTTTCAGGGGAAAAAAAATCGACCTACTAAAGCTCCTCTTCTTGAGAACATATTTGATGTAACTACATTGTTGAATGGACAAATGTGCTTAACAGTCCAGAATGAAAGCTTCATGAATGGATTACTGGCAAAACTTGCAGGAACTACAGGTGGCAAGATATGAGCAGTCTGATGGGATAGGTCTTCAGATTATGCTTTATATATTGATTTTTGTGGCATGTGCAGAAGAAACAAGGGGTAGTAATATTGCTGAACTTCCTCATCTTTCATCCTTTTCCTTTCTTCATTTCCCTTTTCTTAGTAAGCACATCTGTTGTAATTATCTTTTTGAAGATTTCTGCTGTATCGGTTACTTTATTTTCATAACAATATTTGGCAAAAGAGTGATAAAACTTTTATTCTTCTCTGTAAAATTGTCATTTACTCATTTTAACAGGGTCTACAGATATCTTAAGAGTTTCTCTCATAAGTTTCTTTTCCTGCACCAAGATCCACCAGAGCAAATTTTTATACCTACTCTGGCCACCCAGAGTCCTACTGGAGTCTCTGTGTGAAACCCTGGCCCCATTTCAGTCACTGAGTTTTTGTCACTTCACTTAATGAGGGCCTGGATTTCATTCAATGAGTTTACCTGAGTAAAGACTACGTAAAATAGAGTGAGGTCTTAGGACTTGTCCCCTACCTTTTTGCTGATGGAATAAGGTATGTAGGACTAGGTTGTCCGCTTAAAATGGCTTCAGGAATAATCATGAGCATAGGGTTTGATTAGAACAATTTTGGGGAGTGCAGGAAGTTCCAACTTGAGTGATGGGCACTTGGGGGGGGGGTTGAATCTCGTTTCCAGTTCTGGACATGTCTTGGAGTGAAACCAAAGAGGTATGTCTGTACCTAGGGACTGGAATTGCTTTCTGAATTTTAGGGGAGGTTGACAGATGGTTTTGGTTTTAGCCCAGCATTAGAGCTGAATTTTCATTTGTTTTCCGTGGCATAGACTCCAGGGGATGGCATATTGCCCATAATAATCAGTCCAGAAGTCACATATGTATCTCTGTTTCAACATTCTTGTCTGGAAATACAGCTTTAAATGTTGTACATACTTATCATTGCCATCTGTTAGGGTGGCATTTTGCCAAGTCAATAAGATAAAATTCTAGTTTTAGTATAACATAGGTGCTAGCCAAACATGTATTAAGAAGAAATCAATGGAGAATGCAGGAAGTGAAAGTTTTCCTTCAAGAAATTCCACATGATGGGGGGGGGGATACCAAAGTATGCTCAGCCACATCTGTTGACACCTACTTGCATTATACTCTTATACTATACTACATAGTATTATACCATGCTACATTATTAGCAAAATCCTGTTCCCTGTGTCTCTTCCTTGCTGCTTCAGTTCTGGGAACTCTGCCCAAAGAGAAGAAAATGTAGGTGTAGTTAATTAAACAGGGATAGGAACAAACACAGATGAAAACACATCTGACAGACTTGAAAATAACTTCATAGCAAGTGGGTATTCTGGTTTGAATAGTCATTTGAGTGATAAATAACAATCACAGAAATACTCAAGTTCCTTCCTTCCCTCACCCAGAAAAATAAACTAGTCTAAACTCACCATGAACACAAAGCCTGGGGATCCCTATTTAAGAGCAATGGGGGAGTGAGGAGATACCACTTGGAGACACCTCTGAGAGGAAAACGCATCTGGGAAAAAAATTTCATTACTCTAGGTCATTTTTGTATAATTTGTATTTTGCAGGCATAAGCAAATGCTGTGCTGACAATCCTGTGTGTGTGTGTGTGTGTGTGTGTGTGTGTGTAATAATAAAATATACACACACGCACAGTAAGGCTAAACAAGGAAGAAGAATTGTCAGTTATCTGGGTGAAGGAGTTAAATCTTTTTGGCATTTCACGTGAATAAAACACATTTTACAGAGTGCTTTCTCAGTGAAGTCTCAATATGCTTGAAAAAATTAATTGTTCAAGCCATACCATATTCATCTGACATTAGGAAAAAAATTACAGGAAGACAATCTGAAGCAGAGAGAGGCTAAATGACTTGTCCAACATAAACAAGACTGCATAAAAGATGGGATTAAAACAGTTTCCCAAGTCTGTGCTTTTTTCATCATTCCTCCTGTGTTAGTGGAATCTGACAATAGTATAGGGAGCATGAGGAGTTAACTTTGTACTACTGTAGAGAATATGAAAGTGTAATTAAAGCAGAATGAGAGCTATTACTGACCTACATTGCACAGCCTTACATTAATACTGAACATTATCCTGGAAGGGAAGTACTAAAAATAAGAAAAAATGAATTAGTATTTGATACTTGACAATTTGTCTTCTCAATGTTTTATTTCTTTCTGTAGAACTTAAATGTGTGACCTTTGCAGAAATAAAAAAAAAAACATCCTAAACACTTGACTAACTTTTCATGCATTAAATCTTTTCAGCTGTACTGTCTTATGTCTCAATTTCTATCTACATTGGAATGGACAATATTTGGTTGTGCAAATGTGCTGCATGAACATATGCAGCTGCATTTTTTAAAGATTGTTTAGGTCACACTTTGTAGACTTTCATAAATCTCTAATTTGAGAGTGCAAAATAGTTGTATATTTCTTAGTTTATCCCCTAGTGATGGAATACATTTTTCACTATATGATGCATTGTGGAAGCAGATGACTAATTCATATTTACAATTCTTGCATCTAATAAGTTGCTGAGCATCTACTATGACCCATGAACTCTTTTGTGCTCAGTAGAGGACATAAATTCTGCCAACAGATTTACAGTGATTTCTGGGGGTTAGGTATCCATCTATGTAATAGTTTGCAGGAGGGTAGCGTGAGCTCTCTTCCAAGAGCTGGTAGCTTACTAATCATCCTAATCATACAAAAATGTCTGGATGGGTGATGGTCAATAAATGATTCATCTTGAAAATTGTACTCAAGTTCTGTGAGTTGCTTCCATTCAAGCATGGAGTAGTAGATGCTTATCTGCTGTGTATCTCATAGTGTGGACTATTTGCATTACTGAGACTGATGCTAACATAGATATTGTGAATACACATGAGAAAAGACCTGTGCCAAACCCCCCCCCCCCAAAAAAAAAAAAAACAAACCTAGGCTGTGTCTTGTTTATGAGGAAAAACAATGGACTGTGGGGATATAACTGCAGGATCTGAAATGTACCTGGGATCTTTCACTGAGGAGCTGAAATGTCAGCAGTTTCTATCTTCTGAAAGTCAGCTATAGTCACTCTAACTGAAAAATGCCACAGAGGCTTCGAATGAGCAAAATTTCAGTAGACAAGAGTTAACTCTAGTTTCTAAAAGGTGTACAATAATTTTATTGCATGTAATCATATGTCACCTAAACTTTAAATATGTCTCTGCTATCATTATAGGTGAGTGCTGTGTGTTTAAGCAAAGTAATCTTTAGACTCACTGGTAACCTGCTGGCTGTGTGCTCCTTTTGGGAAAAGTGGATCTATGAATTAGGACCAGGGGCTGGTTACTCGAAGAGGGTGTGCTGAAGGTTTACAGGTAGGAGAATGCTCATCACTGGTCTGCGTAGGCTTGGAGGGCAACACTTGTGTTTGCTGTGACAGTTGGACTCCCGGTACACATGAGGCTTCCTCGTGCAAAGAGCAAGTGATAGCAATGTCTCAAACCATGTGTACCCAAACAAGTGTCATACATGTCAGGTAGAATTTCAGATTTTAAGGACAGAAAGAGATGTTATGATCTACTCAGGCCTGTATTACCCATGCCATGGCAGTAGATCTGGTAAGAAATATTCAGCAAAATGTAATCAATTACTATGCTATTTCTTCAAAATTAGAGAGAAGTTAGTTATAGTCTGGTGGGACTCTAGTCTGGGGAAGACCAAGATCCCTGATCTGCCACAGGTTCAGACTTGGAGCAGAACTTTTTATCTTGGATCACTCAGAACAGGAAGGAGCCAGGGACTTGAAACTTGGTGTCTACATCTCAGTCCAAGACCCTAACCACCAGGCCATAGAATCAGACTGAGACATGCAACTGTTTCAGTACAGTTCCCAAAGCAAAATGCTAAAGTTTTTATTTGAAAAGATACTTTGACACCATTCTTTCTGCAAAGATGTTGTAAAAGTTTCCTTCTTGTTCAAACACAGAAATCTCAGAAAGCTATTATGAAAGGGAATTGCTGTCCTCCACTCAGCTCACCGTAAAACCTCACCAAACAATTTCTGGACTGGATTAATAAATTTTGTTTGAGCGGCCACATATCTTTTAAAAAGATATTGACAGGCTTACTGTGCATGGAAATTTAGGGTACTGAACACCATACAGAATTAAGTCCTATGTCAATGACTTACACCGTTATACAAGCAATAAGTTTGTGCAAAAGATAATTAAAGAAAAATTACTAATGCTGTGCTATAGACTCTAACTTTACAACTACCTGTAGTTTTTATCACACTAAGAAAATTGTGTGTGTGGGGGGGGGGATAATAAAATACACATACAAAAAAACTTGTTTTATTTCTACCAACTTTGAGAAAAATGATAAACTGAGTTGTAAGTTTCTTGCTTAATTATACTTTGCTTCTGTTACTGAAATATTTAGCATAACATATGTTCACCTATGCAACCTAAAGATTCATGTATACTCTGAGGATGGCATAATTCATTATGACGTGAAGAAATAGGCCATGAAGTTGAAATTTGCACATCAAATGTTCTGAAGTCAATTTTACTTTTTGCATTAATGATGTTTCATGTGCGACAAATCAATAAAATATTGTCTTGAAGATGAAGCTAACAGTGGCCTATGAGTTAATGGAATCCAAACAGAACAGAATATTTCTCATTACTGACAAAAGAATGTAATTTTATATTTCCATTAACACTTAAGTGACAGAACTTCTAACATATTGGCAGATATATTATAAAGCCATTATTGAAGGTACAGTATAAAGCACTCACTAGGTAAGTAGTTTTAATTAAACATTTGCCTCTATCGCATTTCTCATAAATTCCTTGTAGACACATTTTTAAAAGATGTTTTTATGTTTGTATTTACAGGGGTTAATGAATTAATCCAAGATGTTAAAATGTATTAAGTATGAGAGCAGATCGCAATGACCATCTTATCTCAGTAAAACAAACAAAAAGAGTCCTGTGGCATTTAAAGATTAACAAATATATTTATTGCATGAGCTTTTCTCAGACACAATCCCACTTCAGGATCTTATCTCAGTAAGAATATATTCATCAAATTCACAGACAAATTAGATACCATCAAGTTTGCACTACAAACATTAGAATTTAGAAATACCACAGATTTCCTCCTTTGTTTTTCATTATTAACAGTGAATCTCACCTCTTGGTCCAACCATTTTCTGATATGTTGTGTTTGAATCTCTACTGCTTATTCAGTTTGCTGAAGTAATCTTACATGATACAGTGAAATGTATTTGCAGGATTTATCTTCCCCTTCATTACTGTATTTTTTTCTTTTCAGTATAAGCTTTCTCCACTTTGGCATCTGACGAAGTGTCCATGAAAGCTCATAAACAAATTTGTTAGTCTTAAAAGTGCCACGGGACTTCTTACTCGTTATTGTGATAGTGATTTTTGGAATGAAAATATCCATAAGTTTGCCCATAAGCTTCCACAAATAAAAAGCTATGGAAATGTCAGTTAACAATTTGATCAATAGTAGCTATAAATGTTGATGTAATTTTCACATTTCTATCTCACAAATCTATTAAACCAACTGTATAGGCTAGAATTTAAAGCTCTTCCTAGTTTCTCTAAAACAAGCAAGGAGTCTTCTGGCACTTAAAACTAACAAATTTATTTATCACATGAGCTTTCATGGGAGAAAATCCCACTTTGTCAGATGCTTTGAAGATGGGGGAACCTACAGCATGGAAGGAAAATAAATGCAGGGAAGTGTAAGTCATGGGATCAGGTCATACTGTAACAGTAAATCAATGCAGTTGAGTCAAACACTGGGAAGACAGCACATAGAGGAGGGTGAGGTCAAATGAGCTGTGGTAATAGGAAAAGATTTCATAATAAGGATTTAATCCTGCCTTCACATAGTCAAATTTGCATATAAATTCCAATTCTGCAGTTTTTCTTTGAAGTTTTGATGCATTACCCATTTGCTTGAGCACAGCTATTGATAAATCACCAACAGAGTGATTAAGAAGATTGAAGTGCTCAGCTGCTGGTTTTCAAATGTTGTGATTTCTGATGTCAGTTTTGTGCCCATTTATTCTTTTGCAAAGAGGTTGTCTTGTTTGTGCACAAGCAAATGGGTAACATTTTGATCTAGTGTTACCTCCTGTATACAATATAAGCCATAGAATTCCCTGAAAAAATCTCACATCAAACCTTTTTAGAAAAAATCCAGTCTTGATTTAAAATTTTCTGTTGATAGATTCCACCATGAACATTGGTAAATTGCTTCAGTGGTTAATTATCTCCTTTGTAAGAATAATGCATGGTTTTTCTGTCTGAATTTGTCTAGCTTCAATTTCCAGTCACTGGATCATATTCAGTTTTTCTCTTAGAGTAAAAAGACTACTATTCAGATGTTTTTCCAATGTAGGTAGTTATTGTAATCAAGTCACTTCTTAATTGTCTCTAAAATAAACAGATTAAACTCAAGAAGCTCATTATAATGCATATTTTCTTATCCTTTAATCATTCTCATGGCTTTTTTTCCTCAACTCTCTCCAGTTTATCTCCATCCCTTTATACTACTAGGTACCAAGCTGGATGAAATGTTCTAGCAGTGGTGCCAAATTCAAGTAAAATAACCTCTTTTCTTCTATATGACTGCTCTGTTTATGCGTCCCTAGATTGCATTAGTTCTTTTGGCCATAGTCTTTCACTGGGAACTTGTATTCAGCTGATTATTCACCATGGTACCCAAGTCCCTTTCAGTTACTCCTTCCCAGTATGTTTTACAGGATATCTCCCCCCCCCCCCCATTCTGGAAGTATGACTTACATTCATCATTCTTAAGTATGTGTACCTTAGCCATTTAAAAAAAAAGTTCAATCAGTAAGTTTACAGTAAGCAATCTGGATTGCTCAGTTTCAGTGACCTGTCCTCTTCATTATTTGCCCTAGCCCTAAAGTTTGTGTCCTCTGCAAACTTTTAGTGACAATTTTCTACATTCCCCCCCCCCCCGCCCCCAGGCTCATTCATAATAATGTATAGGACCAAGAACAAGTCACTGTCAGCTCCCACTACAAACATATGTGCTTGATGATGATTACCCCTTCAGAATTACACTTTGAGACCTTTTGGTTAGCCAGCTTTTAATCTACTTAATATATGCCATGTTTATTTTATATCATTCTAGTTTTTAATCAAAATGTTGTGCAGTCCAATGCCTTACAGGGGAATTGAGTACATTACATCAGCACAATATTGTCAAACTTGTATTCTCATCAGGGAAAGATATCAAGTTATTTTGATAGGATCTATTATCCATAAAACCATAATGGTTAGTATTTAATTACATTACTCTCCCTTAATTCTTTATTAATTGAGACCTAAAATCTACTGAACTATCTTGCTCGGAATCAATATCAGACTGAAAGGCCTGTAATTACTTGGGTCAGAATGGCTGCTCAGTTTCAACATTAAATTGATTATGGATGAGGGTTTTACAAGGAGGCTAGTTTTGATGGAAGAACCTCAAAGTAGAAGCACATGATCAAACCGTAAGAGCAGCGTTACTCTGGAATGCATAACTCCTGAATGTTGGGGGACGGGAGTGATGAAAGCATGGTGAGGAAAGGAAAAGACCAAGAAGATAAGGAGCAGCTGAAGGCCCTAGGGTTTATCATTAAGACATTGGGCCTAAAGAACATGGGTTTGAAAGGAGGTGAAAAACCTGGAGGGTCAGAAAAGAAACTGACAACCCAGAGGGTGTTACATGACTGGGTGGGACTGTCTATGAGATCAGCTGTGGAGGGACACCCAGGTGGTGACAACAAAGAACAGCTGGGCTGTCAAACAGGAGCCTGACGCATATTGAGACAGGAGCAGATGGGCTTCTTAGGGGCATGGCCATAAGGAAGCGGGGGTGGTGCTGCTAATGTGAACTTTTAACTTCACTAAGTTTAAGCCATTTTTCCTTATCTGTTCTTGTATTACTTCACATAGATAATAGTCTTGTTCTGCTTTACTAAGATGCTACCAAAAAGCACGGAACATCTTTTTAAAGCAAGCAACCACTACAATCATTAAATCATCCCTCATCAGTTTTGTTGGAAGTTTGTAACCTTTCTAAACTCCTAGCATGTCTTGTCAAGAAGTTGTAGTTAGCTCAGTTTCTGAATCAAGGCTAAACTGATTGCCTTAATCCTCAATGTCATTATTAAATCATTGCTTTTCTGCTTTTTGCTGTTGTGGGTGGACATTCTCGTAGCACCGCACTGGACCATGCACAAGTAAAGCACTCTCACCCTAGTGCTGCGGCTACATACCAAATGTTGAAAATACAATTTACAGAATAGAAAGTATTAAAACATCAGATGCTTGATATTTTATGCCTGATTGCTTTTACTGGACCAGGCTTTTTGTGCCAACAGTGTTTAGTAACAAAATTTGGCAGTTAAACTAGTAAATTACATCCACAAAAGATTGTATATTCACAAAGCAATGCTCAGGGGGGTTGGAAGGAAAAAAAAAACCAGTATTCAGGTAGTGATTTGGGATTCAGAAGATCTCATGGCCATCTTACATATAAGGTAGTTTCTGCAATTCTGGAAGCAATTGGTAGTTCCTAAGATATATCTGCTTCAGTGTGAATAAAATAGCGGATGCACTGTGATCTGTTTAAAAGAATTGATCATACTTTATAAGGTTAATGAGTAAAAATGACAATGCTAAGGTTCTCAGACTTATTACAGTAGCCACTTTTCATTTGAGTTCCAATCTGAATCTATTGGAATTGAGAAATAGAGTGAAAAAGAAGCTTCCTTTTTACACTTTAGAATTCGTAAATATGTATCTGTCTTCAAGACCATTTTATTTGAGAAACTGGTTAAGATGCACCACTATATGGGAAATTTTCCTCTAATACTAAGCATTGTGTTTCAGTATGATTCACCTGGCAGGCTTCCCACCAAGATCTAATTGTTCATAGCATCATCTTTTTAAATATTAATATTATTAAATATTAATACTTTTCATAGTATTTTACAAAGGAATATATTCTTGAAGAAAATTACAATGAGCCACTGATTAACTTTATTTGATTTTTTTTCTTAGCTAAGTAGAGTGAAATACAGTCAGATGAGTTATCTGAATGACTTCTGTAATGGAAAACTTTTAATTGTTGATGGCCTCATCAGATCAGAGTATTAGATTTATGTACAAAAAGTTAGTTTCTAATTTTATTCTATTGTCTTTAGTTTTCAGTATTTCCACATAAATAATTGGAAACATACACACAAATTGATTCTTTCTGCCAGAGGTCAGAACATAAGATGACTTGCATTCTTATTTTCTGAGATCAGATTTCTTGATTTTTATCAGACTTAACTTTACACCATTTGATTATGAAGCTATTCCTGGTTTCTCACTAGTGTGAAAGCAAACTGACACCTATAATTTCTGTTTGTTTTAGATTACACTATTGCACTGAGTAAAGATGAACAATAATTAAAGTTTAAAGTAGGTAAGTACTTCGGTTACAGTGTGTGGCTTTCTCAACTTACCTTGGAGCTGCCTAGAATATAAAAGGAAAGGATAACACTGACAGAGAGGAAGTTAAACAACATACATATTAAAATGTCTTCTAAAGCAGTGTGCTTGTTTGGAGGAATGTGGACAAATCCTGTTTGTTCTTTCATTTAAATATGGATTTTAATTTGCATAGTTTTTTGTGTATGTGAGGTGTTGAAGATTGTTGCTTAGCAAAGATCATTTTCCACTTTCTGGGCTCACCCACTCCCTCTCTGCAACCCATTGCAGGACGGATCATCATTGAACTTAATGGGAACCCTGCCATGAACTTCAATAGTAGCAAAATCGGTTCCATATTTTTTATTGGGGATTTAAACTGATGCTTTAGCTTTTACCCTCAATGTGCTTTGCCCCCAGTTTATGAATTTGATGCCCTCCATACCTCAAGAAGGATGGAGAGGAAACAGATAACAGAATTGTATCTACTTAAAGTACCCATAAATCACCTGAGAAGTAAGGAACCTCTCAAAATATAACTTAGATCATTGTCGTACATCACAGAACATTATTTCTATATTATGGCAAATCCAGCTTTGACCCTCTCTGGTAACAGTAATTCCACAGTCTCCCTTGATAGCTTGTTCACTGCCTGCTTTACAGATATTTAGTATAAATTTTCCCTGTTGGATTTTATTCTCTGACTTCTTCACAAAGCAAGGCAGCACTGTCAGAATAGTTTGTAGGTGAACATGGGGCCAGCCTTGATTCTGATGCATACAGTGGCAAGTCCAAATAACCAGTTGACAGGTCAACAGAATAGTACCAGGAAAACATCACATTCCTTTGTCACATCTGATGTTGTGCATAAACAGTCAAAGCTATTAACCAACATGTGCTCTTGCACTTTACAATGTTAAGACTGCACACCAGATTTAGCAGAATACCTGGAATGCCCACTCCTTCCAGTGCAAACGCAGGTGCTGATCTATCAACTGAATCAAAGACTTTGCTATGCCATGTAAATCAGGCAGTTGAATTTTAGGTCTAGTTCCTTTGTTTGTTTGCCCTTACCCTCCAACTTCTAATCACCAAACTCCCAACAATGAAACCTGATTACCGTGGATAACCATCAGATAAGGATTAGGTGCATCCTACCATTCAGAACCTGAGCAAAGACTTTTCCAGGAGCCAAAATAAGAAGATTGGTCTGTAGTTGCCATGCTCTGAGAGCCTTTGCTCTTGCATAGGAAGCCTCTCTCTCTGATGGGATATTTCTATTCTGCCTTTCTCAACTTTGCCTGATGCCCACAGTTTCAAGAACAGTTTATGCAGACCATTACTCACTGGTTCCAGTGCACCTTGGAACAGCTTGGATTGAATACCATCAACTCCATCAGCCATTTATTCTGTAGCTTTTGGATAGCCCTGCATATTTCCTTGACAGAGAGAGGATCAGTTCGTCCCTAGCTCTGGGTTTGCTGGATCACATAGCTCTGTATGTGAATGTTTCAGCATGCTTTCATGTTTTTTCATTTGTCCGGGAGCTCATCTATCAATGTGCAGGGAAAGACCCTGGCTTTGTGATAGGAAGCTTAAGTAAATCTCATATTTTGACATCACCTGGAAAATGCCTGTCTCTGTGCATGTTCTTAGACGTCTTCCTGCTGAATTTCTGCCCCACCCTCCAAGGTTTCCAATATACTGTTCACACCGTGGGATTGAACATCACTTGGCAGAAGGCTATAGTCCAAAATCTCAAAGCTATGCCACCAGAACCCCCACTGCAGGTCGAGAACCATGGAGAATGCTGACAAATTTATCATCTAGACTGCAAGCAGAGTTATAACAGCTGCAGCAAACCAGAAACTTTGGCTAATAGGTATCCCCACTACCTGTATGAAGTCCATATCTTGTTTTTGGTGCAACAAAATCTTTGCTCTGAGACAAAGGTTAGGATCTATCAAACATGGACAACCTGAAGTAGTAGTAGTATGGTCAGAAGCCTGGATTTTCTTTCAGGCAGACTTGGAGTGGAGAAGCACTCTATATGCAATTGTTCGTACCAAATCCTGAGTAGAAAATTGGTTAGATTTCTACAAAATGTCAGTCTGAGATCTGGCCTTTCTTCAGTCATTCATTCTAGTCAAAAAGTGGCATAGCATACTTTTTGGTCATGTCACCAGAATGGATAAAATCAACACACATCTTGCTCTCAAAATCCCCACTAATGCCTAAAGGGCTGCATGCCATGAAGCTATCTGGTGCTACCATCTGGAGTGCCCCCTGAGTTTTCTGGATTTAGAGGATTAAGCCAAATCTCTGAACTTCACTACAGGATATCATGTGACACCATCACAATGGCTGCTACATTGTGTGTATTTGATGGCATTTATTTCTTGTTCTGATTTTGTGAATTGATGATGGTGTGTGGGAGGGTGCATGAGTGTGTGTGTGATAGTAATATACTGGTCCATAAATTACTAATTCTAATAATATAATGTTACATGAAACATAAAAATTCAAAGTTGAAATGAAATCTGATTTTTTTTTCCAATTTACAACTGAATGAAGTGGGGTTCTTTTAATGGTATATGATGAAAATAGATTTATCCAGTTCCAAAGAGTGCTTTTTATATAGTTGAGTAGCAGAGCAATGGTGTGGTGTCTATATGGTAAGCAGCACAGCTGAAAATCATTGTCAAATCTCATTTACTCTCTTCTGACATCAGATGCTAATTAAGTTTACCAGTGTCACATTTTCAGAGTAATATAAATAATGTGAGAAAATGAAAATGTTAATGTTACATCAATGATAAATTTGAAAGTGTTGCCAGTGGTGCTTATAGATTTTGTTTTAATTCTTTTTTCTAAAACAGCAAAATGAAATGAGTGAGAAATGACATAATATAGCAATCAACAAATGAAGCAGGAAAACGTAAATATCTGAAGGACACTTACTCATTTCATCATAGGAAAAAAATCTGGTTGTTTTTGTGAAATTTTCTTCATATCCTGAAGATAAGAACTAAACTGTGAATAATCAGTTTTCATTTCTGAATTTTTCCATTTTATCATTCCATTATTTCTGAATTTTTCCCAGTTGTTCAGAGCTGAATATTTATTTTAAATATTAACATCAGTTTCAATATACAAAACATAAAAGAATATCATGACTAGGCTGTAGGGAGTCTTTGGGAATTAAAAATAGAGTGGAACAAAAACATGAATGACAGTAGAATGCCAAAAGTCTCTTGCCACAATCTATTATGTATATCTGTCCTCATTGTTACTCCTATAAAATGCTATTTCTCCCAAAGAAAAGGTCACTGCCCCATTTTCCAAACTCTGGTTCTCTTCCAGTTGTTTGCCTATATAAAGAGACTTTGCAGTGTGATCAACAATATTTGTGCTCTTTTGTGCTTATAGGTGAGGAGTAAGTTTCAGTGAAGGACCCCTCACATGAAATGTTTTAGGAGGACATTTAGACTAAGCTCCAGAGGAGCAATTGTTTTAGTCTAGTTCAGTAAAACAAACAAGAAGTCCTGAGGCACTTAAAGACCAACAAATTTATTTTTTTGCATCAACTTTCATGGGAGAAAATCCCACTTTGTCAGACATTTTCAAAGCATCAGATGAAGTGGGATTTTCTCCCATGAAAGCTCATGCAATATTTTAATTAAGGTTGCTCCAGGTCCAGTGCCTATGCTGATCTCAATTGATCTCCTAGTTCAGCAAAAGGAGAAAGAGGATGTTTTAGGTAGTCAGGTCTCAAGTCATTTAGACCTTTAGATCTGAGAACACCTTATACTCTACCTAGTCAATAATGGGGGAGAGGGTGTCATGAGTTTGGAGAAAGTATCAGGAGTCGGAACTGAGGATCAAACCAGAGACAGAAGCTAGGTGCCAGAACTGATGGCGAAAGATGGAGTCAGAGGTTAGGAATAAGAGTCCAGGGTCCATATGGAAATACCTGAACTGGCGTAAGATTGGTGCAAGGCTGGGAGTGAGTGGGTGCATGTGCTATCTCTACCATGTGCAAACTCTTTAAACTGCTGCTTCTGGGTTTAAAAGCTGATCTGCAGAGTCTTGCAACCAATCTGGTGGTATAACTGATAGTTCCTATAGGCCATCTATGGTCATCTGCTTGCCTAGAGACTGGCTTTACTATATGTCCTGATTGCTGGTACCTAGAAACTAATAGGCAGTCAACAAAGATGTTGAAGCACTGCAGTCTTATAAAATAAACACCTGCTGATGAACCTAGGACTCTCAAACCAAAGCAAAGACCTCCATCACTTAAACCAAAGAGTTAACTTCTTCAGCTCATAGCTGTGGTATGCTGTCCTCTGGTAAACCACCCACTACAGGAGAACACAATACATACTTTGTGTGAATATTTCCAGATGGGTAGGCATGTTAATCTGTTTATAGCAGAAACAACAAGAGTCCTGTGGCACCTTTAAAGACTAACAGATTTCTTCAGGCATAAGGTTTTGTAGGCTCCAACCCACTTTGTTAGATGCTTGAACTGGAAACTACAGTTGAGAAGTATATATACACATGCAAGGATGGAGGAGGGCAAGTGTTAGCAGTCAATTAACATAAGGCAGATGGGGCCCATTCAAACCAGTTGATTAGAAGGTGAAAATGTGTGAACAGGGACAATTTACTTTTTGTAATGTGTTAACCATTCCAAGTCCCAGTCTGATTGTGTGGAGTTTGCAAATCAGCTCCAGCTCTCCAGTTTCATGCTGAATCTGTTTTTGAAACTTTTTTTTTTTATTGAAGTATGACAACTTTCAAGTCTGCTACTGAGTGTTCAGGGAAACTGAAGTAACAATCTGGTTTGGCCAATGTACATGGCAGAGGGACATTGCTGGCACATGATGGTATACATCACATTAGTGGATGTGCAGGTGAATGAGCCCCTGTTGGTGTGGCTGATGTGGTTGGGACCTGTGATGGCATTGATGTGAAGCCAGAGTTGGCAACAGGGTTTGTTGCAGGGATAAGTTCCTAGATTAGTGTTCTTATTGTATGGTGTTCAGTTGCTGGTGAACATTTGCTTCAGGCTGGGGGATTGTCTGTAAGCAAGAATTGGCCTGCCTCCTGAGGCTTGAGGGAGTGGGGGTTCATTTTCCAGGATAGTTGTAGATCTTTGATGTGTTAAAGGGATTTTAGTTGGGGACTGTAGGGGATGGCCTGTGGTGTTCTGTTGTTTTCTTTTTCCTGTAGTAGGTGGCTCCTGGGTAACTATCTGGCTCTGTTGATTTGTTTTTTTTCACTTCCCTGGGTGGGTACTATAGTTTTAGGCATGTTTGGTAGAGTTCCTGTAGGTGTTTGTGTCTGCCTGACTGATCATAACAGATTCGGTTGTTCCTTAAGGCTTGGCTGTAGACAATGGATCACATAATTTGTCCCAGGTAGAAGGTAGAGCCATGTAGGTATGTATCGCAGTTAGTTGGTTTTTGGCATAGGGTGATGTTAATGTGTCCTTTATCTTTTTTAAACTTTGTTAACCGTTAACTTTGTTAGTGTGTTTCTTGTTTTCACACAGACAAAAACAACAAGGATGCATTTTGTATCTTTTTCATGGTCCACATTGACTTGCATAGCCACATAAAATATATTTCAGTAATGTCTTCATGCAAAAAAAAAAAAAAAAGTTTCCTCTTTCGTATACATGGAAAAAGCAATCATTCTGATCATTGGTCCTAAAAATTGTAAATTTACCTGATAAAAGTAGTCTTAGCAGGTTAATACTGTCTTTGCTGTATACTGCAATTTCTTCACCCTGCCATCACAGAATAAATCAATAGTCAGGTTGTGGATAGATGGCAACAGTTTTAATTTGTAATCTGTAATTTATAATCTATGAATTACTCTCGTTAATGTAGTTCACTCATTGAACAGTCAGTAAATGAAATTAAGAATGAGGAGAAAATCTAGGAAAAAATAGGAATGTCAAAAAGGAAGATAATGTTTAACAGTATCTTTTATGGGAATATTTTATCCAATATTAGAATCAACACTTTAAGAATTAAATTGTAAATTTCTCAATCCTCTTTAATTTTCAAGAATGACTTGGGGAGCCTGGAAAATGTCTTAGTATGAGATATGTGAGGTCTTTTAAGTAACTTAAACTATTTATTGAAAAAAAGATTAGTCTTAATCAGTCTGTAAGGACTGATAAAAGGATATGATTTCTTACTATAGATTTCATGAAAATAGCTGCAGATACAGGCATGACAACATTAAACATGGGATGAGGCAGTTAGCAACATTTAAAATAGAAATAAAATATTTTATAAACAATAAATTGATTAACTATTGGAATATCATATTAAGGAATGTGGTTGTTCCTCTATTGTTAGAAACTTTTCTATTGAGATTGGCTGCATTTCTAAGTATATACTCTAGTTCAGTCATTCTTTAAACTTGTCAGTATTGTGACACCACTTTACAACAGAAGTTTTCAAGGACTGTCTTCCTTTCTAATTCACAAGGAAATAAAGGTTAGGTGTGACTCTCTGAAACTTGTTTAAAATTCTCTTTAGACTCCTGAATGCTCAAGCTGAGAATGTCTGCTCTAGTTCACTCAGATGTTTTTGGACTATTGAGGAGTTCTAGATTAAATTCTAAAGGGTAGCCATGCTGGTGTAATTCAGCTAAACGAACTATGAGTCCTGTGGCACTTTTAAAGACTAACAATTTTATTTATTGCAATGTGACATTTTGTAAGTTCCCCCATTTTCAAAGAGTCTGAGGAAGTGGGATTTTTCTCCCACAAAAGCTCATGTGATAAACAAATCTGTTAGTCTTTGAAAGTGCCACAGGACTACTTGTTTGTTTGGACTGAATTCTGTGTCATCTGTTCATAGGTCACACTAGATGGCCATTATGGTTTATTCCTGCCTTCAAATCTATGAATTTGTACAGTGTCAGGGGTGTATGTGCTTATGATACAAAAAGAGTTCCATGATTTATAAGATTATATTTATTTGAAGTGTGTGGTTATTTTACAGATGCTTCAGGCTTCACATTTTGCTGTGTGCATGCGTTCTGAAAATATATGCTTTCATATATATCTGACAAAAGGAAAAAAATTCTTTGAAACTATTTATTGTATACTAGTGCATTCAGAAAGTCAAGTTTTCTTCCCTTTCATCTATGATTGTATGAGTATATGGAAAGTTAATTCTGTTGTGGCAAAATTTACAAGAGAATATGTTATGTAACTTGTGTAATACTGCCCTTGACTACATGAGATATTAAATGATGACAATACACGTTTTAGACACAACTTGAACTACGGAGCGTACAACAGCCATTTCCTGCTGTTAACCATAGTGGTGACTGAAATTATTGTTGGTCCTTCCCCATTTGACACCATGTCCTCCTCAGGCCATGTCTTACACTGACAGCTGCAAATTCATTGTTCTCAATCAATTTTATCCAGATTGATTGAGCAGCCAGTAAAGGCAAGCTCAATTGATCCAGAAGGTCATCTAATAAAACCACTCCCTCAGTGGTATAGTGCTGTGTTGACAGGAACACATTTCCCATCAGCACAGTGTATTAAAGATAGTGTGTAGGGAAGTAACAAAGTTGATGGGAGTTTTAGCTTGTGTAACTCCTGTTGACAGCAGCTGAATTTTGCCAGCAGTGTCGATCATGCTGCCTTTGATCTGACCTGCATGTTGTGCATGTCGCTCTGCAGAATCCAGCATAGATCAAAGATAGTACAGAGGGAGAGATCTGCTGGTGGGACAACCAGGTCAAATAAATTATATAGAATCTTAAGTGGTTTCTTGAAGTATCTTTTTGGAAGGAGTTAAGGGACAGTAGAAGCCATATTCTTAGTCTGCTTCTGCAATGTAAGTTTTACACTACCATTTTGTTTGAGAAACTCACAGGGCCTAAGGTCAGAAGGGACCAATGTGATAATATAGTCTGACATCCTGCATGATGTAGGCCTCAAAACCTTACCCACCCACTCCTGTAGTAAGCCTCTAACCTATGACTGAGTTAGCCAGTGAGTCGTGCCACATGCTACTGAGGAAGGTGAAAAAAGCAGTATTCCAAAAATCAGTCAATTGCCAAACAAGGTTGTTCCAACATACCTTCCCCTCCATAAATATATCAAGCTCAGTTTTGAAGACAGCTAGGTTTTTTGCCCTGACAACTCTGCTCGGAGGCTATTCCAGAACTTTACTCCTCAGATAGTTAGTTAGAAACCTGCATCTAATACCAAGCCTAAATTTCCTGATGGACAGTTTATATCCATTTGTTCTTGTGTCCAAATTGGTGCTGTACTCAAATAATTCCTCTCCCTCCCTGGTATTTATCCCTCTGATGTATTTACAGACAGACAGTATATCTCCCTTCAGCATTCTTTTGGTTAGGCTAAACAAGCCATGCTTCTTAAGCCCTCTCATAAGGCAGGTTTTCCGTCCACGGATCATCCTTGTAGCCCTTCTGTAGCTGCTCCAGTTTGAATTAAGCAGGTTTTCCATTCCGCAGATCATCCTTGTAGCCCTTTTACACCTGCTCCAGCTTGAATTAATCTTTCTTAAACATGGGCAACCAGAACTGCACATAATACTACAGATGTGGTCTTACCAGCACTTGTATAATGGTACTAACACACAACAATTCTGGAAATACCTCTTTTGATGCATCCTAGGACCACACTAGCTTTTTTGATCACCACATCTCATTGGCAACTCACAGTTACCCTGTGATCAACCAGTACATCCAGGTTCTTTTCCTTCTCTAACACTTCCAACTGATGCATTCCCAACTTATAGCAAAAGTTCTTATTAGTCCCCAAATGTATGGCCTTGCACTTTCCATTATTAAATTTCATTTTGTTCCTAATACTCCAGTTTACAAAGTCATCCAATGTTCCTTTATGATATCCCAATCTTTCTCTGTATTGGTAATACCTCCCAACTTGGTGTCATCTGCAAACTTAATTAACACATTCCCACTTTTATTGCTAAAGTAAGTAATAAAAAGATTAAATAAGATATGTCCCAAGACCGATCCATGAAGAACTGCACTAGTAACTGCCTTCCAGTTGACAGTTCACCTTTCCATATGACCTGCTCTAGTCTCCCCTTTAACCAGTTCCTTATTCACCTTTCAATTTTCATATTAATCCCCATCTTTTGTAATTTGGCAAATAACTCCCTGTGTGAAACAACATAAAATGCCTTATAGAAATCTAGGTATATTAGGTACACCACATTTCCTTTGTCTAAAAAAAAAAAAGTCTTATTTTTTCAAAACAGGAGATCAGGTCAGGGTGGCACAATCTACCTTCTGTAAAGCAATGTTTTATTTTATCCCAGTTACTGTTCACATCAATACCTTTACATATTTTTTCTTTCAAAAGACTTTAAGACCTTGCCTACTACCATGATCAAGCTAACAGACTTGTAGTTATCTGGGTCACTTTTATTTCCTTTCTTGAAAATAGGAACTGCATTAGCAGTTCTCCAGTCATATGGTACAACCCCCAAGTTTGCAGATTCATTAAAAGCCCTTGCTAATAGACTGGCAACTTCATGTGCCAGTTCCTTTAATATTGTTGGATAGAGATTATCCATCCTCTACCCCCAATTTAGTTCCACTAAGCAGTTTGAGTGTGGCTTCTACCTCAGACATGGTAACTTCCAGTTCCATGTCCTCATTACCGTTAGCTACCTTATCACTACCCCCAATTTCATCATTACCCTCATTAAAAACAGAGGCAAAATTGTCATTTAGATTTTCAGCCATACCTAGATTCTCCTTGACCTTCATCCCATCCTCTGTGTTTAGTGGTCCAACTTCTTTTTTTTTCTTCTTTCTATTTATATGGCTTAAGAACCTTTTACTATTGGTTTTAATTCCCTTTACATAGTCCAATTTTTCTTGGCTTTTGGCTTTTCTCACTTTATCTCTCCATGTTCTGACCTCCAAGATGCAGCTTTGAACTGTCTCTCTATTTTGGTGAAGACTGTCCCATATTGGTAGGTTAAGTTCCTTTCAGATATTATCAAATTAATTGCTGCCAGAAGTATTGTGCTGTGGTAGCACTGTTACATTATTGTCAAGGCAGACATGGCCTTAGGCAATTGGGGGCCCTAGGCGAAGGCCCCACTGCCGCCCTAACTGCCCCCCTCCAGTCCCAACTCCCATGGGGTGGGAGTGGGGAACCACCAACTGCCAGGGCCAGAGGCTGTGCTGCCCTCCAGGCTTCTCTGCAGTGGGGGTGGAGCAGGACTCCCCGCATACACCCAGCTGGCCATGCCTCCCCAGGGGCAGAAGAGCGGCTGCTGCAGCCGGGAGTGGGACCCCCAGGAGCAGCCCAGTCTGAAGAGTTTGAGCCACTTCATCCCCTGCAACCCCAGGCCTAAATAGAGGCCGCCTCGACCCTAGGCTCTTGATCAGGTCCGTTCAGCCCTTGGGTGGCCTGGAAGCGAAGAGGCCCAAACTCTTCAGAGTGGGCTGCTCCAGGGGTCTCACTCCCAGCAAAACACAGCACTACACTGACCCCTCTCCCCAGGGGAGGCGTGGCCAGCTGGGTGTACATGGGGAGTGCTGCTTTGTCCCCACTGCAGAGACGCCGGCTGGGCAGTTCAGCTTCCAGCCCTGGCAGTCCATGGCACCTGTGCTCTCCCACCACCCTAAGAGCGCAAGGGTAAGTGAAGCAGGCAACCACTATGGGAGCCCCCTTACTCGTGGGGCTCTTAAGTGACTGCCCACTTTGTTTACCCCAAAAGCCACCTCTATGTCAATGATTAGTAATTGCATTCTTTTTCAAAAGCCTTTGTTCCAACCACAATCACAAAGATTTTTTTTAAACGTTCACTTATCTGAGAAGCAGGTGGGTGTCTCTGTAACAAATTACCACTGCTACTAAATAATTCTTCTGTACCTTCCTCCAACTGGTGCCAAAGTCTTACTCCACCTATGGAGAAGCCATGCTTTATTACATGATTATCCAAAGGGAGTGGGTCTCTGTGCTTTTGGGTTCACTGAGCTGTAATAGGCCTAATGGGATCAATTTCCTGTAACGTTTTTCACTTTTCAAACTCAGCCTCTTGAGCTAAATGTTTCACCATTCAATCCATGATTTCTCCATCTCTTGGACCACTACAGGATCTATGGAGCAGATAAACTGATGCCTTTGCTACTTTATTGTGTGTGAAGTTGGATCGGAAATATCACTTACAGAGGTGATATTTTCCTTCATGCTACTGTATAACAATATAGTCACATTACCACAGATCGGCATGACTTTTCTCATATCATTTCAAGTGGAAGAAATGGCTTAACAAAGACCAATACGATAAAGAAACAGATTTATCCATTATGTCACAGTTGCTGTTAAAGGACCACGATACAGCTGCAACATGTCACTTGTATTTTTTTCATGATCCAGTATGCCACCCATGCATTAAAATAAGACTATTCAGAAAAGCTCATAGACATGAGTTCATATCTTGAAACTGGTATTCATAGCCTTACTCTAATCTATGATATTCAGAGTTGTTTCTATTTGTATTCAGAAAAAGCATTTTTAAAAATAGCATTAACTCTATACAAACGGTAAGAAAAAATAAAGGTGTAGACTGTTTTATTGACAAACTAAACCCCAATTTAGGTCCATCAAGTAGTCAGAGTGTGGCTTCTACCTTGGATATGGTAATTATGTAAAAAAATTATGCAGGGCCGGCTCAAGGGGTTGTGCCACCCAAGCCAACTTTTGCTTTTGCTCCCCTTCCACCGGCAGTGGTAAGAGGAGTGGGGCGGAATGACATGAGGATGAACTGGTCAATCTGCCCTCAGGGTGGGGTGAGCCAGACCACAGTTTGAGCTTTCCCATTCTCACGCTGCCCCTGGGCCAGTTACTCTGCCCCTGGGGACGGGGCAGGCCAGCCACAGCCTGGTTGGTGAGACTGAGCAGTAGGTGGGAGGTCCCAAAGCCAAACCGAAAGCCACACAACGTGCAGCAGTCAGTCCTGGCTCCCACCCCCAGGGCTGAGCAGCCAGCCTGTGGCAAGCCCCCCTAAGCTTCAATGCCCTGAGTTGTTGTCGCACTGGCTCGCCCCTTAAGCTAGCCCTGAAATTATTACAATACAAGCCAAGGGAAGGGATGTATGTTACCAGAGTATAATCCAAACACTGGACTAGAGCACTGATTACTGTCAATAGTTCTCATTCTGCTTTGCAGAAGGAATCAGCTGAATGAAAGTTGAATTTAAGAGAAAATGCAATGTTCAACAGCTGGTGACATTCATCGTATTGCAATCCCATACCTGACTCAGAAGCATGAGAAGCCCTAAAAATATTTGAGCCAGGCACATGTGAAAATTGAGCCATGTTCCTGCTGGCTGCTAAACAGAGTTGTAGAATAACTATGCTCATTGCTCACAGAAATATCTTAATGCTTTCTTCCCAGAAATTGATCAGTGAACATCAGCCAGGAGCAAAAGAGGAAGGTACGAGGGACACCAGATTACTTCTAGTTACCATTTTTGCTCTGTTGGATATATCTAGAAAGGATACTTGTGTAACTAAAGTCCATTAAAATTTGATATGAAAGCCTTTTGTTAAACTATAAAGCTATAGATTATAAAAACCTGTTGGTAAACTATATGCAGTATCTGTTTTGTACTTTGTTTGCTTGGGCAGCTATTTAGGAACTGGGCTATATGTTTAAAGACAAAGGAAAATAAATAAATGGACACAAATCTGATATCAGAAATGGCAACATTCAAAAATCAATAGGGGAACACTTCAAATCTCTCTGCTCACTCTGAAAGACATGTTTGTTACAGTACTTAATCAGGTTAACTTCAAATAAAAGCTTCAAAGAGAAACTGTAGAGTTAGCATTCATATGCACATTTGAAACCATTACCTTGGGTTTGAATTGAGATACAAGCTGGCTTCTCATTACAGTGATTTTTCATCTCTTCCAGCCTCTCCACCTCATCTGTTGTTCCACACTGTTTGAATCAAAACAAATTGCTTGATTTTCCAAAATAGTCTAACCTAATCTTGTGGCTTAGGTGTCATTACATTTTTTTTCTCCTCCCATACTATGTTTTCCATTTTCAAGCATCTGACAAAGTGGGATTTCACCCATGACAGCTCATGTGATAAATAAATGTGTTAGTCTTTAAAAGTGTCACAGGACTCCTTGTTTATTTTGCTGAACTAAATGAATATGGCTACCCCTATGCAACTTATCAATAAAATGATGGAGTCATGACTATTGGAAAAGGAAGAAAACAAACATTTATATAGTTTCTTTGAATATCAAATCTGTACATACAGAGAGACATGTTAAACTGACAGAAGACCCAGTGCTTTTATGTTCTGCACAAATACCTCATTCTGATGGTGTGATCAGACTTCTAGAAACATCTATTTCACAATTAGCGTGTTCTCTTTAACACTATATTTGAATAATAACTCCCTCAGTTCACTATATCTGTCAGTGCCAGGCAAGGATTGTTTAGACTGGTAAATTGCATTGCTTCAACTACACTGCTGAAATTAAAGCAATATGTTCTGCCCACTTGTGTAGATGCAAGTAATATTTCTAAACTGGTGTTTTATACCAGTATAGCTATTCACATATAGGGAGGTGAATATCTGTCCATATACCTATACCATCCTTATACTAATATAGCTATGTTGATGCTATCACTTTGCCTGGATAATATTAGATACAAATTCACACCCAGCTGGCCTAATTAGACTGGCACAACTTTACATGGTAGATGAATACATTATATTTAAAAAAAATTGTTCTCCTGTCACTTTTCTGAAGGCAAATAAGTAATTTGGTTTCCCAAACTTCTAGATTTCTGTTGATGTCTTTACACAACTGTCAACAATCAATAGAAAGTCTTCATTAACCTGGAGAAATAGGAGTTCTTAAAATACCAATTACTTTTCAAGTAAAGGAAATTTACTGTTTATTTTTCACAGTATTTAGTGTTTTCAAATGGTATTACATGGATTCCTATAGTCTCCCTTCTATGTAGTGTAAAACGAAATCAGACTGGCATGCATGATAAAGCCTTACAAATAGTCTTAGGACAAAAAGAAAAAGTCCAATTTACTTATTCAAATGTCAATTTCACAGCTCACTAATTATTACAAAATATATAGTGCTTTGCTGAACTAACTTGCACACATATATTCATTTTTTTTGAGTTGTAAAGAGCTGCTTTTGTCAGTGTTTCCAGATGCTTTCTCTTGGTTTAATGAATTTACAGCACAAACGGCTAGTGGAGAGTTGATCAGCAGGCAGAGAACAGGTGCATAAACTTTCTTCTACTTAAAGCACCCTAAAAGCATATGGTGAAGATATGTTTAATTTTTTTTTTTAAATCTGCATTTTTTCTCCTTTTTTTATGTGATTCCTTAAAGGCACTCTCACCCACTCAAGTATAGCGGCCACTAACAGCAATGTTTACAGTAAAAGCTTCACTGTAGGATGTTTGTTGGCAGTGGAGTTTATTGACCAATGGGAAGCAGCCAAGACATCACTTGCATGGACTGTTCTAGTAAGCTGAAACAGACTGTAATTGGGGGAGCATGACATAATTGCTTGACTTGAGTCCCATAGAAGTGAACACTGGAAGGGTCATTTGGAAGACAAAAGTCTATTACAAGTGGAAAGGGGCGGCTGAGGCAAGGAGGTTTTTCAACCCTAACTGCTTATGCTAACTAACAAGGATAAGACATTTTGTAATTCAAAAGCTTATTAGAGTGTATACCTTAATCTGTGATCTTATTTTTATTCCATTTGGTAACTACTTTAAATCTCTATCATTGTTACTTCTATTTTTGGTAGTTAATCAAGTTGTTTAACATTTTATCTTAAGCAGTGTGTTTTTAAGTTAAATGTCTAGATAGACTGCTCAGTAACAAAAGCTGGTGCACATTCCTTCCCCTGTGAGGGAAGGGCAAAAAGGATAATAATTTTTACCGGCCAGGCTTTCTGACCAAGGTAGGTGATGTAGTCCTATGCTGACACGTCAACTGAAGTTTGGTTATTATTGGTTCATGAATGACTAGAAAGCATTCATTGAACTGAGCTGATCTCAGCCTTTGGATGGGCAAGGGAAATAGACAGGTGGGTTTTCTAGCTGGGCCCCTGAGTCTGTAGGGTGGGCTAGGCAGCTTCATGTCTCATGACCAGAAGCTGAGCTAAGAAACACCCACCACAGTGCACAGCTGCTATGTGAAATCCTCTGCTACTGCTGCAGATCACTGTTGCAAGCGTGAGTGGAGCAGAGGCCCCAGCAATGTGGCTGTGGGGCTCAGCCAGTAGCTGACAGCCACAACTGCAAGTGGAACAGCATGGATGCCTCTGTTCCACTTGTGGCTCTGGCTGGCAGCTACTGATCAGATCCGACAGCTGCCATGGAGAAATTCGCACCACCATCATGTGCTGCGGTGCGTGGGCCTGATCTTCAGCTAGGTGGGCAGTGACCCACCGAGGCCCTCTCGTGGCTATGTCCCTGGGAGGTGTCGTGTAAATGCAATACCTGTCAGGGATTTGTGGCTTTTCACAACATCACAGGGTGAAAGGGAGTCTAAGCTGGTGAGACAGAATGGTCAGTGGTATCCCAGATCCCAGTGGTACCCTGTGGGTTCTGCATACCATCACAACACCCTTCACACTTGTCAAGGGAGGAGATCGAAAGTCCAAACGGCCTCAGTAATTCTGTAAGAGACACACATACATTTAGTGGTGAGTTCCATATTCTTATCTTAAATAACACACAGAGAGAGTTCATAAAGTATTTGATTCAAAGTCAGCACAACTGGGTATGTGATGCAATCTGTTAATAGAGCTGTTCAGAGCATCTGTTAAATAAAATGTCACCAAAACCAGGTGGTGATGGAGAATTGTGACTGGTTCTACTATATCATCCATCCATTTAGATAATTAGTTAAAGAACTTTCAAGTCTCCTCCTGACCTTAAATTTTGAGTTAAACTCATAACAAGCTCAACTGTGAATTACTACCTATTCAGCAGTGTAAAGGTTTTTACAATGCAATACTACAATGTAGTAGACATATGCGGATAATCACTCATTTGTTGCTCTGAAAATATACTGTATGGACCCTGAGCTAATTATGTGGGACCACTGAGATTGGAAGTGGTTCTCATGTTTAAGTGTTTGAAAAATGTCGCATTATGGTATCATGTAAAGACAATGTGAAGTTATGTTACAAAATCTTTCTTCCAGCTACTGGTTTCTTGTTGGCTGATTGATATCATTCCTCTCTGGATTTCTTTCTTATAAATGATGAACAGACCATTACAACTTGGTTAGGGCCTCTGGAAAAAATATTGTGGGTGAAACGTGAGAATGGACTAATATCATATAAGAAGAGAATTTCCATATGGGGCAAATGTCAAGAGTGTTAAGAATGCAGGGAAATAGAAATTATAGTGGTGGCAACTTTTATTGATTAATAGTTCCATTGTAACCCCTGAGTTACAGTGGTTTATATCTTGAGTTGATTGAATTATTTATTGTGAATAATATTGTGGATTCGAATGGCTCATCTATTTAGGCTTGTAAAAGAGGAACTCTCCTTTTGTTCAGTCATCAGAAATTGATCTGTATTAAGTAAGGTTTAAACATGTATCTAACTTCAAATGTGTAAATAATCCCATTTTCAGTGGAGCCATTCCTGTGTGAAGTTAAGTGAATGTTTAAGAAGCTTACTGAATTTAAAAAAGATTAGTAAACAGTTTAAATGTAAATAAGTAACTATTGCATAATAGGGCAGAATATTCCTAAGGTACCATAAACATCCCATTTTGCCATCTGCCTTGAAATATATAGAAGGTATTGATCCCTCCAGTTACTTAACAGTAGTCTAGAGCATTTTTTAGCATAGATGTTTCTACAAATCTCATATATTGAAGGTAGTCAGATTGCTAATTGATTATCAAAGTTATTTCTACTATGGGGCAGCAGAGTCATGAAACAATCCGTCAGTACTTAGTTAGGGAGGTTGGCTTCAACTCTTTCACACTATCTGTAACAGAATTAAAAGGCAATAAAACTTCACTAATAATTTAAAACAAACAAGAGTCCTGTAGAACTTCTAAAGACTAACATATTTATTTATTGAATGCACTTCCCAGAATTTATTTTCTTCCCATTCTGTAAGTTTCTCCATCTTCAAAGCATCTCATCAAGTGGGATTTTCTCCCATGAAAGCTCATGCGATTAATACATTCATGAGTCTTTAAAATTGCCACAGGACTCCTTTTTACTAACAAATCAGTCACTTATAGGTGGAGAATCAATATTAACCAATTAGAATTATGCTATTTTCTATGACAAGAGTGACAGCTTAAAGGATAGTATACTGTTTCAGTGCATTATTCTGCTTTGTATGTCACTTTCTGTTTTAATGTATCTTATTTAATAATGTCTAGATGTGAAATTCAGTTGTTGTATGAAATAATTACATCACAGATTAGGTGATGTAACACTTTTTATTGAATCAGTGTAAACAGAAGAGATGTGGGTTTAGTTTATATACATTTTTAGTAACTTTACGAGTAAAAATATTTGAATACGATGCACGTTACAAGCAGCAACTGAATACTCTAGTTTCTCTATTTTATCAGTACATGAGTTAATGAAATGCATAATAAATAGCTCCTTGACAGCTGCATTTTAATGTCTGATAAGTAACTGGGTGTGCTTTGAGACACTTCACATTCACAGATGTGTTTAGTCTTTTGACTTCCACTGATTTCAGTTGAAGTTAGAACTATAAAAACCTTAGTGCAACTGTTATAGGAGATGTTAATAAAGCTAATCTTTGAAGCAATACATCTTTGAACTAATCTCTTTGCCTTGCTTACATTAGGAAATTTTAAGAAAGCATGGGCACAAGATCCCCAGAATGGCCCAGAGCCTAGTAATTGGAGCTCATTTGATCTATAGGAGAGTGAGTTTCAAGCACTTCCCTCACCTGATTTGAAGAAGAGACCTCAGTTTGAATCTCCCACATATCAGGGGAGTGCCCTAACTACTAGAATATTAGCTATTATGTGGTGGAATTTTGACTGGTCTTTCATGAAAATATTCAAAAGATTTTGGCTAGCCCATTGTGAAACAAATTCTGAAACCTCAGTGTTTGGTGAACCAGAATGTGTTTTTTTGGACTTCTCTAGGTGGGAGCCCTAGTATGGATGGCAACAATTTTCAACATCTTGTTGACTAAGTAGGTTCCTGCAAGGTGGTCTGAACATTACTAATTCTAGTCCAGGTCTACCACTTCTGGCAACAATAATGGGGGAATTAAAAAAATCCTGTAATGTAAAAAAGATATTTGAAGTAAGAATGTATAACATGACTACTGGCTCATTTAAAGGTAATTAAGACCTAAAGTGCCCATGATTAACTTCTGAAAGCTTGACTTGTGGATAATTGACCACCTGGATGTGATGAAAACATAAGTTCCCAAGGGGTAGCCAAGTCAGTCTAGTTCAGCAAAACAAACAAGGACTCAAATGGCACTTTTAAAGCCTTACAAATTTATCACACATGCTTTTGTGAGAGAAAATCCCACTTCATTGGACACTTGAAGATGGAGAAGTATAGATGAATGGGAGGAAAATAAATTCAGGGAAGTGTAAGTCAAAGGACCTGATCCTATGACTTACACTCCCATACATTTATTTTCCACCCATTCTGTAAGTTCCTTATCTTTCTGTCTGACAAAGTAGAAATTTCTCCTGTGAAAGCTCATACAATAAATTTGTAAGGCTTTAAAAGCACCACTAGACTCCTTGTTTAAGTTACCTAAGATACACTCAGAGAGGCACTTCTAGAAAGTAGGCTCTCACAGAAGGTTAAGTTAACCTACAGATCCATGTGGCCACACTGGTCTTTTATTAAGTCGGCTTGAGTGCTTTCTTAAGACAACACCAACTTTTAAGGTCAACTTAATGCTTAAGCCAGCTTAAGCCAATGTAGATGGGGAAAGCCCTTAAGTCAACCTAAGTGGCCGCCAGGGGAGCTCTTCTCTGGTGCAGTGGGAGACAGCTACCCACAACACACCACTCCTCCGTCAACCTAGCGCCTGCCAGTATGGATGTGGACAGTCGACAGGAGTTTATTGTGGACTTTCTAAAGTTGACTTAGTCAATCTTAAATCAATTTAAAAGAGCCTCCAGTGTAGATATACCTTTTGATACTCAAATAGAGGTGTCTAACATGTGGCCTGCAGGACAGACGTGGCCCGTGAACCTCTTTCATCCAGTCCATGACTGTGCATTGTGAGACCACATTCTCCCTCTCACAGAGAGAGAGGGAGATCTTATATGGCCAGCACTCACTGATGCCATGAAAGCATTAGGTACCATGACATCCCAGAGCACTGGTTATGTTAGTCTGTGCTCTGTGAGACCACACTGTCTCCCTTAGAGAGAGAGAGAGTGGTGTCACAGAGCACAATTTTGCATACAAAGCACTCTAGAGCTTCGGCTTCTTTTATATACCACATAAAGGGAAATAAAAACAGGGCTCATCCATGGTACTATTCTGACTGAAAAGGGGTTACACTGGAATGGACTGCACTATGACAGAGTTATGAGTAAGACCAGGTAATTGAGCATGAAGATTAAACCTGTTGTGCATTATATTCGTTAGTAACATACACAGAACTAGGTAGTATGTGCCTGTGCATGCATCACTTAGGCAAGGCCTATGTTAGTGAGGATGAAGTTCAGTATTCCTAACCTGTGATAAAAGTAAGATATTTCAAGGAGTTTTTTCTATATTTGTATATATTATGTTCAGGACATTACACACAGAAGAGTTAAATTAGCATAAATATTCCTCCTGAATAGTTGCAATGTAATAGTACTTTATATCTAAGAAGTTGCAAGTGTATGAATGAGACATAGCAGGCAGCTACCTAAGGTAGAGAGGCACAATTCAACCAACATTGCAGCAACACCCACATTTATTATAATAATAATAAAAAAAAGCATTCAGTGAATGTCAAGGATATACACTCATTAAAAATGTGATGGCACTTGTAACATTTGAAATTTCAGAATTAGAAAAATCACTAATAATATACTGTACTCATTCTAAATACCCTGTGTCCTCCATCACTACTGTTGTAGCGAAAGACCAGTTGGAATATTTGATTGATATTTGATCACTAGATGCTGGGATTTTGCTTTCTTCACCACATCTCAAGAAACTGGTTTGAGAGATACAGGACTGACAATAGATTGTGTGATAACCTGCATCAGTTTTTCCTTCCCCTAGAGCAATGTGACCCAGACATTGTTCATGTTCTGCAGGTATTAATAGGACTTTGAAGTTCCTCACTTCATCTGAATCCCTCCTTTGTGCAAGTTTATTGCATACCTGTTGAAAGCAATAATTTGAACAGTTCTTGTTTAATGATCCATCCACATCCATAAAACAAATGCCTTCTCAAATCAGATACATACACAAGCAAAGCATTCATCTTGCAAAGCTCTAGTAGGCATTTAAGTGACAAAACTTGATTCATTTATCTGCTTTCCCAACCATTTCTATGTCTTTCTACATTGTTCCCAAAACATTGAACACTATTGTTTCTGGTCTGTCAAACTATTATATTTTCCTTACTCACAGCCCTCCTTCAGTCATTGTTCCATGAGAAGATAGACCATCAGTATCAAGCACCAGTCCGCCCCCCCCCCCAACCTTGTAGGCTGATTGCTGTTGCTGCCACTACCACAGTTCAGAGGATCCCACAAAACTGCAGAGCCCCAGGCCCACAGAAGCCTTAGTGCAGTCCTGTTCCTCTCTGATTGTTCAGTGTGCCCCCCCCATTACATCACAACTAATTTTAGCTTGTAAATTAATCAGGGCTGGGACCTGGGTTTTTATTTCTACTATAATGCTCTTGGAATGCCCTAGTGTATTAATGGGTTGAAATTGAAAGTCCCAGAAGCATTTAGTTTATCTTCATCTAAATAGCACTCACAAAAAATGTGAAGTTCCTTCCTGAATTTAGTATTATTATACGACTTCCAAACTAATCCTTAAAACTAGAGCAGGGCAAATTATTCATTCATTTGCATATTTGGTGAACTGATTGTGGAATGTTTGAATTTATTTAAAATGATTTGTGAATTTAATAGATGACTAATTCTTGGAGTGCCAATTGAGAAATGCAAATTTTACAATCAACCACAAATTTGTATGGTCTTACTTAATTATCTTAAGCCTACATGATACTGTTTTCTTTCATTGATTGGTTGATATACTTAATAAACAAAGTATGAATTGCAAATTTTAAGATCAGAGTGCAGAGTGTGAAACTGTATGATCATGGCTACTATTTGGTTTTCAAGTGAGTTGAGAAAAACTGGATTAGTCAATTTTTATACCATAATTCAGTATGCAGATGTTTCCATGGAGTCCATCAGGAGATGTCATAGTCTTCTGGAAGTGATGGACTTTACTTCATGACGGTATGTGTTTGTTTTTAAATCTACAGTTCTAGAGATGCCAGTGAAATAAAGAAAAGTTTGGAGGATCTTCAACATTGCTCTGTTTTTCTCCAGCTTTTTATCTCCCTGTGTGTTCTACTCTGCCTTTATTTTTTGTTTAGGAATCTCCACCCTCCCATACAGAAAAAAAATATCATTCATGATAGTGGTTTAAAAACAAACAGTTTTCCAGAAGCCTTTAAAATCTGGAGTCTCTTTTGCATCAGCCAACTACTTAAATCCTTACAGTATTAACTATGGTTTCCTCCTCTTGGGCATTCAGAGGCATATAGCAGGGCTTGGAGGGTGGAGGGATGCAGTGACTTGTAAATATGCACTGGGATTTTTTTAAACATGCAATGACCTTTAGAAGTGTGCATACTAGTAACATGAAGTGAACTCTGTAATTTAAACACATACTTAAGTTGCCAATACTACTGTTTAATCAACTATGACATTTTGAATTGTTTTTTAGTGCTAAGTTGCATGAGAATGCATTTCAGTCTTAATAAACTTCATTGGAGGAGATGTTAATTCTGGCACAAGAACAACAGTAAACAAATGTCAGAGAGAGGTGAAATATAATAGGGAAACTCTACAGGTTTTTTCCTTCTTGAGTATTCAACCCCATGACCTCCATGTATTCTCTAGTAACTTGCTAACCCAACAAGACAATTCTGCAACATCTCCTCCTCTGTAATTTGCCAATACATTTCCATGGAATTAAAAAAAAAAAAATGGAAGTGTAATTCCGGCTTTTGGTACAATTGGTGATTGAAATATTAGTTAGTCTACCCTTAGTAACTTGTTCACCACTTTCCATTCCTTTACATTTTGCTACATTTCTTTCCTCTCATTTTTGCCTGCAACCAATTCATACTTCATCTGATCCTCCATTTCTATATGTACAGCTCAGTTGCATATCAGAACTTCCAGTTCTTTGTTTAGAGAGATTAAAATTTTGTATGTTTCCTATAGTTTATTTACCCAGAACTAAAGCTAGGGTCATTTTGGATTTCTGCATATAAAACAAACTCTCATTTGAAGTTCTCACAATTCCAACCCACATATTCTCTGTTGTATAAAGAAATATTCTATTTATAAATTTTCTTTTTAATGAATAAAACAAGGTGCATGGCAATATATAATTTATGATGAAGCATGATTGAAAACAAACTGTGAAGACATTTCATCTCATTATGGGCTTTGACACTGGATTTACAAGTTCTGAGTAATGTGCAATATATAGATATTCTGTCACAAGAGCAAGCTAAGGAACAAATTATGATTCAGTCACAATTTGGGCATAGGCCCTCCCTTGCTTCACCAGTGAGTGCAAGAATGACACTGTCAGCCCCTTATCTGACACACACAATTTCCCCCTCTGTGTAGGTTTGGCTCACCTGGTTGGTGTATCTGGGGTGGAGTTAATGTTCCATACATTCTCTATCTGCATGGGGAAAAAAGGAGTAACTGCTGTACTGAGGAAGTTCTTTAATCTGCACTGTGATTTGCCAGATCTGTCCAGGTGTATGGAGTAAATGGCAACCTTGCTCTATGAAAGCAGTTATTAAAGTATAGACTGTCACAAAAGGCTCAGATACTACAATGATTGTGCCTTAAATTCTTCTTCTCATTTTACTGCTCTACTGTTTTCTGCTGGTGATGTCTTGCTGCTGCTTCATGCATTTTTTGAAGGCATGCTCTTCTCTCCTCTGCAGTTTCATTCTTTTTCCACATCATATTGCACACACTCAGGGTTTTGGTTAGTGAGGGTTGCAGTAGCTGCATTAATGTAGTTACCATTTCAGTCTTTTTATATACGACTTTTGACAGGGTGAATGTGCAAAATTTGAGGAGACATCAGCAGAGGCATTGCTGCTTCCCCCTGCAAAAAAACAGTTGGGGCACAGCTTATAGGTTTCCTTCACCAGAAGACCCCCCCCCCCGCCAACTCCCCTACTGAAAGCTATCCTGCCCACTGCCCTTGGCCCAATCTGCCCAGCCCCAGGCCCGATCCAGCTCACCAACCCCACCACCATGCCTAAGTACCAGCCAGCTCCCCAGCTACCCCTTGCTGGCCCTGAGTTGGGAGAGGCTGATCCCTGACCCACCCAGCCCAAGCCCCTTTCCTCACTCTTCCCTATCATGCATCTTGACCCCGCTCCCCTTTCCTCCCTTACCTTGCACCCCGGCCCTGAGCACATTTTTTTCCTATCTCTAGTCCAGTCCTACTCAGCTTAGCACTTACTTTGCTGTGAAGTCAGGAGTCTCTAGATGGGCAGAGTCCAGCTGTTTATATTTCCCAACCTGCTCTGCCCTAGGCTATGTACCTGGGAGCGCAGGATAGTTCCACTGGCTCCAGCTCCCCAGTGACACACGGGGCACTGCTAGGTACATTTGGAGCCCATATTCCTTGTGCCCAGTGGCAACAATGGCACATCACTCCAAGCTCTGTACCCTTCACTTTCACTACACAGTATAGACCCCTTAACTACACAGAGCATACATATCCCCTTACCTTGGAAAGTTATGGACTTTCACTTCTATGCTTGAGGTGGGGATTACAGACAGACAAGACAAATCAAAGTTAATATAAAGGTCATCTAATGAAAATGTGCAGACCCTCTGGTATTGTGTGCCTAGATGAATTGTGGTGTTGGTTTGAGTTAACAGTTACTCTTTTGAATCCAAACTGTCTGATTCAAGACTTAGGTTTCTCAGAGTATGGTGTAGATTTTGTGGTAGACTCTAAAGCCAAAGATACAGGTGAGAAAAGTTTCAGGACAGTCCTCTGTGTGCTTCAGCTATAATCTGTTCCCAAAACAAAGTCCAAAAGCCCAAATTTTGTTATGAATCCCAGAGACTCATAATTCTTGTTTTGATCATTAATTTTGGAATCATTTCTAGAACCATGTTTAGCTCACACTCTTCTGAAAAGCGTAGGGTTAAACTAGACTATCATTCAGCAAATAGAAATTGTGTGCTTATTCCTACATTAAATATTCACTACCTCTTTAAAAAATCATTTTCTTAGGGTCTCCTTCTGTCTTTATTTTACAAAAATGCCCACTCATTATTAAGTTGACAGAGGAACTGAGAATATACTCTACCAGTCTGCGGGAAAAACAAAAATTCTGGAATTAGATCTAGTACTTAATTTGTGAGTCAGTCCTATACTGAATCATTGAGTAATCCAAATTAATGTTAAGGCTTTTGAACTGGAAATAATGGAATACCAATAGCCAGATAGTTTTCCAATTTAATTGCAATCTCAATAGAGAGAGATGAAATTAATTGTTACATTCAAGAGTTAATACTGTAGTGTCTTGAAGTCCTTTTATCCTCTTACAATCACTTGTATTATTCTTAATACCCAATATTACATTTTAAGATAAAACTGTACTTGTTGTAACTTGGCCTACATGGACATTGCCTGTTTGCCTGGTTTCACATGTGACTCTTGAGCTTAGTTTGCTGATACTGACAATTATATGAGGAGAGAGTGAAGTGGAGCTTTAGGCTTAGAAAGTGGTTTGACTCTTGTTAACAATGATCCATTGATATGAAACAGACAAATCTTGAATGCTAAACAACTTTTGAAACCTTTAATATCCATTACTTGAGATTAATCATTTTAGTACAAAGTGAATTTTAATAAGGCAGAAAAGCCAAATATAACCAGGTTTTTAGCTCTACATGATTGTTAAAACCTTTTTTGTACCGCTGGCTTTACTGATTTCCTCCCTTGCCAGTAAGTTCTTCCAGTGAAGATACCCAAGTTCTGATAGAATTAGCATCTAGGTCTCAGTCCATAATGGATTTAATATGTCAGAATTATGTTCCTTTTAATCCTTTGGTCTATATTCTGATATTTCAGTTCTCATTTCAACCAAAATCTTGTTCTATGCATGGTGTACCCTCAGGTATGCTTCTGTATCTGTCACTGTTTTGTAATAAAACACATTAGAATGAGGAATTAATAGTTTAACATTTATCTATTTTTAATCCGATATTCAAATAGTGCCATGATGGATTCTGGTATTTTGAGTACATTCTCTCCTGTTTCTTTTAATCCTTGTTTTGGAGAAATTTGTTTGTGATTCTACTCAGATATTTCAGAGGAAAAACAAAATGTCTCTCTTCTATTATATTCAGATGTTTTGTAGTCTGCCTGTCCCTGTGATAGCTGAGCATATTCCAATACAACAGTGACACAACTAGTATCTGAGCAATCTGGCTAATACCATGGTATCAAAGTGTCAGTTTGTATTCTAACAATCTGGCTTTATAGTCAGATAAATATAATATAAATGCCATTCTTTTCAGTGACTCCTAATGCTTTTTAGCTCCTTGAATTTCAAATGTATGAAAAGCCTTTCCTTCCACTTTAGTCTTGGCTGGTTTGCCAGCAGGGGAGCCTTAGTGTGTCAGACATGGCTGGGAACCCTCCCTGCCATGTCATGACCCCTCACAAGGTTGAGAATCCCTGGTATAAGCAATAGTACCGAAGCCAAGAGACAAAGTTCCCTCCCCTTTTGACAATGAGTTCAAGTGCCCCCCCCAGTCACCACCAGAAGAAAAATGCCTCTGACAGCAGTTTCAACAGCAGAGCCTAGCCCCCACCACTGCAAGAAAGCACTCTCTCCTAGCACTTTCAGACAAATGCTGAGGCTGAAAGGACTGAGGGACTTTTTTCCTACTGACCCTTTAAGGCTTGCAGCTTTAAGGACCAGTTCAGCTGGAGAAAAGGAAAAAGGAACCCCCTGTGAATGCTTTGGGAAGCACTTGGCTGAAAGCTCTTGGAGGTACTTGTTTTTCTGCCAGCCCTTTAAGGGTCACAGCCTGAAAAAACTAGCAGGAAAAAAGCTGCCCCCAAGCCCACAGCACTTTCAGCAGTGCTATGGTGTTTTGCTGAAAGTTCAAGGGGTGGGATGTTTTTTTCCCCTTGCCCTGAAGCTTGAAAAAGCCAGCAGGAAAAAAGTGGCCCTGGAAAGCTTTCAGTGGCAGGGCTTTGATTAAAGCACTGCTGCCAAAAACACTTGGGGCTTTAAAATCCCCCAGACATCTAGACAGACGCTTGCAGTTCTGGGAAGAAGCTGGTGGTAGTGGTACATGTAGGTATCAATCATATAAGGATGGATATGAGAGAGGTCCTGGAGGCCAGATTTTGGCTGCTAAGTAAGAGACTGAGGTCCAGGAGATCCATGATAGTATTTTCTGAAATGCTTCCATGCACATGGCCAGTTAGACATATGGAACTGCAGTGACTCTAGGTGTGGACAAGATGATGGCATAGGGAGGAGGGTTTAGATTTATTGGGAACTGGGGAACATTTTCAAAAAGAGGGAGCCTGTACAGGAAGAAGAGGGGCTCCACAATAGAACTGGATTGGTGGCAGTTATTAAACTAAGGGCTGGGAGGCCAGCTGAGCAGAGCAAAGAGGCATGTAGCTTAGAGAGACACATCTCTTAGGGACATATCTATTAATGATTATCTACTAGTAAAGAAGAGAGGCTGGGAGAGGATAAAATATGGTAGAGTCTGATGAGAAACAGTCAATTGAAAAAGAATCCCATAATGGCAGATAGCTAATAAATCATTTTTTTAAAGTGCTTATATATAAATACTAGATGGTTAAATGCTAAGATGGACATACTTGAGTGCATCATATTAAATGAGGATATTGATATAATAGGCATCATCAAACCTTGGTGGAATTAGCATATTGTGTCCCACTGATTATCTTATCAGGATACAAGATATATCAGAATAGTTCATAGCAATAGAGGAGTTGTGCTATATATGAATGTATAGAATCAAATTAAAATAAAAATCTTGACTCAACAATTCCATGCTTGAATAAGAATAGAGTACAGAAATAAGGATACACTACTGAATGTGACAAGGATGGTGGTAGTGACAGTGAAATGCTTAGGGAGATTAGAAAGGCTATAAAAATAATTTTTAAAAACCCACTAAATAATAATGGGGGACTTTAACTATCTCCATGTTGACTGGGTACATGTCACTTGAGGGCAAGCATGGAGAAATAGTTTCTTGACACCTTAAATCACTGCTTCTTGGAGCTGTTTGTCCTGGAACCCACCAGAGGAGAGGCAATTCTTGATTTAATCATAAGTGGAGCACAGGATCTGACTCAAGAAATGAATGCAGCTGAACTGTTTGCTTATAGTAACTACAACATAATAAAGTTTAACATCCCGGTGAAAAGAATGGGCACCAAAGTGGCCCTTCACGGTAGCATTTAATTTCAGAAAAGGCAACTATACAAAAATGAGGATGTTAAAAAGGAATTAAAAGTGCAGTGCTGCAAGTGAAATCCCTGCAAGTTGCACAGAAACTTACTAAAGGCACCATAACAGGGGTTCAATATGTATCCAAATTAAAAAAACCTAGTAGGACGACCAAAAAAGTCCCACTGTGACTAAACAACAAAGTAAAAGAAGTAGTTAGAGACAAAAAGGTTACCGTATAAAAGGATAAGTTAAATCCTGTTGAGAAAAATGGAAAAGAGCATGAACTTTGGCAAATACAGTGTAAAACCATAATTAAGAAGGCTGAAAAAAAATTGTGAACAGCTAGCTAAACACTCAAACAGCAAATTAAAAGTACATCAGAATCAGGAAGCCTACTAAACAATCAATGGGGAACTGAATGATCAAGATGCCAAAGGAACACTCAGATAGAGATGGTTATTGCGGTGATACTAAATGAATTCTTTGCATCAGTCTTCTCATCTGAGGATGTGAGGAGAGATTCCTGAACTTGAGCCATTCTTTTTAGGTGACAATTCTGAGGAACTGTCCCAGTTTGAAATGTTATTGGAGGTTTTGGAACAAATTGAACAGGACTGAATAAATGTTAATATAGACAAATTTTCAGGGAGTCTTTGATAAGGTTCCACACCAAAGGCTCTTGAGCAAGGTAAGCAGTCATTGGGTAAGATGGGAAGTCTTCTCCTGGATCAGTAACTGGTTAAAAGATAGGAAACAAAGGGTAGGAATAAATGGTCCGTTTTGCTTCCCAGGGGTCTGTACAGGGTCCAGTATTGTTCAACATATTCATAAATGATTTTGGAAAAAATGGTAAACAGTGAGATGGCAAAATTTGCAGCAGATACAAAACTACTCAAGGTAGGTAAATCCAAAGAAGACTGTGAGGAATTACAAAAGGATTTCTTAAAACTAGATGACTAGACAACTAAATGGCAGACAGAATTCTATCTTGATTAATGAATATTGAAAGATGTAATCCCAACTATATATAAATATAAAATGATGGGGTCCAAATTAGCTGTTAGCACTCAACAGAGAGCTCTGGAGTCATTGTAGATAGTTCCCAGAAAATATCCACTCAATGTGCAGTAACAGTTAAAAGAGCTAACAATGTTAAGAATAATTAGGCAAGGAAAAGATAACAAGACAGAACATATTGTATTGCCTCTTTATAAATAAAGTGAGGTGCCCACATTTTGAATACTGCATACAGATCTAGTCTCCACATCTCAAAAAAGATATATTAAAAATAGAAAATATACAGAAAACAGCAACAAAAATGACTGGGGTATGGAAATTTTCCATATGAGGAGAAATTAATGGAACTGGGCTTTTCAACTTGGAAAAGAGATGATAAAAGGGCAACATAAGAGGTCTATAAAATTATGACTGGTGTGAAATATGATTGAACAGGCAACATTTTTCCATTTTTGTCTATGCTTTCTGATAGTTAATACTTACATGATCACATGCCAAAAATTATAAATATACAATGTTGTCTAAAGGCTAAGATGCTATGTTAGGCTGTACTTGATTGGGCAGATAAGAAAATGATTCAGATACAAAAATACACAATGAAACTTATTGTGGTTCTAATTGGAAAAGCGATAATGTGGCTGTAACTGTGTTTCCTCCTAGTCATAGCACCTCATATCAGGAGCCTGCATTGTGCTGGTCAACATACTAGCACCTTTTTTAGTGGCATCTTCTCTCTCTACTGCACTAATTTGTCCTTTGCATTCTGTGACTTAACCCATAAGACACCTAAAACAAAAATGTCTAACTGTAAGTCCAAGTCCAAATAATTCTTCTATCTCAATGGGCTCTTCTTATTTGCTTTACTGCAGGTCAGAGGACCTAATCTGCTCCTGCAGAGTTCATCCTCCTCCTTTTTGTCCTAGAAGGCTTTATCTTACTGCCTCTAATAGAGCCTACCATGTGAGCCCTTCTTTCTGACCCTCCACCAGGTCAGCGGCCACCTCCACCAAAAAAAGCTTGGCTGCCACCTGAGAATTTGGCAGTGGACACAGCTGGAGTGGGGGGTGGTTCCAAGGCATGCCTCAGAAAGAGGCTGCCTGCAAATGCTGCTCTCTGGGGTGTGCTTGGGGTAGGGTCCCCAGGCATGCCCCAAAAAGAAGCTGGTCTGAGTGACTCTCTTCCATGGCGTGTTCAGAGACAGGTCCCCAAGCATGTCCCAGAAAGAAATAACTCAGAGTGGCTCCTCTCTGTGATGTGCCTAGGGCAGGGGTCCCCAGGCATACTGTGGAAAGAAGCCACAGCAGGTCCAATAGGCTTCTTTCTGTGGTGTGCCCAGAGCATCACCACCTGCTTTTCTGGTGCAGGAATGGCACTTTCAGTGGCACACACTCTATGCTGCTCCAGACTGGCTGGCATGCATGCATTCTGGGGGCTGCTGACCCTTGCTCTAGCAGTTTCCCACAGGGATCTCCATACTCATTGTAGGCTCTGATTTAGGGCTCTCTCAGAAGGAGACTAATCTGCTCCCTGTAGGATTTTGCTCCACAGAATAGTCCTGCTTCCTCCACACTTTTGGGGTCCCAGATTGCTTATAAGGCCCTGATAACTAATACCTTATCTAGCTCTACACCCTCTCAACAGAAGGTAATCACTCAGTCACCCACAGGTATGGTACATGATTCTTACTGGGATATTTTCCTTTCTGTAACAAATAATAGTTTACCGCATCACAGCAATCTTAATCTTTTAACATAGGACAAAATCATGAAGTCATTAGTCATTTTTTTGCTCAGACCACTTTACTTAATCTACTTCCTCCTGCTGTCAATGGGAGCTCTGCCTGAATACAGAAAGAGTGAAAAAATAAATGAGGACCTAACTGGGGGAAATGGTAGACATGCTAGAGGGCAGGGATAGGATTCAGGGAGACTTAGACAAATTAGAACAGTGGGCCACAAGAAATCTCATGCGGTTCAACAAGGACAAGTGCAAAGTCCTAAACTTAGGATGGAAAATCCCCATGCACTGCCACGGGCTGGGGACCAATTGGCTAAGCAGCAGTACTGTAGAAAAGGACCTTGGGGTTGTAGAGGATGGAAAGCTGGATATGAGTCAACAGTGTACTCATGTAGCCAAAAAGGTTAATGGCATAGTGGGCTGTATCAGTAGGAGCATTGCCAGCAGATCGAGGGATGTGATTATTCCCCTCTATTCAGCACTGGTGAGGCTGCATCTGGAATACTGTGTCCAGTTTTGGGCTCCCATGACAGGAAGGATGTGGACAAATTAGAAAGAGTCCAGCAGAGAGCAACAAAAACAATTAGGGGGCTGGGACACATGACTTATTAGGAGAGGCTGAAGGAACTAGGCTTATTTAGCCTGCAGAAGAGAAGACTGAGGGGGGATTTGATAGCAGCCTTCAACTGTTTGAAGGGGTGCTCCAGAAAGGAGGGAGCTAGGCTGTTTTCTGTAGTAGCAGAGGAGAGAGCAAGGAGCAATGGTTTCAAGTTACAGCTGGGGAGGTCGAGGTTGGATATTAGGAAAACTTTCTCACTAGGAGAGTGGTGAAGCATTGGAATGGGTTGCCTAGGGAGATGGTGGAATCTCCATCTTTGGAGATATTTAAGGTCTGGTTAGACAATACCCTGAGTGGGATGATTTAGTGAGAGTGGTCCTGCTTTTACGAAGGGTTTGGACTAGTTGACCTCATGAGGTCCCTTCTATGATTTCGTTCTTTTTTGGTAAGGAATTACTCTTTAATTTCATCTTTGTAGCACAACAAAATTTGGATGCAAATCCCATGATAAAACTTGTGATGGAGGCATGTAAAATGGAACCAAACAAACTGCATTTGCTAAAATGAAATCTCAGCTATAAATCTGGAGGGAAAAGCTAGCTTTCCTATGCTATCTGTTTAAGACCCAGAGCATGAACACAATAGGCTTTGATATATTACAGAGAATAGTAAATTGTTGTGAGATAAATTGATCTTCTTGCTGGCAATACCTCCAGACTGAGCTCTGGAAAGCTCTTTACCCAATATTCATAAAAAGAGAGATTATTTATTTTTGAATGTATTGTGAATGGATGCTATGCAATTTTGCTGGATACTTTAACTATCCTACTCCTGCTTGTGGAGAATGATGTTAATTATAATACACATCTAGAAGGCACAAATCCTCTATATGACTAACAGAGCAGGAGAAAGTGTCTGATCACTCTGTAAATCTATTAATTTAATTAAACTACACTGTGTTTTGCATTAGATTGATCAGTAGCATACAATATATATAATATACCCTGGTGTTAGGCCATGAATCCCTACTTCAAATATAAGTAGAAAAGCTGTATCTATAGTCTGTTAAATAAAATGAAGATAAATTGCACAGTTGGCACCAGTAATTTGTTCCCAGATAGTAGTAAAATGCAGCAATATTTTAGGTTACATAGGCTATGTTCACACGTGAACTGTTATTTTGAAATAAGTTATTTCGAAATGAGTTATTTCAAAATAAAGTCCCTATTCTGAAACAAGTTAATTCGAATTAAGGGAAAAGCTCAAAGCAAAATAGCATGTCCGAAGACAGGACTTGCTATTTCACTTTAGGAGAGGGGCACCATGGGAGGTGTGGCAGCATGGCCCCATCCCTGGGCCATGCCCCCACCCAATAAAGGCTAAAAGGAAGGCACCCTGGGAAGGAGAAGGGCAAACGTGTTATTTTGAAATAATGGTTATTTCGAAATAACACGTCCGAATGTTGTTGTTTCGAAACAACCATTTTGAAACTATGACTATTTTGATTTCATACAAGGTTTTCCTGTTTTGAAACAACGGCCATTATTTCGAAACAATAGGTCCCATTGTTTTGAAATAATGGAACGTCATCTGAACATAAGAAATTTTATTTTGAAACAACAGTTGTTGTTTCGAAATAAAACTCTCATCTGAACACAGCCGTAGAGTTAAATAGGTGATGAGTGTCTACCTGTTGTCGTGACATCCTGATGACACTGAAGAAAAGCGCACACATTGTTTTCTTATTTACAAGTGTTAAGCATGTTAATAAATACATCACTATTTGCATAGAAAACAATCTCTTTACCAAGGTATCTAGTTAACAAAGGATTTTAAAGAGAGCTTTCCTCCTGGTTTATATGCGTGTGAAACATGTAAATATTATTTCTCCTCCTGGGGGTAAACAGACTTTATTTTGATAAGTTAGAATGACTCCTTCACTCATGAGTGTGTGACTGTGGATATACTCCATGAACATAATATCCATTATTTATGTTTGTTTCATTATTTGTTTAATAGTGATCCACAGAGAAGGGCATTTCTTGGCAGTTGCAGACTGGCTTTCTCCTCTGTATTTCTTGCACATCCAGAATTCCTGTTTAAGCCAACTGTAGCTAATGATACCTGAGGTATGCTAGATCAGGCACTTAAAGAAATTGAATTTAACTATCCTGGAGTCATTGGTGCTGAAGCACTTTGAACTCTGTGGTTAAAAATGTCAGGTACAAAGTACTGTTCTTTTTATTATTTATTATTGTGACAACTTGGGGACTAGGTACAACTTATGAATTCTATCTGATGCTGTGGACTCTCTGTATCTATCAAACTACAAAGTCCTTTTTCATTGTAAGACTAGTGTACCTGCTGTGTTTATCTCCATCTTGGACTGAAATTGCAAGGAATGGTGACACAGGGCTAACAACTGCAGATCATTAAACTTTGATAAATTTCTATTCAAATGGAACCCCCTTTGGACAAAATAGATGAATGAAGAAAGCTGGTTCTGCCATGTGGTCAAAAAATAAATCTGATCAGAAGGTTGATCAGAAGTCGCATGAAAAAAAGGACAAGAAGTTTATAAAAGGGTAGCAGTGGCTCTAGTCTCTCTGACTATTTTATCACAACACCTGCTTATGCAGGGGAACTTGCTGCAGAAGCCTCATGAGATGAGGAAGGATCCTGCCTACTTGAACAGAGGCAGACTCCCCAAAAGAGGGTGAGCTACAGTTAGGTCCATGGCATTGGGGCACGTGTTGTTTTCTAAATTATCTGTGTTTCTTGTGCTGAGTAAAGTGTTTGAGTGGTTTACAGGCTTTGCAAAAGAGTTTGTGTCTATCTACTTCAACTATCCCATGACTCTGGAGAGGTAAACTGTAAACCAGACTGCAGGGTTAGAGCTCTGGGAAAGGGCATGCAATGACTTGGGAAACAAAACATAGACTAAAATTCCTTCTATCAAACTATTTGTGAAAAAGGAGGGGAAAAAGAAATAATGTGCCAATCAGTAAAATCCATCATTTCGTTGTGGATTACTGATGAAGTGGATGTAACTTGCTCAGAATATTCACTATGAATATCTGACAAATTCTAGTGATGGGCTTTGGCTCAAATGGATTAGTTTTACAACAATCTCTCCAGGGCTCTTGAAAGCTGTTGTCCATGACCATTTTGGCCATATTTCTGATGAATCTGACTGACTGTGTTCTCAGAGTTTTGCTGACTATGAGTCTAACTTTTAGCTGATTAAAACAAGTGTTAAGACTGTGGTGCCCTTATTAGAAAAGGATTACCAACATAATGACAACTATGCTTAAATGCACATGTGCACCTACTTGGGTGAATTCATTCACTTTCATTTGTTTCTCTTTTTTATTTTATTTTATTTTATTTTATTTTATTTTTAAATATAAGCATATTATGGTATATGGGCTCTCAGTCTTCTATGGGTATAGAAGTTCCAATGGTGCACATTCTATCTCAAGAGGAAAGAGGAATACTGTTGGAAAACATTTTTGGAGGAAGTGCGTTTTGAAAATTGGGTGAGCAGGGATCTTGAGTTAGATTTTTCACACTCGATCAAGAAAAGTAGCATACAGATTTCATTTCTCCCTTCCCTGACTTCTGAGGCCCAAACGAGGGAAATGGGCTTGAGAGAATGTCTTCTCCTCTTTGCTGTTGAAGAGAATGAGGGAGGGCATCATATTCTTCTTCTTACCCCAGGAATGCAACGGTAATGGAACTAGGAAGAAATGGCCTCTGTGGTAGGGAAAGTAGACTCAAGGATCTCTTTTATCTTCACCTCTCTCTCTCCTTGAATAACAACACACACAGTCTTAGCTGCAGCTTGCTGCTGTCATCAGCAATAGAAAACTGGTATTTTTTTGGAGTTGAAAGGTGCAAGCTCAACGAGTTCAAATAAATTTGAAATTAGGTAAAGGCATTTCTAAGGATAACTGCAGGACTGCTTGATCATTGTGCTTCAGCAATTAGTGTTCCATTAAGACAAATTACATGTACTTGTTGTCACATTTTAAGCACATTATTTGCCATACTATGTACTTGATGCCTATCATGTTTCATGCTTTGGACTTAGTATTCTAGCAACTTGTACTTCTTCCAAAGTTTCATTGTTTATTTCATTTGTCTTTTTGCTTAGAGTTTTCATTTCATAGTATTTTTTGTCTCAGTGACTTAAAGATTAGATTTTAGCTTCAGATCTGATACACCATGGATGTAACTTGCGTTCTAAGGAAGAGTCAAAGGACATAAAGTTCAAGGTATATTTTAAACCTGTATTTGTTGAGATTTGTTACGACAAGTAAGCTTCAAATATAGTATAATTAAGGAAAGCAGCACAGTGAAAGCCCTAGAGGCATTTACTGTTGCCTATTGAGTTTATTGGCTTTTATTGTCTGTTTTTAATGCTTTTCAGTATATATTGCGAACCTGCAGGAACATCAGGAAAGAACCAAAATCTCTTTCAAATTGCTTTGGCTAAAGAAATGTTTGGGATGCAACTAGAAGTGCTTCACGAACAGTGTAGTGGACTGAAAACTGAATCATGCAAGAATGGTAGTTTCCAGAGAGGCATCCGAGACTGGGAGTGTTTGCTGGGGATCATATCCCAGGAGCAGTGCTGGATTTAGGCATAAGTCAAATAAAGCATGGCTTTGGTCCTCTAAATATGTCAGAGATAACTAAGAAGACTTATCATATTTGGAAATTGATAATACAAATAAGACTTTTTACAAGATGTATCTTTTTTAGTAGTTTAATTGCATCTTTGCATATGTATGTGTGCAAATATGGTTTATCATTTTATTTTTTCACTACCCTATCTGCTATAATACAATACACTTTTTCTCTATATTTTTTATAGTATGGGGCCTCTGACTCTTGACATAACTTAGGGTCTCATTGTGTCTTAATTCTGCCCTGCCTGGGAGCAGCCGACTGGAGCTCTCCTCTATTGGGTGAGAGACACAGTTACATGCAGGACGCTGGGTGGAACCTGACCCAAGAGTAGGGGGCTCACACAGCAAAACAGGATAAATTGGGGCCCAGAAGTGGAGTGTGGGTGACACACTCCACACCAGTCCAGATTGTGGGTGCGGTGGAGTTGACAGTGGGGGGAGTGTCACAACATGCATGCTATAAGATAAATTATTCCTCTAGGTAGGTTTCTTTCCTGCCTGGAACTCTTGTCCAGGAAACAACCAGATTTTTGCTGTTTGTTTTGCAGGAAGGCAAGATGGGATGATCAGTCAGAGAAGCCAACTATGTGTACTGGCACAGGGGCAATGTATTTGGGTGTGGTAAATTACCATGACCCCAGATATGTTGTTTCATACTTGTTAAAATGACACAGAATATTGTCACAAGGCAGCCAAATAGTCCTTTAAATCATCCAAAACTTCCAAAGCTCTGGGACTTGGACTTCTTCATATTAAAAGTTATAACCACATCAACTGGAGATGGTTTGTTTAGGTGTGGGGAAATCAATCATGATTTCTTTTTCAAATTTCACTCTGTTTTCTGGATTTTCAACCAAAAGTCTGGAAAGTCTTACCAAAGTCTTCTCTCCAATTTTTTTTTCACAGGAAATACTGTTTTCCACCCAGCAGTAATACCAACATGCAGACTTTACTCAAAATATGTATATGTGAAGCAGGAGGGAAATTGGGTCATGGTTCAGAGGTTGGGAGAAGAAAGCATTTTTTGATAAGCTGTATATATACAACACAAGGAGCCTGATTCTCTATTGCTATACACTAAACTGTTTTAGTTGTATATTCGTACTTCATTCTCCACTGCCTTGTAGTTATTTATACTGTTGAAAGTGAGTTGCTGAGTTTTTGTGGCAAGTGTGAAAGTAAAGCTACCTTGTGCTAGCCAGCTGCACACTGTATCCAGGCAGGCCTTCTGCCAGGCATTCAAAATTCCCTAGGGTGCTTTCAGCTGCTTTGCTTTGAAATCATAATAGATTAAAGTGCACTAAGGAACTTTGAGTGCTCAGCACCAGGGCACTTATTGCATGGAAGGTCAGATTTACACACCACTTGCTGTGAGCTGAGTGGTCCTATAGACAAGCTCTGTATGAAATTCTATCAGCAGAAGAGACATTTCAGAAAAACAAAAAATTGGGGATAAGGAGGCAGAGCCATGTCAACCTATGGAATATTCTCTGTTCCAAACAGCATCACTCAGGAGAAACAGGGAAATTTTACTAATCACCATGGACAAAAGTCAGGGAGAGGCAAAAAAGTAAGATATGATGAAACACTTAGACAGATGAAAAATAGGGGGAAACAAATCAAGATTGGAAGGGTAACTTTCTTCCATTCCATTGTAAAACAGTATCAAACTACTTATTGTAATGCTGGTTTATAGGAAGATATTTGGGAACAAGGAGTTTTAGGATGTGTACTATCATTTTAGTTGGCCTTCAGTATGCATGCTCCTCGCATGGATAGTTTTAAAAAATTCCTGTAAATACTATCTAATAATGATTACTAGCAAGAGGTGAGAATAGAAGAGAAACACACAGAAGTTCAAATTACTAAGCTTTTATTTAAACAGCTTCCTGTTCCTGCTTCCTCTCCGATTCTGCATTAGCTCTTGGCTCGCTCTTAAAACCATTTCTCTGAACCTTCTGTAAACTGTTATATGTGAACTTCTGTCTTCCCATCTGTTTCTCATCTTGTATCCCTGCTCTTGGTAGTACACCTGACCCTGGGCCAATTCACTCACACTTGCTGTTTAAAAATGTTACTTATGTTGTTGATTGATGATAATTCTAAAATTCTTGGATGGAAAGCATTATAGAAGTGCCAAATATAGTTGACAGTCTTCAAAGAGGTAGCCATGTTAGTCTTCATAATAACTTGTGTTTATAAAAAGCTTTAGAATGTTAATCAATTAATACTCACTATACCCAGTGGGTAGTAGGTAAGAAGTATTAACCTCATTTTACAAGTCAGACTGCTGTGTAATTAGAGTGCTTTTGAATTTCTATATAACAAATACAGAAATTACATTACAGAATTATTATTTCCATTTTACAAATTGTGTACCAAATGTGCATAGATGATTGAATTTTGAGCTGATAAGAGGTGGGAATAGAACCCAGAACTTTCCTTAGTATCTCACTGTTGTTAACTTATTTTCTGTTTTTTAAAAGTCCTCTCTGTGTGAGGAGTGAAATGCAAGCCTCTCAAAGGGGAAATCCTAGGCTGATGTAAACTGATGTAGCTGTTGAAGTCGTCAAAACATAGGTTATGTCCACGTGTAGATGCTTATTTCGAAATAAGTTAATTTGAAATGAGCAAAAACCTCAAATCAAAATAGCAAATCCAGGGGGGGAGTGGCAACATGCCCCCCCCGGGCCATGCCCCCACCCAATATATAGAAAAAGGAAGGCATCCTGAGAAGGAGAAGGGCAAAGGTGTTAATTTGAAATAAAGGTTATTTCAAAATAACACATCTGAACAGCATTACTTTGAAATAACCATTTCACTTTAACAGACAATTCAAATTAAAGTAGGTTTAAGCTATTTCAGAATAATGTCTCTTGTTTTGAAATGACGGAGCTCATTGTTTTGAAACAAGAAAACATCTTGTGGACCTAATCTTTTTTAAATCAAAGTAACCAGATACGTGTGGACATGCTCATAGCGTTTGGTCTAAAGCTTCTTTTATTTTTTTTGATTTCTTAAAAATATGGAAAACATTTAGTTTTCAGTAACTGGAAAAATGTATCTGGGAGATGGCTGAGTGGACTAACAATATACTAAAAAATCAGTTACTTACATAGTTCTAGCAGTAACTGGTCCATCTGTTCACTGTCATTTAATTTCAGTGTCTTTCCAAGTCAAGCTGGTGAAATAATGCAATATCATAGGGTGCCAGTAAATACTACTGCAGCTCTGCAAGTGATGATTCAAATGTAAATGTCCCTGAAACATAAATATAAATGTCCCTGAATTTGTGAAATTTTGGATCCAGATCCAACTGTCGATTTAAACTTTGAAAGCTGATTGCTAATTTCTCTAATGGACTGAAATAAACTCCTGCATTTCTACGCTTTGGGGAAGTTTGGATCTAGTTCCAAATCCAAACATTGTAGTATATCAATAGTACTCCATTTAAAGATTTAAAAAAGCAAAAACAAAAAAACACACTTTGGTGAAAGGCAAGAGGTTTTTTTTTTTTTTTTTAAAAAAAGGAAATTGTTCTTTCTGTGTCTTGTGTGTCACTGACAGATGTGGTTTGACTATTCAAACTCTGCAACTTATATTTTTAAGAGTAAGAGTTTGAATTTTCTTCTTCTATCTCTTGTGCTAAATTGCTATATTCCTTACAATAATATTTTTATCAAAAAGAAGGATAAAATCAAAATATTTCTCATCAAAAAGATTTGTCCCTTGCTAGATGAAAATCTTAGAATTTGTGTCAACTAGAATGCAGAAAAGGCAGACATGTTCAATAAATATTTCTGTTCTGTACTTGGGGGAATAAAAATATGTTGTCGTATCATACATTTTTTCCCCACTCCACTAGTATCACAGGAGCTTGTTAAACAGCACCTATTAAAGACAGACATTTAAAAATCAGCAGGTCTAGATAACTTGGCTCTTATCTTCTTCCCTTATGTAAGAGAAGCTCTGTCTGTTACATAAGGGGGCAAAATGGCCACCGTTATATATGGAGGCAAGATGGCCTCCCTCAAAGACAGGCAGCCAGTTTTGCCACACCGCTAAGTGGGCAGAGCTGGGGACAGGAAGTACTAATGGCAAGCCTTGGAGCTCAGTCAGGGCTTGGCGGCTGAAGGGGAAGGAGCTCCCTCTGCTTTCTACACAAGACCTGTAGGAGACCTGGCCAGAGGAGAACCTACCAGCCCTGTAGGGAGCAGATGGCTGCCTAGACCTACTGGCCATCAAAGGGGCTGGGATGCCTCCTCAGGACCCCACCCCGGCGGAGGTTCTGGAGCTACCGAGGCCGCCGCCACCGCCAAACGCGGAGAACCCAGCAGGCCTGGTGGAGCCCTCCATCTCTTAAGACTTGTATGAACTTCCCTTGGCCGGTGAGAACCACCCTGAGGAGGCCGGGCCTGACTTGGAGGAGCTGCCCTTGGCAGAAGACCTACCTGCCTTGTTAGCCTGGCGACACCCCGAGGAGGAGGAGGAGAGTAGGAACTTATCTCTGGCCCACTATCCGGAGGAAGCCAAGGAGTTTGAGGTACTGCGGGTCACCGGGGCCAGGGGTGAGCCAGCACCTCCAAGCCTCAGAGCTGCAGAGGTGGAGCCTGGGGACAAACTGGCGTGTTGCAGACAGGACCCCAGCAGTCCCCTAACCTGCTATGAAGCCCAGCATCAGAGCTTGGGCTGGGACACAGTGCAGGTGGGTCAGTCCTTGACCTCCCACCTCCCCTTTTCTGAATGATTGTCAGAGGCTTCTCGTGATAACACTTAGCAGCCTGGTGGTTGTTCTCTACCCTTTTTGTCCTGAACTATTAGAGATACTGATACAGACTATCATAATTAACTGCCTGCCCAGCTACCAGGCCAGAGACAGTGATATTCAATGATTCCCTCACCTGATAGGTGTGGTGATAGACAACCGTGCACAGGTGCCCTACCTGGCGGGCCCAGATGCCCTGACTTACCCTTTGCTATTGGCACTGTCCCCTTTCAGTGCAAGCCTGCTCAATTTCACCCAAACACTGATGCAAAGAGGTGGCATTTGGGTCAAGTGTTTTACCTGCAATTGCTAAAGTGACACTGTAACACATCTAACCAATGTTATAAGGGTCATCTGAGCAGTCATATTTTATTCAGTGCCTTTGTCATTTTTGGATCACTCTATTGGGAACAAATGCTCTCTCTCATTTTATGTGAACCATGAAGTACGAAAGCAACACTAGAATCTTGCTTTACAGTAAAGAAATTCATAGTTATGGAACTGAGAAGTCCCTTCTTTTGTGCCTCACTTTTCTGTATAAATTTTTACGGTAGTCTGAAATTAGTTCAGTACTTAATATGTGCAGTTTGAAAGAAACTTATGGAGATATGTTGTCTTGGTAACTCTAAGCTGCATTATTTTTACACAGTTATTCTTATGACACCTTAAAATAAATGAATAAAAGCAATTTTGTTGTCTTAGTGGACCAGAGATTTTTACTCTGGGAAGTAAGAAATGAGGATAAAGCTAAACTAATTTTTGTTCTTATTTGAGTTCTTGGTCCTTGTAGTTACCATTGCCTCTGAAAGCTTCAGGTATATGAAGTATTAATTTTGCTCCCCTTCTCTGGAGCCAGTCTATCAGAACTAACATTAGCCTACACAGATTTTGGACTGATTTAACAGTATTGGTTAGAGGTATGATTTTTTTTTCACTTAACTAGGTAAATTAATACAGTTCATATGATGGATTCAATAATGTTGACATAAAGGAATTTTTACTGGTATAGTTTGTTTCCCTTAGTTTATAGAAGCAACCTATATTGATATCATTCCAAAGGGTAGCCATGTTAGTCTAGTTCAGGAAAACAAAGAAGAATTCTGTGGCACTTAAAGACTAACACATTGATTTATTGCACGAGCTTTGAAGATGGGGGAAGTTATATAATGGGAGGAAATAAGATCCCCCATCTTCAGAGCATCTGACAAGGTATGATTCTTACCACAAAAGCTCATGCCATAAATAAATGTGTTAGTCTAAGGGCCACAGGAATCCTTATTTGTTTTTGCTATATTGATATAAGCACCTTTATAGCAACTTAGCTGTACCTATATTAAGGCAGCTCTACTAATTTATTAATACCAAATATTTGAAACTGTACGTCTTCATTGTGTTAACAATACCTTACAATCTCTTTTTCTGTGAGTCATTTTGGGAGAAAGATTTTTTTTTTAGTGCTCTCCCCTCGTCCAAGTGCTTTATTGTCATGTATCAACAACTGACTACTAAAGAAATCAAAAATCTATTATTGTTTCAACAGAATACATATACTATCACAGTCTTGTAAATAATATAACTTAAAATTTCGTTCCTGTATTTGGGAAAGGAATTAAAAATTAGGAGCTATGGTATCTTTGGAGAATGCTCTGTAACATATTGAGATGCAGTTCTATTCTGATGGCACAATTAATCTCTGTTGTAATTCAATTGATGTCAAATGTGAATGATGAGTGGGAATTATTTGAGAACACTTTAGCTGCTTAGAAAGCCCCAGTTCAGGAAGAAGGCCATACAGATTTTAAAAAATACCCTGTTTAGCGGGGAGGTGGAAGTGACTTTAAAACGATACCCCAGCTTTGTGTTTTAATCAGGGTCATGATATAAGAGTTTCATATCTTTTCAAATGTACAATGTTGTGATACCAACATGCTACCATAACAGAAATGGTTAGTATGACATGAGCATTCCAAACATAATTTTGCATATGACCATGCACAGCTGCACTGTAAGGGTGAAACTGAATAATATACAGTTCACCCCACAAGAGTATATGTGGTTATAGCATTCCATGGTTTGGTTGATAAAAGTAATAACACTAACATAATATACTGAGTGTCTAAATTGGTACCATGTAACTTTAACTAAAATAAAGGAACTTACAAAATGTTATATAAAAATTTGACTATGGGATAGCTCTCAGTATGTAATTGTAAATAGAGAGTCATTATTAAATGGCTGTGGTTCTACTGTTGCTCTGAAGGATCTACGCTACTCCTCTGTAAGAACATGTAAAATTTATCAGTGAAGATTTTACTGATGACACAACTGGAGTGAAATTGTATAATGAAGAGTAAAGGTCACTGAAAATGAGCACTTTCTATCATTGGTAAATTGCATGCAAGCAAATGAGCATATGGCTAAATGTAAATGGATATGTCAAGGATCAAAGAATGGACACCATACTTAAATGATGGAGGAGGGGACTTTATCTTGGGAAACGGGCAATCTGAAAAGGATTGCTGGGCAAGGGTCTGAACAAAAGCTCTCTGTGTGAAGTTATGGCCATGAGAATGTTTGTTTGTGTTTGTTTGCAGTCCTGTGATTCATAAGTAGGGGAATTCTAAGAAGCAGTAGATCGGTCATTTTACCTGTCTCTTTGGGATTGTCTCTGACTCACAATACTGTGTTCCATTCTGGTGACCACAATTCAAGAAGGAGATTGATTGAATTAGAGGAGAGACACAAGAATGACTGAAAGCTGAAAAAACATACCCTATAGCAGTATTTTTCATACTGTGGGTTGGGACCCTCAGGCTCTGGGTCATGGTGCTTCCTGCTGCTGCTGCTGCAAGACTGGTATGCATTGCTGAAAGATTCAAAGGGACAACCATGTTAGTTTAGTTCAGCAAAACAAACAAGGAGTCCAGTGGTACTTACAGACTAACAAATATATTTATTGAATGAGCTTTCATGGGATAAAATCCCACATCCCAGAGCACCTCTCTTCTACTTACTCAACATTGATGACATCTTCATCCTCTGGACCCATGGTAGGGATACCTTTGAAGCTTTCCACAGAGATTTCAACAATTCCGCTCCACTGTTATATTTAGCCTGGAACACTCCACACAGGAGATCCACTTTCTGGACACAACGGTACAAAATAGGGATGGAAACATAAGCATCACCCTATACCAAAAACCTACTTATCAGTATAGTTGCCTACATCCCTTGAGTTTTCATCCAAAATGCACCATATGATCCATTGTCCACAGCCAAGCCCTAAGACATAATCACATTTGTTCTGATCCCTCAGAGAGAGACAGATACCTTCAGGATCTGTATCAAGCATTCTTAAAACTATATTACCACCTTTGGAAGTGAAGAAACAGATTGACAGAGCCAGGCAGGTATCCTGAAGTCAAGTACTACAGGAGAAGTCCAAGAAAGAAAACAACATTAGTCATCACCTACAATTTCCAAGTCAAACCTCTACAGCACATCATCAGGGATCTACAGCCTATTCTACAAAACACTCTCTCAAGCCTTGGGAACAGACCTCTCCTTGCTTACAGACAATCCCCCAACCTTAAGCAGATACTTCCCAGCAACTACACACTGAACAACAGTGACAATAAAGCAGTCACATATTGCTGCAACAAACCACACTGCCAACTTTGCCCACATATCTGCACAAAAGACACTATTAGAGGACCTAATAAAACCACCTGCTCATCCACCAATGTGATTTATGCTATCATGTGCCAAAAATGCACTTCTGCCTTATATATTGGACAAACAAGACAGTCTCTGTGCAGAAGAATAAATGGGCACAAATGTGACATCAGAAATCACAACGTAATAAAACCAGTGGATCAGCATTTCAATCTTCCTGATCACTCCACTGACAATTTACTAATTGTGGTCCTGAGACAGATGAATACCAAATCAAGGCTTCAAAAAGCAGTTTCTGAGATTGAATTTATTTGCAAATTTGATTGCATTGCATCAGGACTTAATAGGGACTTGGAATTTTTCAAATTAGAACAGATGATTTGATCTCATCTTCCTCTATATGCTGTTCCCCAGTGTTTGAATCCTTACAGTTGCTTTGATTTGCTGTTACAGTGTTACCTGTTCCCATGACTTCCCTGCATTTATTTCCTCCCATTCTGTAACTTCCCCCATCTTCAAAGCACATGACAAAGTGGGATTTGTATCTCCCATGAAATCTTATGCAATAAATAAATTAATTAGTCTTTAAATGCTACAGGACTCCATGTTTGTTTTGCTGAAAGATTAATTGTTGTGTGGTGAGCATAAATGACTTTTTTTAACAGGGTTCAGAGGAAAAAGTTTGAAAACCATTACCCTATAGTGATAGATATAACTCTTTGAGTCCATTTAGCTTTAAAAAGAGAGCCAGGGATGATTTGATTATAGTCTGTAAGTATCTACATGGGGAACAAATGTTTGATGGTGAGCTCTTTAATCTAGCAGAGAAGGGTTTAACACAATCCAAAGAAACAGAAGCTAGACAAAAGCAGGCTGGAAATAAGACATAGATTTTTGTCAGTGAGGATGATCAAGCAATGGAACAATTTACCACGGGTTGTAGTAGATTAATTTTTTTTTCTAAAGGATTTATTTGGGGGAGGTTTTATGACTTGTGTTTTATAGCCAGTCAAATTAGAAGATCATAATGGTCTCTGCTGGCCTTGGCATCTATGAACAGCATTGAATCACTGATTCTGGACCTTGTTTCTTTTGAACTTGTAAAGGTGATCTTATGCTTCTCCAAAGTTTCTAGTATGAATTTTAACCATTATATAAACGTCAAGTTGAAGGAAACAAGCATAATAGCAGAATTTCCTTTAAAAATATGCCTCATTTTTTCAAATTGTTAGTAATTATATCAGCTAAAGAAAACTCAGTGATATTTATAAAATGTTTAAATATACATTTCCATTCTCTAGCTACTGCAATTTTCACCATGAAATAGAAAATTACATATTACTTAAAGTACAGAATGACACAGACTGAAGATGTATTCTTGCTCTAGGGTGTTCATATTACCTAACATATGGTTTGTGGCTAAATTTGTATCCACAACAGTTGAGGCTAATAATCAGTCTGGAGAATAGCTGTGTAGATTGGTAGCATTAATAATGCTATTTCGTTTTGCTTGAGGATAATCTGAGGAGCTTCTCTAGCAACTCAGAACTCTCCATTCACTTACACTACATTACTTGAGCCAGCAGTCTTTAATTATATAGAACTCCCAATGGAGTCCATGAGATTTTTGCCTGAGTAAAGACTACAGATTAGTCCTTCAGGCTAGTAGTATGTTATATTACTGGGAATTTATTTTAAATATTCTGATTGTATCCTTTAAATATTAATATACTATTGTGATTAAAACCAACAGCAACCATTTTTGATATGAAAGGTACCCCCTGCCCCAGTAAATTTCTATTTGGTCCACATTTCATGCCCAATACAAGCGTCTGTTCAAGGTTTCAGTCTTAAAAGTTTAAAAAATTATATCTCCCATACTTCCTCTGTATTTTCACTAAAACTTTATTGGTCTTCCTTGTCACCCACACCCCTTCCAGCATGTCTCTGAAGCTTTTAACATCTGGCCAGTGGGAGATCTGAGCTGACAGCTCTTACTAGAGTTATTGCTACCAGTATCAGTACATACAGCTGAAGGGGTGTCATTTAGTGCAAAATTATCTGTTCATCATCAAAACACTGACTGTACTCTACCTTTGTAGCTCAAGGCCTTGAAAGCGAGTGCTTGAAAAATCCAAGTCTCTTATGTGGCAGCTTACCGTGTCAGGTGTAGATGAGAACTCAGTCATTACTTTGCTGAAACGTTGAGTCAAAATGATGCAAGAATAATTTTTGTAGTGAAAAAGTTTTCCTAATGTTTTAAAATGTGTACTTGACCATATTATTTATATGAAGGAGCACACATTTCAAACATGCAAAGTATGTGTCCGTTAGCAAGTTTATTAGTTCTACAACTTAAGTGAGAGAGATTTCCTTCAATGGTGGTGTGCTTTTCATATCTGAAGAGCAACCAATTACTGTCAAGCAAAATAATCTGTTTATAGTGGGAGAGCAACCAAACAACACACACACACACACACACACACACACACACACACACACACACACAGTCTTATAACCCTCACCCCTTTTTCTCCCTGGGTTACTTAGGAGCAGACAACACTCACCTGTGTGCACAGACACCTAAAGTTGCTGACAACAAGGAGATCCTGAGTATCCCAATGGTGATATTGGATAGGTGGGAATGCTCTATCTACCCCTCTGCTGCAGTGCCTTTGCTCCTACATGAATTTAAAATTGGTGGTGCCTCCCACTGGCTAGACCCTGTACACACACAATGGCATGCCATGGGAGCCTCCAGGGACTACTAATAATTTATTATATGGGTTTTCTTTAAAAATACCAATTTTGCATGCTATTCAATATATTTAGAGTTAACACACCTTTTTACCTAACAAATTAAGGAAATATGGCATAACAGGCAGAAATTAAATAACACTACTATTTTAAAGCCAGTTGAATAAAGCAATTAACAAATATAGTACAGTGTAATAAATTAAACTTGCCTAACTGGCATTTACTCTGCCACTACTTTCTCCACTACTGGAGTGTATGGGGAGGTAGTAAGAAGCCCTCCCTGGTCAAAGAACAAGTTCAGGGCTATTTTAAAAAGTTGGACATGGACATGTCCATGGAGCCAGAGCAGTGTATCCTATGGTGCTGAGGGAGTCTAGTGATGTGATCACAGAGTGATTGGTCATTGTCTTTGAAAACTCATTGCATTCAGGAGAGGAAAAAGGCAAAGGTAGGACCCACCTTTTTAAAAAGGGAAAGAAGATCCTGGAAATTATGGAAAAGTCAGCCTCACCTCATTCCCCCCAAAAATCATACGGTCCTCAGAGAATCCATTTGGAAGTACTTGGAGAAAATGATGAACAGGAAAAGTCAGTATGGATTCACCAAGGGCAAGTCATGCCTGACTTCACTGCTTTCTGTGATGAGATGACTGGCTCTGTGGCTGTGGGAAAAGGAGATGGATATGATATACAGGGGCATCGCTGGCGCTGGGCACACAAGGCCCGTGTCCCGGCTCTGTTGGGGCCCCGCATCCCTCGGTCTCCAGCTCAATCAGGCTGGAGATCCAGGGCCCAGCCGCCCACGGCCGCTTCAGCCCTGTCACCACTCTGGGATCCGGGGCCCAGCCTTCCACGCCCACGGCTGCCGCTCCTGGCCCCGTCCCTGGCCAGGTATCTGGGCCCAACCACTCATGGCCACTCCCGGCCATGTCACTGGCCAGGGGGCATCGCCTACAGCCAGGGGGCATAGCCTGCAGGTAGGGGGTGGGGCCTGGACCAGTGCCTCAGGTCCTTTGCCGGGGCAGTGATGCTCCTGATGATATACCTTGGCTTTAGCAAAGCTTTTGATATGGTCTTCCATGGTATTCTTGCCAGCAAGATGAAGCATAGGTTGGATGAATGGACTATAAGATGGCTAGAAAGCTGGCCGGATCATCAGGCCTAATGAGTAGTGATCAATGACTCAGTATTTAGTTGGTAGACTGTAATAAGTGGAGTGCTCTAGAGCGGGGGTTCTCAACCTTTTTGGGGTCATGACACAGCTGGTAGCATTCCCAGCTGTTTGTGACACACCAAGGCTCCCCCTCCCCTGCAGCCCTCATCTCTTCCCCCTCCGTCTCCTCCCACAGTCCCACGTCTCTTCCCCCTTTATCCCCATGGCAGTCCCCCTGGTTTCATCCCTCTTTCCAGGGTAGCAGCCCTCCGCCTCCCCCGGTGCAGCAGCTTGCAGTCCCTGGGTCTGTTTCTCTGAGCACCCGCTCTCCCTATGGCCCAGACTCTGTCCCTGCAGTTTCTCCACTCTGGCCCTGTTGCTTCTCTGGTCCCCTCCCCTTCCAGAGACCATACACTCTCCCTTCTAACAAAGGGGATCTCCCACACACCTGCTGGAAAAAACCCTCTCCCCTGTTCTCAACTCAGCAGGCAGGGTGGAAGATTTAAACACGCCCCTCTTCCAGTTCCTAGACTAGTGTTGGCTGGCTAAGTCAGCAACCTGTATGAGTCACACAGCCAGCCTGTCAGTGTTAACAGTCAGCACCTCCCTTCTGCAGCTCACCAGCCACGTGGCGAGCTTAGCCCATGGTGACACACTTTCCACTGTGCCACAACACACTTGTGTGTCATGACACAGTAGCTGAGAACTGCTGCCCCAGAGATCAGTTCTGGGACTGATTTTGTTTGCAGTCTTCATTAATGATCTGGGTGATGGGTTGGATTATTCACTCAGCAAGTTTGAAGATGATACTAAAATGGAGAGAGTGGTAGATATGCTGGAGGGGAGGGATAGGTTACAGAATCATCAAACAGTTTGAAGGGTTGGCCAAAAGAAATATGAGGTTCAACAAGGACATGTGCAGAGTTATGCACTTGGCCAGAAGAAGCCTATTCACTGCTATACACTGGACATCAACTGGCTATGCAGCAATTCTGCAGAAAAGAACATGGGGACAAGAAGTTGGATATGAGTCAGTGTCCCCTTATTGCCTTTGGCCTTATATGAGGCGAACAGCACATGGGGCTACATTAGTTAGACCATGGTCAGCAGATCAAGGGAAGTGATTATTTCCATTTATTTGCCACTGGTGAGGCCATATTAGTAGTATTGTTTTGTTTTAGGAAGGGGCATTGCTGGCACCAGGCTTCCAGGGCTCAAGCCTCTAGTCCTGGCGCTAGAGGCCCAGATCTGCTGCGGCAGCATGCTTAAAGCGCGCCAGCCCTGAATCCCAGCGCCCAAGCCCTGGGTCTTTTTCTGGGCCAGGGACACTCCTGGTTTTGGGTCCCCACTACAGGAAAAATATGGAGAGAGTCCAGCAAAGGGCAATAAAAATTATCAGGGGGCTACAGCACATGACTTACAAGGAAAGACTGATGGAACTGGGCTTGTCTACTCTTGAGAAGAGACGAGTGAGGGAGGATTTCATAGCAGCCTGAAGGAGGGTAGAGGAGGCTGTTAGTGCTGGCAGATGATAGAACTAGGATCAATGGTTTCAAGTGTCAATGGTGGAAGTCTAGATTGTGTAATAGGAAAAACCTTCTCACTAGGAGGGTGCTGAAGCACTGGAATGGGTTACCAAGGAAGGCTGTGGAATCTCCATCCTGAGAGATTTTTAAGGCCTGGCTTGACAAAACTGTGGCTGGGATGATTTAGTTGTAGCTGGTCCTGATTTGAGTAGCAGTGTGGACTGGATGACTTCCTGAGGTCCCTTTCCACCTGAATCTTGTATTTATATTTCTTAGGGGGTTCCTGTTAAGAAATTTCATGGATTGAAAGATTATTTAGAAGAAATCTTTTCTAGCTCAGAGCAAAATTTGATATCCATTCTTCATCTTTGACTTTCTTTGTAGATATAATTTTCAAAAATAATATGGCAAAACAGTTAAATGGTGTCAGTCTGCAGAATATGTGGCTAGAAGAAAATAAATCTTTTTCCTCTTCTCTTCCACTCTTTCCTTCAAATTGACACAGAAAAGCTGTCAAATCTAATTGTTGATATTGCTACTGTTCAGCTGCATTTCTGCTTTCACTCCTGCTGATGTTTTATTTTTAGATTAAATTGTGTAATTTATAAATCTTTTTTTGCGTCCTTTAGGCACCTTTTATTCACATATTAGAGTACCTGCTGTGATATTGTTTTGTTTTATACATCTATAAGTGTCTTCTCTGTTGTTGCATTAAATAAAGTAGACAGGCTGTATGGAGAAGCTGAATATGGGAAAAAGAAAAAAAAGCTGTAATGTGTGGCAATGTTTTACTACTACTAAGTGAAGAATCACTTATGCACTTCCTATTTTTTCCCCCGTATTCCAGTATTTGGAGATGTGTAAAGAGAATGAGACAGTGGGGAAAATGTATCTTTAGTTACACTTGTACAATCTCAATCTTCACGTTGATGGGGTGTCAGGGTGAAGACTATGATGTTAAATAAGTATACCTACCTATTTTAATCATGTTGCTTTTATTTCATAACTATGAATGCTATGCTGGTGCAAAGTGGAAAAGAAATTTCAATTAAGCAATATATGACATATCTGAGAATCTGGATCTCACTATAACTGAGAGATTAAAAGAAAAGACACTCAGAACTAGTCTACTCTGGAAATGGTGTGTCAGTCCACATGGACCAACATAGTGGGATCGATTTGAGCAGCCAGCATAGACTCATTTGATCAATCCAGGAAGTTCTTTCCTGTTGACTCATTAACTCCTCCCCTCCAAGTGGAGTAATGCTGTGTCAAAGAGAGAGCACTTCAAGTTGACACAGCTAAGTGAAGACACCATAGGAAGTGAGAGCAACAAAGTTGACAGGTGATATGAATTCTGCGGCACACAGGTTGAGTATCTCCCGTTGATGCAGCCCTGCAGTGTAGACAAGGCCTCAGGCTCTTTTCCTTGAATAAAGAACATTCGAAGTTGGAGAGAGGATAGAAGAGTTGATGCAAGAATGCAGTAACTACAAAGAATCCAGCCCTGCATTGGTGTGAAGGACGTTATGTAGGAAACTAGATTTTACCCCCACCCCAAATACCTGAACATTATGCCATCATATGGCAGGCTAAGATGTTTAGGTGTTATTTTAAAACTCTGATTAGGCATGGCTTGAAGATATTTTATATATGTTTCACTCCATTTCAGACATCATTGTCTTTGCTTTGTTTTGTTTTGTTTTTACCACTCCCCCCTTTCACCTAGACTGCTTTCTGAAACAGGACTGAAAAAGAATCAATGTTTTAGAAGCACAGACTTCTTGGATCAGGGAACTCTACAAATGGTTTTGAATCTGTTTAATGTTTGAAAGCAGTGTGTATTATATTGATAATGTTAGAGATGAAAAGATAGGTGCTAAAGGAGATTGAAGTGGATGAGAGTGTTATGATGAAATCTTGTCAGTGCTGGGGGCAGAACATGGGGTGGGAGTCTTAAGGACAAGTTCAGGAAAAGACCTGAAGAAAGCAGGCAGAGAAGATAAGCACAGATAGGAATTACTGGTTCCTGTGAAGAAAAGATCAATGTGAAAATGACCAGTAATAGGGATTAAAAATCAGATATTGTCAGCAAAGTCTTCTTAGCTTTCCATCTTACTGAAACTTTGATGCCTTCTTGTAGACTGTAGGCTAAAGAGATTTTCTTTAAAATAAGATAAAATCCCAGAATATTCACTTAAAAGTGCCTATACCATGCTCTAAGCACTTTTTGTTCTACCCGTGACACAGCAGCCTCTCTTGCCAGAAAATTGTGGAGTGAGAATTACAGGGTATTCCTGGCATGCATTGTTATTTTGGTGATATGCTGGCAACAGGAATTTGAGAACTAATAGGAAGTACTTGAAAAGCTATATGAGTATGATCTTAAAATGAACAAATAGACGTGAATTTTCAAAAACATATCAGGAGTTTGGCACCATAAAAATGGTTTGGATAAATCATAAGAAAACTTGAGCAACCCTAGCCATAAGGATCAATGGTCTCAAGTTTCAGTGGTGGAAGTCTAGATTGTGTATTAGGAAAAACCTTTTCACTAGGAGGGTGCTGAAGCATTGGAATGGGTTACCTAGCAAAACAGTGGAATTTCCATTCTGATAGATGTCAAATTACATTTGTTTCTGGGAAAAGTCAACTGTTAGCTGTTTTTATTTATTTATTTATTTATTTATTTATTTATTTATTTATAGTGACTCTTACAGCTGCTGAACTGTTAAACAATGGATAGAAATGTTGTCAGTCCAAACAGTCTCAAAGACTTTGGATGATGCCAAAAAAGCACATATATAAGACCAAAAAAGAGGCCTTTCCATACTACAAAGATCTTTGTCTATAGAGTTACTTTGCAACACTTCCTCACATGAAAAGGAGCACTAATGTCATATCATAGAATCATAGAATCATAGGGTTGGAAGGGACCCCACAAGGTCATCTAGTCCAACCCCCTGCCAAAAAAGCAGGACCACTCCCATTAGATCATCCCAGTCAGTGTTTTGTCCAGCTGGGACTTGAACACCTCCAGAGAGGGAGATTCCACCACCTCCCTAGGCAACTTATTCCAATGCTTCACCACTCGCCTAGTAAGGAAGTTTTTCCTAATATCCAGCCTGGACCGCCCCAGCTGTAACTTGAAACCATTGCTTCTCGTTCTGCCCTCTGTTACTACCGAGAACAGTCGAGCTTCCTCCTCCTTGGAGCAACCCTTCAAGTAGTTGAAGGTTGCTATCAAATCCCCCCTCAGTCTTCTCTTCTGCAGGCTAAATAAGCCTAGTTCCTTCAGTCTTTCTTCATAGGGCTTGTGCTCCAGCCCTTTGATCATTTTGGTTGCCCTCCTCTGGACTATATGTGATAGAAGAGCATACAGAAAGGCTAATTACTTCTGCTTTCTAGACTCTTGCCTCTGTAGAATGCAAAATCAAATTTCTTATCTCACTTGCATGTGGAAGTAGCAGATAAAATACTGAAGGGGAACCAGAGGCAGTCAATAAGTTTTATATATTACAGATTAAACCCTTGAAAGGAAGATATTCTGTGGTACAATACACAACTAAAAACAGTACATGGCTGGGACTCTATTAGGACTATATGATGAATGAATGGATCTATAGACACAAATTTCCAGCTTTTTTTGCCCAAAAAGAAGAGTTGATGATTATTAATTTGTATTGTAACACCTAGACACCGCAAGTTCCAAAGGGGCAGCCGTGTTAGGCTAGTAAAGCCAAAAACAAAAGCAAACAAGGAGTCTTGTGGCACTTAAAGACTAACAGACTTATTTATCACATGAGCTTTTGTGGGAGACAATCCCACTTTATCAGATGCTTTGAAGATGGGTAACTTACAGAATGGGATGAAAATAAATGCAGGGAAATGCCAGACATGGGATCAGGTCATACTGCAACAGCAAATCAGAGCATTTGTAAAGATTCAAACTCTGGGAAACAGCACATAGGGGGAGGGTGAAGTCAAATTACCTGTTATAATGGGTAAAGAATCCATAGTCATGATTCAGTCCTGCTTTCACACAATCTGATTTGCATATTAATTCAATTTTAGCTGTTTCTCTTTGAAGTCTTGATTTCCCATTGATTTTTCTTAACAATGGTCCTCAAGAAAATGGATGCTACCATACAACGAATCCCATTGAGTAGATGCAGTGCAAACTTAAAAAGACAGTTCCTTCTTCAAAAGTGGGAAGTGGGAGTCAATAACTGGATAGTGAATGAATAAGAGAATTGTGGTTGACTTTGATAAGAGGATATTTTTCCTTCTGAGAAATAATTTGGAAGGACATTGTAACTACCTGCACATTATAACAAAGAAGTCCCAAGAGCCTGCACAGAGCTAAGATTATGACAGAGGCCTTTAAAAAGTACCTAATGTTCATTATCAGTGTTAAAAACATAAATCTAATTCCCTTGTTGGTTCCTCTAGAAACTTTATTTCACGAATGCATGTTTCAGAAAAAAATGTTGAATTGGAAAGTTACTGCATCTTGGTGAAGAGTTCCAAAGGGGTAGTCATGTTAGTCTAGTTCAGCAAAACAAACAAGGTGTGTATTGGCACTTCTAAAGACTAACAAACTTATTTATCACATGAGCTTTCATGGGGGAAAATACCACTTTGTCAGATGCTAAAAGATGGAGAAGTAGAGGTGAATCAAAGGAAAATAAATACAGGGAAGTGTAAGTCATGGGATCAGTTCAGATTGTTCCAGCAAATCAGTGCAGTTGTTTAGACTGAAACAGTGAATAACAGCATATAGCAGGGAAGTGAGAGGGAAAAGGAAAGCAAAAGTACCTGTTGTAATGGGAAAAGATGTAGTCACTATTTAACCTTAAGTTGATGGTATTGAATCTGCATATGAATTCCAATTCTGCAGTTTCTCATTGAAGCTTTGATTCGTTATCTATCTGCATATGTTTGGCAATTAACAAATGATTGATGGAGTGGTCAAGAAGATTGAAGTGCTCCCTTGTTGGTTTTTGAATGTTTGCCTGATGTCAGATTTGTGTCCATTTATTCTTTAGCATGGTAAGTGTCCTGTTTGTCCTATGTGTGTGTGTGTGGAGGGGAATTTCTGGCACATGATGGTACAAATCACATTGGTGGATGAGCAGGTGAATGAACCATCAAAGAGAAACTGCAGCATTGGAATTCATATGCAGATTCATTACTGTCAACTTAAGATTAAATACAGACTACATTTTTCCCCCCTTTACAACAGGGAATTCTGCTTTCCTTTGTCCCTCACCTCCCTTCTATATGCTGTTGTCCACTGTTTGAATCTAACTGCATTGATCTGTTCTAAATACAACCTGATCCTATGACTTACACTTCCATCTTTATTTTCCTCCCATCCATCTGTACTTCTTCATCTTCAAGCATTTGAAATAGGATTGTCTCCCATGAAAGCTCATGCAATAAATAAATGCATTAGTCTTTAAAAGTGCCAGTAGATGACCTGTGAGTTTTGCTTCTTGGTGAAGTATCATGGCTCCTTTATTGTTTTGTGTTCTTCTTAGTTATTTGAATTTTCTTGTAGAAGTGAAGCTGAATAAAGTTTATACTAGGGTCCTGTGATGAATGCTGCTATTGAAATTGAAATTGGAACAGAGGTTTTTATTCCTCTCTCAACTAAGGGTTCTTATAGTCTTCTCCTTCCAGTATCTTATTGAAGGAGAAATGTACACCTCTTTCAGGACTTGGTTGTACTCAAAACATCAGCTGTCATCACAGTTTTAATGTCTCAACATCTTCATTGGCTGGTCTTAGTAATGTCTGCAGCTCAAGAACATTCAATTTCTTAATACATATGTGGAAGTATTTTGATTCCTATTTTAATCTTTGTGGCAGGAAATGATCAGAACATTTTCAGAATTTCAAAAGCTTCCTTTATATAGTCTATTTTATGAGATCCCTATAGTTTCATCTCAGTGTTCGGTAGGAGTTGAAATTCTGTTTGAAAGAAATCCAAACACCTATGTGCCATATATAAAGATCTTTCTGCTTTCAAAATAGTCTTTTTAAACATAAATTATTTTTTATAAAAGTCTTTAGTTATGCAAGAAGGTATTTTCTGACCTTACTAAGCTTTGAAGATTTTTTCCCCCCATCTTTGGGTTTGGTAAGATGTTTAAGCATTGTCAGATAATTAATTCACCTATTAATATTAAAAATCAAATGGTTTCTTAGATCAGCCATGGATAGTGGCAAATCACTGTGCTATAGCTGCATGTAAAACAGCTCCTAGTCAACATAAAAATAGAATCAGGAGCTATTATGTGAAACTTACATTTAGATATAAAATATTTGCAAATATATATTTCTAAAGAAACTTTTATCATCTTAAGGAGTTAAGGAACAACAAGTTTTACACTATTAAAGGAAATATGAAGTAGACAGAAATAATGTTCAGAAAAATAAATTTCAACTTTCCATGTTGTCCTCAGAATTAAATGAATGAAGATTTCAGTGGTTATGAAATTAATTTAATGAAATGGCTATAAAGATCATTAAATTGGTTTGTTAAATTAATTTAACAAGTCCCCACTAGAAACTCAATTGAACTAGCATGTCCATGGATAGGATCTGCCAGTTCTATTTAGGAGAGGGGCACCATGGGAGGTGTGGCAACATGGCCCCCTAGAAGGGCCATGTCCCAATATATGGGAAAAGGACATCACCCTGGGAAGGAGAAGGGCAAAAGTGTTAAATCGAAATAAGATGTTGACACTGCATTATTTCAAAATAAGTTTTGATTTAACTGTCATTTCAATATAAAACTAGATTTTATTTTATCAAAATGAGGCAGCTCCTTATTTCAAAATAAAGAAATGTAGTGTAGCCATGCAATCTTTTAAATCAAAATAATCAGCATTATTTCAATTCAAAGAATGTGTGGAGATACTCTGTGTAGTTTTTAACTGAAGATTTTTCTTTTAAAAGGGAAAGTGTGGAAAGAAAGCTGTTCTAATTTATTTAATAGATTCCTCAGCATCATTTGTCTTGAATAGAGAATAGCTTTCTCTATAGTTGTTACATAATTAGGTATTTTAAAATGTAAATATCTTACAAAGTTTGTTTTCTTGAGATGAGATATCTACATCCACTTGTATCTTACACAGGAAAACATATCCTGTTTTTCTTGGTAAGACACTTTGGTTTGGATTTAGATGAAATTGACTATAGATTTGTGATGTGATGGATGTGACAAGCCACTCCCTGAATCTGTTCCAGTGTGCCTCTGTGACCCCCCAGAATCCTCACTCCTGTACCCCATCTTACCCTGTTTTGCCAGATGACCACTCACTCCTGCCTCAGTCCACACCAGCCTCTTTGTGTAATCAGTTCCAGGCAATGGGTGTGCACCCTCTGGACACCTGTGGGATAGTCCCCTAGCAATCACTCTTAATCCCCAGACACCACATCGGGAACTCGCATCTTAGAGAGACTGGGATCCTTCCCCAGTTGCTATAGACTCATGTCCATCCATTTAACACTGAATTGGATAGTCCAGCCACATTTATTCAATACTCTAAAGTCCACCCAGCTTCAGATAAAACAGGCATGGCCAAACTGCAGGTTGGGAGACACATGAGGCTCTTGAATGAAAAAGTGTGGCTCCCAGAAGAACACCAGCAAATCAGTTTAGGAAAGCAGCCTCAGCCTACAAGTTCAGGAGGGGGTCAGGATGGTGGGGAGAAGCGCAGCATGGTTGGGCATGGTGGAGAGAAGCATGCCATGGTCGGGATTTTAAAAAACTTGCCACAAGCATGCAGTCTTCTACATCAAGCAATAGCTAAGATTTTATTGTATAGACCTAATTTGCATGGTAACCTTTAAAGTAATTATTAAAATCTGACATTAGTAGAATCAATATTTGCCCTCTTTTTTGTGAAAATTAGTGTGCAATGAATTTTAAACTTAGCAATTTTGGAGTAGGTAAAAGTATGGCTATATGCCTCAGTGCAGCTCTTAATAGTCAACTTGTATGGCTCCTAAATTCCATAAGTTTGGCCAGCCCTGAGATAAAATAAATATTAGTTTGATTAGAATATGATTTTAAGTGAGTATCTAGCAAATCAATGCACAATCTTTTAATGAAGGAATTGCCACTATGAAATAAAAGATATAAAACATATGCTGTTCTAATGACACTGTCTAGGATCACACTTTACTTACTCTCATTGTTCTTACCCATGAGACTGTTTGGTGGAGTCCAGACAGCCTAGGCCCTCCTGGCCATGTGGATATGCTGAGTATCTTGCAGTTGTTACTAAGATGGTGTTCCTCTTACCCAAGCCAGCAGCTTCTCTCTCATTTGAAAGGTCTGTCTTTGTTTTCAGTCTCCTCTGACCCCTTCTCTCTCTGTACTGCTGTGATTTTTTCTTTCTTTCTGGTACTACCTGAGCTAGGCGATTGAATTTGCATTGCCTTTTTGATGTACCTCTCCAGTCTCTGTGCTGTTTATGTGCTGTGGGAAGAGTTGTTTGTCCCACTCCCCCATGAGCTATGTAACCTGCTTCACATGGGCACACATACAGGGATGCTGCAGGAAACATGACACCATAGTGATCATGTGGAACAGAGTAGACAACCCTTCGCAGGTGTGCCGACAGTGGTACAACAGCTCATTCACAGTGGCACACAGCATCCTCTGTGGTGACACCAAAATTGCTGCTCCCGCCAGTGAAAGCCAGTCTGGGCAGCTTCTTTCAGGGGTGGCTGAGGTGCAGGGGGTCCCTGCCATGTCCATGCCCCAGGCATGCTATGGAAAGAAGCTGCCCAGAGCAGTTCCTCTCCACAACATGCCACTTTGAAAAGGAGACACTCTGGGCAGCTTCTTTCCATATTGTGCTTGGCAGCCCCTGAGAGGAGGCATCTGACTCCTTTCAGTGACATGCCTGGGAGTTGTGTCCCCCACCCCACCAAGCCATGGCTGCTGCTGAATTTTCAGGTAGTGGCAACTTTTTTGTGGTAGAGGGGGCTGCCCACACTGGCTGAAGTTTGAGGAGGAATGGCCAGCATGGGGGGTCAGAAAACATTGCCATCTGCTGATGTAAAATATGTTATGAGCATTTATAATGGAGGCTTGCATGGCATATTGGGCATCAAACCATTCAACTGCATTGCAGAAGTGAGCAGAAAAATTAAATGAATCATAGCTCATTGTGTAGCATGTGACAAGGGAGAATACATATAAAATCTGCTTTTAAGCACAAATTTTGAGAATGTTCTAGACCAATGCTGCCTACTGAAAATATTAAGCCTGCAATACAACTACAGGAAGTGATTTGGGAAAATGTCAGTGGACTTCATGTTTGTGTTTCTACTGTGAGATTTCCTGATCTAATGTCAGGATGAAGTTTCCAAGACTGCACATCTAGAAAGTATTTATTCTGGCCCAGGTACTCTTGTGATGACTTTGAAACAATTATCCCTAAGATCCTTGAGATGGAGGACAGTCTTTTTGTTCTATGTCTGTACAGTTCCTCGCACAATGGGGTCCTGGTCTGTGACAATAATACTAATAATAAATTGTCATAAGCCACCTCTGACAATTAAAATGTATAGATAGCATGGTGGGTTCTAGTGTATGTATGGTATAGGATTACAGTTTTACAGTTTTCCCTTTAACAAATTAGTGAGCCATTCCAAAGATGCTCACCATGTTCTATGATTTTGAAACCAAGCAGAGTAGTAGTGTTGTACGTAACAAGGCTTTCATGTTTGTATGTGCTCAGTAAACAAGGCTATTTGTTCTTTTCATTTGATCATATAAAAGACAACTTTTTTGTGGTTTTCAATCTAACAGAGATAGGAATACCTGAGACAGTATTTATAGAAGGATCTTTGCATCATTTCCATTGGTGTGGTGTGTGTGGTGTGGTGTTTTTTTTTGTTTTTTGGGGTTTTTTTGTATACTCTTCTATGCTCAGGGTCAGCTTTGGTGGTGGTTTGAAACAAATGCAACATGGGATGCCATTATAGAGGTGACACTCGCAGGTGCAGTTTAAGGTCTAGGCTTATCTGTCTCCCACATAAGAGCCCCTACTTACTTCTGGCCCATTAAATTTTAAAGCAACATCTGCCAACTAGGCTTCCCATACTTGCATGTCAATGATGTTAATAACACCTCTGCCTCTCACTGCGATAATAAGGGGACATACTTTTAGTGATGTGTCTGGAAGGAAGGAAAGTGACATTCTAAAGCTTTCAGTTTGATTAGGGGAAAGAAATCTATTTTAAATTCTCCATTCTTTAACCCCATGTTGGACATTATAAGCTAGTTTTACTTTTGGCAAGAGCAGCTCCAGTTTATGGATCTAAGGTGAATATCATCTTGTAAGAGTTGCCTTCCACTCTTACCATTATGTACAGTAACCTAATTATGTAAAAGCATAGCTTATACAGAATTATTCTGCAATATTCAACATGAGAAATACTAATATTCATTGTCTTTGGGCAGTACTGCTCCTTCTATCTTATATTTTCTATATTTTGTTTGCTCTGTTTATTATTAAAATGTTTATCTCAAAATAGGATCAGAATTTCTTAACACCTACACTGATCCTGCTGATGCTGTTTTCTCCTCTAATTCATTGGTATAAATTCATCCCTTTTACAAAGCCAATGAAGAAAATGGGATATAGTCATGCCTGAGATCTTATGACACAGAGTGCTCCTTTTTCTAAAAGAGGTGGCCATACAATTATGGAAAAAAAGCATAAGATGCATTCTTTGTCTGAATATTTGGCTTTTCTAGAACCAAACTGAAAAGCCAATGAATATTTTGAGGTGTTTGAAATGTTCTGATAGTTGCTTTTGCTTATAACATCCAGCTGTGTTTGGAGACAGACTGTGTCTAGGGATTCTGTATAGCATGTCTCTGTGCTTATTAAATAGGGAACTTTCTGAGTTATTACAGGCTTAACTCCATCCCTAACAACCCTGAGTCTATCCTCTCTGAATTTCAGTTATAAAAGGTTACTAGATGGAGGTTTTATGCTTGCTTCCACAGATCAGTATCTGTAAAAGCTCATTTGCATTACTGAGATGTCTCATTGGTTAGACCCCACCATTTTTTTATCCTACTTTTGGTGTGCAGTAAATAGTGTGGATCTTCCACTCCAGAAGCAGAAGTAGTGTTCTAATTTTGTTTGCTGTTAATTGTGCAGGTTCTCTAGATCAAAATTCAAGCTGCTTCCTCACCAAAAGAAATTCTCAGCCCAATTTACTCTATCTTCCACCTGAAAAACATTCATAACAAACAGCAGGATGTGGAGTCTCTAACTATGCAATCCATTCATACAAGTTGCTTTGGGCTACATGGCTCCCTACTGAGTCTTGATCAATCAGCAAAGAATATCTCTTATGGCTTTAGGAAGGCAAAAATGTTCTACATCAAACCAGGGGTTGGCAACCTCTGGCATCCATGCCAAAAATGACACAGGGGCTGAGCCTGAATGGCATACGGCACCGGTCATGCTCTGCCGCTGGCCCCGCTCCTTTCAGTGCTGCGTGGCTGGGCAGCAAGAGCTGCGTGCCATGGACGCACTTCCCTGCTGGGGACTGCAGTCAGCAGGGACAAAGAAGCCATGATGCACACAGCTCTTGAGCCTTGCTTGTTACTTGTTAGCTCTGGGTTCTTGAGGAAGCAGAGCATAGTATCCAGCTTGTGACTCCCCCTTACATACCTCCCCCCCCATCTCTGCTTGAATAGAAAGCCAAAAACGGTGAAAAGGCAGTGGGAGACATCCTTATCTACCCATTTCCAAAAGCCATCAGCTCCATAAATGGAGCTTTTCTTGCACTGACTATGGGGAAACAAGCTCCCAAGCAAGAACTGCACTGAACCTGGGATTGAAGAAACAGGAATCACACTGGACTCTGGGATTGAAGAAGCATGGAAGCATTGTATGATGTAGGATCTCACACCAAAAGGAACAAGCTTAGCAATTATCAGACTATTCTAGTCATAGACATTATAATTGATACCCAAATACTGAATCTGCCTGATTGTATTGTGAGTGTCCCTGAACCGTTACAACCCCAGCCAGGAATGTGTTTTGGCCACTTTAAAAAGTCCTTATAAAAACCATCACCCAAGTCCAAGAATGAAAATTGATTGAATCCTGAATCCTGATGCCCGGATCTAAAGCTGAACCATTTTCACTGGGACTTTGCCTCTTCTTTTCCTTGCTGATTGTTGTGAGAGCTTTGCTTGTTTCCATCCAGCTTCTGAGTCTGATCTGCACAGCCTGGGAACCTTTCTGCTACATAGAGTGGTGAGATTCCCTTCCCACACCACCCCTCTCTCTTTTTCTTTCTCTTTGTTCAACTATGACTGATTCTCTAGGCCTGATGCAACAGAATCTAGGTAATATTGTAGTTAGGTGTTTTTCTTTCCTTGTATGTTTAGTGATACTATAACTGTTTGGGTATTTTGGGTATTTTTCTCTCCTTTTGTAATTTTTACTGTTATTGCAAGTTTAGATACTTAGCAATAAACTGCCTTTTGTAATCAAGCCAGTTGCCAGACTCTCTTGAAACATCATTCCTGCTCCTTTGTGTTCTTGGGTTTCCTTATATCACTTTGCAGCAGTGCTTCTATTATCTAGCCAAAGATCCCTGTGAGGTGCACAGCCCTGCAAGGTTTGCTCATTGATGGGGATATCAGCCTAATTGACTCCAGGGGCATATAAGGGTGATAGCTGAGAAGTTCTGTTCTGACCCAGCCTGATTGAGTCCAGGGCTATATAAGGGTAGCAGCTGAAAAGTGCTGTGTGACCCAGCCTGCTCAAGATCCATGCTCAAGCCTAGTCCAGTGCGGTACAGGGGCACATAAGGGTAGCAGCAGAGAAGTGCTGTGTGACCCAGCCTGCTCAAGATCCATAATCAAGCCTAGTTTGGTGTGGTACAGGGGCACATAAGGGTAGCAGCAGAGAAGTGCTGTGTGACCCAGCCTGCTGAGTTCAGGGACATATGGGGGGGTGTCAGCTGAGAGTGCTGATAGACCCAGTCCACTCCGATGCACCTTGTGAATTGATAAATGTGTATAATGGCTGGTTATTTCAATTTGGGGTTGGAAGAATCCAGTCCTGGGAAGCTGAGGTCCTAAAAGGGTGGCTCGATTGAAAGAGAGCTTACAGAAGGAACTCAATATAGAAATGCAAGTGATACAAGCAGTACACTAATAGAATTGCAATCTCCTCCATGCCCACAAAGAGGAAGTAACCCTAATAAATTAGCATAGCCTAAGTTGGTGGGCAAAGCTGGTAACATGCTGGCCCTGCCCTCTGCTGGGCAGGGCTGGACGGGAGCACGGCAGGGTAGCCTGCCTACCTCCGGCTCTGACCCCAGAGCCGGAAGCTGCTGGCACTGAGGCTGTGGTGGGCAGGGCTGGCAAAGGTTGCCAACACCTGATGTAAACCCAGCAGAAGGAATGAGCAAGTTCCATGGGCATGTGGAAAAACAGACATGTTAATCTACTGTGGGACAGGACATAGGAAATTCCAAAGTGGTACTCGTGTTAGTCTAGTTCAGCAAAACTAACAAGAAGTCTGGTGGCACTTTAAAAGACGAACAAATGTATTTATCACATGAGCTTTCCTGGAAGAAAATCCCACTTTATCAGATGCTTGAAAAGGAAAGCTCATGCAATAAACAATTTTGTCAGTCTTTAAAAGTGCCACCAGGCTTCAGGAAATAGGAAAGTACTCTTAAAAGTGAAACAGTAGTCTTGCACATAGACTGGTACATTTAATTAGATCTTTTAGGTCAGGGGTGCCCAAAGTTTTCGTACATGGGAGCCACAGAGCCTGATTGATTGGGCCCGCGGGCTGCAAAACTCCAAAACCAGGTTTTTTTGCAATATGCATGATATATTTTCAGAATATGTAGTGGCAGAAAAGCCATTTGCGGGCTGCATGTGGCCTGAGGGCTGCACTTTGGGTACCCCTGCTTTAGGTGCTGTCCTCATTTAAATGGGATGTAAATGATCAACAGAAGATATTATACCCTTTTAAATCAGAGTGACTTGAACCCTTAACCCAATATTTCACCCCAAAGTACCCTGCTTTCAGAGTGCTTGCGTCTTTCAATAGCAGATAATGTGGGTGTAGCAGTGTACCCTGTCAAATGTATGAAGCACTGTAGCATCAATAATCAGGGATTAACATATGTAGTGCTTCATGTGTGGCCCGGTATTTAAAATGCATACAGTCCCCTCCCCTTCCTGGATCTTGTTTCATGCAGGGACTGGGCTGCTGCCACATGCCCCCCACCTGGCTCCCAGTAGTCACATTCTCTTTGCCCTGCTCCAGGCTCTGCACTGGGGTTAGGTGCTGGGGGCCACACTCCCTCTTCCCGACACCTAGCTCTGTGCCAGGACCAGATATAGCTGAGCACTGAAATTGACAAGAATAACATCCACTCCACTGGTTTAAGGGGACACAGTGTCTACTGACACTATACCTTTTGTTAAGGTGATAGAATTTATTTATTTACATCCACAAAAATGGGCCTGTAGAGGTCCGTATGGTATCTGAGTAGCAAGCCATTTCTGCTGGTTCTCATTTGAAAACCTGATCTAAAAATTTAGGCCACCTCCTGTGTATCATCATATCTCAAATTCTTCCCCCCACTAAAAGTTGTTTTGTGGAGTTACAACAATTTTTATGCCTTTTTAACAATTTGGTCCTAGGCCAACTGAAGATATATTTCTTTTTATTCTTTTAACTTAATGCTGGAGACTTTTACAGAATACTTTCCCGAGTCAGGAAGATAAAAACTATGAATTTTTTGGATTAGACTATGGTTACTCTTGGGACTGGTATATAAATTTTGTGCATCTTGCAAGCTGTTTCAACTGGTGAGCTCTCTATTAATAGTGTGTGAGCTGCTAGTACTGGAATAACTGAAACCAGAACCTAGCCCAATGTTTTCTTTAAATCAGAAAAATAAAACTTAATCAAATTGGGCAAGGTTCCTACTTTTTAGACAGATTTTTAAAATATACACTAGTGTAGTTCAGTTTGATACTGATAGCATCTCCTTTATTCTGCCAGCTATAAAAAGAATACTTCAAGTCCTGACAGTTTTCCCTGTTTGCAAATGCAGGCAAATATTCCCTTAAGTAAAATACATCGCTGCATAAATCAATACAGTGAACCAAATTTTGTTGTTATCCTGATGTCAAGTATTACTATTGACTTAAATGTTGTAATTTAAGATTTGCGTCAGTGTTTCTGAAGCATAATTTGGTGCATTAATTTAATAATTTATAGATCTGCAAGAGCACACGGTATGACTTGATTAAGAACTCTAATTTCTGTAACAAACAAACAATAATGGTATTAGTAGGGATTAGTTAGAGAATAGACTCTTACTAAGAAGAAATGTTAAGTTTCTAAGAATATTTCTGTTTTGTTCTAAGGTGAACAAAAATTTAATGTGTTTTGTAAAATATAAATTCAGGGAGATGCAAGTGAGCCTTCAAAGCATAGCTGAAAATCAGTATGCATCTACAAGTGGACACATGGTCTAAAAATCTATCCCGGAATGTCTGGAGTCCTGAATAAAATGTGTTTGCACCCTTATGGTAAAATTTTCAAAAGTGCTTCTAACTTAGGAGCCTAACTTCTGTTTTCAGAAAAGGCCCTAGAGATTCCCCAAAATACTTCCTAGAGTGTACCTTTAATAATAAAAGAGAGTTCCAAACTTGCTTTAAAAAGCATCATGATGATATATCCACCACATTCTTGGTAATTTTTTTTTTTTAGTGATTCATTACCCTCACCTTTAAAAAGGAATACTTTATTTCCAGTCTGACCTTATCTGAAATTCAGCTTTCAGGTATGGAATCATGTTGTGCCTTACTTTGCTAAATTGAAAAGCCCATTTTAAATATTTTTCCCCCACAGAAATACTTACACTGCAATCAAGTCACACTGTCACTTTCTCTTTAAGTTAACTAGATTGAGCTCCTGCAGTTTATCTTCAGTAAACTTTTTCCATTTTAACAGCATCTTTCTTAATATGGACACCAAAACTGAACATAGTATTCAACAAAAGTCGCATCTATGCTAAATCCAGAGGTTAAATAACCTCTTTAATTCTAATCAAGATTCTCCTGTTTATGCATCCGAGGATCATATTAGCTCTTCTGATCATAGTGTTGCACTTGAAGCTCACATTCAACTCATTATCCACCATCACCCTCAAACCTTTTTCAGAGTCACTTCTTTCCAGGACAGAGTTCCCCATCATATAAGTATGGCCTACATTCTTTGTTTCTAGATGTATACATTTACATTTAGTCATATTAATACACTCATTGTTTGCTTGTGTTCCTTTGACCAAAAGATAAGAGTGTGCTCAGATTCAGTGATCTTCCCCTAATTTTTGTGGCATCTGTAAACTTTTAGTGATGATTGTACATTTTCTTTCACTGTTATCCAGGGTTTTTAGAACCTCAAACTGTGATAATTTAACTTGGTTTTCCCCACCAATGTCAGGAATAAATCACTAGTGGCACAGCTACTCCATCTTATGAATGCTTGGTGCAAACAAGAGTATTTACACCCAAAAGCTCCTTCTTTGGGCCTCAAGCTCATACACATATGCCTTAGTAATAGGGTGATCATGTGCCCTGGTTGCCTGGAACAGTCTTTTTTAAAGCCCTGTCCTGGCTGTCCAAATGTTTTTTGGCCAAACTGGCCATTTATCTTGTTTGCTCTTTTGTAAGCAAATTCCCAGCTTGTCCAAAAAGTTCAATGCAACCCTAGTGGGGAATGAAGAAATCCCTACTCACAGAAAAACTCCCTTGAATTACTCCAAAGTGTACTCATTAACTGAATCTCTTGTAGCTAACTAAAACAAAGTGCATGACTCATAGTGACTCCAAGTGAGTCCCCTTAGCTTCAGCAAATTGCTCATTATCCCTAATCAGCAAATCAATTCAGTCATAATAATAAAGCTTGTATTTCAGGAGCACTCAGATCCCAAATCAGCTGTCCACACCCTCACTTCCATCCTCATGATCTACTAACTCAGTCCCATTCTCCCATTCTGATTAGCAAAACTGCAATCACGTAAAAAAACAACGAGGAGTTGTGTGGCACTTTAAGACTAACAGATTTTTTTTTTGCATGAGCTTTCGTGGGAGAAGATGACCTGATCCTATGTTTTACAGTAACAGCAAATCAGAGCAGTTTTCAGGCTCAAACCATGGGAAGCCTGAAGTCAAATTACCCTTTGTAATGGGAAAAGAACCCATAGTCTTGATTAAGTCCTGCTTTCACAGAATTTAGCTTGCATATTAATTCGAGTTCAGCTGTTTCTCTTTGCAGTCTTGATGTCCCAGCTACATCTCTAATGACAGTCGTTAACAAATCAGTCATTGAGTGATTAGGAAGATGGAAGTACTTCAGGCTTCACATGGTTTGAGCCTGAAAACTGCTCTGATTTGCTGTTACTGTATGACCTGATCCTATGTTTTACACCCCCTTGCATTTAGTTTCATTCCTTTCTGTGAGTTCATCCATCTTCGAAGCATCTGAGGAAGTGGGATCTTCTCCCACGAAAGCTCATGCAAAAAATAAATCTGTTAGTCTTAAAGTGCCACACAACTCCTTGTTGTTTTTTTACTGGACTAGACTAACACGGCTATCCCTTTTGAAATTGACAAGATGCAATCACATAGCCATTTGGCCTTGCCTATGAGATGCTTAGTGATGGTTTTCCTAGCTTCATGGTATTTGGTTTTCAGCTAATAGTGGTTGAACACACGAAATGGTTGCAGTTAACTCAGATTCAATTATCTTGTTAACACTACATCACTGCTAAAAGTATTAAATAGCATAGGGCGAAGAACCAATCACTGCAGGCCATTATAGAAATATACCCATTAAGTGATGATGCCCCAATTATAATTACATTTTGAGGCCGATCACTTAGTCAGCTTTTAATCCATTTAACACGTGATGTTAATTTGATATCATCTTAGTTTATTGAGATAATAACATGGTAACTACCCAAATATCAGAAGACTCAGCATGTTATGTCAACACTATTACCTTTATCAGCCAAACTTGTAATCTCATTAAAAAACAAAAAATCACATTAGCTTGACAGGATCTCTTTTCTGTAAACCCATTATGATTAGTATTAATTATATTGCTGTCCTTTATTAATTGTGTCCCCCATCAGCCATTCCAATATCTTGCATGGTATAAATGTCAAATTAACTGTCATATAATTACCCTTGTTTTCCCATTTGCCCTTTTAATATATTGACAAAACCTTAGCTTCTTTCAGTCAGACTTACTGAACATTAACATTACTTATGCAGGGAACTCCTAGGCCACTTTTTAAAAAATTCTTGGTGGCAAGTTCTCTGGGACTTCTGCTTTAAAAATGTGTAACTTTGGTGGTTGGTATGTAACATTCTTCCAAGGTACTAGCAGAATGGAAAGAGTGCTCTCATATATGACAACATCATCTGTTTTTTTTTCTCCAAATAAAAAACAAATATTTATTAAATACTTCTGCCTTTTATTGTTGGTAATACTGTGGTTTTCCCTATAGTAATGGTCCAGTCCTATTGTTAGGATTATTTTTGTTCCTAATAAACTTCTTATTGTCCTTAACTCTGCTGGCTGTGAATTTTTCCTTCTGCCCCTTTGTTTTCTTTATCAATTTTCTACACATCCTCTCTGCTAATATTCATTATATCAACTTTCACTTTCTTCCATTTGTTTGCTTTTATATAATATAAACTGCCTTCCATTCTAAACCAGATCCGTTTTTTTAACCAGTATGACCTTCCTCTTTGACTGTGACTATTTACACATCTAAAAAAGTATTCTTAAATAATTTCCAATTAGCACCCACATTGTCCTGACCTAATTCTTGCTCATAGCTAATCTGGTTTATAACAACTTTCAGATTCATGAAATTGATGCTTTCAAATTTCCCTTCCTTTTTTCCCCTAATCACTCATTGTTTTGATCTGTTTGCAGGTTGTATATATGACCAAGTCATGATCACTTCTTCCTGATGCCATATTTCTTCCTTACAATATAGAGTCAGATTTAACAAGGTCAATTCAAACAGTGTAAATGTGGCCCATTGATAAAATGAGAATGTTTAATGAGGAAATATAACTTTTTGTAGTGAGCTAGACATTCCCAGTCGCTATTCAGACCTAATCTGTTAGTGTCAAGGTTGCATATGAATTCTAGCTCTACAGATTCATGCTGAAGTCTGTTTTTGTTTGTTTGTTCTGCTAAAGTATGGTAACTTTGAAGTCTGCTACTGAGTGTCTAGGGAGATTAAAGTGCTCCCCCACTGGTCCATGAATCTTATTATTCTTGATGTGTGGTTTGTGTTCATTTATTATTTTGAGCAGAGGCTGTCCAGTTTGGCCAATGTATATGCCAGAGCAGCATTGCTGGCACATGATGGCATATGCTACATCAGTAGATGCACAGGTGAATGAGCCCCTGATGGAGTGACTGATTTGGTTAGGGCTATGATGGTGTTGCTTGACTAGCTACGTGGGCAGAGTTGGCAATGCAATGTTGCAAGGATAGGCACCTGCCATAGTGTTTCTGTTTTATCGTGTGTAGTTGCTGGTAAGTAGTTGCTTCAGGTTGAGGGCCTGTCTGTGAGCTAGGGCTGGCCTACCTCCCAAAGGCTGAGAAAGTGAGGGATGATCTTCCAGGATAGGCTGTATATGCTTGATGTGCTGGAGAGGTTTTAGATGGGGGCTGTTGGTGAAGACCAGTGCTGTTCTGTTGCTTTCCTTTGGTATGCCTATGCTATGGGCTTAAGTCAACTTAAGGAGGTTTAAGTCAACTTAAGCAAAGCCCTGGCCACATTTGTGTTGGGGGAAATGTTCTTTATTGTCATGTCAATTGTAATTTGTAATGTGTTAATGGGTATGTTATAAAGCACGGGTAATGTTTAAGCACACTTCTCCCCAGAACTGGGCTCTAACTCAGCCAGACTCAGTGAATGACAGCCACTGCTGGCAGGCAGCCAAGGACTGTAAAGTTTGCCCAGCAACAAACTCTGACTAAGGGAGCAGCCATGTTGGTTTCACGGGACTGTGCGCAAATAATCAAGGGCCTTGTGGAGAGTGTCTAGAAGGTTCACCACTCTGCCCAATACAGCTGCATTTTGGCACGAACCAGGCAGCGTCCTGATTGGCTGCAGACTGTGGTACTTAAGGGCTCAAGGGCTGAGCGCAGGGAGGTAGAAGGGTGTGTGTGTGTGAGGGAGCGAGTAGGAAAGAGAGCAAGTGTGCGAGCGGGTGGTACGGACGAAGCCAGCACATGAGGAAAAGGAAGCTTTGGAGCTCCTCCTGAGGACTCCTGGCAGGCTGGGAAAACTGATAGAGACCGCGGAGATGCAGAAGTCCCTGAAGATTTGGGCACAGAACTGAGTTACCAGCCCGATTTGAACTTTGATAATAAGGCGAAGGACACTAATTACAGGACTGGCCAGAAGAGGCCTGGAAGCAGACAGACCAAGCTTGGAGGATCTGTGCCAAGTTGGTGGTCGAGAACATCGCCATCCAGGCAAAGAAAAGCAGGGAGGCTCAGCGCTAGGCTCCCTTATTGGAGGGGAGAGTTCTTGGTGGGGTGCGCCCTACCATAGGGAACTGCAGGGATGTGATGGCCAGCGAGGCCATCTGTTGACTGTTCGTTTATTTCTGACCTATTTCCTTTATATACACCTGTCCCCTTCCCCTTTAATAAACTTAATGGAGTTAACTTTGTGAATTGGGTCAGCCTGACTTCTTGTGACCTCGCATTGAGAGTAACGGAGAGACGGGATGACAGATGCCCGAGGGAGAGGAACCTTGAGTTGAGGGAGGGGGGTTCTAAAGAGAGCTTAATTCGAACCTTTTTCACTAACATTTGGAGTTCATGAAGCCAATTTAAGGGCTTCCTTAAGTTGACTTAATAACTCTCACTCTTTAAGCCGACTTAGGCATTAAGTCAACTTAATGCAATGTGGCCATCTAAGTCAACTTAAGAAGCTCTGTGTAATAACATGTGCCTGCTTAAGTTGACTTAGTAAAGCCGACTTAAATAAATACATTTTTTATTAGGATACTTCTTAGGTTGACTTAACCGACTACATTAAGTTGACTTAAGAAGAGTGTTGACTCATTAAGTTGACTTAATAAAGTTGACTTAGCTTTTGTAGTGTAGACATAGCCCTTGTCAGTCCTGTCTTGTAGTAGGTGACTTTTGGATACCTGCCTGGATTTGTCAATCCATTTCTTCACTTCCCCAGGTGGGTACTGTAGTTTTAAGAATGCTTCATAGAGCTCCTGGAGGTGTTTGCCACTGTATGAAGGATCAGAGCAAATGCAGTTGCATCTTTGGGCTTGGCTATAGATTTGGGGTCTTAAGCATGTGGCCCCTAAAGCTATTTCCTGCAGCCCGCAATGACACAATCATTACTGATATTTGCAATATCATTGTATGGAAACATTTTAGTGGTGTAGGCCTTTGGTTAATGTACGAATCCTCAAGTGGCCCTCTACTAGTCCTTATGCGGCCCTTGTGGTGATTTGAGTTTGAGACCCCTGCTGGATCATGCGTTGTGTTCTGGATGAAAGCTGAAGGCTTGTCGGTAGTTATAGCAGTCGGTAGATTTATGGTATAGAGCAACTAGCTCACTTCGAAAGGTAAAGTTCCTTCGTTAAACGTTCTCACCTTCTTATCAATTGTTAATGGGGCTACATCTACACTGTTTGAATTGACATAAACTCACCCTTCTTTGCATGTGCATTTTTATATATATACAACGTACTACAGTTCTTACCTCATTCATGTAAGGAAGTCAGAAATAGCCCGTGAAAGCTTATGTCATAGTAAATTTGTTTCTTTATAAATGAAGCAAGACTCCTTATTTATTATAAATAGTATATATCACCATTGTCTTCTTAAATGTTAGAGGGCTCTTTTCCTTTATTTTTGTATCAAACATGCAACTCTGAAGTCCTGATATCTGTTGCCATTAGATATATTATTGCACCTAATAAGTACATTTCACTGTAGTTTCATTTTCCTGCCTAAAATTCCTCCTATAATTTCAGTTTGGGAACAGTATTTTTCTTCACTTCCTATCCTAAATTGTTGCTCTAAGGTCTTAAACAATTTTATGTTAAACCTGCTGTTGTTGATGATTTAATAGAGGATATAATTATTTCTGAAATATATAAGCTTCTAAAAGTGCTTTGGGCTCTATATGGATGAAAAATATTATGTGACTAGGGTAGAGGTCATTGCTGTTTCACTGCAAACTATAAATCTCAAATTAGGGGTACAGCATAGCTATATTGCTGTAGCACTGTATTATACTTGCCATAGTGATGGGATGGGAGAGGGGAAGGACTTTCTGTCATTGTAGGAATCCATTCCCTCAAGAGGCAGTAGCTAGGACAAAGAAAGAATTCTTCTGTTGACATAGCAGTGTCTGTGCTGGAATTTAGTTCAGTTTAACTATGTCTCTTATGGGTATGAATTTTCCACAAGCCTGAGCTATGTAGCAAGATTGACCTTAGTTTTAGATGTAGACCAGGCCCAAATCTTGCGCTGCCACTTCCTGCAAGGTTTTTCTTGACTCTCTTCTCTTTTCTGTGCTGCTAACAAATACCAACAAATGTTCACATTATCATAAATAATACTTAGTTTCTGTAAGTCCCCTATCCTACTCCCACTTAAGTCCATGAAAAGATTCAAGTTGAATTTAATGAGAGCATGGGTTTGATTTGTCTACTTCCTAAATTATTTGTTACAATTTACCTCATTTTATGCTATCAATATTTATGTACTTAATTTTAGAACATTCTGGTGTTTAAATAATTTAATAGACCAATAGGAAATATTTATTTGCCAATTATTTTGAAACTTTGCAACTGGGAGATGCTCATGCATTTTTACTATAAAAGTAGTAAAAAGACATGTTTTAGGAAGTGATTAAACATTCAAAACACCTTATATTAAAATTCTAGGATACTGTACTTAAACTAGTCTGGGTGGCAGAAAAATAATGTGTAGATGCTTTAGGAAATTGTAGTCTAAAGAAACAAAGGGCCCCATCCTGCCAAAAGTGGTTGTAAAGTTATTTGCATTTTACTTGGATAGCTGGGCCTGAGCATGTACCAAACATTAGTCCCGTGCATGAGTATGCACACACATATTTTGATGGTTGGAAAGGGGGTGCTAGCTGCTATTCTTTTCTCTCAGCTCTTCTGACACTTCATAAGCAACCATGGAATATCTATCATTTTGAAAGACAGTTTAATTCAGAAAAATCCTGCATAAGTATGATCAGTTATCATTGCTAGTTAGTGGATTGTTTTTCACTCTCTTATCTAAGGTGAGAGAAGTAGCCTGTCAACTGCCTCTGGAAATCGGGGGAATGTTTCAACATGTAAATCTATTTTCACATTATTTAGATCTCATAGTTCACCTTTTTTTACATGAGGGAAGGTGGTGTTTATGCATTGGGTCCTGAATTTTCAGTTTTGAAATCAGTTGGATTGTAGGAAATGGTCATGAATTCCACTCACCGGTCTCCCCAGTGTTCTCATTCTTAGTACAGTAGATGCAGGAGTTTCCCTGGAAGTTAGCAGTCTATGCTGCTGATAAAATTAATCCCTATAATTAAAAATCTGATTCTATATAGTAAGGAAGAAATATGGTCATGCATAGTTAGAGAGGTGCAGACACACTGAACGAAGGAGTTGTGTTATACCTGCATAAGACTATCATGAGTGAATTAAGAAAACCACAACTGCAGTGTCATTTTTAAGAAAAATGGTTGATGCAAAAGATTCAGGATATACATGTATGACTTCTCAGGGCTGAGAAGCGAGGATGATTGTGTGACAGGCTAGATTTTAAAATGTCAAAAAGCATCTTCGCTTTTTGGGGAAATTGAAGAGGAGTCATCTATCATAAATGAAGGTAAATTTAGCAGGATGACAGACTGCAGGACAGACACAACACAGTGTCAGACGGTCATGATATTTATTCTAGTCGCACATTTTGAGGATTAGCATTTCCTAATATTCAGATATAGAAAGGGCTATTTACTATGATATTCTAACTTTGCTAGTTTATACCTGCCTTCTAAATGTCCCAGAACAGTCGCCAAAATCCTCGGCATGCTGCCTTATTTTGCTCATGTTGGTGTTTTCAGTGATAGAGATAAGCATTAAATAAAAAGTGTTAGAGAATGAGACTGTTACATATATGGAAAGGAATGGTTAGGCATGATATTTATTTTAAGTTCACATTCAGAAGATTAATAGACTTCCAAAGATAATTGCAATTGCATTATATGTGATAAGATTCCTAGAAGTTGATTTTATACTTCATATGAAAATCTGTTTAGATTACATTGTTTCTGTATGTGCTTATAAAGAGCTACGAGTTAAATCAACATTAACTAAAGGAGTTAAATGAAAAAAATAATTTTACACATTTAATTTAAAAATCTGTAGAATTTAATGGTCAGAAGAAAGCCAGCCTTTCAGATTCCATTAACTGATAAATAGCTTCAACTGGTTTATAAACTTAATACTTGAGTTCTAAAACTGCCTATCCGAAGCTACTTGAATTAATTTCAATAATAAAATATGCTCTGTGCATACTATGAAGAGATGATGTAAAAAGCAGCACAGACAGAACCAATTGAAGTATGCATCAAGAAAAAGCTTTGTTGGCCTTACAAAAACCCAGGACTCATGCTGTGTTTTCCTGAGCACCATCTACAGGCACCTTATCTAGCAATTGTTTCTGTGTGGTTGCATCTATACTTAGGTCAGCATGCAGAACACAGACATTGCTTGCTCAACTAGCATGGGTATGAATAGCAATGTAATGTTTTAGGCAAGTAAAGTACCCTACACATCTGAATCCACATGTTGTATATTCTGTGTGGACTCTCTACTGGTTCAAGCAGTGAAAAGTGACAGCATCAGCATTTTAAACAAATACTTCTTCTTTTAAACCAAAACTGTGCATGGGAAAGGGTTGGTTTTAAATAATTTCCTTTTTCTTTAAAAAAAAATAATTGAACAATAATTTCAAAATTATAACATTCCATTTTGACACTTGAAATAAAAAAGATAATTTTATTTCTTCAAAATGACTTTTCATTTCAAACAATAATTAATTTCAAACTAATTAAAAAACACTCCACAATATGATGTGCACCACCCCTTATATTTAGTCCTATAATTCTAGTAATATGTCCTGGATTTTCAATCTAAATGATGCACAATGGGTTACAACTCAAAACTTTCCTGTGCTTTGGGAGGTATTGGTTATTTTCTTTCTTCTTTAATTCTGAATGCACTACATAAAATTTATAATTACATAATATAATATAAACTATTAGCCTGTTGTTTCATTTCAATAGAGCAACTTATAAACATTATTTAACAAAACTTCCAGGTAACAATTAGCAAACTAATCTACAACTATTTGGTGAATATAGAATATGCAGCAGAAAGTTCTGGAACATAAATACATTACTTAATTTTTATAACATTGAAATACTTTTTTATTTTCTCAAATTTAGCATCTGGACTGAAAATGAATTTTGCACTAAACACAGATATGCTCACCTTGTAGCTACTTGTATAAGCATGGCAGAGAAAAGTGACAGCAACACCATTTTAGACAAATCTGTGCTTTGCCCTACAACTTTCAGTGATTTAATTTTTAATTGGCAAGAATTATTTTATTAAAACATTTATTTACCTGTGAACCACTGTTCCCTCTAAGGCGCGTGGCAGCGCAGCCGCACGCTTAAAAAAATCCTGCTGTGCAGGATTTTCCTGCCCCCGCGCATGGGGCAGTTCAGGGTGGCAGTGTGGCCGAGGGGAGACGCGCCGGAGTGCTGTGTCCGGGCACGAGCCTCAGCCCAGCCCCTCGGCCAGAGGAAGGGAGGGTCTGGGGGCTCGGGTCAGCCCTGCCACTCCTCCCTCCCCGCCCCGCCCCTCCCTTCCCCTGAGCCTGTGGAGGCTCTGCCTCTTCCAGCCGGGGCCTGGCCACTCGCGTGGCCAGCCCCAGCTTGGGCTCCTCCATGCCAGCCAGCACCGTGGCCTCCTGCCCCCTGCCCAGCTCTTTGGCCAGTAAAGAGGGCTGGGAGGGGGAGGGGGTTGGTCAGGCAGCTGGCACGGAAAGCGAGGGGGCAGGGAGGACGTGTGGGGAGGGGGGAGAAGGGGTCAGGATGGTGGGCTGGGGAGGGCTTGGGGGGGCTGAAAGAGGTGGCATGAAGATGGGGAGCTGGGGGTGGGGTTTAGGAGGGCTGGAATGGGGGCAGGGAGCTTAGGGAGTCGGAATTGGGGCAATTCTTTAGCTTTCTCAACAAGAGGCATGGCAAAGAGTAAGTGCCATTCATATCCTGAAGTTTGAAACTCCTCAAGTGGGAAACAGGGAGTGCATAGTGCCAAAATGTCCCTTCTGTAACTAGATAAAGCTGTGGAGGTGAAAAATCTAAAAATCAGTTGTATATTTCCTGAAAGCTAGTGTGGATGTTACTTAAGTGGAGTAACTGAACAGTGAGAGTGTTTGAGCATGCTAACCCTGTGCTTTCAAAGAACCTGGAACATGTTTTCTCCAGAATCCTGTAAATCACAACAATTCATTACAAAACAAACAAGGAGTCTTGTGGTACTTAAAGACTAACAAATATATTGATTACATGAGCTTTCATGGGAGAAAACCCCATTTCATCAGATGCTGTAAGAACAATTCACAGGCCTCTTAGAGATGTAATGGAAATATCAGATAAGTACTTGTTTTAAATATAGTAACAGCCAAAAGGCTGGGAATCAAAGGAGCCATGAGATTATTCTCTTCACTATGCACCCTAATCTGTCCATCAGAAGAAACCATAATGCATTGAAGTGATGTGGTATTTTGGTAGAGATTTTCTCTTAAGTTGAAATATAGCACTAAAATGATGGGGCAGGTAAAGATACAAGGGACTGAAAATAGGCTTTTAAGAAATATTGTAGCCTTATCTTAAAGCAGCTAGAAGCCCATTGTTTTGATTTCAGCTGTGTTTAGCATCCTTTTTGTAGCAGCATTTTCCTGAAAAGAGATGCCTGGAATCTTTTTTTGATTTTTAAAATTTCAATAGAATTTACCCCTCTGGGACCATCAAGACATCTTAAATGCTGCCAATTTCCATAGGGGTAGCCATGTTAGTCCTTTCCAGGAAAACAAAACAAAACAAGGAGTCTCCTACGAAAGCTCATGCGAAAAATAAATCTTAGTCTTTAAGTGCCACATGACTCCTTGTGTATCTTAATTGTCAGTGATAATTAGCTGGCTTCCGTGTGAACTGTAACTCTGCATGTAGAACACAGGAGATGAGGGTATTAGGCAGAATTGTGACACCTAGGATCCGGATTGAATATAACTTTGGTCTTGGGTTGTTTGAAAGCCATGGATTAGTTTCTTTTGATTGTATAGCAATTTGGGTAAATTTTAAATAAATTGGGTGATTTTAGTAATAAAAAAAACTTTAAATAGTTTATATTAATTTTTCATTGGTCTAGATTTTTCAATAATTTTTGTTGCACGAGTTTGCACACAAATTTTATTCAGAAAAAGTTTTGCACACGGGTTGAAAATTTTGCACACAAGCCACCAAACCTTAGAGGGAACATTGCTATGAACAGACAGACAAAATCAGCACAAATATTATAGAGGAGAAAAGTTTATCTATATTGAAAGCAAAAAAGTAAATGCAAATTTACAGTGTCCAACTATCTATTTTAAAAGGAAGCAATATATGTATTATACTGAATTCATAAATGCTCTGTTAACATTTGAAAGCCAAACACTTGGAAACACTAACAAATTTATTTATCAATTTATTAATATTTATTCTTAGTCTTTAAAAGTGCCACAGGACTCCTTGTTTGTTTTGCTGAGCTAGACTAACAAAGCTTCCCCTTTGGGATTTGAAATACGGACCCTAAAATGAACAATTTTCCATAATACCTTCATCTCCTTTTAAACTCTATCATATATTTTTGTTGTTTTTAGTAACAAATATGTCAAACAAAGTAAAACCCCTGCAGGAAAGGATCTTGTATATTTTCTGGTTACTATCTCATTTTTATAGACTATTCGGCTCTTTTCTATTAGCCAAATCCAGATTCTTCATGCAGAAGACAACATAACATGTTTTTCATTATAAAATTGGAAGTGTCTGGCTTCATGAAAATCCACAGTCCCAAACTGGATAAAGTTGGGCAATGTGTGGGTGGGCACATATTACTGCAGTGCCTGTTTAGGAATGTATTATACATGCTGTGAAATGGCTGCATACATTTATATTGATTTGCAATGTGGGCATTTCCCTTTTCCACAATATCCTGCCCCATCCTTTTATCTGGTCTCCATTGCATTTAGCTATGCCAAGCTGTTTCCGCTTGTTTCTGCACTCTGATAAGCTTTCATATTTTGCTCCTCGCTAGCCAGTACTATTTGCATGCTGACTTTGTTCTTTGCTGTTTTCCCCTTCCTCACTCTCAAATTTAAAGATTAGGAGGGTTGTGCAATTACACTGTTAGCTCCTAGAACTAAACAATATTATGGAGTTGGAGGAAAATATTTGTGTTTTTTATTCTTCCAATATATTGAAGAACATTGCTTGACTAATTTCCGAGAAAGATAAAACCAAATTCAAAGTTGTATGTTACATGCTACTGATAGTTTAGTGACATTCCATTTCAGAAAGAAAGGTCACATGAAGTGAGATTTTTCTCCCACAAAAGCTTATGTGATAAATAAATCTGTTAGTCTTTAAGTTCCATAGGACTCCTTGCTTTTCTTAATGAGACTAACGCAGCTACCCCTTTGGAAAATGTGGGTACTCAGTCCCCACATACTATAACAGCACAAACAGTGTAGATGGAAAATCATGTGATCCCCCCCCCCCGCCCAATATTACTTTGTGTCAGCCAGATTTATTTCCCCCAACACTGTCCATTAGGCCTTTTTAGTCATATCTTAGCACATCCCAAATTTTAGGAATAATTCTAAAATACATTTCATATAAGAAAATAATATTATTTCCATTTTAAAATCGACTGAGGCTCACAGAGATTCTGTAGCTGAGCCAAAAACTGAAAGTATGTTTCCCAAGTTGCACTGAAGTATTTTTATTATGTGACTATCCTTTCTTAATAGGAGTTCAGTTCTGCAATCAGATACAAACATTGTATGTTTCAGGAGGGGACTTAAAGGAAAACTAGAAGTTTCATCCATGTATCTGACTGCAGTCATTTGTAGTCTATATTAACAGGTTAATCAAATCCTAATTTGTTATATGTACAAACTTTTTATACACACTCAAACACAACCATGACTTTCTCTTCCCCTGCAGTTGGCAGAATTTTAAGTCATTTGTAAACAGTGGTCGACAAGGCTATTTTTATGGTGTTAGGCATACATACCCAAAAGCCACATCTTGGACCAGGGGTCTCTTTTCTGTTTTTTTCTGGTATGTACATGATACCTGTTGCTTCTTTTCAACATAGAAATTTTCTCCTTGCCTGGATACTCCCCAAAACAATATTAGACCTTGGACCATGATAGAATTTTAATAGTGCCAGATTAATTTGTCTGCCTAAGCTTCACTGGTTTGAGTCTCTGTAGAATTCTGCTGTCTCATTTCTGTTCTTTTGGTTTCTACATTAACTAAATTTTTGACTATTCCTTTGTTAATGTTAGCATGAAATTTCAGAGTATCAAAAATGTCTCTTTTTTCTAATACTGGGGCTGATTAATGCAGGGGCTTTAGAGACCTCAGTCCTGGGTTCCAACCTGTAGTGGGGCTCTGGACTGCAGCCCCTAAAATGCCTGGTTATCCAGCTCTGCCCCCTGCTGGCCAGGGCTGGGATGCTGGTGCTGGCAGAGCCTTGGTGTCAGAGGCAAACTTCTGCTGGGTGTGGCACTCCCACCCCAAAGCTGGCTGGTCTGCTGGCCAGCACATGGCCCCTGTGCTCTGGGGCAGAGGCTGGCCAGGGCACAGAGCAGCCTCTGGTGTTCCCCTCCAAGCAGGCCCTGCAGTGCTGTTGGGCCACACTGGGGCCCCAGGGGGGTTGGCTGCACCACCATAAGCCATAATGCCCCAGCACTGTGGCCCAACAGTGGTATAGAGATTGGAGGGCCATGCCGGAGGCAGCTCCATGCTGTCTGGCTGTGTCCCTGGAATGCAACATTCATATTCTGGTTGCTCTCCCTAGACAGACCAACTGGTCTGGGGACAGGAGCATTGCGAGCCCTGCCTCCAGTGCCATGGTCTGCCTTGCCCCCAGGTAGAGAAAGCTGGGGTACCAGGTGAAGGGTCCCACAAAAATGGGAAACCCAGGGACAAGGGGTCTCTCGATCTTGCCCCGTCTAATAGGCACAAGCAGACAAGTGGCACAATTTAAAGTGATACACAGGCCCTGATCTTGCGAAGATTTTTGTGTGTAGCTATGGCTATGTCTACACTAGCAAATTAGCCTGGATTAAGGAGGCTTAATCTGGATTAATCTGATCCCTGTCTACACTAGGCTTTGCTTAGTTCGAACTAAAAAAAATCGTAGTTTGAACTAAGCAAAGCTTAGTTAGAACTAGTTAGTTCAAACTTAGTTGATATAGTTGTGCTAGTTTGAACTAAATAAATTCAAATTTAGCTGTTAGTTTGAGCTAACCATGATTTTTTTAGTTTGAACTAAAAAGTTCCACTTAGTTCGAACTAACCTGCGGTTAGTTCAAGCTGACTCCAAACTGCTTAGTTCGGACTAAGCGAGTCAAAACTAAGCAGTTGGATGTCATAGGCTTTATGCAGGGGTTAAAGTAAGCCAGAATGCGGTGGTACGCCATTCCAGGGGCCACGATTTTTTCAGACTAAGCGTTCCGGGGCCCCTAAAAATAGAAAATGGAGCTGGAATGGTGCGTTCTGGGGCTCACTATTTAAAAATAGTGGGCACTAGAACATGGTGTTCTGGTTCCATTTTCTATTTTGAGAGACCCCTGAACACAGAGCCCCTAAAAATTGCAGGCCCAGGAATGGCATTCTGCCTTTTTATGGCTGGCAGGATGCTGGGAGATTTTAAATCTCCTTTGCTGAGCTGGCTCTCACTGAGCATGGTCAGAACCTCTAAGCATGCTCAGTGAGAGCCAGTTTAGGGCCGGGGTTAGGGCTGGGGCTGGGGCCAGGGCCAGGGCCACAGCCACTCTGCCCTGCGGCCAGTAAGGAGGCTCTGGGGGTGGGTTTGGGGGCAGGCAAGCTAGCCCCATTGGGGAAAGGGCACGGGTGAGGGGGTCAGCCCGGAAGAGCAGTGGAAGAGGGCACAGCACAGCAGGGGGTTGGGGGACTAGCAGCCAGATGGGGCTGAGAGCAGGGGCTGGGTGGGGGGGCTGGTGTTTGGAGGGCAGGAGCTGGGGTGCAGGGTAGGCGAGTGGGGTGTTGGAGGGGGGGGCCCACCCATGTGGGAAGGGGACCCACCTGATTAAGAGGGTTCTGGGGCCTGTCAAATTATGCTTTAACTCCTGCCTTTATGTATTGTGAGTAGGCTTACTGACTTTACTGGAGATACTCATTTAAATATGCATCAAACTTTGCAGGGTCAGGGCCCTGGTTAGCACTGCAGAACTGAGATTAGATAATGTTACAACCATTGTCCAATTTTCTATTTCTTTTTTGTAACCCTATAACTTTGTTTAAGGAAGTGTTTGGTCTGACAATTGCAGGTGTCACTCTGCAAAGATTTGCTAACATTAGTTTTGAGTTATGGGTTATTTAAATATTACCCAGTTCAATTTTTTACTTTTCTCAAACATTTTATTTCCCTTTTGCCCAGAAGAAGCCTGGAAACTTTCTAAATAATCAAATTCCCTTCAGCACCCTGACAAAGACTATATTAAATAGCATAGGTTATACTGAAGCAAAGGTATGAGTGATTCTTATGGTAGATGGTTTGGGGCTCCATACTGCTCTTTTTGATATTGGTGTTAATAGAACATTTTGTGAGTTTTGTTGTTTTGACATCTGATTATTGTAGGAGTAGAATGTCTGTGGTTCACAGTTAGAAAGAACATCTGAACTTTTCCTGGCTCACTGTATGATGAATTTCTTCCTGGAAGAATTTGATTTATTTATTTTATTATGTTTTATGACTATCCCATCTCCAATTCTTTTCACTGTCTGTGGATTCTTTTGAAATGCCACAACAAATCCATCCTTGACCCATGTTTTTATATGAAAGGAATTAGGGGTCTTTTTCAATAAGCGTCAGGGCCTGCACCTCACCTCCTGTTGCATGGCTCCGCCTCCTGGGGTTGATCCACCTCCTGGGATTGATCCACCCCCTGCCCCTGCCGCTGCCACTGTTGTACAGGCCGAGCAGCGGTGACGCACCTGTCTATGCCATATATTTGGCACCATCTATGAAATGGAAATTTATTGATGTTGGAAATCTCAGCAGAGAGATGAAACGCTGCATGGAAAGACAAATTCCAGAGGGGAAGCTGTGTTAGTGTACTCCAGCAAAACAAACAAGGAGTCTGGTGGTACATTTAAAGACTAACATTTATTAGTTATATGAGAAGTTGGATTCTCTCCCACAAAAGATCATGCGATAAATAAATCTGTTAGGGTATGTCTACATATAGCCAGTTAATTCGAATTAACAGAGGTCGACCTAATTATTTTGACCTAATAAAATTTAATTTGAATTAACTGGAATTGAATTAACATGTCTGTACTGCAAAATGAGGGTTGAATTAGCATGACCATGTACAGGAATTGCTAATTCAACCTACGAGGGGGGCACCATGGGAAGTGTGGCAAAATGGCTGCTGGGATGGGCCATTCCTCCAGCCAATGCCTTTAAAGGGGGAAGTGACTTCACCTCCTCCACACATTCTAGCAGGCAAGGAGCTGAGCAAGACCATGGCCCATGCCCAGCCACTCCTGCTTGCCACCCCACTGCCAAGCAGCCAATCAACTTCATGTACAGTGCTACTAGGGTGGAGTTTGCTGTGCCTGGACAGCAGCAGCACTGAGGTGGACAGCAGCACTGCCCGCATGCTAGCTGCGCAAGCAGCTGCTGCCATCCTGCCATGCTCTGTTCCCCATCACATGTGGGTCCTGGAAACCAGTAGTGATTGACGGGAAAGAGTTGTCTTGAGGACATGGGATGAGGGGCAGTGGCAACACAACCTGCACATGATGCAGCAGACATTCATGGAGCTGGTCAGAGAGCTCACCCCAGTTCTTCAGCACAGGGACACACACATGCGACCTGCAATCCAAGTGGATAAGCGAGTGGCTATAGCCGTGTGGAAGCTGTTGACCCCAGAGTCTTATCGCTCTGTGCCATACCACTTTAGGGTTGGGAGGGCCACTGTGGGAGTAGTGCTGAGGCAGGTCTGCAGGGCCATAAACCTGGTCCTGCTGGCCCACCTTGTCACTCTGGGCAACCTGGAAGACACTATACATGGGCTCTCCAGACCTGGATTCCTGAACTGTGCAGGCAACCTTGATGCCACTCATACACCAATCAGAGCCCCGGCACATCACGCAGTGAAGTATTGCAATAAGAAGGGGTACCACTCCATCCTACTCCAGGCCCTGGTAGACAACCAGGGCATTTTTACTAACATTTATGTTGGCTGGCCAGGGCGGGCACATGACTCAGGGGTGCTCTGGAACTCGGTGCTCTTCAGGGGCATGCAGTCAGACACCTTCCCCCCACCCCATGAGATGACCGTCAGGGATGTACAGGTGCCCCTCTTGCTCATCAGGGATGCAGCCTATCCATTCCTGCCATGGCTAATGAGGCCCTTTGCTGGACACCGGTTAGATAAATGCTGGGAGATCTTCAATAGAATACTGAATAGGTGCTGGCAAGCTGTGGAGCAGGCTTTCAGGCAGCTGAAGGCGAGGTGGAGGTGCCTTCTGACATGCCTACACCTTGCTGAGGACACCATCCCGGAGGTCATTAGTGTGTGCATCATCCTTCACAATTTATGTGAACTGTGGGGGGAGAGGGGCCCTGCCACCTGGGAGGCTGAGGCTGGGCACTTTGAACAGCCACAGACTGCCTGGGACACTAAGCGGGCTCCAATCAGTGCTGTCAGGATCTGGAAGGCCCTAGCTGACCTCTTCCTTGAGGAAGCACACTGAAGACTACCTGCACCACCCCATTCCCTCACCAGCCCCACCCAGCACATACAGACCCCCTACTGTACCTAAATAAAGACACATGACACAACAGAACTTTTGGGGCAGAGCGTTTATTTACAGATACATCCATCATGAGGGAGGTTCGGGGCAGAACTGGGGGGTTGGAGGTAAAGCATGGGATATAGAGAGATGGCAGGGTCAGATGGGGGAGCTGTCCCTGTGCCATGGAGGGGCCAAGGTTGACCTTCCCCATGGTGACCCCGTGTCCGGGGGCGCCATAGGCGAGGTATGCCAGGGTCCCAGGGGACCTGTCCGGCTGCCCCTGGAAGGGCCAGATGGTCAGCCAGCTTGGCCATGCTGGCTGACATGCTCTGCAGGGCTGTGCCAATGCCAGTAATAGCACTGGCTATGTTGGTGAGTGTTGTGCCCACACTTTCCAGCGCCTGACTGTGGCGCTCCTGGACTGCAGCCCCCTGCTCCTCAGTGGCAATGGAGCGCTCGAGGTGACGGAGGGCAGAGTCCTGGTGTGCCACCACCTGGCCCTGCCAGGCCCATGTGCCTTCCTTGGCTCCGTGGCCCAGGTGCAGGATCTGGTCCAGGAGCTTGTTCCGAGTCCGGCGTGCTGCTCTCTTCCGCCGGGCGCTGTGGGGCGGGCTCCCCGCAGCACGAGGATGGCTGTCATGATGACCTGTTGGAGAGAAGTGGGGAACATCGTATTAGTCTCTTGAGTGCATACCTCATGCTGTGTGCAGTCTAACAGCACAAAGCACATGCGTGCTGCTTGTCCCCCTGCCCCTGATCTCTGCCATGTCGAATGCCGCCCTGGGCATGCACGGCTATGCCACCTGGCCCGGCCTGGCCATGATGGCCACAGCAACATGCAGCTGTGAGGCTCTGCCACAGCTTGGCCCACTTCTCTGCAGCAAGGCCTTGTGTCAGGGGTGTGGGTTGCATGCTGCATGCCCTCGATGCTGCCTGCGATGCTTTCCCCCAACACTCCTAACTCTAGACATCTATAATGCCCAGGGGTCCACTTCCTCTGCTGGCACACAAACCCTGGGCCCTGTACCCTGTGGATTCATGTCCCCCCATGGCCCCTTTAGCCCTGCCCAGCTGGAAACCCTTACTCTATGCCTTCCAGTTCCTTGGACCAGCACAGGACAAGCCACAGGGAGGGAGGAAAGGAGCACTCACTCATGAGTGCTGCTGAGGTCCGCCAGGATGTTCCCTCCTCCTTGAGGGCCTCCTCGGGGGGGGGGGAGCTCTTCCTCCTCTTCCTCCTGCTCCCCAGAGGTGGCTTGTCCCTTGTCGAGGGTGCCGAGGAGTTTGGGGCTGGCAGCTGTGGTAGGCTGTGGTGGCGTCCCCTCAGGGTCTCCAGCCTCAACATCCACCGGGGCATCCTCCTCTGTAGAGCATCCCTCCAGGATGCAGGATTCTTGTCGGGGCTCTCCAGAGTCGACAGCCACGATCGGCAGGCCACTGGGCTCACAGGACAGGAACCTGTCCAGTTCTCTGAAGTAGGGGCACGTGCCACCCCTTGCAGAGCATCTCAGCCGCCTCGCCTCGCCCCTCTGACCCATGCATACTCCTGGCACAGAGTCTTTATTTTTACCTTGGCTTGTTCCATTGTCCAAGGGTGCACTCTGGTGGTGAGAGCTGCTGCAATGTGCGAATATATGTCCCAGTTGTGGTGGCAGCTCTGCAGCTGGAATAGGATGTCCTCTGTCCCCCAAATGCTCAGGAGACAGAGGACCTCCTGATGGTCCCAGACTGGAGCACTCCACTGACCCTCCCTCGGAGTGCTGTCCTCTGTCATTGCTTTGCTGGGAACTGGCATCTCTCCCTCACAATGGCAGAGTGTGCCAGTGGCATTGGGGGCCTGTTCTGTGGCCCGCACTACTTCTTCCTGGTGCTGGACACCAAGGGAAAGAGAAGGGAAAACTGCAGTTAATTCGAACTAGCTAGTTCGAATCAACTGTTAATTTGAATTTATGGCATATTTTGTAAATTCAAATCATCATCTCCTTGATTTGACCTAAGCGAAGCCTTAGGTCGAATCAGCAGAAACCTCTGTTAACAGGCTATTTTTTTAATTCACCCTAATGAACATTAGGGTGAATTAACGTCTGTGTGTAGACATACCCTTAGTCTTTAAAAGTGGCACTAGACTCCTTGTTTGTTTAAGTGGGAATGGAAACAGTGCTATCTACTGAGTTATAAAAGTGACGAGGATGGTTCCCAGTCTACTGACATTTTTGAGTGATTGAAAGAACCTTATACAACCACTGCTGCCTGTATGGTACTTGTTCTCTGATGAGCATGTTGTTTTTCAGGATTGTCAACACCAGCAGCTTTCACAAATGCTTAATTTACTCATAAAATAGAGAACCTGGCACTTCTTATATAAAAAAAAAAAAGGTTAAATATAAATAGCTCATAAATGAATATAAAGGCACATATACAAATTTGAAAATGCCTTTCTGGCTATTAGTTTGTCACCTATACTCCTACCAGAGGTATAAAAGAAAAACCTCAAATTAGTCTGTCTTGTGCTGCTACTTCTGTGAATGTATTTTAATATAATGTTGTTGTTTTCTCTGTTGCAATCTAGCAGCATCAATAACATAAAAATATATAATTGAATTAAACAACTTCAGGGACTGTGAGGAGTTATACTGCAAGGCTTTACCATGCAAAGTTACAAAGGGAAGAAAAACAAACAAGGAGCCTAATGGCACTTCTAATGACTGACTTTTATTTATTGCATTAGCTTTTGTGGGAGGAAAAACAACTTCATCAGATGCTTGAAGATGGAGAACTACAAATGAATGGGAGGAGAATTCATGCAGGAAAGTGTAAGTCATAGAATCAGGTTGGGCTAGTAGAGCAAATCAGAACAGTTGTTGAGATTCAAACAATGGAGAACAGTATGTTAAAAAGTGAGGTAAAAAGAAAATAAAATTACCTGTTGTAATGAGAAAAATAAATCTCAAATCCCTATTTAAACCTAAGGCAATAGTGTCAAAACTGCATATTAATACCAATTCTGCAATTTGTCTTTGAAGCTTTGATTTGTTATCTATTTGCATATGTACCGCTATTAATAGATGACTGATGGAGTGATCAGGAAGATTAAAGTGTTCACCTAATGTTTTCTGAATGTTATGTCTGATGTCGGATTTGTATCCATTTATTCTTTTGTGCAGAGACTGTCCTGTTTGTCCAATTTGTAAGGCAGAGGGGCATTCTTGGCACATTATGGCATAAATCAGATTGGTGGATGAGCAGGTGAATGAGCCCTTGATGGAGTAGCTGCTTGATTAGGTCCTATGATGGTGTCTTTTGTGCAGAAATGTGGGCTTGTCTACATGACCCTGCAGCTGAAAACACAAGGATATGGATTGCAGGACACCTTAGCATGCTGTGTTGTAAGATCCCACTGTAGACTTTGAAGGCATCAATTAAGATGCCTAATTCATACTAACTTAGTCCTGTTTCAAATGGGGATGAGTTAAATGTTAAGATGGTACCTATCAGTTTGTGATCAGAAATTCTGGGCAGTTATGCGTAGCAGGCAAATGCATGTTATCATTCAGGCTGCTGTAATTTCAACTGCAGGGTCAAGTAGACAAGTCCTTTCAAACACATTTTATGAAATGAAAGCACTCCACTCCTCAGAATTATCAGCCTGACAAAATGAATATTCCTGGTACAATCTTATCATGAGTTTTTGTTTTCTGGACATCTTCAGGGGAGCTCTACCACAGAATGCAGCAAACCTGTAAATTAAACTGGTTTGGAATAGTACTATACAAGATAGACTTTCATTGCATCCCCATGAAATTGATCAGAATTTCTCTGGCTACCTTGGAGCACAAGGGATTTAGTCAAGTCTCCTGATATCCTGCCATGACATCCTCTAGTCCTTCAGCTACAACTTATTTTTATTTTATTTTGTTTTGTTGTTTAAAGCCAAATAATAATGCTTCTAAAATAAAGAAAACGTGTGGAATTTGGTTAAGATCTGTGGGAATACAAATGCTTGGCTGCTCTGCAGCACATTCTTTGAACTGAAGGTGTAGTCAAGGAACCTTATAGTGTTTTTTGAAGTGCTGATTTCACTGTGCATCCCTATGATGTTTCTTTCAGAACCTAACAATGACTGTCCTAATGGAACTTCCCCCTGATGTCTTGAGGTCTGTCTTGAGTTAAAAATCCTTTTCAAATTAAAATAGAAGACAAACTGACTTTATGGAAAGTTCTTCATACTGGGGATCCTGGGTATCTACGTATAAATTCTAATTATAATTTTTGCTTTTATAAAAGCTATTACTACTTATCTACATACTACTTAATAGAAGAGATGGGTGCTGAGTCCATTTCTCTTAAATATTTTCATCAATGTTTTGGTTGATGACATAATGGGCATGTCTACACAGCACTTTTATTTCGAAATAACACTCGTTATTTCGAAATAAAAATGATTTGGTCTACACGATGTTCCCTTATTTCAAAAGGACGGACCTTGTCCTTTCGAAATAAGGATCGTCATCCCGAAAAAGTAAAACCTACCCCCCCCAACGACCGTTATTTCGAAACTGATGTTTCGAAATAATGGCGTTAGACCCGTTGTTTCGAAACAACACCGTTGTTTCGAAACAACGGTTCGAAACAGTGGATCCATTGGTGTTATTTTGAAACATCCGTTTCAAAATAACGGTCTTTTTGATCCCGCGGTTTCCTTATTTTGAAAGGAGCCCTTTCGAAATAAGGTTTTTATTTCGAAATCGGTCCTGTTGAAAGGACCGATTTCGAAATAAAATGGTCTGTGTAGACGTGCCCAATGAGTATTACTTGTAGAGTTGTAGATCATACCAAGCTGGGAGGGATAGCAAGTGCTTTGGAGGATAGGATCACCAATCCAAATTACTTGGACAAATTGGTGAAATGGTCTGAAGTAAACAGAATGAAATTCAATAAAGACAAGTGCAAAGTACTCCACTTAGGAAAGAACAATCCATTACACAGATACAAATGGCCTAGGAAAGAGTACTGTGGAAAGAGAGCTGGCTGTCATAGTGGGCCACAAGCTAAATATGAGTCAAGAGTGTAACAGTGTTGCAAAAAAAAAAAAAAAAACCCAAAGACCATTCTGGGGTATATTAACAGGAGTATTGTAAGAAAGACACAAGAACTAATTCTTCTCTACTCCATGCTGACTAGATCTCAAGTGGAGTATTGTGTCCAGTTCTGAGTGCCTCATTGCAGGAAAAAACAACCAAAGTCCTGTTGCACCTTAAAGACTAACAAATTTCTTGGGCATAAGATTTTGTGGGTTGCAACCCACTTTGTCAGATGCATGGACTGGAAACTACAGTTAGGTGGTATATATACAACTGCAAGAGTAAGAAACATTATAATGGGGAGGGTGAGTGCTAAGAGACTCACTTCAGTCAGAGTGGATGAAGCCCATTCACAACAGTGATTAGAACATGAGACTGTGAGAACAGGGGCAATTACTTTTTGTAATGAGAGAACCATTCCAAGTCCCTACTGAGACCCAATCCGATTGTGTAAAGTTTGCAGATCAGTTCCAGCTCTGCAGTTTCATGCTGAAGTCTGTTTTTGAAGTTCTTTTGTTGAAGTGCTCCCAGGACTTTATCATGGAAGTCCAGAGAAGAGCAATAAGAATGACCAGAGATCTGGAACACTTGACTTATGAGGGAAGATTGAAAGTGCTGGGTTTGTTTGTTTAGTCTGGAGAAGAGGAGACTAAGGGGGGATATAACAGTTTTTAAGTACCCAGAATGTTGTCATAAGGAGGAAAGAGAGAAATTGTTCTCTTTAACTGCTGAAGATAGGACAAGAAGCAACGGGCTTAAATTATAGTGAGGGAAGGTTAAGTTGGACATTAGGAAAAAATTCCTAACTGGAAGGGCGAATCACTACTGGAATAAGTTGCCAGGGCAGGTTGTGGAATCTCCATCATCAGACACATGTAAGGGCAGGTTTGACAAACACCTCTCAGGGATGACTTAAGAGGGTACTTGGTCCTACCATGAGTGCAGGGGAATGGACTTGATGACATCTCATGGTTCCTTCCAGTTTCTATGAAATTATGAAAAGTCAAATGATACATTTGTTTTAAATTATAGCAGATTATGAAGTATAGCTTTCAAATTTGTTCCATTATTTTTGTAAATACATTTTTGAGAATTGACAGATTGTTTTTTCTATTACGACACTAACTATCCTCACCTGAGTCCCCTGACACACAAAAGTCTATGTATACAAAATTTCTAAGTAACCTTAAACAATGCATTGAAAGATAAGTGCTTTACTGTGATTGGAGGAATAAAGGCTATGTCTATACTTAGAATGTCAATTTGAATTTCTGAATTCAATTTCTTCAATTCAACCTAATAATTATTCATTCAAATTCAGTCAATTTGAATTGACATGGCCACACTGGAAAATCCAATTCAAACTATCATGTCCATGGACTGGACATGCTAATTCGAATTGGAGGAGGGGCACATGGGAAGTGTCACAAGATGGCCTCCAAAAAGGGCCACTGCCATAGCCAATTGCATAAAAGCAGGAAGTTGCCTCAGCTCCCTGCCCATTGTGGCTGGCAAGAGGCAGAGAGCAGATCATGGACCCTGCCCAGCTCCTGCAGCTTCCTGCTGAGGTGCCCAACACCCGCACAGCCCTGTCTGGTGCTCTGGTTGCCTTGAGCACAGTGTTGTGGGATCCTGGCAGCACAGAGGCAGCCACCAGCACTGTCACCATGCTGGCCCTGCTGCTGCTGCTGCTGCAGCCACCCTGCTCTCCTCCATGCCCTGTTGCTTCTGAGCATGGGAAACCAGTGGTAACTGGTGGCACCACGTCGCCCTGACCACCTGGGATGACTACCAGTGGAAGCAAAACTTCCACATGAGAGGCAGACGTTCCTGGAGCTGGTCTACAAGCTCAGCCTCCAGCTGCAGCAAAGGGACACTCATCTCAGACCCACCCTATCTGCGGATAAGAAAGTGGCTGTCATCCTGTGGAAGATGGCCACCCAGACACCCACCCACCGGTCAGTGGCACACCAGTTTGGGATTGGGAAGACCACTGTGGGGGCTGCTCTGCTGCAGGTCTGCAGGGCAATTAATGAGGTCCTGCTAGCCTACCTGGTCACTCCCCGGAACCTGCAAGAGACCCTGGATGGACTCCATGCCCTCAGATTCTCCAACTATGCTGGCAACCTTGAAGCCACTCATTTCCCTGTCCAAGCCTCACCACACCAAGCCACAAGAGTACTGGAATTGCAAGAGCTACTACTCTGTGCTCCTGCAGGCCCTGGTTGATTACCAGGGCAACTTCACTAACATCTATGTCAGCTGGCTGGGGAGGCACATGATGCCTGCATGCTTGCAGAACTCTGTGCTCTGTAGGAAAATGCAAGGGGGCACCTTCCTCCTGCCACATGACATGACTGTTCTGGACATCCAGGTGCCCCTCCTTCTGGTAGGGGAAGCTGCCTATCCTCTCCTCCCATGGTTTATGAAGCCATACACAGGCCACCTAGATCCAAGCTGGCAGGTTTTTAACAGGAGACTGAACACATGTTGCCAGGTGCTGGAGCGTGCATTCAGGAGGCTCAAAGCCAGATGGCATTGCCTTTTAACACGCCTCCACCTTGCAGAGGAGAGCATCCCAGAGGTGATAAGCACCTGTGCTGCCCTGCATAACCTCTGTGAAATAAGAGGGACAGGGTCCGCACCCTATAGGAGGCTGAGGCTGAACAACTTGGTGCAACTTTCTAGAAGCCAGGCAGCAGCTGGAGCAGGTGCAGCAAAGAGCCCTAACAATCTCTGGGATGGACTCAAGGACATGTTTGTCAGAGGGGAGCCCTGAGGTCCCAGCCCTGCCACCAGACACCATCACCAGCTCCACCCCACACATGCTTCCCCCACACAATGTAGTCCCCCAATACCCCCATCCCCAAAACAATAAACAAACTGAAATGAAATAATTGTTAAACTTTTATTTAAAAGGGAAAGGGACAAAACAGGGTGCATGAGGGAAGACCTGGGGACTTGGGAGGAGAACTGGGGGGATGGATGAAATCAGGATTCAGGAAGGGGAGCAGTCCCAGTACGGTTGGGGGTGTTCCCTGCGGCCCTCTCTGTGCCCGCTCTGGGTGCGGGAAAGCTATGGTTGGGGAATGCAGAGGTCTAGTTGGGAGGGGTTGGGGGCTGCAGGTCCTGCAAAGTGGTCTGTCAGGTGACCTAGTGCAGGCTCAGTGCCCTGTAGGGCCACAGCGATGGCAGTGAGAGCCTGACACTGGCACTCTTGGGCAAAGGTGTGGTGCTCCTCAAGCTCCATGGCCCTCTCAAGGATGCACAGGACAGATGCCTGGTTTGCCAGGACCTGCCCCTGCCAGGCTTACATGCTCTCCTTGGCCCCCTGACCCTGCTCAACCAGCTCCTGGAGGAGGTCATTGCGGGTGCGCGGTGCTCTCCTCCTCTGCCAGGTGGTGAGTGGTAGGCTCCCTGAATCATGGTGTCCATCTGCAGTGTGAGTTGGTGGAGGAAGGGGTAGAGAGCAGGGTTACTCCCATGTCACTGTGTTGCTGCTGCTCTGTGTGGCCTAACGAAAGGAAACACCCTGGCCTAAACCATCCCTGTGCCCCACCCCGTCCTGTGAAAATGGGGCCCCCAAGGTTTGTGTGGCTGTGTTGTTTGGGCCAATTCAAGTGTGGTTCCCACAGTGCCAGGCAATGCTGAGCCGTACACGGCACCCATGCTTTGCCAGATGCCACGTCCCAGGGGCTTGGGGCTGCCTGTGGCCTAACATCTATCTTGGCACTTTGGGTTCCTTCTGCCCATGCACTCACAAGCTCCTGCACCACTTCACTTTGCTTCGCCAGTGCCCCATGACTCCCCTCTGGTCCACCCATTTGATGGTCTCTGTGCCCCTGCCCCGTGGCTGGGACTCTGTCTGTCCCGTGGCCCTGTCCCCCCACCCTGCATGTGTCATGGGCAGGTGCAGCCATGTCCACATGGAGGAAGGAGGAAGACTTACCCAGAGGTCGTGGCATTCTCCTACAGGATGCACCCTCACTGGGGTTCTCCTCTGGGGTAGGTCCCTCCTCCTCCTGTGCCTCTGGGGTGGTGGGTGCCTTCTTGCTGGTGGCAAAGAGGTTGGGGGTGGTGGCCGGGGTGCAGGCGGATGGTGGCCCTGCTGCCAGCCTGGTGGTGATGACGTCAATCGGGGCATCAATGTCACCAGCTTCCCCCTCCTCTGGGGCAGACACAGTGCGTGCCTCAGAGCTGTCTGCTGTGCTGGTAGGCAGGCCGGATGGTTCTTCGCTGAGAAACCAATCCATCTCAGTGAAGCAGGGGCGTGTGTCTCCCCGCTCTGGCCCCCAGAGCCACCTCACCTCCCAGACCCAGGCATAGTCCTGGCAAAGGGTTTTTATCTTTTTATGGACCTGCTCCTTGGTCCAGGGGTGGCCCTGGGTGGCGAGATCCTCCGCATAAATGGCCCGGTTGAGGTGACTAGGCAGCAACCAGGACAGGATGTCCTCTATTCCTGAAATGGATACGAGACAGAGGACCTCCTGAAGCCCCCAGATGGCAATCCTGCACCTGCCCTGGGTGCTGGCATGAGCCTTAGCAATGGCCACTCTTCTGCCACATGCCTGTGGCTCTGCAGGGCCATCAGCAAGGGTATGGGGGGGGTGCTGTGCCTATGAGCACTTCTCCTTCCTGGTGCCAGACACCATGGGAGGAGAAGGGCAAAATGCAGTCAAATTGAACCGAGTAGTTCGAATTGACATGGCCACACTGCGTCAATTCGAACTCCTCAGCTCCAATTTACTGCAACTTTGAAGTCAAACAAGGTTTGACCAATTCAAAGTCTGTTTTCATCAATTCAAACTGAGGAGTTCTTCAGTTCCAACTGATAAATAGAAGTGTTTCCATGCACTTAATTGAAATTGAATTGATGGTCATCAATTCGAATTCAAGTCTAAGTACTGACATAACTGAAGGGGTAAAGGAATGTGCTTTTTATTTGCTTTTTATTTTCCCTTTGCACAGCTAAAACCTAAAAATTATGTAGACAAGTTAGATGTCTTCAAGTCACCAGGGACTGATGATATCCACCTTAGAGTACTCAGTGAGCTAACTCAGGAGATGCCTATTATCTCTGAAAAATCATGGAAGACCGGAGTGGTCCCAGAAGACTGGAAAAGAACAAATATAGGTTTTGTCTACACTGGGGGCCCTGGGAAGTCAACGTAACAAGGTCTGATTTAAATCGAGCCTGTTAAGTTGACTTTAGGGAATGTCTGCACGGGACACAGTGCAGACGTACCCCAAGGTGCCCCATCCCTGCTCTGCTCCCAATCCCCATTGGGCACTCGGAGCCCAATTGGCTCCGGGGGTCCAATCTGGCCCAAGCCACCGCTGGCAAGCTGCAAGATTGGGACCTGACTTCTGCCGCCAACAGGCAGGGGATAGGAGCCAGATCTGGTTCTGAGCCCTTCTCAATGGGAAGTGGGGGCTGGGAGCTGATGCCTGCAGCCTGCAGAGGGGGCAGCGGATGTGCTGAGCAGGCTTCTGCCCTGGACGCTTGGAAGCAGTCAGGGATGCACAGAACTGGCTGTGCTGTGGCCACTACAGGTGGCCAGGACAGGAGCCAGTTTTGCACATCTCTGGGTGCTTCCAAGCTGCCAGGGCAGGAGCAGGCACCATGCGTCCCTGGTCGCAGGAGTCAGTTTCCAGTCCCTGCATACTGCACAGAGAGGCTGAGAGCCGGATCCAGCCCCCAGCTCCTTGCCACAGGATAGGATCCAGAGTGCGCCCCCTCACCCCAGGCCAGATTGGGGCCCTAAAGCCCTATCATGCCCTGGGATGGGGAAGGGGACAGGCCCTGCCCTTTAAAGTCAGCTTAAATGCTTAAGCCAATTTACAGGGCAGGAATCATTAAGTGGACTTAAGCAGTTGAGTAAGTCAACTTCATTTCTAAATATAGATGGGGCTCAGCTTAGGTCAATTTAAGACCATAGTGTAGACATATCCATAGTGCCCATCTATAAAAAGGGAAACAAGGACAACCCATGGAGTTACAGACTAGTTAGCTTCACCTCTGTACTGGGAAAAAATAATGGATCAAATAATTAGGGAATCCATTAGCAGGAATCTAGAAGAGAATAAGGTGCTAAATGACAGTCATCATGGATTTATCTAGAACAAATCACGTTAAACAAACCTTATAGCTTTCTATGATGGGGTAACAAGCCTTGTGGATAGAGAGAAAGCAGTAGATGTGGTATATCTAGATTTTAGTAAGACTTTTGATATGGTCTTGCATCACCTTCTTATTAGCAAAATAGGGAAATACAGCCTGGATGGAGCTATTATTAGATGAGTGAAAATTTGGTTGGATAACTGCTCCCAGAGAGTAGTTAGCAACAGTTCACAGTCATGGTAGAAGGGCATAACAATTCAAGTACCTCAGGGATTGATTCTGAGTCTGGTTCTGTTCAGTATTTTCACCAGTGATATAGATGATGGCATAGAGAGTACACTTATAAAGTTTGCAGATGATACCAAGCTGGGAGGGATTGCAAGTGCTTTGGAGGACAAGATGAAAATTCAAAATGATTTGGACAAACTGGTGAAATGGCCTGAGGCAAACAGAATGAAATCCAATTAAGTGTAAAGTACTCCACTTAGGAAGGAACAATTCACTGTACATGTACTAAATGGGCAATGACTGCCTAGTAAGGAGTATTGAGGAAAGGGATATTGGTATTTTAGAGGACCACAAGCTAAATATGAGTCAACAGTGTAACACTGTTGCAAAAAAAGCAAACACCATTCTGGGATGTATTAACAGGAGTGTTGTAAGTAGGACATGAGAAATAATTCTTCCACTTTACTTGGCCCAATTAGGCCTCAACTGTAGTACTGCGTCCAGCTCTGTGTGTCTTATTTCAGGAAAGATGTGACAAAATTGGAGAAAGTTCAGAGAAGAGCAATATGAATGATTAGAGGATTGGAACTTGACTTACAAGGGAAGATTGAAAGACCTGGGTTTGTTTAGTCTGGAAGAGAGGAGACTGATGGGGACAGTTTTCAAGTACCTAAAAGGTTTTTAAGAGGAGGAGAGAGAAAAGTTGTTTTGCTTACCTGCTGATGATAGGACAAGAAACAATGGACTTAAATTGCAGCAAGAGAGGTTTAGGTTGGACATTAGGAAAGTAATTCCTAACTATCAGGGTGATTAACCAGTGGGATATTTTGCCTAGGAAGGTTGTGGAATCTATGTTATTGGAAGTTTTTAAGAGCAGGTTACACAAGCACCTGTCAAGTATGGTTTAAAAAAGTACTTGGTCCAGCCATGAGTGCACGGGACTAGATTCAATGACCTCTCATGGTCCCTTCCAGTTTTTATGATTCTATGAACTATGCAAAGAATATTGATGACTGTTGGAGACAGGATCCTGAATTAGATGAATTAATGTTCTATACCAATATGGCAGTTGTTATGACAGATGTAATATAACTCTGAGTTTTGATTTTGGTTTTGTTTTCACTCCTGTTTCCTAGGAAGGCCCACCTAAAGCTGTTTTATATTTAAATCTACTTTCCTCACATAAATTAAGCCTCATGAATTTTATAGGTCACACCATCTAAGCATTTTCCAGTGTGGGTCAATATCATGACTGGTTGTGTTTCAATTTTTAATAAGTAAATAGAAAGACCCAGGATTCTTTCATCCTAAAACTTGAAATACCCTGGTAGGGTAAGGTGGAGAGAGAATGCAGTGTATGTATCAAACTTGGATATTGGACATAAGCGCACTGGGTTAGCATCCTACTAGACCCTGGCACAAGGAAAACACTTAGGTGAACTATTCACATCAGCCGCATCAATGTCTGGAGTTCAACAGGTTTTCTTGCAGGCAGCAGGTCATCAGATTTCATGATAAACAAAGACTTTTGCTGTCTTACTTCTCCTTCAAAGAATCTGCCAATTCAGAGCCTTTAAGTCTCTGAAGAAACTCTCTATCAACAAAATCCCCATGTGAAGTCTGATGATGCACCTGTAATAACATGACTTCATTAGTGTTCTCCAAGAAGGTTTACCTCTCTAGGTGATGTAAGAGTTGACTTTGGATTTTAATAATTTGTGGTGGGGCTTTTTATGGATTTCAAGAGCAGCTGAGCTGCATTTTTTTTTTTTTTTTTTTAAGGGCTGTTCTCAGCCTTACCCACTGGTTTGGAAACTCTGGTCTACACATGGAATTGCACTAATTGGACTGGTATAAAGATGTTCAAGGTTACAGTTCACATTTATTTATTTTAAAAGTTCTTTTCTTGACTGCCAGTGCCTCCTCCACAACCAGACCTTTTGGCCCCTCTTCATCTGTAATAGCACTAAGAAGAGAATGTAGTTTAACTACTCTGCTTATTGTGAGCTTGAAGTGGAATGTCAAACTACACAGAAAGATAGGGTGCAACAAAAAAATCTTTTACCAAAGAATGCTGTGTATGATGTTTATGTGAAATCTATTTAATTATTTTTTCTGTCGGTCCTCTGCATGTATTCTGAGCTAACATTCATCACTGATGATAGTTTATTCCTCTGAAATAAATGGTGAGCTCTCAACTTCGGTATAGGAATACCAAAGGACAAATTCTGTAATAATTGGAATGCACTCCAGAAGGGTAGCCATACTAGTCTGTATGTAGCAAAACCAAAAACAGTCCTGTGGCACCTTAAAGCCTAACAAATTGCTTTGGGCATAAGCTTTCAAGGGCTGCAGCCCATTTCATCAGATGCATGAAGTGGAAACTACAGTTAGGAAGTATATATACACTTGCAAGTGTAAGAAACATACAAAGGGAAGGGTAAGAGCTAACAAAGCCAATTCAGTTAGGGTAGACGAGGTCCATTCACAACAGCTGATTAGAAAGTGAGACTGTGTGAGCAGGGACAATTCCTTTTTGTAAGGATAACCATTCCAAGTCCCTATTCAGCTCCATTCTGATTGTGTCACGTTTGCATATGAGTTCCAGCTCTGCAGTGCCATGATGAAGTCTGTTTTTGAAGTTCTTTCTCACCCTTGCAAGTGTATATACACTTCCTAACTGCGGTTTCCATGTTCATACATCTCACAAAGCAACCCACAAAAGCTTATGCCCAAAAGAATTTGTTAGTCTTTAAGGTGCCCCAGGACTTTGATTGTTTTTGCTATAGTAATTGTAAATTTGGAGTATGTCCATGGAATAACTCTCAATGGAATTGTCAAAGGCAGAATTTGGGCTTTTGTGGTTAGTCAACAGGGATGAGCTTTTACAGGCTACATGTGTAAACAGTGACTCATTCTAAGGAAACAATGTAAATGAAACCCTATCTCAAAGAAAAATGAAAGCTGACTACAATGAAAAAGAGGTGATCATCTCTGTGTGCCTGAGGTAGCAAGAGGAAAACTGAACACACTTCTGTTTTCAGATAACTTAGATACTTAGTATATGTTTGATCCTTCTCTAAAAAAGAGACTTTATGTAGACTGGAGTTAGTGTACAAAATACATGACATCTAACTCCATCAGCTCATTGACACTGAGAGTTGATGACACTCTACTGGCTTCAAAATTCCTAAAAAAAACCTGGAAATAGTTGTATGGAGAAGAGAAGGTAGAAGACTTTCTCAGTTCTTAATGCCCAACTTTGCTTTACTCCCTGTGACCATTTTCTAACAAAGTAACTACCTGAAACATAGGAAGTAATATATAGCAGCATAACTATACTGTCCAATATAATAGAAATGAGGTAAAAATAAATACATCTGTGGGAGAAGCCAAACTCCAATTGCTTAATGAGACTAAATCAGGGGGCCTTAACAACGTCCATCCAATAATATTAAAGGCACTGGCATGTAAAATTTTAATTTTTTAAAATTAAATCTGGAAGCTAAGGGATTGTACTGTATGACTGGAAAATGGCTAATGTAGTTCCAATTATTAAGAGGGTGGGGAGAGGGGGGTCCAATTAACTACAGGCCTATTATTTTGATCTCAGTAGTATGTAAGGTCTTGGGTTTAAAAAAGAGAGAGTGAAAGGGAGAGAGAGAGAAGAGAAAGGAGTTAAGTATATCAATGATTTTGGTAGTTGGGATAAAAATACAACATGGCTTTACAAAAGATGGATGATGCCAGACCAACCTGATATCCTTTTTTGGGAAGATAACAGAGGGCAAAGGGAAAGAAGTAGATCTAATTTACCTAAATTTTAGCATATGGTTCCACATGGGGAATTACTGATTAATATGGAAAAGATGGGGTTTAATAGGAAAATCAAGGGGTGGATAAGAAACTGGTTAAATGGGAGACTACAAGGGTTATACCGAAAGGTGAACTGTCAGGCTGGAGAAAGGTTATTAGTGATGTTCCTCAGGGACTGGTCTTGGGACCAGTCTTATTTAACATTTTTATTACTGACCTTGGCACAAAAAGTAGAAATGTCCTAACAGTCTGTGAATAACACGGAGGTGCAAGCTATTGCCAATGCAAGGACTAGACTATCATACAGGAAGATCTGGATAACCTTGTTAACTGGAATAAAGGAATGCAATGCAGTGCAATAGTGGAAAGTGCAAGGTCATGCATTTAGGGACTAATAAGAATTTTTCCTATGAGCTGGGAAATCATCATCCGGAAGGAACAGAGGAGGAGAAGAAACGGGCATTCTGATTGATCACAGGATGACTATGAGTTACCAAAATGATGTGACTGTGAAAAAAAGCAAATGCCATTCTAGGATGCATCAGACAAGGCATTTCCAGTAAAAATAAGGTGTTAGTATCATTATACAAGGCACTGGTGAGTCCTCATCTTGAATACTGCATGCAGTTTAAGTATCCCATCTTCTGTGGGTGAGAGACAAGCTTTTGAACCACACAGAGCTCTTCTGTGTGGCTCAAAAGCACTCCCTCCATCTCAGCCCCATAGAAGTTGGTCCACTAAAAGATGTCACCTGACAGTTTGTCTGTCTAACATCCTGGGACCAACATGACCAATATTACTTTCCCAAACTTAAATAGTTCAGCCTGAACACCCACACTGGGTATCTGCCTTGCTGATTTTTTTTTTAAATTTTTTTTTTTTTTAATTTTCAGTTACAATGGCTTGACTGTTTCAGACAGCAAAATTAAGGGAAAAAATGTTTTGTAGCCCTGCTTAACAAGAAAAAAAAAATCTTACTACCTTTCTTAGGAAACCTCTAGCATATCCATTCTTTGAAGCAAAGACTTGAAATCAGGCAGAGCTATGACTTTTTCTGTCTCTGACAGTTTATCCCAAACCACCCAATTTATGAGCATCTTGGAAGAATGTCAGTTCATAGATGCTTAGTTAAAACTTACTAGAGTTTTCAGAGAATTAGCTACTAAATATCACCTATGTTGAGAATGCTTCAGCTAAGAGATAGAGTTCAGCAGAATTTTACCTTCCTTCCAAAAGAATTATCATAAATAATTATTACAGAATTATGGCTGTGATCTTTCCATGTCTGTGATCTGCAGATTCTACATGTTGCAGTTTAAACTAAGATCTTCTCTTCACAATGTGGATATATAGATATAATAATGTCAACAGATAAAAGTGAGGCACAGGTGATTTTGAGACACTTTGCTCCATAACTCCTCTCTCCCCTCATTCTCCAGTATGTAATTTTATACCTACTGAAAGAAACAAAACAAAAAAAGTAGACCAAAGAAAATTATTGTACATTGTGCCATTCCCCTCTGCAATCTGGATTGGTGTGTGGTTGTCACCACAATCCCTCACTCTTGGAGCCTGTCTTGCACTTGCTCCATTGTGTGCACCCCCACTCCTGGGTCAGCCAGCACACAGCTTCCTGCAAGCATGCGACCCTTAACTTAGTGAGCGAGTGCTTCTGGCTAGTCACTCATGTGATTATGTAATAGAATGACTCCAGCTCCCAGGAGATGCAACCCTAGGAACTTTGATCTTGCAGTGTTCAGTGCTGTCCACTGAACAATGCAAGCTTATGATTAATTCATCAACTTATTGAAGATATCAACGTGCACACACTAAACCACACACACTGCTTTAGATGACACAAACAAATGTATCACGTATAGAAAGATTTTAAGTGATTATAAATCAGAAGAATGTCAGATTTGATCAGGATAAAACAAAAGCACATCACATTCTAAACTAAGCTTCATACTTTCAGTAACCCTATACAGTCAGATAATGCTCATCCCACACTGGCTGACTCCTACAGCTAGGCCTTCCCCCTGCATACAGTGCTTCGGTTTGTTTGATGTTGTTCTGTAGATGAGCAAAACATCTTTTCTTTTAACATATTTCTTCACAGCTCCTCCCCCTTGGGGTCAGATGACAGACAGTATCTGGAATGGCTTCCTCCCCTTAAGTCAGTGAGCATCCCCATATTGATACTTAGGCTAGTCTCTTGTTCTTGGATAACTGGGTTGTTTTATGCATGTCTTAGTGAGGCACGACCTTCCTCTCTGCTTTTGAAGGATTTTGGTTAGGTCTGCCTCAGGTCATTTGGGAATATTGCATACCAGAACTTTCAAACCATATATATGACATTGTGATAAACATACGTGATAAGGTCAGGCCAAAAGGCTAGAAAGGAGTACTTGAGGGCAGATATGTCAGCCTTCGAATGGTAAAGGCCCTTTTTTCCTGCAGTCAGAGGAGAGGGTATTGCAGGTTAATTGGAAATGCCTGAGGCTAATCAGACTACTTCAAGGCTATTAAAACCCCACCTCTGCTATAGGAAAGCTACTTCCCCAGAACAGTAGAAAGCATTTCATCCCAGATGGGAAGCAGAAAAGAGGAAAATTCTTGCACCAGCCTGGGGCATGGCTGAGGACTGCTTTGACCTCAAAGGAACACCACCATGCCTACAACTTTGCTGAAGAAGCAGAGAAGCCAAGAACAGGTTTCCTGGAGTCTGTGTGTAATAGACATACTAACACATACCACCCCAACCATAGAATAGAAGGATGTTCTACCTGATTTGACTAAGGCCCAACCTTTGACATTCTGGCACAGAGGTGCTGAGAGGGAAGTAAAGGACTCATCCAGGGTGAGACAGATTTATTTCAGTCCTGTTGTGCTAGGGGAGACAGTTGGAATTCAGGCAAAACTGAGGGGGAGCTTTGCCACACATACTAGTGTAAAGAATGTGAAGTTAGAATCAGGTTCAAAATGAGCAGCAATCCTTTGATTCAAGTCCACCTGATTATATTCTAAGCCACATATGCTCACACTTAGCTTGACTCTTGCCTGTTACACTGTTGGATACTGAGAGTAGTGCCACTGAATTCAGTGCAGTTTCTGCTATTTACATGAGGGCAAACATAATTAAAATCAGTATTTTAATATTCCCATTAGCACAGCAAAGATTCCCATTAGCACAGCTATGGGTCAGGGAACTGGATTCACTCTTGGATTCCATATCACTGGCATTTTAAATTTTATTCACATTTAAGAATGCTATTGGTGACATCAGCCCCAGAAAGAACCCAACCTGCTCTATGGATGCCAGGTGTACAGTGAGGGCAGTTAGAATATATCATCTTACTTGTGAACTTATAATGACATGGAAATCATTGCAAGACAGTAGACTTGAAACTACAAACCAGTTTTACCCAATTACTTATCAGATTACAGTAATGATTGATTTGCTTGGAGTAGCACTTACTGTGCACTAAATTTTCCAGACTTTAAAGAAGAACAGCGTCTGCTATAAGAAACTCACAATGAAGGATGGTCGAGCAAGATGGAAACTGAATGGAAGAGACTTGGGGAAATTAGCTATGCAGAACATGGGAGCAATGTGAAGCTTGTTAAGCTATGATGAATAGGAAGAGGGCAGAGTTTTGAAGGTGATGAGTAAGTTAAAATGTGATGCAACAGTAAAAGGAAAGCCAGCAGATGAAAAGCTAGTCAGATTGTCAGGGGAAGGGTGGGATATGATTGAAAGCACATGTTTGTGCTATTAGTATATGAAGTAAAGACCCAAAATGAGGCACACAGAAAAATATAATAAAAACAGGTGTCAGAAATAATATGGGATACTTTCTTTAAATGTATAAAGTTTCTGTTTTAATGTTTTCATTTCTAATGACATAAAACTAAAGTAGTCACACTGTGTGAGAGAAGTAGAAAAATCTAAAATTCATAACAGTGGTAATGAAATATATTTGAAAATTCTTGGGAGGGGAAAGGTTATGAAATATTTTTTACACTTTGGTTTCTTGGAAGCTCAATTTTCTATTTTAATCATTCTGAGAAGTGCTTCTATTTTCAATTTTTTTCAGCAGTATAAACTACAGTATGTTTTTACTTAGTATACAAGCCTTCAAACAGTACATTAAAAAAATCCTTTAGGGCATGAAATGTTTATTCCTTCATTCTGCACTTTATTTATAAAAGAAAATTAAAAAGCAAGATGTGTTTGAAATTTTCTTTTTAATATTTGTTGAACTTGAAAGGAAAGAGGACAACTGTGCTATGGGATAGTGCTCTGAAATATTTCAAAGGAAATGTTCCTCTTCAAAGGGACCAATCTTCAAAAAAGCATTGGAAAGAGATTCTGTAACAAGTGTCTTAAATTTCTACTGGTTATTCCCCTTGGGAATATTTCACTAATGTAGGAAAGGATCAAATCTGCTGTAAAGATGTCATAACAGTATAATATTTTAGTGGTGGTTGTGTGGCTTACCTGAAATGAGTTGAATGTTTCAGTTAAATCTCATGACTGTGTCAACAGTACAACATATACTATCATAATTTGTTCTATTACATAACTCTCCTGGCAGTACCTGCTATAGGTTCTTTCTCCTTTACCATTCAGCTTTTTTTCACTCAGATTTCAGCAAAGGATGCTGATTGTGACAGTAAGAATTATGATGTGGCTCACGAAATCATAGAAGATTTGGTTGTAAGGGACATCAGGAGATCATTTCGTCCAGTGACTTTCAAATGATGGATTGGGACCCAGTACTGGGTTTCAGACCCTTGGGCTCTGTCTACATCTATTTTTTTTGGTTTGGACTTGCTAGTCTGAACTAATGAAGTCTGAAGTTAGTCTGAGCTAACCTCGGGCTAGTTTGGACTAACAGTGGCTGTTTAGTTCTAACTAGCCGCATGTCCTAGTTCAAACTAACTTTTTAGTTTGAACTAGGATGTGCAGCTAATTCGAATTAATAGCTTAGTTTGAAATCTCTAGTTTGAACTAAGCTTTAGTCTGTGGCTACACCGTGCCTAGTTCAAAATGAAGTTTGGACTAAGTGTTTAGTTCAGATTAACCAGGGGAATTTATTAGTTCAGAATAAGCATTGCCTAGTTCAAACTAAGAAATTTCTTAGTTCGATCTAGGCAAAGCCTAGTGTAGATGTGGGCTAAATTAGTCCAGACTAAATTTGCTTAGTCCAGACTAATTGACTAGTGTAGACACAGCCACAGGTACTGGGTTACAGCACCCCAGATACTTCTGCCAAAAGACTTGAATACATTGCTCGTAGATGTGATTATTGGGTCGTGGACATAAATGATTCTTTTTCAACTGGATCCTGAGAAAAAAGGTTTGAAAACCACTGATCTAGTCCAACTCTCTGCTCAAAGCAGGATCAGCCCCAAATAAATTATCCAAGACAGGGCTTTGTCAAGGCAGTCCTTAAAAACCTCTAAGGACAAAAATTCCATCACCTTCCCTGGTAACTGCATGACTCATTCCAGTGCTTCACCACTCTCCTAGTGAAAAAGTTTTTCCTAATACACAACTGAGATCTCCCTCTCTGTAACTTGAGAGCTTTGCTCCTTGTTCTGCTATCTGCTACCACTGAGAACAGCTTAGCTCCCTTCTCTTTGGAATGACCCTTCAGGTAGTTGAAGGTTGCTGTCAAATCCCCCTCTTTCTTCTCTTCTGCAGACTAAGGAAATCCAGTTGTCTCAGCATCTCCTTATAGATCATTTATCCTACCTCCCTAATCATTTTCATTGTCCTCCACTGGACTATCTCCAAATGCTGCCCCCCCCCCAACATGTGTGACCTGTCATACAATAGATGTGACTCTTAGGCCAAAAAGTTTCTCCAACCCTGGTTTATATCCATTCATGACAGTGTTTCATTCATGTGAGTTACTCTAGCAAGTCTCTATTATTCCTATCATATCATAATTCCTTGACTATGCCAGGACTTCCAATTTTTACTGCTTTTTTCCTAGGCTTCCTGAGTTTGTGAACAGCACCTATGATAACAAACTAATTGTTCTCAATAAGAATCAGGAGGCTGCACTTGTATGATCTTCCTTTGCTTCCTCACAGTATCTGACTTTCTCCACTTACCTCAGGGCTTAGGTATCCATCCTTCTGTGAACCTGATTTAAACCTCTCCTCACTAGGTTAGCAATTAATACTAGGGTTTAGTAATGAAGTGAAATAATTAAAATGAATCAAATTTAAAAAGCAACCAATAAGAAAATAATTAGGGAAACTTGCTGTACAGCGGCACCATCTATTTGATATCCAAGGAAGCATCAGAGAAACCAACAAGTGAAACATGAGCTCCCATTTGGAATGTGTCAGTGGGAATGAGCAAATGGTCCCCTCCAATGAAATTGGGTATGATGTGCTTTTACATGGGCCCATTCAGCTACTTAGGCTTCAATGGGGAGGATTAGGCTTCAGGAAGCTAATTACCTAGGCAGGTTGTGGAATCTCTATCACTGGAAGTTTTTAAGAGCAGGTTAGATAAGCACCTGTCCAGGATGGTTTAAGAGGGTACTTTGTCCTGCCATGAGTTCAGGGTATTGGACTCAATGACCTCTCATGATCCCTTCTGGTTTCTATGATTCTATACTTAGAGAGAGGCTCATCTATCAGAGACAGGCAGGGCTTCTATAAAAAGGCAAATAGAAACAGAAAAGGCATTAGGGAGAAAGTTGCAGAATTACTCCCTGGGAGCTGGGAGGTATGTTTAAGGAGCTATAGAGACAAGATGTCTAGCATTAATCCCTGAGAGGAGGGAGTGAAGAGGCTGACAAGCTCAATGGAGTTGGGGAGGTCAGGAGATAGGGAAGTGGCTCAGGAAAAAGCAATAGAGGGCAGGGAACAGTTGTGTAAAGGTCTCTGTGCTGGAACCTTGAACAGAATGTGGACCCTAGGTCCTCTGCCAGCAACTGCAGGTATGGCACAGAGACAGTGAAGCAGAGGGCTGTCTGAGTCTGTTTTATCTATCCCTCTGACCCCCACCCCCATCTCGCCACACACAGGCATATTCCTCCCTAGACTAGTGTAACCCATGTGCCTAAATAGGTGCAATCTCTTTTAGGGATCCTTATGACTGGGTTACGTTGCTGGGCAGATTTTGCAGCCCAGAAACCAGAAACTTCTGGTAAGAGGATGAGGGAACACACTGAGCATGCTCCACAAGTTTTATTGTTGAGCTGGAAGTGCATGCCCAGGGAGAAGCCTGAGAGGAGCAGCCTGAAGAGGAGCAAACAGTGAGCTGCAGAGGACATCTGCTAAGGGACTTGGTGAAAGGAGCTGAGCAGGAGTGGACTGCAGGATGTTTTCTCCCGGCTTTCAACTGCTTTGCAGGGGAGTTGTCTGCAGTGGAACTGCGAGTTGGATGGCCAGTGACTTGATTGCATGGTGTTGGCTGCACAGGAGGAAGAAAGGACTGCATGGCATCTGCCTGAAGATTCCTGCAGCTAGAGAGGATGAGGATTGCTTTCGTTCTGCAGTCAAGCCCCAAGGACTTAAAAGACTGGAACTGAGATAAGGGTGACTCCACCTGAACTTTGGGACTCTTGGGTTTCTTACTGTTTTGTTTAAATGTATTATGGTTCTTTAGGATAAGGTGTGTTTAGTTAGTTAATAAAGTTCATTGTTACTTTTCTGTTGAGTAATAGTTTAATGTAGGATGGAAACTCTGAGCAGTCCTTGCTGTGAGTCCTTTTAACAACTGGATCCTGGCTCTCCAGTTGCTTTCATCAGGGGTTTTCTCTGTGAGGCACTGGAGAGGGGCAATTGAATGAATTTGAGCCCACCCTAGCAGGTTACACTAGCAGAAGGGCTGAGTCATAAAGAAGATGTTGCTGCTCTTGAGAATGAGTGAGAGGCTGGAAGGGAGAAACTGATGATGTAATTGCTGGAAGGGGTATCAGCGTGACAGAGCTAATTGCCTGGGGGTGGCAGCATCCAGTAGTGAGTAGAGCAACCCTGTCATGCTATATGCAAATTGAGGTCACCTATATTCAAGAGAGCTGACTGAGCCCAACGAGAAACTGCAGGATTCTGAGTGTTACTGGTGCTCAGAGAAGCTGAATGGAAAGGACTCATCCCTATCTCAGAGTTAAGATAAAAATGGTGAAATTTCATTTTAGAGATTGTATTTGCCCTTCTATTTCTTTAATGTAAATAACAGTGGGTTACTTAATGCAGGTATCTATGTGCCACAGCACATGGTCATTAGAAACCTTTCTGCCCTAGCCTTCCCTACAGGGTCAGTTGCCAGCACTCCCCCTTGGTCCGATGTTCTGGCTGTGACATGTAGGTGGCATTTACCCTGCCCCTTTTCATCCCCTTCTTTCCACTGACTCTGAGAAGCAGGGACAGAGGGAAAAAATGGAATGCATATGAACAGCCCATCTCAAAGAAGGGCATTTACAGGAAAGTAACCCTCTGTTCTTTTTCAGGCACTGCTTATATTCATTCTAATGCAGGTGACTTACAAACCTTGCATAGCATGGTGGGCAGAGTTATAATTTCCCAACCTGTATTATTGCTCTGCTGAAGGCCACAGCATCCCTAGTCTGTTGAACGATGACATGGTCCTAAGTGCATATCTTCACCTTGCACTAGCTGGCTGCTTTGCAGATCTCCAGGATGGGTACCTGTGCCACGAAAGCCATCAAGGATGCTTGTGCTCAGTTTGAATATGCCTTCATTGCAACTGGCAGGGCACTTTGGTGCAATAATAACAGTCCTTGATGCAACTCGTTATCCATGAAGAGATGCACTGTGATGTCACCACTTGGCCTCTTGTATATTCAGCAACCATGACAAAGAGTTTGGTTAGTTTCCAGAATGGGCTAGTGCTTTTGATGTAGCTAGGAAGGAACTTCTAACATTCAGGGTATGCTACTTCCTTTGAGTCTGTTATACATGGCTCAGGGAAGAATTCCTGATTGATGTGGAAGGAGATCACCTTTGGTAGAAATGCTGGGTGTGGTCTGAGCTGAACTTTGTCCTTATGGAGCACTGTGTATGGTGGTTCCCAGGACAGGGATCTGAGTTCGGGCACTCTCCGTGTTGAAGCAATGGCCACCAGGAATGCCATCTTACAGGACAGGAGTAGCAGGGTGCATGAGTCTACGGGTTCAACGGAGGGCTTAGTTAGCCCATTGAGATCCAGGTTTAGGTCCCATTGTTGGACCAGGTCACAGATCTGATGGAAGAGTCTCTCTATTTCCTTAAGAAATCTGGATGTCATGGGGTGCAAGAAGGGTGTGATCCCTTGGTAGGAGTTATGGAAGGCAGAAATTGCTGCCAAATGGACTCTGAGGGAGGCCAAGGCCAGTCCCCTTTTTAGGAGGAGGAGGTAGTCCAGAATTTATTGTATTGGCATGCTTCCTGGATGGATTCCCCTGGCTATTGCCCATGAGCTGAAACACCCCCCACTTAGCCTTGTTAGCTTGCCTTTGTGGATTGCTTCTGCTACTGACCAGGATCTGTTGGATGTTCTGGGAGCATGATCTCTCTCCTGGGTTCACCCATGGAGTTTGCAGGCTGTCAGGTGTAGGGACTTCAGGACTAGGTGTAGGCTCCCCTTGTCCTGGCTTGGAAGACCCCCTTGGCAGGGGCTAACATTATTTGGTGGGCCCCAGAACCATCCTAAATTTCTGGGCCCCCTTCACCCACCCCAGCTGCTGCCCCCCCAAATGCCTACCTCCCACCCCAGCTAATGCACCACCACCCAAGCTACTGCCCCTGGCCCCCATCTCACTGCTGGTCCCCTGAACCTTTCCTTAACCCCTGCTGAACCCCTGTCTCATAGCTGGTCCCCTATCCCTTCCCCCATGCCCCCACTGTGCTGTGCCATCTTCCCCTGCTGCCCTGGGCCGACCACTTTCCCCACACCCTTTCCCCACGGGTCTGGCTCACCTGTCCCTGAATGCCCCCTTCCAGGGCCCCCTTACTGACCTATATGTGGAGTGGCCCCAGCCTGAACTAACCCCCCCCTCAAGGCTCCTCTGACTGAACACACTCAGAGGTTCTGAGCATGCTCTGACAGAATGGGCTCAGGGTGGAAGCTCCTTGTCCTGCCACAACATACCAGAATGGTGTTCTGGAGCCTACTGTTTCTTCTTCGAGTGCTGCTCCTGGGCATTCCTTAGTAGGTGTCTGCACGCCTCGTGCACAGCACGCTGGAAACTTTTCCCCCAGAGTACCCGTAGGGTCGGCTGTAGCGCCCCCTGGAGTGGCGCCGCCACCACTGCCTATATAGCCACCAGCCGACCCGTCCCTCCTCAGTTCCTTCTTACCGCCCTGTCGGTCGCTAGAACATTCCCTGGCTTTGTGCAGTGCTGCACGTGGCCGTTTCTGTGCTTTGGAGTACCCGAATCAGTTAGTTGTTAGTTAGTTGTTAGTTTACATAGCGTAGGTTAGTTAGTTAGTTCAAGCCGGCCCCGGGCCTGGGGTCGGGCTATGCCGGGCTTTAAAACCTGTGGGCGTTGCAAAAAGCCCATGCCCGTAGATGACCCGCACAGCGATTGTCTTCTGTGCTTGGGCGAAGCCCACCTCACCGAGAGGTGTAAAATCTGTCAGAGCTTCAAGCCAAGGACTCAAAAGGACAGGGTTCAGCGCCTTAAGCTGCACCTCATGGAGGAGGCTCTTCGCCCGGCCCCCGGTGATTCGGGGTCCAGCACGGCACCGTCGGTGAGGAGCGCACCAGCATCCTCGGCAACGTCTGCGGCACCGAAGCCGGCTCGCCCCAAGTCTCTGAAGGAGCCCCGGCGCCGCTCCTCTTCCCCGGTACCGCCAAAGAAGAAGCGGCTGGGTAGGGGGCGATCACCGCACCGAGCGGCGGTGCAGCAGGGAGACAGCCAGAGCCATGTCGGCCGGCCTATCTCCGTATCCCCGACTTCGGTACGCGACCCTTCGGAGGCACAGTTTAGTCCGGGCTCGACCTCCTCGCCTACCTGGGACATTTTAGAGGAGGACTTGATCCTGCCCACAACGCTGGAGGCCTTTGCAGCCGCGCAGGAGCTATCGGTGCAGTCGGCGCCGCCGGCTCCAGCAGCGACACCGGTACCGCGCTCGGCACCGTCCCGGGGGAAACCAACCCCCCTTGTAGCAGGTCGAGGTCGAAGCCCAGTGCCACTTCGTGAGCATCGGCACCGCTCTCCGGTACCGCCAACGGTGGTAGCAGCAGCTGGGGCTCCCCGGTTCCGCTCCCTGGTGTCTCATCGGCACCGTGAGTCACCTTGTCAGCACTGTGACTGCAGCGATGAGGGTCGGTGCCGGTCTCCGGTGCCGTCATCATCGGCACCGCCGTGGTCCCCTCGTTCCGGCTCTTCGTCAAGTTCGGCGGAGGAGTCGGTACCGCGTCGACCTCAGAAGACCTCGACGTCGCAGCCTCAGTCGGCGCCGATGGTACCGCCTTTCCACCCTCAGTGGTCGGGTTGGCAGTGGCCATTTTGGACCCCTTGGGCCGTCCAGGGACTGGGTGTGACCTCAGGACCCCTCATTCCCAGTTCGCAGGCTAGGCATCCTCCATCGGCCGCGCTCGGCGCCCCTCCCCCCCTCGGTACCGGGGAGGTGTCGGAGGTGGAGTCCTTGCGGGACAAGCCGGATAGAGAGAGCCTGGCCACTGGTGACCGTAGTGTGGCATCTGGAGCTCCGTTTAAGGATCCAGATCTTGAAGAATCTTCTTCTTCGCCCCCTGATGAGGCGGTGGCGGGAGCCAAGCTGATGGTGATCCCGGATGATGCTAGGGCCCATCAGGAGCTGCTTCGTCGGGTGGCTAGCGGGCTGAATATGCAGGCCGAGGAAATTACGGAGGACACGGACCCTATGGTGGACATTTTGCTCCCAGAGGCCCCGGGCCGTGTGGCCCTGCCCTTTATCAAGACTGTGCATAACACGACTAAGGCGCTGTGGCACACACCGGCTTCGATCCCCCCTACGGCCAAGCGCGCCGAACGAAAGTACTTTGTGCCCTCTAAGGGTTATGAACACTTTTATTCACACCCCACTCCCAGCTCTTTAGTTGTGGCGGCGGCAAATGAGCGTGAGAGACAAGGTCGCCCGGGGTCAACCCCTAAGTCTAAGGACTATAAAAGACTGGACCTGTTTGGCCGTAAGGTCTATTCTACAGGGGGGCTGCAGCTGAGGATAGCGAATCAGCAGGCTATTCTCAGCCGCTACATCTTTAATGCTTGGTCGGCTATGGAGCGTTTCAGTGACTCTGTGGAGCAGGACTCCAGAGCGGCTTTTTCGGCATCTATCCAAGAGGGTAAAGTTGTGTCTAAGGCCCTGCTGCAATCAGCCTTAGACGCAGCTGACGCTGCGGCCCGCTCCATGGCCACAGGGGTGACGATGCGGCGTAGCTCATGGCTGCAGGCGTCGGGGCTGCCCTTAGAGGTCCAGACCACGATCCAGGACTTACCTTTTGAAGGACCTGAACTATTTTCGCAACAAACAGATGCCCGTCTGCAGACGTTAAAGGATTCTAGGGCGCTGGTTAAGTCCTTAGGTCTCCACACTCCGGCGAGCCAAAGGAAGCAGTTCAAGCCGCCCCCCCTCCCCCGCGGCCCTACTTCCGCCGCCAGGACGACGATAGGCGAAGGGGCAAAGGGCCCCGTCGACAGGCTGGACGCCACCCCAGCGGGCAAGGATCTTCGCGTCCGCTGGCAGGCAGCAAAAAGACCTTTTGAGGGTCAACACGAGGGCGGTTTATCAAAGGCCAAAGATCCAGAGGCTCCCATATTCAGCAACAGACTCTCCCCTTACGCGCCACATTGGCGCAAGATCACAAAAGACCGCTGGGTTCTCAGAATGGTTCAGGAGGGCTATTCCCTCCAGTTTTCTTCGTTACCCCCGCCGGCCCCTCCTATGCTGCGTGGTGCCCTGCGGGACCAGGCCCACCAGCACGCACTGCGGGAGGAGGTGCAGGTTTTACTTCAAAAAGGGGCAGTGGAGGAGGTGCCGCTGCCCTGCAGGGGCAAGGGTTTTTATTCGCGATATTTCCTTGTTCCCAAAGCGAAAGGGGGCCTGCGGCCGATTTTAGATCTGAGGCGGCTCAACCGGTTCCTTCGCAAGATTCGGTTCCGGATGGTGTCCCTCTCATCAATTGTTCCCTCTCTGGATCCGGGCGATTGGTACGCCGCCCTCGATTTGCAGGATGCGTATTTTCACATCGCAATACATCCCCGGCACAGGAAGTTCCTGCGCTTCATTGTGGGGCGGACGCACCTACAGTTCGCCGTGCTCCTGTTCGGCCTTTCCGCAGCTCTGCAGGTATTCACAAAGTGTCTGGCAGTGGTGGTGGCACATCTCAGGAAACAAGGGGTCACCCTGTTTCCATATCTGGATGACTGGCTGATCGTGGGGAAGTCGCGGTGAGAGGTGCTCTCCCACATAAACCTGACTTAATATGTCTTTGTTCGCTTAGGGTTGTTGATAAATGTCCAAAAGTCGACATTGGTTCCCGCGCAGCGAATAGAGTTTATAGGAGCGGTCCTCGATTCCACGTCTGTAAGGGCGAGCCTCCCGACCAACCGGTTTCAGACTATCAGACAGACGGTGGATGCTCTGGTGAGGTTTCCCAGGGTATCAGTGCGAGAATGCCTTCGCTTACTGGGTCTCATGGCGGCTTGCACTTTTGTAGTCCCCTTCGCCCGTTTACGGATGAGGCTGCTCCAACTGTGGTTAGCGACGGTGTTCCGCCCGGTGCGGGACACTTTGGACGCTATGCTCACCGTGCCGGCATCGGTGCTGGAGACCCTGCATTGGTGGTCCTGCGAAGCCAATTTATGCTCAGGGGTTCCGTTCAGCCTTCCTCAGCCATCACTGCATTTGACAACGGATGCATCAGATATCGGCTGGGGTGCGCATCTCGGTGACCTCAGAACACAGGGCCTGTGGGGGGTCGCGGACTCCGCACTACATATCAACATAAAGGAGCTCAGAGCAGTCCGGCTCGCATGCGAGGTATTTCGAGAACACCTCCGGGGCCAGACGGTGTCAGTTCGTACCGACAACACCACCGCAATGTATTATATCAACAAGCAAGGTGGCACGCACTCGCCTCTCCTTTGTCAGGAAGCCATGAGGCTCTGGGAGTTTTGTGTTCGCCACAAGATCCAGCCAGTGGCATCGTATATCCCTGGCCTCCGGAACTGCTTAGCAGACAGTCTCAGCCGGAAGTTCATGGCCCACGAGTGGTCGCTCCACCCGGAGGTGGCGGAGTCAATCTTCCGGAGGTGGGGTTATCCCCGTCTAGACCTCTTCGCCTCTATGGTCAACACAAAGTGCCGGAGCTTCTGCTCTTTCCGGGGACGCAGCCCCGGATCGGAGGCGGATGCTTTCGAGATTCACTGGGGGGGGGGGAGAGGTCTCCTGTACGCGTTCCCTCCGACACCATTAGTGGCCAAGGCGCTGTGGAAGATAAAGATGGACAAGGCACAGGTCATCTTGGTTGCTCCAGCGTGGCCCAGGCAGCATTGGTTTTCGACCCTGATGCGGTGGTCCAGCCGCAGGCCGATCCGGTTGCCACTCAGACCAGACTTATTGTCCCAGGACAGCGGGAGGCTTCTCCACCCCAACCTGGAGGCCCTACACCTCCACGCATGGTGCCTTCGTGGCTGACGGACAGCGAGCAGATGTGCTCCTCCCCAGTACGGGCCGTGTTGTGTGGTAGTAGGAAACCTGCCACGAGAACTACATATGCCGCTAAATGGCTCAGGTTTGTGCGGTCGGCCTCGGCCAATGGGGAGGATCCAGAGTCGGTCTCGGTTCACTGCTTACTAGACTATTTATGGTATTTGAAGTCCAGTGGACTAGCGTTATCGTCCCTGAGGGTCCACCTGGTGGCAATTGCAGCGTTTCACCCCGGTCCTGGGGGTAGCTCGCTGTTCACGGTGCCTATGGTGAAAAGGTTCCTGGTGGGGCTTTCTAAGCTATACCCGACTATAAAAGCACCCACGGTCCAGTGGGACCTAAATGCGGTACTGGTAAGACTTACTGGACCCCCTTTTGAACCACTGGCGACTTGCTCCCTCCTGTACATGTCATGGAAGGTCGCGTTTTTGGTGGCTATCACGTCAGCCCGGAGAGTGTCCGAGCTGCGAGCATTGGTGGTGGATCCACCGTATACCCAGTTTTTTAAGGACAAGGTGCAGCTACGCCTGCATCCATCCTTCAGACCTAAAGTGGTGTCACACTTTCACATGAACCAGGACATTTCCCTGCCTGTCTTCTACCCAAAGCCCCATGCATCAGAAGAGGAGAGGCGTCTCCACTCCCTGGATGTGCGCAGAGCACTAGCCTTCTATGTGGAACAGACAAAGCCGTTCCGCAAGACCCCCCAGCTTTTTGTGGCAGTAGCGGACAATAAAAAAGGCCAACCGGTATCTACTCAGAGGATAGCCTCCTGGATTTCAGCCTGCATCAAAGAGTGCTACAAGCTGGGGGGTAAGCACCTGCCAAGGGTAACAGCTCATTCAACTAGGGCCCAGGCAGCTTCCGCAGCGTTCCTCGCCGGTGTCCCGACTATCGATATATGCAAGGCGGCAACGTGGTCCACCCCACATACCTTCGCGCAGCATTATGCCATCACCCAGCAAGCGCAGCAGGACGCAGCAGTGGGCAGAGCAGTGCTGCAGTCAGTCTCTCTGTGATGTCTCCCACCTCCAAGGTAAGGCTAGATACTCACCTACTAAGGAATGGCCAGGAGCAGCACTCGAAGAAGAAGAAGAGGTTACTTACCGGTAACTGGTGTTCTTCGAGACGTGTGCTCCTGGCCATTCCAATCCCTCCCACCTCCCCTCAGACATTGGATAGAAGGAACTGAGGAGGGACGGGTTGGCTGGTGGCTATATAGGCAGTGGTGGCGGCGCCACTCCAGGGGGCGCTACAGCCGACCCTACGGGTACTCTGGGGGAAAAGTTTCCGGCGTGCCGTGCACGAGGCGTGCAGACACCTACTAAGGAATGGCCAGGAGCACACGTCTCGAAGAACACCGGTTACCGGTAAGTAACCTCTTCTTTCAGGGGCTCAGTGTTCAACGGGCCCTTAAAAATAGAAAATGGAGCCAGAACACTGCATTCTGGTGCCCACTATTTTAAAATGGTAGGCCCCAGAACACAGTGTTCCAGCTCCATTTTCCATTTTTAGGGGGCCCAGAACACTGAGCCCCTAAAAATAGTGGGCCCTGGAAAGCTATTCCACCACGTTCTGGCTTACTTTAACCCCTTCTCCTTGGATGGGAGTGCCCTGGGAGGGAATACCAAGAGTTCAAGGAGCATGCTGAACCAGAGTTGGTGAGGCCAAGCTGGGGCTATCATAGTAACCCTTGCCCTGCCCATCTTGATCTTTAGCAGAACCCTGTGGATCAGTGGGATTGGAGGGAAGGTGTAGAGGAGGGAACCAATGTTCCCTCTAAGGGGCTGACGCAGCTGAGCAACATGTGTTTGTTGCTGTGTGGGGCCCCCACGTGGGCCTGATCCTGCCCCCCGAACTCCGCTCCCCACCCAGCCTCACCAGCGGACCAGAGCAGAGCTTGGCCTACTCCCAGCCAGCTGCGCCTCCCTGGAGGTGGAGGGGGCTGGCGCTGAGCTGTGGCATGCGGGGTCGGGATGCTAGAGTGGCCCGCCCCGCTCCCAAAGAGTTTTGGCTGCTTCACCCCTGGCCCCCCTAGGCCATGGAGTAGGCCCATTCAGACCCATGGCGGGGCAGGAGCGGAGTGCCTGAAACTCTTTGGAAGCAGGGCAGGCTGCTCCAGCACCGTGACCCTGCACTCTGCAGCTCAGAGCCAGTCCTCTTCACCCCCAGGGACTTGCGGCTGGCTGGGGGGTAGGCTGGGCTGGCTGCTCCACCCTGCTGCAGTGAGGCCAGGCCCACGGCCGCTCCTCCAGCCAGGGGAATGCTCACTAAGCAGGAGTTTCAAAAACTCCCAGGTCAGACTCATTATCTGGGCAGGGACTGCAGATGCTGGCTGTGCGTGGCCAGCAGCCTTCCCTGTGCCAGGCAATCCCAGGGGCTGCGTGGCCACGCAGCTTGGAGGGAACATTGGAAGGGACCCTCCCAGCTGATGAGGAATGCATCTGATAGGGAGCCCTTCTCCCTTACCCTGAGGGAGCAGTATAGGTTGCATTTGTGGTTCACATTGCTCACAGATAGGTCTATCTCAGGCTGTTTTCACTCCTGAAAGAGAGGAGTCACCACCTCTGAGGATAGGGACCACTTGTGCTGAGGCAGGAATTTCTTGCTGAGTCTATCATGATCGTTCCTTGCTTCTGGTAGGTGAGATGCCACTAGGTGGAACTTGTTCTTTAAGGCCAGCTCCCAAAGGAGGACTGCCTCAGGGCAGCTGACTGTGCTTCCCCTTGGCGGTTGAGGTAAAACATCACCACCAAAGTCATACATAAAGACTTGTATTGTCCTGCCCCTGAACTTATTGAGGAAGACCTTGCAGGCCAGGTAGATTGCCCTCACATCCTTTACATTTATGTGTAGGGGTATTTCCTCCACTGATCACATACTCTGGTTGCTGAGACAGTAACTGATGTGTGCCCCCCCCCCAGATCTGAGGCATCCAACATTAGGGTTGCCAAAGGGTTCTGAGTCTGTAAGGGGTGCCCTTCCCGAGCAAAATGTGGCCTCTATCAGATTGTGAGGGACCTCAGGACTTCCCCTGGGATGGTGACCACCCAACCTAGATGGTACACTTCCATTAGTCAAGCCTGTAAGCTCTTCATGTGGAGGTGGGCCAACCGTATGACATAAGTGGAGGTAGCCCAGCAATTGGAGGAACTGCCTCACTGTGGTTGTAGGAAGCTGTATAGGTCTGAAATGACGGTAGACATTGATTGAAAACTGGAGAGTAGCAGGGAGGCCCTAGCCCACCTTGAGTCCAGGTGAGACCCAATGAATCCTATGACCTGAGTAGGCTCTAATTTTTGATTTTGCCAGGTTCAGGAGAAGGCCTAGCTTGTTGTGCAGCCTTTGAGTGGTGTGGACACGGTGCTGAACCTAATCCTTGGACATGTCTCTGATGAGCCAGTCATCCACATAGGGAAAGATCTGGACACCCCTTTTTCTTAGGTGGGCCACTACTACTGCCATGCACTTTGTGAAAACTCTTGGGGCCAAGGAGAGTCCAAAGGGTAGGGCAGCAAACTGAAAATGATTGTCTCCTGTTAGGAAATGTAGGTGATTTCTGGATCTGGGTCTGATTGCAATGCATTTATTTTCATCCCATTCTGTAAGTTCCCCCATCTTCAAAGCATTTGACACAGTGGGATTTTCTACCACAAAAGCTCATGCAATAAATAAATGTGTTAGCCTTTAAGTGCCACAGGACTCCTTCCTTCTTTTGCTGAACTAGACTAACATGGCTGCCCCTTTGGAACTTGGTAAGAGGGGTAGCTATGTTAGTCTAGTTCAGCAATACTAACAAGGAGTCCTGAAAGCTCACATAATAAATAAATTTATTATTGAAAAGTGCCACAGAACTAGTACAAATGCCTAATGTAGCACTGGACTGGACTAGTGTGATGCATGGTTTACAATATGTGACTTACTCCAGCCTGACTTGATTGCTGACCATGGAAGTACATGGGCAAGGTAGAGGCGGCCTTTGGCAATTGGGGTCCCTAGGTGAAGGCCCTTTATGGGGCCCCCTGTGGACCCCCAATGCCACCCTCATTGGGCCTCTGGGGCCCCGTTGCCATCCTAACTGCCCCCCCCATGGGGCTGCGGGGGAGAAGCAGGGACCATGGGCCACCAGGTCCAAAAGCTTTGTCACTTGCCAGCCAGTGTACTGGCCAGACTGGACTCTCTCCAGTGGGGGCAGAGCAGTGCTCCTCGCCTACTTCCAGCCAGCTGTACATCCGCAGGGGGATGGAGGAGATCAGCTGGTGTGGCTCTGCGGCTTGCCAGGAGTGGGGCCCCCTGGAGCAGCCCACTCTGAAGAGTTTGGGTTGCTTTGCCTCCAGCCACCCCAGGCCTGGAAGCAGCCAGAACCCTTCGGAGCACACCGCTTCAGGGGGCCCCACTCCCGGCAAGCCACAGCGCTCCACCGGCTGCTCTCCTCCCTCCCCCTGAGGATGCACGGCTGGTTGGGAGCAGGAGAGGAGCATTGCTCTGCCCCTGCTGGAGAGAGGCCAGTCTGGCAGGGAGGTGGCAAAGCTTTTGGACCTGGTGGTCTGCCACCCTCCACCTACTCACTGCCCCACGAGCGCACATGTAAGTGAAGCAGACAGCAGCTATGGGGCCCCCTTACAGCTCAGGGGTCCTAGGCCACCACCTGCTTCACTTACCCCAAAAGCCACCTCTGGGGCAAGAATACTTTTTAAGATGAAGGGTAGTGGTCCATACCAGGACTCCCTAAAGAGGCTGCTGGTGCTTAGCAGTTATTTGATCCACTGAAGTTATCAGGAGGTAAAGTAAAGTAAATGCCAGCTTTCTGTTGGGAAATTAGCAGGATGAGCAAGGATGTGACTTTAAGTGGGGCAGCAGGAGAAAACCAAGGTTCCTGGAAATAAACTAAAGCTACTAGACCAATTGAGATATAGACCCCATTATATATGAACAGTCTCCACCTGCATCCATCTCTCTATCCCACTCTTCTAAATGCATTTATTTAAATAAATCTGGGGGCTTGGATAAAAGGTTCTGGCTTGGGTTCCTCTCTAAACAGCAAGGAAACATTAGTTATTTTCTCTCTTCTGTTGAGAAGCAGTATGTTTCTGATGTGTTACAGTTCCAAAACCTTTTAAGATCAACATCTTGCCATTGATATTTGTATGTAATGCTCCCACTGACTTCAGGAAGCATTTTCATGGAACAGTAGGATATGGCTTGTGAAAATTCTGCACTTCTTTTTGAGAAACAAACCTGTACAACAGCTGGAATCATAAGGGTTCCAATCGGCTCTTCATAACCTTGCAATTTATCCTCTAGATTTCAGCCATAGTCACTGCTGACATACAAAACTGCAGCCATGCTACAAACAGCCTGTACTGTTCTTATTGTTTCACTGTTATTTACTATAGTGCCCAGAAGTGACCGTGCTGGACCAGGACCCCATTGTGCTAGGTTCTATACAACGAAGAGACAGTTCCTGCCTTGAAGAACCTACTATCTAAGAAGATGGGACAGATGGATATAGGCAAGAAGGTACAAATAAAAATGAGGCACTGTTAGTCAACATGATAGTCATTATTTACATCAAATAATGTTAATAATACAAAACCTAACAGTTAAATACATGAAAGTATGAATGCTAAAACGTGTTTAAATTCAGCCGTTGTAGCAAGGACCTACATATATAGTTCATTACTTTGTAACAATTTCTGAGCAAGTGCTTCAATCACAGCTATCAATCAACCTCAGAAGTAAAATAAACACAGTCTGTTACTTTGGGCCTTTCCCCTGCAATCAATCTCAGTATTTCAGTACGTCTGCTGGAAAAAAATGTGATTGTGTCTTCCTGAAATGGTTTATATAGCACCCCTGCTCTTTTACCGAGGTTTGCAAAGATGTGAACAATACAAAAACACACAGAGAAGGTGGTAAGTTGTAATTCCCAGGGTCCATATTCTGCTGTTCTTCTTTCTTCAAGATCCTGATCTCTTGCAGCCCCTTATAACGCTATAATTCTATGATAGACACAATTGTGTATCAGTTCAAAGAACTGAGGCACTTGGAAATAGGTGATATTGTAACAAGCTCCAGGGGAATGATCTAAAAAATACTCAGACTATATTGGGCTTTTTTGTTAATTTTTTATGGCTTTTAAGACCAATCAAGCAATGTCTGTCTTTGTGAGCAGCCAATGTGTTTTACTTACAGTAGATACCTCTGAGCAAGGTGTGTTTGGGTGCCTCACATGAAAGGTGTAGTTTGGACGTAAAAGGGTTATGAGCACTCAAGTCATTTGCAAGCAGTTAAAGTATTCTGAACAGCCTACAGTTACCTGAACTGTTGGGCTGCAATCCTTGTGAAGTGGAAGTTAATTGAGCTTTGTGTTCAGGAAGGCATGCCCGGCAGCTGCCAGTTTATCAGAGGATAAATAAAGGTAAAATATGTGCCAACTGGCACAATAAAAAAAGGATACTTTACAAACCACATCTGACTCAAGCAGAGGACTTAGACCTAACGTGACCTATACCTCCAGCCTGACAAGCACATAACCTGACAAATGCCTCCAACAGTCAGGGACAAAAAAAAAAATGTGTTGATATCTTTGATGAGGATGAGCTATCTCCAGCACACCCAGCTCTCAATGTAAGCATTGTACCCTATAGGGAAGGAACAATATTTGGATACTTTATTTCACCTGGAGAAATTATTTTCTCAAAGTTCTATATATTGAGGGGAAATATGATACTAAAATATGCTACAGTTTCAATTCTTAGGTGCTGAAATATGTTTTGCCCATCACCTCAATGACTCCTACTTCCTAGCTTGAAGAAGTGAAATTTTGTTCCAGATGCACACAGAAACCTTCCTTGGATGATGGTAATGCTCAAATATATTTGGAATAAATTGTCTTTCCCAAAAGGAAGGTTGGCGACTGATGATAATTGGCAAGCACTATGCTGTCAAAAAGAGCTGCTTTAAAGGAGGGAAAGAGTGAGTGTCTGCCTATTTAAAATGGTCAGCAACCTCTTATGGAATATGGTATTGATAATACCTCTACAAATTGAATGTGTTCCTTGGATAAGTGTCAGAACTGCTGTTGGTGTTCCTCAGAGAACCCAGACAACAATGAACACACTCATTTGATATTATGATGAACTCAACCAGGTAAAGATTGTCCAGAGGTACCTATAGATATTGCATTAAATGCCCCAAGATAATTTACAATGACAAATTAAAAATAAAATCAGCTTTAGACTTACTACACAGTATCACCTGTATCTGGTCTGTCCTTGATGCATCGCGTTGCTGATAGAGCTTCGCCACTGTTGCAGGTGAGAACGACCTTACTATGCAGTGATAAGCTGAAATACTGCAAGTCTCCTGCACATGGCACAGGAAAAAGCTATGGTAGCAAGATGGTATCTCTTTGCAAATCATGACATTCTAATGGCAAACATTGACTCCAAATGTGTGAAGGATCTGATTAACTTGCATTCCTATTCCTTGCATATTTCCTGTGAGAATTAATTCATGATGAACAGAAAAAGCCATGCAAATCTATCATGAAAAGTGTATTGCGATGGCTTTCAGTTATTTCCAGCATTGATTTTGTGTCAGAGGACTTCGACATTAGCCAGTAGGCTTTTATGATTGGGTAAGTGAATGCTACACAGTGTTTTTTTTTTCTTTTGTTTTGTTTTGTTTTGTTTTTCAGTAGAATAGGATTTCTTGTTGACTTTCAAAAGGTTTACTAATAATACTTTTCATATACTACAGTATATGCACAGAAGATCTTGACCAAATTCAAGTAAACTGTATAGTCTGTGTCATATGCTTGTACATGGTTTGAATGGAGAATTGCCTGTCAGTATTTCCCTGCATTTCAGAAACCATGGTTTGGCTGCTGAATCTTCTGTCAAAAAATTTTAGGGCCAAATGCAGCAGAAAATATCCTTAGTGTTCCATGCTGTTAATTTCCTGTGAGGATGTTGAACCTAGTTTATTAGCAGACCAGCCTACCCAAGAGAGAGACTGAGCTGTTGGGAAGTACAAGTGTCTTTCACCAGTTCCTTTCTCTCTAAACATGGAAGCAGAAGAGCGCGTGTACTTTTTATCTTCAGTCTGCCTATTTTTATAGGCTCTGGCTTTGAATTTTTCATTCTCATTGGAAATTCCTACAACCTTGTTCCTCTACATACCCCAAAGGCCTAGATCACTGTGCTGCTTCTCTGTGAGCAGAAGAGAGGAACCTACTGCCTGTTCTGAGGTGGTTCTGCAGCAGCTATGAACTGGACACTTTCTGAGGCTACAGTGGGCTTTTTGAGAAAGAACTTGCTGAGGGTACTACTTCATTGCTCACTTGTCTGTTTACAAAGCTAAGAATATGAATATTAAATGAAAAATTGAGAACTGACAACTGAATAATTAGATTTTCAAAACTGTCTTTAGTAGTTATATAATATATTTAAAAGATCAGTGGTAATTTTCAATATCTGAAGTATAAGTTTTCCAAAATCCATAAATTTGTAGTTTGACCAAAAATTATGCCCCCAAGCAAGAAATGTTGCTTTAGTTTAAAGAAGCATTGGTTTAACTTCGTTTGAGTAATTTGACCAGATTTAATTTTAAAAAAAATTAGACAAACTATCTTGCACCAAGAAATTTAAAATACTTAGGCTAATTAGACTGGCAAAGAAAAGTCCAAAATGAATTTTTCAGCTCCCTGCTATTAGAGAATTTTTGGATAATTGACTATTGATACTGTTATCAATTTATGTGATAAATACTCAATTATTCTAACTCTTTAAAGGAAGTTTAGATGTCTTTATTAAAGCTCTACTACAATTTATTTTTATTTTTACAGGAATTCGGTCACATTAGATGTCCATTTTCGACTGAGGTCTCCTCCTTCTTCCTGCAAAATAAGCTGATGACAACAAAGTATTGATAATGCAAACCCACTTGACTTGAAACCTGAGTTTCACCATGCTGCTGAAAGGCCAAGATCCGGTAGGATTTAATGAGATTTGTTGGTTCACCCAATTTTGACATTTTAGGGTTCAGTATCAAATTTAAATATTGATCTTTCTCCAGTAAGATGGGACATAGGCTCCTCATTGCATATGTATTGGGTGTGAAAGTTTATGAAAAGTTCACGTAAATCTATTCCTTAAAGAAGATAATTCTGTTACCTCCTTAATTTGACAGTAAGTAAATGACAATATGAATAATGATTACTTTCTATAGTGCATGATTCTACCTACTAAAAAGACATAGTAGAAATAGTTCTAATTCTGTGCTGTCTCTAGGACGGAGTTTCTCACTTGTTGTTCTGCAGAACACTGGGGCTCTGAGAACATAGTGAGGGTGTCTTGTGACTGACCCTAACAGCTTCCTTTTGTGGGGCCAGTTGATAGGGGAGAGGGGAAGGAGCAATGCGGTCAGCCAGCATGCTTGGGAGATTTAAAATGCTCCAGCCAGAGCAAAGCTTCCAGGTGTGCATCAGTGATTGTTGCCACCTTGTTCCTTTGCTGCAATTGAGGCATTTTAAATTTCCCCAGAATAAAGACATAACTTGCATGATAGGACTTTCTCTGATGATTCTTACTCCAAGAAGAGATTGTTTGAAAATGCAAGCCCAAAATTCCCATTAAAGCATGAATAATACTTTCAGTTTTAAATTGTATGCATAATCATTACATACCCATTTTTTAGAAAAAGAAATGCATTTTAAATTTGCAAAATTGTATTTGTTTCCTGTATTGTCACAGGAATGTGTGGTGTGCAGTTATTACAAACATTACAGCTGGTACATACAGGCGTTTTTGAGAGATTTTCACCAGGTGCTCCACTTCGAGTAATTAATACCTTTAGGCATTCACCAGTCCACTAAAGGTGAAACACTAGTTGAGACATTTTGTTTGTTTGTTTGTTTTTTGCTTGTACGCTAAATTTTTCTCTTGCATATGATCAGCGCTGGATTTCCCATTAGACACTGTAGGCACAGTGCCTAGGGTCTATGAAATTTTTAGGGCCTAAGAAGGAGGGAAAAAATTAAAAAACCAGAAAAAATAGGAAAAATAAGGAAAATCACATGGTTTAGCACTAGAATAGTTTAAAGCGGATCATGTCAATCGACGTAATTCAATTGGTGTTTACCCCTCTTTTTGCACATTTCAGAGTGAAAGTGCCTAGGGCCTACGAACACCAAAATCTGGCCCTATATATGATTTAAACTGGAAGGTGGTTTTGTAGCAGCTATGAACTGCTTAATCTTGGGTCATGGGTACAAAATTCATGCGTTCTGAATGGGTATAAAAGAGTGTATTTAACTTAAGGACACTACACTGAGAGAAAACTGCTCTCTTTTCTGGTTGGAATGATCTTAACACTTAATGGCTGAACAGTAAAATTGAGAAGTGTAGCTTAGTGAAATAAGATGCGTTTTTAACTCTTTAGTAAAACAGGCTTTAATCCATCTCAGTGCAATAGGAGGGAGAGGGGAGGTAAACTATATCACTTTTCAGGTTCCCTTCCAGCCCAGGATTTCTATGAGTCTGTAATAAGCCCATGGAACATTTCCAGGATATTTCTCTCCTTCCCCACATCTACTATGCAGATACATAGACAGGTTTTGTATGCAGTTCTAGTCTCCATGACTGCAAACCTTGCTTGAGTTTAAACCACTCACAACTTGTTAAGAGGTGCTTCAGAGGAAATCATTTATTTAATTTTGCTGGAAGTAAAAAACATTACTTAGGTTCTTATGCAAACAATGAATAGGAGGCATTGTCAATGAACATCTCATAATACAGCATGAAGGCATGTTACTTGTCTCAGACTCTTCTTACAAAAAAATAGTTATGTTCTGTATCAACAATGGTGTCTTCATGATTTATGCAGAATAAATCTGTGATAGTTAGCATACAGCTGCTCTTTTAGAATGAGAGACGTTTGACCCAAGTGCAAAGTATGGCTCTAGATCTAAACTTTGAACTTTCCAAAATTTGTGGGATTTTGTTTTGGACCATTATAAAGATAGGCCCCTTGTGAAATTTGTATGTATATCCAGGTTCAGATTCTGAACACCCCAACCATCAGAGTCAGGGTTTTGTTCAATGTCCATCTCAGAATCCTTTTGTTACAGTTAGATGGATATCACAAGTCATTTTTTTTTCAAAAGACCTGTGAAAACCTGCTTGTATTTGCCAGAGCATTTTTGTACATACAAAATAGGTTATAGAATTTATCTGCATGTGCTTGCCACCAGTAAGTGAAGAGGATGCATATGAGAATGGAGCACTCATAAGTTTAGAAGGATTTTTTAGAAGTCTTTTTAAAAGTTTGTCTTGTGATCAAATGAAAATGCCCATGTAAGAAATGTAGGCGTGACTTCCATAACTCAAATGTGCAATTAAACCTCAGAAAAATAATAGAGATGTAGGGCTGGAAGAGGCCTCAATAGGTCATTACTTTATTGTGGAGGCAGGATCAAGTATATCTAGACAATCTTTGATGAGTGTTTGTCCAATCTGTTCACATAAACCTCCAAGAATGGAGATTCCACAACGTCCTTTGGAAGTCCATTCCAGAGCATACCTATGTTATCAACTTCTACTAATGCCTAATCTAAATAATCCTTGTTGCAGATTAAGACCACTGCTCATTTTACCTTCTGTGGATGTGGAGAAAAATTGATCACCATCTTCTTAATAAGAGCCCTTAACTTATATGAAGACTCATCAAGTCTCTCCCGCTATCTTTTTTTTTTCCTTCATGATTTATCATGCCCAGTTCTCTTAACCTTTCCTCAAAGTCAGGTTTTCTAAACCCTTTATAAAGTTTGTTGCTCTCTTCTGTTGCTGTCCAGTTTGTCCCCATCTTTCTTATAGTGTGCCCCCAGAATTGTATATAGGACTCCAGCTGAGGCCTCACTAGTGCTGCATTATGCAGGACAATTACCTCCTATCTGGTAATGTAGGACTGTCTGAGCTACCACATTCCTGTTAATATAGTCCAGAATCTTTTTCACAGCTGTATCACATTGTTTAATGGAACCTTTTGGCAGTATTACCACTTAACAAGTTATTCCTTATTCTGTACTTGTATATTTGATTGTTTTTCTTTCTATGTTAAGTATTTGCAGTTGTCTTTACTGAATTTCATCTTGTTTACTACAGAACAATTCTCCAATTTGTCAATTGAATTCTAATCCTCATCTTCAAAATGGCCATCCCAGCTTGGCGTCACCTATGGACTTTATATACTTCATGATTCAAGTCATTAATGAAAATATTGCAGCCAGGCCTGATTCTGGTGGAACCCAATTAGATACGTCCCCTTAGTTTACTGACAGCATAGCCCACATTATTCTGAGCACGGTCTTTCAACCTGTTGTTCATCCACCTCATACTGATTTCATCTAAATCAGATTTCCTTAGTTTTCTTATGAGACTTATGTGGGATGTGTCAAAAACCTTACTAAAATCAAGATGTATCACAAATACTGCTTCCACCCTATTCAGTAGATCAATAACTCTCAAAGAAGAATAAAAGCAAGACTCCTTGCTTTTTTTGCTTTACTAGACTAACACAGCTGCCCCTTTGGAACTTGTCTCAAAGAAGATAAACACTTGGTTTAGCATGATTTATCTAGAAAAATTCATGCTGATTATTCTTTATAATGTATTTGCCTTCTAAACACTTCAGCTATCACAATTAAGGTGACTGGTCTAGAACTCCCTGAGTTGTCTTTGTTCTGTTATGCAAAGAGCACACAGGATCTTTTCAGGGGGGAAAAGGCAATGTGCCACATTTATTATAAGACACAGAATTAATCCCTATCTTAATGCTACACACACACATACATACACATGTGCCCAAACACACCAGTAGATGTCCTGTAGTTGATAGTTACCAGTCCTGATCATAGCTTGGGTTCATTACTGGAGTTCGTGGCTCATGGCAGCTGACTGGCCAGGGAAGCTGGGCACGAGGGTGGGGGGGAGCAGGGGCTTTGTCGGGCATGCACCAATGCTCCTTACTTCTGGATCTTGTGCAGAACAGTTCCCCAAAGCCTTGTGATCTCATGCAGCCTTTTATACAGTTTTGGCTTCAGTGGAAATACTAGTGGGTCATGTTGCTTCTGTACCACTACTGATTCCTGGACAATAGCAGGTGTGACAAAAAGTCCAGGGGTGCTGCTGAGTCACACTGCTCCTGTTACCAGATGTGACTTCCAGCTTGATCTTGATGGCTTGATTAAGTTTTAGTTGTTTTGTTTCTGGGGTAGATCCTTTTCACACTCTTCAGCCTTGGATGGACTTCACACCTCATCAGGATCAACTGGCAGTTAGGAACTAGTTCACACATACACGCATATACCCTTCATCCATACCTTGTTCTTATCAGACAAGATGGAATACAGTGATCAATATGACAGAGATTGGGGAATACAATGATCAATATGGAGTTTTCATTTACAATATGAAGTTTGGAATGTTACAGAGATTGGGGAAAAGGTAGTGGTAGAACCAGAGCTTTAAAGATAAATAGGGACAAATTCACATAGCTGTATGGGCTGGGGCTGTGTGGCTCAGGGTAAAGAGCTGCTCCCCTGAAGCCACATGAATCCCAAAGGGCAGTGGCTCAAGTCTAAGCTCTCCCCAAAAGCCTCAGCCTGTCTAGGAGAAAATACTTATTGCACTCTACTAAAACTAAATGGAGATTAATAGGACTAATGTGACAAAGTTGCAAACACCAAAATAAGACCATCAGTGTGAAGCAATTGAATTGAAATGAAACAAAGATTGGCAGGGATAATATACAAATATTGGGGTATTATTACAAATGGGAAAATAATTAATTAGGAGGCACATTACCAATAAGAAACATTGTTAAAACCAGATTTACAATATATGAAGATTGACAGAAAATAAGAAACAAGTTACACATCAGTGAAAGTGGTACAAGAGTGAATTAGAACCATAAACCAATAAACTCAATAAAGTTATGAGTGAGCCCAATGAATTTATGAATGGATCCATAAGGCTATAGATAACAATTAACACCATATCCCTACAGTTCCTCTTCTTTAAAGAGAGATGCTATATTTTCCGTTCTCCAGTCCTCTGAGACCTTGCTGTCTGCTGTTAATTCTCAGATAATTTCTAATGGTTCTGAGATTCCTTCAGCTGATTCCTTAATGAATAGCTCTACAATAATAGCATAGTCACTGAGTGAAATAACTATTGTGCCTTTTGGCAGTAGAAAAAAGAATTAAACTAATACACTTCCACACATCTACATCCTGAAGTATGACTAGCACAATTTCATACATCACCTGTGAATCCAGTCCTCTGTTTTTTTCACCCAATCTGTCTATAAACCACATTGTACCTTCTGTGTTCTTAATTGGACAAGAGTCTGAAAAAGAGCAGAAAGTCTACAGAAGTCAGGCAGTGTCTTATGTTACAACATCCTGTCTGTCAACTACATAATTAGGGCATGGGTCTTGACTGGAAAAAGCAGTAGAGACAAGGGGAGTGTAGTGCAAATGGCTTGCAATTAAGCAATTGAGGCATCTGTCATACTTGTAAACCTGCTGGTATGGAAGGAGTCTGGTGGGCAGTGCTGATTGCATTAGCAGGCCCCTGACTGCCTACTATCATTTAGTTCCAATGGTGAAGAAGATAGGTGTACTTTGCAAGTATCAATGGTTTTTGGAATCAATGTACACTACATGTTTTCAGTTGCACAAGCTGTTCTGTTGATTTGGTTCTCATTAACTCAGGTAGGAAATTAAAACATGTATGTTATGTCACAAGTTTACAAGAGCAAGGGGATAGCCAATGAAGGTAAAAGATAACTTTGTTTAAAATGGATGAAAGGAAATACTGATTTGCAGAACACAAGATGAGAACCTCCATGGTTGCACTGAATTAAAAATAATGTAAGAGATTTAAATCTTCATGCATCACTGCATAAACTAGTCACTAACTGACAAGGAATAAGCAGGATTTAGGGGGAAGGGGGCAGAACCATTTTCTGAGACATCTGATATTGACCATTTTCAAATACATGGTATAGAACTAAATTGGACCCACTAGTACAATCTGACATGGCAATTCCTACATCTGTGCTATGACTTTGTATGATACTACATGACACAACCATGCTTTTCTACAACATGATCTTTTCAGATACTCTTGTGTGTAACTTGCACCAATCTGTTTTTGTCTTTGCTGTATAGTTGAGAGTAGCATATGGCCTCTGTGCTATTAAATGGCTTAAATACTTTCTACAAGCTGTGATTTTTTTTGTTGTAGCTATTTGCAGACATAGCGCTGAACTCATTCAAGGTTTCAGTTATGGTATTTTCAGTGATGTCATACTGGTACCTTATTGAGAAATCACAAACAGCACTTATATTGAACAAAATCTGATTAAAATACTCATTAAGAATAATATTGATTATATTTTAGTATAATTTTGTCTATCAAATCTTTGCAATCTGATTCTCATTATTTGCAAATTTGTTTTGCATTTTCCTGACAATGAGATATTCACATACTGTTTCCTTTTGTTTATGTTTATTAATGTAATTTTCATGTAAGTCTTATGGTATTTTTCCTTATTTGAAGTCAAACATATAAAACAGCAGAATAATGGAAAACAAACAGAAGTCTGGTAGGGATTTGAGGACAATCATTTACACCTGTACTAAAATTTGTGAAAATTTCAGGTCTTGAAATTTCATGAAGATCTAAAGCAGTGAATTCCTGCAAATAAATGACAATCTCATGAAGCATGAAATGAACTTGTCTGTTTTTATTCACAAATATCAACAAACCAATTTTGGGGGCTATTTTGTCTTTTACTATTTGGTTCTTTGTAATTAGGGTAAAGAGTTTAAAGTTTTCCTTCATTTTTTTGGTGTGTATGACTTGAAATTACTTTTTTCTTCACAAGCCAGAAGTAACATTTCTATTTCTGTATCATTCAAAACATAAGATCAGAGTCTGATACTCCTATTGGACAGTAAGAGTATCTTATAACATGACTTGTCCTATTGACTTTATTGGTACTGCTCAAGACTTAAGTGATACTTGACATGAGTTTGAGTATCAGATTTTTGTTGTAATGGGAAACTCACTATTTGAACATCTTAAACTTGTTTGGGTGTGGTAATACAGTCGTCCTCACTGCTGGTGCCCCTGCAGGTGGCCAACTGACCTTACCAGATCTTTGGTCCAAAGCTGAAATCTTTTTTTTTTTTTTTTTTGGGAGGGGGGGAGGACATGTTAGAGTCTATCAGATAAGCAATCTTTCCCCTCACTGAGGTCTTCAGCCCCACCTCCTGGCCATTTAAATTCAGCTCCTTCCTTAAAGGCTCCTTACCCTGACAAAGAGGCTCTTTACTCTTCTTGGGATATATTCCACTCTATCTGTGGCTGGTAGGGGAACCCAAGTACATCCACTACTTCAGGTTCCAATCCTGAGACCCTATAAATAGCAGCCAAATACTACTTGATTCAATTCCTTGCTGCTTCTTCCCAGGCCTCTTCTCTCTTGAGCTCTTTCAGCTTCTCCCTTACTTTGGATTAAGGTTCCTAGATGCTCCCTGCAAATCTCTGGCATGTATTAGTTTTGAAATATCAAAATCTCCCAAGAAAAGCAAACAATTTCTCAAAAGTAGTTTTGACAAATCAATTTGCCATTGAAACACAATTTTAATGAAAATTTTTGAAGTCCTAATATCAATTCATCAATATATATACTTAGAAATATAAATAATAAAGTCATCATTTCTTTAAGCGTAATTAAAATTGCACTGCAAAGTTTTCACATGTCAAAATAGCTATCAGACATGTTCCAGTATTCTGAGAGAAACTTACGGAAGTCCCAGATAATTTCTTAAGTAAAATTATTTTTCACTCTTTCAGATCTTTGGAAACTTGGAATTGAAATCTGCCCCTTGCTTCTGTTTTCATCTGCTGCAAATAAACTCTACTACTTCGTCAACATAAGACATTGCATCATTTTTTCTTGCTCATATAGTTAAAAGAGAATTGAATAGATTTTGGCTTTTGTAAATGGACATAAGAAAAGACTGGTCAGCTTCTGAGTCTGCTAATTTCATAACCCTTACTTTCAGATACAGAATTGAATGTTTTGTTCATATGATTTTAGGATTTGGAGACTATAGATGAACTCTTTTTAGGCAAGAAAATATGAGTACAGTCTAACACAAAATCAAAGAGCATATTTTTATCACTATGACACATTAACAAAATGCTCAATAGGTAGTTGTGAGATGAAACTGCATGAATTTATCATTCCTGTGGTTTTATATGTACTGAATGAGTCTCAAAGAGTCTGTCTGCAGCCAATTATTTCCTGCTACCAATATACCTCATTAAGAAATAGCTGATTGTTATTGTAAAGAAATCATGAAAACAGAGGCTATTAACAAGAAATTGTAATCGATACACAAAGACTTCTGTTAGATAGCAACTGATCAAATTTGGGAATTTATCTGTGACCCCCAAATGACCTCCTTGTTGTTCAGATTATTTTTGTCATTTTCAAATTGCACAAATAAAATCTTTGAGTTGTCACTTTTTCACTCAGTATCTACAATTGACAGACAAAATTAAACATTGCCTACAGAATTCTTCTGTCTCTTGCTTTCTTTAGCATCTTTGATTTATGGAAAACTTAGAAGATGAGAGATGTTAAAGGGTCAAAGTGAATCACATACATACAAATGATTTAGCATCCTTAGAAATCAAGTCCTTGAAGATTTTTGGAGTTTACAGGTTAGTCCAATTCTGCTGGTAGACACCCAGCACCTGGGTGGATTCACTCCTTTGTTCAGTTGCAGAAGAATAGTTCCAGAGGTACAAATTTAACACCATTACCTTAGGTTTGAGCAAAGATATGGGCTGCCTTAAACATAACAAAAGTTCCGAAGGAGTAGCCGTGTTAGTCTAGTTTAGCAAAACAAACAAGGAGTCTTGTGGCACTTTTAAAGGCTAACTAATTTATTTATTGCATAACATAACAAGGTAATTCTTTCCTCTTTAACCTTCCCTTCCCCTTAGCTGTTAAGGAATCTTAGAATCATAGGGTTGGAAGGTACCTCATGAAGTCATCTAGGCCAAACCCCCTGCTGACCACTTCCACTAAATCATCTCAGCCAGGGTTTTGTCTTACCATTCCAATGCTTTGCCACCCTTCTAGTGAGAAACTTTTTCCTAATATCCAAATTTGAATGCCCCTGCTGCAACTTGAAACCATTGCTTTTTGTTCGGTCCTCTGTTACTGCTGAGAACAGCCTAGCTCCCTCCTCTTTGGAGCACCCCTTCAAGTAGCTGAAGGTTTCTATCAAATCCCTCCTCAGTCTTCTCTTCTGCAAACTAAAGAAGCCTAGTTCCTTCAGTGTCTCCTCATAAGTCATGTGCCCCAACACCTGATCATTTTCATTGCCCTCTCCTGAACTCTTTGTAATTTGTCAACATCCTTTCTGTAGTGCAGAGACCAAAACTGGACACAGTATTCCAGATTTGGCCTCACTAGCACCAAATAGAGGGGAATAATCACATCCCCTCAATCTGCTGAGAACACTCCTAATGATGCAGCCCAATATGCCACAGGCCTTTTTGGCAACAAAAGCACACTGTTGACTCATATTCAGCTTTTTGTCCATCATAACGCTCAGGTCCTTTTCTGCAGTGCTGCTAGTTAGCCAATCAGTCCCCAGCCTGTAGCAGTACATAGGATTTTTCCATCCTAAGTGCAGAACTTTGCACTTATCCTTGTTGAACCTCACTGGTTTTAATTTGGCCCAATGCTCCAATTTTTATCAGTCTATAATTGTCAGGGTTGCTTCTAGAATTTTTTTTTTTTTAATAGGCATTACTTACCCAATTCTGGGCCAGTGGCTGATTTTAGCAACAAATAGGTGACATACCTCGGTAAACATTCTGAATTTTCATACTTGATTTCCTTCAGAAATTTTGGGTGAATACTTTCTGGTCCTAGTGACCTCATCTGTTTTAATGATAACATTTCCACACAGTTTTATTACTCTGTAAAATTTCCTGTGAAACAGTTTCTTTATCTTGGTATTAATACTTCTGAATCTTGAAAAAGAGCCAAATGGTCTACTCAGTTTTCCATATATAAAAGGAACAGTCCCAATGTTTTTGCCACCTCTACAATGTGACCATAATAACACAGTTCGTAACAATACATACATATTGTTTTGTTAACAAACACTGGTTCAGAAATAGCTATCTTTACTCCTGGTTTACAGCTTGGGCAACCAAGGTTCACGGTGCTTAAGTAATATTTTCAGTTCACACAGCAAGTCAGTACAGAGTGAGAATTAGACTCTAGTTTCCCTGATTTACAGTCTCAAGCCTGGAAGACAAACAGTGGTACTAAGACAAAAGCACTTATCACTGAGCCTCAGTTTGTCCCTCTGTTAAACTGAGACAATGATAGAAAAAAAACAGTCTTCAGTCAGTTCTTCACCAATTTGCACTTTGTGTGTTCAACCCTTCTCAAAGCAAGCAAAGCAGACATAAAATGTCCTTCTGAATGAGACTGGAAAGTGCTGATTTGGTAGCATTTTATACCCATTTTACATATGTATAGATGATCGCACAGTGTGAGAACGCAGTGGAGAATCAGGCTGAACTGAAGATGTCCATGCAGATCCACGGTAGTTCAATAAGTCAGATTTAAAAATCGTGTCTCAGAAAAATGGTGTCTTTTCAACAGTTGCTGAGAGAGGAATGCACTGTGGTTAATGGGTTAGGCATGGACCTAAGTATAAGACATGTGAGACCTACCTAAGGGGCTCATCAAAGCCCGCTGAAATCAATGGAAAGATATTTGGTTAAATCCTGCCATTACTGAAATTAATGGCAAAACTCCCTTTGACATTAGTGGTGGCAGAATTCATTCACCAACATCCACAGACTTCGATCAAGCTCCAATTTTGATTTAAACACTGGCATTCATTAAGGATTTGCAAAAACAAATTTTTAAACAGTATTTTACATTGTAATTAAATGAGGTATTTCCAGATAAATCAAAGCTTTAATTTGTTAGTCTTTGAAAGTGCCACCAGACTCCTTGTTAGTTTAGCTGAACTAGACTAACACAGATACCCCCTTTGGAACTTACGAACTAGGGTGATTCCTGTGGATATGATAAAAACTGTATCTTATATTGTCAGGCTTTAAATCTGATTTTCAGAAGAAATAATTCAGAGGAAACCAGGGATAACTGAGACTTTAATACTACTGGCTGAACAGAACAAAATAATGTAATTTCAGGAAGAACACTTATTAACAATGGTCATCAAGAAAATCAATGGGACATCAAGACTTCAAAGCGAAACAGACAAAATCGAATTAATATGCAAATTAAATTGTGTGAAAGCAGGGCTGAATCACGACTATGGATTCTTTTCACGCCATAACAGGTAATTTGACTTCACCCTCCTTCTGTATGCTGTTTCCTAAAGTTTGAATCCTTACAAATGCTCTGACTTGCTGTTGCAGTATAACCCGCTCCCATGTCTTACACTCCCCTGCATTTATTTTCATCCAGTTCTGTAAGTTCTCGCTCTTCAAAGCATCTGATGAAGTGGGATATTCTCCCACAAAAGCTCATGTGATAAATAAATCTGTTAGTCTTTGAGTGCCACAAGACTCCTTGCTTTCAAAGAATAGTGCTTCTACTTGTCTGTTGAACTAGAGTTAATGCATTTAGTTTTGTCATATTTAGCCATAAAGTTACAAAACATAAACAGTAGGTCTGTAATGGTAAAACATAATTATAGTGTGACCTTTTAAATCCACTGGGCTAGTTAAGTCTCCTAACACTTTCTTTAATCTTCCAAGCTGTGAAAGATAAAACATTAACATCCCCCATCTAAGTTGTTCCACAGAAATAACTTGTTTATAAATCTTAAATCATCCACCCCAAACCAACTGGCATTAAGTTGAACATTAAGATTCCTTGAGTAGGTTGATAAAATTGAATCTTTCCTTATTAAATGTCTTATACTGAAGAGCAGAGAGAAGTTCTAAAAACACTAATATTTAAGAATTTTTTTAAGCATTGAACAATCTTCTTCTTCAAGGTTTCACTAAGGTAGCAAATACTATTTTTCCTGAAAGTGGATATTTTCAGAAGGCTTCTCTATGAATTAATGATTTCCTGAGTAAACGGATGTCCTTAGAATAATAATATTGTGTGCATGGGCTTCTGTGTTCACTGGATACAAAATGGCTTGGGAAAAAAAAAGCACTAATAAAATTGGCAACAGAAAAGTAAAACTAACATGCTACTTCACATTGAAATGTAGGCTGTATTTGACATAAAGCAATCTTTCCTTACAATAGAATAATGACAGTTGTTACACATCTGTGAACCAGCTAGGCTTCTCTTTTTAATTGAAGTGCAGTACACTGCAGCGCAGATGGCTTTGTCTGTCTACGTCATTTTAAGTAAAACCAACCAGTGGCGTCACTGGCATTGGGCACGCCAGGGCACGTGCCCCGGGTCCCAACACCAGTGCCCCGGATCTCCAGCCCATGGCCACGGCGGCCCCGTCCCCATCCAGGGATCCAGGGCCCAGCTGGCTGCCCGCGGCAGCGGTAGTCCCGTCCCCCGCTGGGGATCCGGGGCCTGGCCGCCGGCAGCTGCTGTGGCCCTGTCCCCAGCCAGGGATCAGGGGCCTGGCCGCCCGCCACCGCGGGCGCGGGCCTGGCCTCCAGCGGCTGCTTCTGGCCGTGTCACTCCGTGGCCTAGCTGCTTGCGGTGGCGTGGCCTCCCCCTGGCCCGATCCCTGGTGAGGGGGTGGGGCCTGCCCCTGGGGGCGGGGGCTGGGCCCATGCCTCGGGTCCATTGCCTCCCCCAGTGACACCTCTGAAACCAACAAGGAGTCCTGCAGCACTTATAGACTAATAAATTTATTTATCTCGTGAGCTTTTGTGGGAGAAAATCGCACTTCGTTGACCTTTGGAAGGTGTAATTTAGCTTTAGGGGAATATTTCTAGCAACTGATTGCTGCAGTTTTAAGGAAAACAACACTATTAACAAGTGCTTGTATTTTAACTCCTTCCACGCCCTTTGAGCATATGGCTCATCTCAAGCCAAGTGGCTCTCCTGTAGCTCTAGGGACATCCCATGCAAATGAATGTCCCACTGTAGAAATGACTTGGCATTGAGCATGTGTTACAAAAACCATTCAAAAAAAAAGGCAATGACCACTATTGAGGGACGTGGTTTTACAGTAAAAAAAATTATAAAAATCTATGTTGACAGCATAACAGATCATTCAGCTATTGTAAGATGCAGCATTTTGCAGAAGAGATTTTACTTCAGGGACTGTCTGTTTCATCATAGCCAGTGGATAAAGAAGGAGGAGGATGTTTCTGTATTTCATGCTCATTGTGAATTTCCAGCATACCCCCCCAACCCAATAATCTATGCGTTCTGCACTTTTTGAATGCATACTGCTGTTCACACTTCTTTAAAGGCCCAATACTTTTCAGCAGAAGGGACCACATTTCATCATTAGTTGTAGTTTTGGAATTCCATTTGTTTTAATCAAACATTTTATAGTACTATATATTTACAGCATTTTACAGAATATACTATGTAATTCCCTTGCCCAGAGGTTCTGTGATATAAAGAAGACAAGCCTAAAACAAGACAAGCGATTACTGGAGCTTTTAAAAAGGAAATAGTGGAAGTATTTTGTCATTGATTGGATATGTGGAGGAGGGACTGTGCATTCTGAAAGGGAGCACAGAGAAAGATTAGGAAGAGACATGGGAATGTAAATATAATTTTAGATGTTGGTTGTACATTGAAGAAGAGTTATAATACAAGAAGCTACAGATGAGAGACTAGCAAAGAGGCAAGGGAATTAAGCACATCATATATACAAGTCCATGGAGCCGAATGCAAATTAAAGACCTCATAAATACAAGTCCATGGTGCATCTGAGGGTGCTGAAAAAGTTAGCAAATGTGAATGCAAATCCATTGGCCATTGTTTTTGAAAACTCATGATAATTGGGGAGGTCCTGGATGATTGGAAAAAGGCAAATATAATACCCATCTTCACAAAAGAGAGTAGGGAGAGTCCTGAGAATTACAGGCCAATCAAATCTCAGAAAAATCATGGAGCAGGTTTTCAAGGAATCCATCTTTGAGGTATTTGAAGGAGAGGGAGGTGATCAAGAAGAGTCAGCCTCAATTGATTTTCGTGATTAGATGACTGGCTCTGCAGATGTGGGAAGAACTGTGAATGTGATATATCTTGACTTTAGCAAAGCTTTTGATACAGAATTCCCAATATTCTTTCCAAAAAGTTAAAGATGAATGAGTTGGATGCATGGACTAGAAGGTGGATAGAAAGTTGGCTAGGTCATCAAGCTGAATGGATAGTGATTCAACAGTTTGATTTCTCACTGATTTTGAATTAGAAGGTAACCTCCTGAGGCTCCTTCCAGACCTAGTCTTTTCTGATCATTGGCACAGCGGCAGTTGGATTCAACGGGCATATTTGAAAATGTATTTTAGTCTTAATTCAAAAGCAGTGAGAAAGGTAAATACATTTTTGAACAGGGTTATAAATTTAGTATTTAAAATAACATTAAATATAAAAACATATCTTATATTTACAAGTCAGGCTTATACTCAGAGGCTTGCTAAACAAAAAGAGTTGCCAATATAAAGACAGAGCCGCTATAGAATTGTCTGGAAGCCATAACTCTCCTTTCACTGTTAACATTCCTCAACATCACCCCAGAACAGGTTACTGGCACATATTCTAGTGAGAGTTCCTCATAAATTTGAAATTTGTGGATAGAGCTTATATTCATTTGTTTCATATTTAACATGAAGGTATTTTATATCATTTGATAGTAAGGTAGCATAGCTTTTTATAAACAGAAATGCATTGTAATTTGGCATTGATCAGAGGAGCCAGCTATGTCTTTTTTTCAAGGATAGAAAGGAAATTTGGTATCTGCTCCCAATTAATAGTCAATCAAACTCGAACAGGTGAAATGCCATAGCAAAGAGCTTTGACCTTTCTTGCTTATTTCCATTTAATGTGAGTAGAAGCATAATCCTTCATTACGAAGCTGAAAGGCACAGATAAAAGGTAATGGTAATTGCACTTTAGACACCGATATGATAAAAATCAGATAATTGACAAAAGATGGACTTTTAAAAGTGAGCTTGGGTAGGCAGTAGATAAAGTAAAATATTCATTGAAGCTCATGGAAAAAAATATTTCTATGTTGGCGTAGTAGATGCTATTCAATATGAAGATAAAGCTAGAGTGAAAGGCTTGAATCTTAATTCAGTTTGTAGACCTCACTGAGCCCAGATGAATCTCAAGTTTTATTAGTGTTAAGTTACCAGTTAAAAAGATGTAGTATGCCAGGCTGAACTGTTTAACAGTGACAAGAGAGGCTAACACATCACTTCAGACCAGCAAAATAAAAATGAACAGCACAAAACCCCAAAACACTGGTCATCAAGAGAGAGTAAATGCATGGGGTGCATATTAGTCTATGATAGAAATGCAGATTTAAGTACAAAATACTTAATTACAGTTATTGACATTTATTGATTCCTTAGAAAGCCAGATACCAAAGTATGAATATACATAACTGACCACTTTTGAGTTAACCGGTTGGAGTCAAAAGTGCTCTTGCTATTCAGGCAAATGTACAACTCTATCCTTAAAAAGCATGTCTATCTTTTCTTCTTCGAGCAGTGTCCCTGATTGCTCCACTGTAGGTGTGCGCTCGCATCTGAGTGCCAGATCAGAGATTTCTTTCACAGAAGTGCCCTGAGGGAGAGATGCGTGCGCCAGAGCTCATCATAGCTTTTGAGCCACTCACAGCTCATGTGCTTTCCCCCTCCCATCCCTCAGTTCCTTCCAACCTGGCAACGGATGGAGAATTAGCAGCTCCCGACACTTACCTCCTTTCCCTGGGGAAAAAAAATGAAGAAGAAGCCAAACAACAACAACAACAACAAAAGAAGAAGAACAACAAGAAACAACAAAGCGAAAGCAGTAAAAGTGATGCCGAGCCCTCTGGGCTCTAAACGCTGTTCGGCTTGCCACAATGCGATGCCTAACTCTGACGGCCACGATTTATGTATTAAATGCCTGGGAAAAAGCCATATACCACAGAAATGTCTCCACTGTAAGAACCTTACCTCAAGAATGAGGAAAGACAGGGAGATGAAATTAAAATTACTCTTGATGCAGAGCTCCCTCAGACCAGCGTTGGAGCCGCCACACTCACCAGTGCCTCCAGACATGCAGTATAAAATGCATTCCTCTGACCCTTCTCCTGTGGCAGCAAAAAAATCTAAAGCTGACCATAAGTGAGATAGTACCCATGAGGCTAAAGGTCCCTCGGGTACTTTGTCCCCTGTCAAGGGAAGCCGCCCTGCCAGCTCCAAAGCAGAGCACAGGTGTGAAAAAACTTCAAAGAGAACAAAGCCGACTGCACAAGTGGCAGTTGCTAATTCAGATACTGCACCGTTCTCTGTGCAGATGCTTCAGCCATGGGTCAGCCCCATGCCGAGCATGCCTGCCGCACCAGGAGCCCCGTTTCCTGGCACCCTAACTACAGTGTGAAATTTCCCCCCTCCGCTCCTGGTACCGGCTCTCCATGGCACGGCTCAACAACCGGCACCAAACAACAAACCGGTGCCTGCTTTTTATCCGCTGCCACCACTGTTGGCACCACATGGTGCAGAGCAACAACTGGCACCTGCTGACACCTCGGTGCCATTATCTGCTCAGACTTCACAGCAACAATCAGAGGGGACCCAGCAAACAGAGGGATCCCCTCAAAAGAAGAAGAGAAAAACCCATCACTACGACCTGGGGAGTGCTCCTTCAGTCACCTCTTCACCCATTTCCCCACATTTTTCTGTAGGCTCTTCACAGAGTCAACTAACCTCTATCTCACTTTCTCCAAGCCCTTCCTGCCAACCTGGTAGTAGCAGATCACAAACCCTGGAACCATTAACACCCCAAGAAACAGCGCAAATGCAGAACTACAATTTCAATCTTGGCCCCAATTGGCCAGTACTACCGTGCTACAATAATATATCTGGAGTGATGCCCGGCTATGGCTGGGGACCCTGGCCCAGCTATGGGATGTCATAGGCTATGACATCTACAGCGCAGATACCTGCAACTTATCATGGGCACCATGAGGCTCCAACAGCAGGGTCTTGGCTCTCAGGGCTATCAGCCAAGGCAACAGAATTCAGTGCCAACTCCTTAAGAGGACTACACAATACAGCAATGCAAAAGAGATGATTTTAAACAATTCTAAGAACTGTTCACCAGGGTGGGTCATACCATGGACAATCTCCCTGCACAATGACTCCATGACACAGCATAAACTCTATAAAATTTTAAAACAATCAGCTACATCTTCAAAAATAGCCTTGCCCATTGATGAGGGCATTATGGAGCCGGCTAATGCCATCTGGCAGATGCCCGCCTCTGCTACACCTACACATAAGAAGACAGATAGGAAATATTTCATCATTCCTAAGGATAACGAATTGCTGTTTACACACACACACACAAATTCATTAGTCATAGAAGCAGCCAACCAAAGATCCCCCACTGATAAAGAGGATAAGAAGCTAGACCTTTTGGATAGAAAGGTGTATACCTCTGCAATCACTGATTTTAAGAGTCACAAATTACACAGCGATACTCTCCAATTATGACCATGATATTTATTCAAAACTAGCACAATTTATCAATTCTATTCCAGAGGATAAAAGAGATCAATTTGATACATTAATAAAGGAGGGACAACAAGTGGCATGCACAGCATTACAGGCTTTTCCTGATGTAGCAGACATGGCAGCACGTGCACTCAGAACAGCAATAGTCATGCATCGCTCCTCTTGGCTTCACTTTGCTGGTTTACTGAAACAGTTGCAGAATACAATCGAGGACATGCCCTTCAACAAGAAAAAACTTTTCGGGGAAAATGCAAATAAAATCATGCATGCCATCAAGGACTCAAAGCCACCCTGCACACCCTGGAGATCTATTACCCCTCCTCACGTAAAAGAACCAATACTTACCACAGATATTTCAACAAAAACAATCAGTATCAATACAATAGAAGATCTGATATTGCCTGCCCTTGGCCAAGACAACAACACCAAAGATGTAGGCAAACAAATCGGGCACCCTCCAATAACTAAACCCCCAATATAAAACAACAATTTTGATGGCATGGTTGAGGGCTTGTCAGACCACCTGATTTCCAAGCAGGAAACTATCTTGCCATCTTGTCTATATTTCCAAAACAGGTTGCTTCCATTTCTCCATCAATAGAGCAACATCACATTGGACAAGTGGGTTCTCAAGACCATCAAGAATGGATATACCTTCCCATTCATAACTATACCCACCCCCCACCCCCATTCCTCATCCCTGTTCAGGGACACTGCTCATGTACACCTGCTTCAGCAAGAGATACTCAGCCTCCTTGCTATGAGAACAATTGAAGAAGTAATGCCACACTACAAGGGGAAAGGTTTCTACTCCTGATATTTTCTGACTCAAAAAAAGAGGGGAGGTTGAAGACCTATCTTAGGCTATGTCTACACACAAGGCTTTATGTCAAAATAAGTCATTTCAAAATGACTTATTTTGAAATAAAGCCTTTATTTCGAAACAACATTATTTGAAATTCCTCCCAGGGTGCTAAGCACCCTGGGAGGAACAGCCAACCCCTCAGCACCCTGTCCAGGGTGCTGAGGGGGGGCAAGCTGCAGGGCATGGGGGGCTGCCCCCAAGAGCAGCGGGGAGCCCTGCGGAGAGGTGCCGATGCCCCGCTCTCCCCGCCGCTGGGGCTGCTCACCCTGTGCCCTGCTGGGGGGCGCTGTGGCCACTCCGCCCGCGGCTGCAGGCCCCTGAGCTGGTGGCGGGGGAGCCGCGGGGGTTGCAGCCACTGCTGCCGCTGAGCCCAGGGCCTGAGGAGCCGGCGGGACCCGGCTCCCTGTGGCAGCGGCCGCTCAGTCGCTGGGGAGCCGGGTTGGGACCGGCTCCCTGGCTACAGCCCCCGCGGCCAGGAAAAGCCACTGCCCCGGCACCCTGCCCCAGGCTTTGCCGCCGGCCCTGGCGGCAGGGAGAGCCGGGTGCCCCCGGACCTCACTGTGGGGTTTGGGAGCAGCCCTGGTAGCGGGCAGAGTGGGGAGCCCCGGTACCCTGCCGCAGGGCTTCTGAGCAGCCCCAGCGGCGGGGAGAGCGGGGCATCCGCACCCCTCTGCAGGGCTCCCCACTGGTCTTGGGGGCAGCCCCCCATGCCCTGCGGCTTGCCCCCCCTCAGCACCCTGGACAGGGTGCTGAGGGGGTGGCTCTTCCTCCCAGGGTGCTTAGCACCCTGGGAGGAATTTCAAATCATGTTGTTTCGGAATCCATTTATTCCGAAACAACATGTCCAAATGGCATTATTTCGAAATGACCATTTCGAAATAACAGCCATTTCGAAAACATTGGGGTTTAACTGTTTCAAAATGACAAATCTTATTTCGAAAGGACAGGATCTGTCCTTTCGAAATAAGAAAACGTTGTGTAGACTAAATTTCTTTTATTTCGTAATAACAAGTGTTATTTTGAAATAAAAGTGCTGTGTAGACATAGCCTTAGATCTCAGGAAACTGAACGAGTTTGTTCACACATGCAAATTCAAGATGGTTACCCTATCCACAATCCTTCCTGCTTTGGAACCCAACAACTGGTTAGCATCCCTCAACCTAAAAGACGCATATTTCCATATATCGATATACCCGTCACACAAGAAATTTCTAAGATTCACGTTTCTGGACAGCCACTACCAGTACACCGTCCTTCCCTTCGGCCTCTGCACAGCACCGAGGGTCTTCTAAAAAATGATGGCAGTCATCGCCGCTCACCTCTGGAAGCTGGGCATAACAATCTTCCCATATCTCGACAATTTTCTAATAAAAGTGGAGTCATTTGAGACAGCTCAATTGGCGACATACAACACAAAGACACTGTTTCACTTTCTGGGATTGACCATAAATTACCAAAAATCCTCCACCAATTGGTGAAGTATAACAGTCACAGCTGTTACCTCCATGCAATTACTAGGCCACATGGCAGCCACAAAAAACCTAGGTCACTATGCCAGACTTCGAATGCGTCCTTTCCAGTTATGGTTCCTAAATAACTTCACTCCACAAAAACAATCTTTTCATCGTCATCTCTCTGTCCCAAAAACGATCTAGGATACACTTACCTGGTGGACAGAAGAACACAATATTCTAACAGGAGTACCATTCACGTCTCTCAGACAGTCTCTCATCATGACTACAGATGCCTCCATGATAGGGTGGGGCGCGCATCTCCACAACATCACAGCTCAGGGCAGATGGATGACCCATGAAAAAGGCCTGCACATAAATATACTCGAACTCAGAGCAGTGTGAAATGCATGTTGAGCATTCCTGGAAATAATACAGGGCAAAGACGTCACGGTCCAAACAGATAGCCTTGCCTGTATGTACTATATAAATCATCAGGGAGGAGCACACTCCCAATCCCTCTGCATAGAAGCCTTGAAACTGTGGGACTGGTGTCTCCTTCATCAGATACAAATATCAGCAAAGTACCTACCAGGAGCAGTAAATACAACAGCCGACTCCCTGAGCAGAACATTCTTGCAGAAGCATGAATGGGAAATAAACAACAAAATAATCTCCCAAATGTTCGATCAATGGGGTTCACCACTCATAAACTTATTTGCCACTTACGCAAACAAAAAATGCCCAGCTTTCTGCTCAAGAGGGGGGCTCAGTCACCTCTCCTTGGGAAATGCCTTTCTAATACCATGGAAAGCTCCTCTACTATATGCTTTTTCGCCAATACCCCTAATAGCCAAAACACTTTTCAAAATTTGACAGGACAGAGCAAGAGTGATACTCATAGCGCCAGCATGGCCCAGACAACCTTGGTATACTTACCTCCTCCGAATGTTGAAAGAGAGACTGATCACCCTCCCTCTAGTCCCAGATCTCCTCTCACAGAACAATGGCAAGATGCTACACACCTACGTGGTTCAATGAACTAGAATCACAGTGTTCAGATCCCATCAAACAAATCCTGTTAAACAGCAGAAAGCCAGCCACAAGATGATCTTACCTTGAAAAATGGTGCAGATTCTCTATTTGGTGCTTGGAGCGAGCATGGATCCTCAAACAATAAGCATTCCCCACATACTGGACTATCTTCTTCACCTGAAAGACAAAAACCAGTCAGTCAATACTATTAGAGTCTACCTAGTGGCAATCTCAACTTTTCATGCACTGGTTGAAGGCACCTCTGTCTTCACACATGCAATAGTAAAGAGGTTTATGTCTGGCCTTCAAAACATGTACCCATATATTTATCCACCACCACCACCACGGTGGAACCTCACATTAGTCCTCAGTGCACTCACAAAAACCCCCTTCAAAACCCTCGCAACATGTTCGTTAGTTCACATGTTGATGAAGGTCGCGTTCCTCGTAGCCATTACATCTCCAAGGAGGATAGGTGAGTTAGCAGCTTTCATGGCTCACCCACCGTACACGGTTTTTTACCCAGACAAGGTATTGTTACAACCTCATCCGATATTGCTGCCTAAGATTGCCTTGTCTTTTCATATGAAACAGACGATTCATCTCCCAGTCTTCTTTCCAAAGCCACACTCCTCCTCCAGACAAGCTAGGCTACACACCCTGGATGTCAGAAGGGCTCTAGCCTTCTATTTAGAGAGAACTAAACCTTTTCGTAAAACCACGAAGCTCTTTGTCTCCACAACGGAACGCTCAAAAGGCCAACCTACCATACATAATCAGGTATAAGCCGATCCAGGCACAAGCCGACCCCCCCCCCAAGTCTGAGCCCAAAAAAGAAGCTTCCTCTGGAGTTTCTGACAGCTTGCCTACCCCAAAATCTCTGCTGCTGCTTTTCCCTTGCCCCCTTGCCATCCATTCCTCACCCCTACTGCCACCTGCTCTGCCCTTTCCTCACTGCTGTCACCCCTGCTGCACCTGCTCACTTCTCATTTACCTCACTGTTGCCCCTTGCTGCACCCTTTCCTCACTGTTGCCCCCTTGCTCCCACCTGCTCTGCCCTTTCCCCACTGCCGTCACCCCTGCTGCCCCCTCTTCTGCCCTTTCTTCACTGCTACCCCCCTGCTCACATCAGTTTCCTGCTGTTGCCCCTGCTGCTCCTACTGCCCCTCCTCACTGCCACCCCCCTACTCCACCCTTCCCTCACTGCTACCTACTGCCCCCCCTTCTCTGCCCCTTCCCCACTGCTCCTCCTGCTGCCCCCTGGATCTCCACTGCCGCCCCGCTACTCCCTTCTCAGTTCGGTGCTGTTGCTCCCCTGTTCCCCAACACCCTTTCCCTGTCACCCCCCAACCCCTGCTGCTGCTCTTCCCAGCCTGCCAGGCACCCTCCCCAATCCCCAGTCCCTGTCGCTGCTTCCCTGTGCTCCCTAAAAACCCTGGGTCCTCCTGCTGCCCCTTCCCTGGCCTCCCTGAACCCCCCCCCCAACCCTCCTGGCCATCCCATTACTTTCTCCAGCTCCCCGACCCTCTCCCCAACCCGCCGTCCCTGCCACCGCTTCCCTGGCCTCCTTAAATCCCTCCTTCAATGTCCAGGCTGACCCAACATGAAGGGCCCCCTTACATGGCCGCTCCTGATGCCGGGATCCCCTCTTCACTCCAGCCCCAGACCCGGCTAACTGCCCAAGATGGCCGCCCAGCAACACTGGGGCTCCAGCTTGCCACATGGTCTGGGAAACTCCTGGGAGGGGCTATCTACCATATTCTCTTGAGTATAAGCTGAGAGCCTGTTTTGAAGCCAATTTTCAGGCACAAAATTTTCAGCTTATACACAATGATATACAGTATATCTAAGCAACACCTTTCCAAGTATCATCTCATATACAAATGGCTTACACTGCGTCTTGAAGACAACCACCTGACACCATTTGTTCATGCTTTACAAGATCTATTGCTACATTTGCCGCTTTTTTACAGAACATCCCAATAGCAAATATTTGCCGAGCCGCTACATGGGCTTCAGCCAACACTTTTGTGAAACATTATGCAATTGAACAACTTTCAAAAACTGATACATCTATAGGACTAGCGGTCCTATGATCCATCCAATATATCAACTCTGAAGCACCCCCCTCCTGAAGGGAACTGCTTGGCATTCACCTACATTGGAGCAGTCGGGGACATTTCTTGAAGAAGTGAGTGTTACTCACCCTTCTGCAGTAGCCAAGGTTCTTCAAGATGCGTGTCCCCGACATGCTCCACTTCCCACCCTCTTCCCCTGTGCTTAGGAGTTTTTCCTCTTTAATTAAAACCATTTATACTCCGTGCTAAAGGAACTGAGGGATGGGAGGGGGGGAAGCACGAGAGCTCTGAGTGGAGCAAAAGCTACAACGAGCTCCAGCGCATGCCCCTCCCCCTCAGGGCACTGCTGCGAAAGAAATCTCAGATCCGGCGCTCAGATGCAAGGGCACACCTACAGTGGAGCACATTGGGGACATACATCTCAAAGAAACTTGGCTACTGCACATGGGTGAGTAAAACTCACTTTCCTAGTGATGGACACAGTATTGTTTGAATGAGGCATTGCATAAGTGACTTGTAAACTATGGGCACTGGAAAACCGTCAGGATAATTGTCTAAAATTTATAGTTACTGTAATGTATAAAAAACTGTTTGGGAAATTGTCAAGGCACACTTTTAATCAGTCAAGATCCAAAGGGGTAGCAGTGTTAGTCTAGTTCAGCGAAACAAACAAAGAGTCCTGTGGCACTTTTAAAGACCAGCAGATTTATTTATCACAAGTGCTTTCATGGGAGAAAATCCCACTTCCTCAGACGCTTTGAAGATGAGGGAAGTTTTCCTCATCTTCAAAGCGTCTGACAAAGTAAGTTTTTTTTCCCACAAAAGCTCATGTAATAAATAAATCTGTTGGTCTTTAAAAGTGCCACAGGACTCCTTGTTTCTTTTAATTGGTGTAACTCAGTTGACTTAAGAGGCATTACTTTAGGTGCACACACACGTAACAGGGATCAAATCAGATCTAAAGGGCCCAGTTTGATCCTGAAATGTATAGTTGTGCAGGCGTTTTCTAAGCTAAGGAGTATTACTCTGACTTCCATAGTATAAAATTCTACAACATAAATGTCACATTTATAATATTGTAATTAATACTCAGAGGCATTGACACACAATGCAACCATTGATATAAGGATTCCAATATGGACTCCGTAAAAGAAATTCGGGCCTGTTTAATGTAGTAACTTTCAGAGGGGTTGCCATTTTAGTCTATATAAGCAAGACAAATAAGGAGTCCTGTGACATGTATAAAGACTAACAAATTTATTAAAGCACAAACTTTCATGGATTACAACCCACTTCTTCAGATGCATGAAGTGAAAACTGTTATACACCAGGTAAAGTGGAATTAACAAGGTTGATTCAAAGAATGTAGATCAGATGTGGCCTATTAACAATTGATGAGAAGGTAAGAATGTTTCAAGAGGCATATTATCTTTTAAATTAGGTCATGTAATTTTTCCTCTTTAAACATTCCTGGCTTTTTATCAATTGTTGTTAATGGGCCGTATGTGTATATGTACTGTACCTGCAAGCAGGGGTGTCACTGCACTGGAGCCAGGAGGGCACGGGCCCTGCATCTCCTGGCCTGCAGGACGGTGGAAGGGGCCCAATCTGGCTCCGTGCCACTTCCAGCAAGCAGCAGGAGGCTCAGAGAGGTCATCGCCAATCCTCCTGCTGCTTGCAGGCAGCTGCAGAAACGAGCTCTGGCTTCAAGTCTCTTGCAGGAGGCTTGAAGCTGGAGCCAGTTCTTGCTGCTGCCTGCAAGCAGCAGGAGGCTCAGAGACTGCTCCTGCCACTTGCAGGCAGCTGCAGAAACCAGCTCCAGCTTCCATCCTCCTGCAAAATGCTTGAAGCTGGAGCTGGTTTCTGCCACTGCCCACAAGCGGCAGGACACTTGGGGACTGTCCATAAGCAGCAGGAGACATGGTAGAAACAGGCTTCAGCTTCAAGACTCCTGTAGGAGTCTTGGAGCTGAAGCTGGTTTCTGCAGCTGCCCACAAGTGGCAGGAGCCATATCTGACCCTTGTGCTGCTTGGGGGGAAGTGGCAGGAACTTGCTCTGGCTTCAAGTCTCCTACATGCAGCTCAAAGCTGGATCTGGCCCCTGCTGCTGCTGGCAAGTGGGAGTGGCTGAGGCTGGATCAGACCCCAGAGCAGGATCAAGGCCGCAGGGAGGTGGGCCCTGGGTCCCAATCCCTCTCCAATAACCCTCCTCCTTTCAAGTTTCAAAGGGGTAGCTGTATTACTCTAGTTCAGCAAAACAAACAAGGAGTCCTGTGGCACTTTTAAAGACTAATAAATGTGTTTAAAAATGAGCTTTCATGGGAGAAATCCCATATCATATGATGCATGAAATGGAGGGTAGAGTATCAAAGGAGAACTATAAATGCAGGGAAGGGTAGGTCACAAGGTCACTTGAGAATTATTTCAACAAACCAGGTAAGTTTTTTGGATTAAAACATCATGGACTCCTTGTCTTTCTTTCAGGTGTTTTCTGTTACTTGTCATTTACTGTGTGAAGTGGGACTGTGATTGATTGTGAGTCTAGGGGTTGTTTGTACCTTTGTTCCCTGCTCACCCTTGATTAGTCTCAACCAACCTTGAGATCACTTTTCCCCTGTGTGCTTAATAAGGGGCAAGGCTGACCTAGGCAGAGAAGGCCATAAAAGCCAGTGGCTGAGTGACTAGGGGGAGTTTGCGAACAGGGGACTGCAAACAGGGGAGTTTGAGAGGGAGGTTGTGTGAGGGAGTTTATAGGGTTTTTTTTTGGTTTTTTTTTAGGGGTTTATTATGGTGAAGGAGAGCTGTATTGCTTCTGCCAGCACTGCTTCTGTGTCCTCCATCTGCACCTGTATCTAGGCAGAGATTCTGACCATAGTTATCTCTACCCAGATCCTGTTGTGGACTTGCAGGGACTCTGGCGTGCATTTCCTACTCTCAGACAATCAGGCAATGGAGATCATTCAGTGTGAAAGGTACCTTCTGGTGGAATCTCTCAGGAAGCAGATGGGAGAGTTACAAAGGAGGAGGTGGTTAGGCTCATGATTATCCATGCCCTAGACAAATTCCTTGATAGTACCATGAGGAGACATCCAAGACTGAGGAAATTATCTAGGTACAGAGGACTGCTACCACACTATCGGAGAAGGAGAAGATGGCTCAGGCAGAAGGTTGACTCTGGCAGCTGGTTACTTCTGGCAGGAGACAGTGTTCCACCCCTGCTCCCATCCCACCCTCCATGGTGTTGAAGAACCATTATACAGCCCTGGCAACAAGGGACAATGTGGAAGAGGAAAAGCCCACACACTCCCAAGGCTGGGAGGACCTCAACCATGACACCCAGGAAGAAACATAGGATAGTAGTGGTTGGAGGCTGTCTTTTGAGGGTGCAGAGGCATCCATCTGTTGCCCTAACATGGCATCCTGGGAGCTATGCTGCTTACCAGGGGCCCATACCCAAGACATTTCGGAGGGCTTGTCGAGAATCATCCACTCCTCTATCTACTACTCCATGATACTCATCCATGTGGGCACTAATGATACTGCGAGAGGTGACCCTCAGCAGATGGCAAGTGGCTACAGGACTCTGGGAACATTGGTGAAGGGGCTTGGTGCACAGGTGGTGGTTTTTTTGATCCTTCCAGTCAAGGGTAGGGACCTAAGAAGAGACAGATGTATCCTGGAGGTGAATGTCTCTCTGTGAAGATGGTGTTACCAGGAGGACTTTGGCTTCCTCCACCACAGCACACTGTTCCAGGAAGAAAGACTGCTAGACTGCTCCAAAGAGGAAGGAGCTGGGGTGTTCTCAGTAGCAACAGAGGATAGAACAAAAAGCAATGGTTTCAAGTTGCAGCAGCAGAATTTGAGGTTTGATATTCAGAAAAACTTTCTCACTAGGAGGGTGCTGAAGCATTGGAATGGGTTACCTAGGGAGGTAGTGGAATGTCCATCTTTGGAAACATTTAAGGCCCGGTTAGACAAAAGCCTACCTGGGAGGATTTAATGGAAGTGGTCCTGCTTTTAGCAAGGAGTTGGACTAAGTGACCTCATGAGGCTCTTTCCAGCCCTAAGATTCTGTGATTCTATGAAGAATAACTTCAGTATCAAGTAAATTGGTTGAAGTGGTAGTAAATAACAGAATGATCTGACACATAGTATATTGGGGGAAGAGTCAACACTTTTATAAAGGGAACTAATGCCTCACTAATCTATTAATATTCTCAGAGGTGTCAGTAAATATGTGAACAAGGGTGATCCAGTGGCTATAGTGTCCTTGGACTTTTTCTTAAAGCCTTTCACAAGTCATCATGAGATAGAAAGGAAAGTCCCTTTATGGTTCAGTAGCTAGTTAGAAGAGTGGGGAAGAAAAGGGTAAACATAAATGGTCAGTTTTAACATTGGTGTGAGGTGAAGGGGATGATCCACTAAGAATCTAAACTGGGACCTGTGCTCTTCAAAATATTCATGAATGATCTGAATAATAGAGGTAAACTGAGAGATGGCAAACTTTGCAGGCGATAAAAAATTGTTCAAGATTGTGAATCCCAAAGCAAACTGGAAGAATTACAAAGGGATCTCACTAAACTGGATGACAAAATGTCAGACAAAATTTAGTGTTGATAAATAAAAAGAAATGAACATTGGAAAACATAATTTCAGCTCTAAATATACAAATGATGGGGTTTAAATTAGTTGTTACCATTTAAGAAAGAAATTTTAGTGTTATTGTGGATAATTATCTGAAAACATTTGCTCAACATCCAGTAGCTGTTCTGTTTGTGGTGTTTGTCATTTTTCTTTTTTTTTTATTGACAGATTATTAGGAACCTTTAAGAAATGGATGGATAATAAGACAGAACTTATCATAATGCCATATTGTAAATCCATTATATGTCCACATCTTAAAATTGCATCGAGTTCTGTTTGTCTCATCTCAAAAAAGGTACATTGGAACTAGAAAAGGTAGAAGAAGAGGAACAAAAATGATTAGGGATATGGAACAGCTTCTGTATGAAGAAAAATTAAAAAAAGACTTTGGGTTCAGCTTAGAAAAGAGGCAACTAAGGGAAAATATTATTGAAGTCTATAAAATTTTACAGACTGTGTGGAGAAAGTAATTGTTTACCTCTTCATATAATACAAGAGCCAGCAGTCACCCAATGAAATTAATAGGCAGCAGGCTTAAAGCAGACATAAGAAAGCACTTCTCCATGTAACAGAGTATGAACCTGTGAGATGTGTTGCCAGGAGATGTGGTGAAATGTAATGTATAATTAGGGTGAAAAAAAAGAATTAGATAAATTCACAGAAAATAGGGCCATCAATGTCAATAAGCAAAAATGGTCAGGGATGCCACCATGTTCTGGCTGTCCCTAACCTTCTGTCTACCAGAAGCTCAGAGTGGACAACAGGGCCTGGATCTCTCAAAAATTGTCCTGTGCTGTTTGTACCCTCTCAAACATCTAGTACTAGCTGCTATCAGAAGACAGTATGCTGGGCTAGCTGGACCCTTAGTATGACCTTGTGGCCATTCCTATGTATATTAATTTTGATTTTAATTTTTAAACAAAACAATACCTTTTTGTTATTAATGGTTTATCCAGATAATTGTCATTTTAGCCAGATAACTGTCTTTTAGGCCAACAGTTAATTGGCTGATGTTGACAATTTTTGTCCTAATTTTCTTTGCAAACAAAATGTCCTGGATACCCCAGGAGGATGTTCTAACCATGTCAACAAGAGTTAAAAAGGCAAACAAACTTCAAAGCTCAGTAAATAGCAGTTTTTAGAGTTTTGTACTCAGCAGGATTTACAGCTGTCAAGAAAGCCTTTCAAAGATAAGCCACCAAATAAATAAATCTGCATTGTTTACTTCATATTTTTCTAGACAGCTTGTGAATTATGTGGCTGAGAATATTGTCTAACTTAGACTGCAAGGTCCTTGGAGTTGGAACCAATTCTTCATCTATCAGTTGTATGGCACTTCACAAATCTGGAAGTGCTCAATAAATAATTTCATATCCAATTCTCAGGCAATTACTTCTCACGGCATAATAATATGTACCAATGAGCAAATGTCAAAATTACAGAGGTTTGGATCCAAAATTGGGATACACATCTATAGCTTATAGTGGATGTAAATTTTTCTGAGCAGCTCTAGTGTAGAGATCAGACTTCAAATCTCTAGAGAATAGGCTGTTTCATGAGATTTACTTCTCCTGATACTGGCTCACTTGGAAATATCTGGCATTTTACCACAATATTTCAGTTCTTCTGCCTCCAGATAAACCAGTGAAGAGCCTCAATGAAGTGAAAGTGAACCAGTCAGCTAAAGATTTTTTAGGTTTGGCTTGAATTCGTAGTCAGAGAGGGCTCAGTTCTTTCTTTATCCAACTGGGTTTGCCCATTTCTTAATATGCAAAGTGTGTGGCTCTATATGTACACTTTAAGATATAAACACTTTATTTTTCAATCTTGAAATATGTTGCTAATGTATGAAGCAGCTGTTAAGGTCCTGCCTATCCTAGAAAACTATTCTTGCCAGTGATATTGTATACAGAAGTAGCTGTGCAGTTTAGCTGCTAATGTAGACAAGAACAAATCAAGTTTAGCACTACTACAGGAAATGGGGTTGAACTATGATTCAAGGACACTCAAGGCTGTCCCTAGGAGTGGGTGGGATCTGGGCCCAATGGACCTGTGCAGGGCCCCCTTCCCTCCCCCACACTAAGGGAGCTGGGGTGGGGTGGGCTGGCCTGGCCCAGGGGCTGGGTCATATGCTCCTGCCCCTCCCCTGGGCTGGCCACTGTACCTCCAGGGCTGGGGTGAGCCAGACCATCGGCAGAGTCCCATGCTCCCACCCTCTACTGCTTACTGCAGAAGGCAGAGGGGCAGGGAGAAGCAGCATCACCCCCCGAGATAGCTCTGAGGGTACCCTTATCTATGGAAGGACTTTGTTGTTCCATAGTAAAAACACAAGAATTTCTGTATTGTATCTGACTCAAGGTCTATCTAGTCCTAATTCCTCTTTCTGACAGAATCCAGCACTAGCAGTTTAGGTGAAAGGTGCAAGAAGATTAGAGTGGGCAGATGTTGTATAGCCTGCTTCCCATGAGTATCTTATCCTAATCTCTAACAGTTAAAAAATTAGTTTAAAATATAAAGAATGAGGTTTTATTTGTTACCAAATATTTTGTACTAATGTTTTGTCAGCTGAAAAAAAATTATTTATAAAATTAAAAAAAAAATGAAAACTTAATTTTGATATGAAAAGTCAACATGTGTCCAAAACATGGACATTCTTAATATTTGTAATTCTGGATTAAAGTCCAATCCTTCCTAAAATCTTACTGAGCTCTTTGCCTCAACACAAGCTTGTAGTTCATTGTAGAATCATAGAAACTGAAAGGAACCATGACGGGTCATCCAGTCCAGTCCCCTGCCTAATGGCAAGACCAAGTACCCTTTTAAGTAATCTGTCACAGGTATTTGTCTAAGCTGATCTTAACTTTTAATGATTCCATAGCTTCCCTAGGTAAGCTTCCCAGTGGTTAATCACCGTGACAGGATTTTTCTTTTCCTAATGTACAACCTAAACCTCCCTTGCCGTAACTGAAGCCCACTGATTCTTGTCCTATTATCAGTGGTTAAGGAGAACAATTTTTTTCCCTCTTCTTTGCATCAACCTTTTAGAGACCTGAAAACTGTTACGATGTCCCCTCTCAGTCTCCTCTTTTACAGACTAAACAAACCTAGATATTTCAATCTTCCCTCATAAGTCAAGTGTTCCAGGCAATACAATCATTTGTATTGCTCTTCTCTAGACTTTCTCCTATTTCCTCACATCTTTCCTGAATTGAGGCACCCAGAACTGGACAAAGTACTCAAGTTGAGGCCTAATCATGGAGGAATAAAGTGGAAGAGTTATTTCTTGTGTCTTTCTTATACTCCTGTTAATACATCCCAGAATGGTATTTGGGGTTTTTGCAACAGTATTACACCGTTGATTCATATTTAGCTTCTGGTTCACTATAACACTTCTGATTCAACATCCTACTAATTGATTTGCCTCAAATACATCTCTGGGACACCAGGCTTCACCTGGCATAGGCTGGTCTCTGGAAGGCACACTTTCAGGAAGATGCAAATGATGACTTAATCTGTTGTCTGGAGGAATTGGAGGGGGTCTCTCAGGTGGAGGAGGAGGAGGGTCTCGCGAGGGAGGTGGTGGTACTGGAAGGGGTTTATCCTGTTTCCTCACCATATATGGAGAAGACTTTGGAGAGTTAGTAGGGCTGGCACAAGGTGACCATCCTACTCCCTTGTAAATGATATCCAGATGAGATGGCACTGGTGGGAGACTAAAATGGGGAGTTTGCAGCGGGTCTAGAAGAGGCTTTCTTCTCTGTGAAAGTGGAGAAGAGCCCGGGGAAGTCACTGGTGAATTCTGTCTCTCATTGCACTGCAAGAGTCATTATTTATAGTCTCCCTGTTGCCACCACATATGTAAAACCTCAGACTAAGGTGAGACGCTGCTGGCCAAAAGCTGGATGATGACCTTTTGTACTGATGCCAATCAATTCATCATTAAAGATTCTTCTCTGTCATCATCATCATCCAAGTCTAGCATGTGCATCCTAAAGTTACTGATATTGCTGCTGTACCTGGAGTTTCATCCTTTGGATCAAAAAAGGGTCTACAATTATTGGTTCAGTTCCTTTGATTTCACATCAGCAGAAAGGACAGCCCTAACCTTCTGATTCCTGCCATGCTGTAAGACAAGAAGTGCACATGAGATGTCCACAAGGCTCAATCGTCACATCTTTATCATTCTCTGCACAGATTTTGCACAGCTGGAAAGTAGAACCCATTTCACAGTACAATTTGTAAAGTTCCTGTGTAACTTTTATGTGATCATGAGGAGTAGGTTCACATAATCCTGTCAGATAAGGATTATAACTTCATCCATCTGGGTACAGAAAGAATCCCTCCTGGCTGCCATCAATTAGAGCTTGAAATAAAGGCTTATTGTGAGGTATAGTCTGCAAAATTTTTCCATCACCAGTTACATATCCACAAGTCCATGGGGCCAGATGACCTGCATCCAAGGGTGCAGAGGGAGTTGGCCGATGAGGTAGCAGTACTGCTGGCCATTATCTTTGAAAACTCGTGGTGAATGGGAGAGGTGCCAGAGGACTGGGAAAAAAAAAGCAAATATAGTGCTTATCTTCAAGAAAGGCAAAAAGGAGGATCCAGAGAATTATAGACCTGTCAGCCTCACCTCAATCCCTGGAAAAATCATGGAGTAGGTTCTCAAAGAATCCATCCTGAAACACTTGGAGGAAAATAGAGTGATCAGGAACAGTCAGCATGGACTCACAAGGTTAAATCATGCCTGACCAACCTCATCGCCTTCTGTGATGAGATGACTGGATTTGTGGATGCGGGAAGAGCTGTTGATGTGATATACCTTGAATTTGGCAAGGCTTTTGATATGGTTTCCCACAGGATTTTCGTCGCAAGTTAAAAAAGTATATTTTGGATGTGTGGGCTGTAAGGTGGATAGAGAACTGGCTAGATAAATGGTTTCAGCGAGTTGGAATCAATGGCTCCATGTCTAGTTGGTAACCAGTAATGAGTGGTGTGCCCCAGGGGTCGGTCCTGGTACCAGTTCTGTTCAACATTGTCATTAATGATCTGGATGATGGGATAGATAGCACAGTCAGTAAGTTTGCAGATAATACCAAGCTGGAGGGAACAATAGACATGCTGGAGGGCAGGGAGAAGATTCAGGAAGACCGTGACAACTTGGAGCAGTGGGCCAATAAAAATCTTATGAGGTTCAGCAGGGACAAGTGCAAAGTCCCGCACTGGGGATGGAAAAACCCCATGCACTGCTACAGGCTGGGGAGCAATCAGCTAAGTAGCAGCACCGCAGAAAAGGACCTGGGGTCGTGGTGGATGGGAAGCTGGATATGAGACAACAGTAAGCTCTTGCTGTCAAAAAGGCCAATGGCATACTGGGCTGCATCAGAAGTGTTGCCAGCATATCAAGGGATGTGATCCTTCCCCTCTATTCAGCACTGATGAGGCCGCATCTGGAATACTGTGTCCAGTTTTGGGCTCCCCATTACAAAAAGGATGTGAACAAATTAGAAAGAGTCCAGCAGATGGCAACAAAAATGATCAAGGGGCTGGAGCACAAGCCCTATGAAGAAGGACTGAAGGAACTAGGCTTATTTAGCCTGAAGAAGAGAAGACTGAGGGGGGATTGGATAGCAACCTTCAACTACCTGAAGGGATGCTCCAAGGAGGATGGAGCTCAGCTGTTCTCAGTAGTGACAGAGGATAGAACAAGGAGAAATGGTTTCAAGTTGCAGCTGGGGAGGTTGAGGCTGGATATTAGGAAAAAGCTTTCTTACTAGGAGGGTGGTAAAGTATTGGAATGGGCTACCTAGGGAGGTGGTGGAATCTCCTTCTTTGAAGATGTTTAAGGCCTGGCTGGATAAAACTCTGGCTGAGATAATTTAGTGTGTGTGGTCCTGCTTTTTTTGGTAGGGGGTTGGGCTAGATGACCTCATGAGGTCCCTTCCAACCCTATGGTTCTTTGATTCTATGATTTTATGACACCCAGATACCTTTCTGCAGTACCCATTCCTAGGCAGTCATTGCTAACTTGTATGTGTGCAATGGATTGTTCTTTCCTAAATGGAGTACTTTGTATTTGTCTTTATTGAATTTCATATTGTTTACCTCAGACCATTTCATCAGTTTGTGATACTATCCTCCAAAGCATTTCCATAGCATGGCATCATCCAAAAACTTTATCGGTGTACTTTTTATGCTGTCATCTAAATCATTGATGAAAATATTGAACAGAACCAGATCCAGAACTGATCCATGTGTTACCCTGATTGTTATGCCCTTCCAGCATGAATGTGAACCTTTTACAACTACTCTCTGGGAGGGCTTATCCAACCAGTTTTTCACCCTTCTTATTGTAGATCTATCCAGGCTGTACTTCTCTCATTTGTTGATGAGAAGGTGATGCAAGACCGTATCAAAAGCCTTACTAAAGTCTAGATATACCACGTCTACCTCTTCCCCTCTTTCCACATGGCTTGTTACCCCATCATAGAAAGCTATCAGGTCGCTTTGACAATTCCATGATGATTATCACTTAACACCTTATTCTCTTCGGGTATGTCCACACAAGCTTCTTATTTGAAACAACAGAGGTTGTTTCGAAATAAGAAGTGGCATGTCCACACGATGCACCATTATTTCAAAACAATGGGACCCGTTGTTTCAAAATAACAGCCATTATTTTGAAACTGTTAAACCTCGCATCTAATCGAAATAACCATTTTGAAGCAACAGCTATTTCAAAAGCAGGCTTTCCCTTAATTCGAATTAGCAAACTGTTAATTCGAATTAACTTATTTCAAAATAAGGACTTTATTTTGAAATAACTCATTTAGAAGCAGGTTATTTCGAAATAATGATGTATGTGTGGACATAGCCTTCCTGATGTATTCTAATTGATTCCTTAATTGCTTGTTCCCTTATTTTTCCTGGTATAGTGGTTAAACTGACTGGTCTGTAAATCCTTTGGGTTGTCCTTATTTTTCTTTTTATAGATGGTTACTATATTTGCTCTTTTCCAGCCCTCTGGGATCTCCCCAGTCTTCTATGATTTTTCAAAGATAATAGACAATGGCTCAGATATCTGGCGAGTATGCTCCTTGAGTATTCTAGGGTGTATATCATCATGCCTTGGAAACTTGAAGACATCTAACTTGTCTTAGTAATTTTTAACTTGTTCTTTCCCTATTTTAGCTTCTCAACCTGTCCCATTTTTACTATATCAGGCACCCTGCTGCCATCAGTCATTTAGTTCCTCTGCCATTTTCACATTTTCTGTTGTTGTTGTTCCCTCTTTATTCAATAACAGTCCTATGCTGTCCTTGGTCTTTCTCTTGTTTCTAATGTATTTGAAAATGTTTTCTTGTTACCCTTTATGCCTTCAGCTAGTTTGCTTTAGGTTTGTGCATTGGCTTTTCTGATTTTTCCCCCTACATAATTGTCTTATTTGTTTATAGTTATCCTTTGTGATTTGTCCTAATTTCTGCTTATGCATCATGTATATCTGACAGACTTGGTGATCTTCATGTGAATAGTGTATGATATTCTTCACATTTTTAGTGTCCTCTGCTTGAATACCATGGAGTTTACATGTAGATGATGCAGAAGAATGAATTCCTAGGTGACTGGAAGAAAGCTGAACAGCAGAAACACAAAACTGACTCACAACAGTGGCTTTGAAGAAGGGTTATCATGCTCTTCTAAAGAGCGAGGAGCAACAGTCTTAAGACCTGAATACACTAGAAAAATTGCCCCTTGCTGATTAACATAAAATTGAGTGTACACATAGATAACTGTGTTCATCATCTTTCATTAGATTTTAATCATGGCTACTGAAATTCAGCTGGGCATGGTTTATACTTGGCTGCTGTTTGAGCATTATTCTAAAGCAGAAATTCAGAAATCTTCTGCATTTTATGGAGTTCTTTTTCTGCCTCATGAGTACCCATGATACAACTCTGAGCATATAAGCTCCAAGGTGCACAAGTCGAGCACTACAGAGAGCTCAAGTAATGAAAGCAAGTTGAGATCTAAGTATACAATAAATAGGGAGATAAGCTCTATTATGAAGTAATGTGGGACTGGTAAGACTGATTTACAACATTCTGTGTGGAAAAAGGCTGGATCCTGTGCCTGTTAATTGTTGGTCATTCCATCATATTGATTTTATTTTTCTGCTTTTTTTAAGATGTAGACTCTTTGTAAAGAAAAGTTAATAGCATATTTTGGTTTTATCTGGACTCCATTGAGGCACCATTTTAAGCATTTAGTTTTAAAGTAGTTAAGGTTTAGTGTCATTTATGCTAAGACCCCTAGCTAATATCTCCATAGGATACGAGACTTAAAATGAGCATAAATAAGATTTATACCCACTTTAAGGGCCCTTTCCATTGCAAGTGTGTTATAAAGGAGCCTTGATATATAAAGGAGAGTTGGTCCCTAAATGTGTTTGCCAAGTAATTTGGTGGAGAAATGAGAAACCTAGAGAGAAGTGGAGGGTTCTCTTGTAGCCGATAGAGGAGTGTCTCCATGAAACATGGATTAGAAGATGAAGATCACTAATATACAAGTTATTATCCTCATTATGCATATTAAGAAATGCTTGCAGAATCACTGATTCCTAGTGACAGAAACCTAAAAGAAGAGGGAACAAAACACATTTTTCATGAAAAAGTAAAGATAATATATGTTCTAGTCATGTAATCTCTTTCATGCTTACCATTTACTTGCTTTGTAATTCTCAGTTGTCAGGCTGAAGGTGTGACTTACAATTCAAGCTGTTATAAAAAGGTACATTCACTCTGACATTGCTTAGTTGTCTTAATATTTTAGTCATAACTTTCAGCTCATAAAGGAATACTGGGATGGTCATTGATTCAGCAGTCCAAAAACCTGCTTAGGGGGATAAAGAGGCAGTACCTCTGTTCCAGCCCATTGGCTGTAACAACAACCACTGAAGGATTAAAAAAGAAGCAAGGAGTCCTGTGGCACTCAAAGGCTAGCAGGTTTATTTACTGCATGAGCTTTTGTGGGAGAAGATACCATTTTGTCAGATGCTTTGAAGATGGGGGAATTTACAGAATAGGGAGAAAATAAATGCAGGGGAGTGTAAGACATGGGATCAGGTCATATTGTAGCAATAGATCAAAGCAGTTGTTAAGATTCAAACACTGGGAAACAGCACATAGAGGAAGGTGAAGTCAATCACCTGTTGTAATGGGGAAAAATCCATAATCACGATTTAATCCTGTTTTCACACAACTGAATCTGTATATAAGTTCTTGTTCAGCTGCTTCACTTTGATTTATGCCATCATGTGCCAGAAATGCCCCCACATCTTATACATTGGACAAACAGGATAATCCCTGCGCAAAGGAATAAATGGGCACAAAACTGACATCAGAAATCACAACATTCAAAAACCATTTGCTGAGCACTTCCATCTTTCTAATCACTCTGTGGATGATTTGTTAACAGCTGTGTTCAAGCAAGTCAATGAGACATTAAGACTTCAAAGAGAAACAGCTGAAGAAGAACTGATATGCAGATTCAGTTGTGTGAAAGCAGGATTAAATCATGACTATGGATCCTTTTCCCATTACAACAGATGATTTGACTTCATCTTCCTCTATGTGCTGTTTCCCAGTGTTTGAATCTTTAACAGCAAATCAAAGCAGTTGTTCAGTATGACTTGATCCCATGTCTTACAATCCACTGCATTTATTTTCCTCCCATTCTGTAAGTTTCCCCATCTTCAAAACATCTGACTAAGTGGGATTTTCTCCCATAAAAGCTCATGCCATAAATAAATCTGTTAGTCTTTGAGTTCCATAGGACTTCTTGCTTCTTTTGCTGGACAAGACTAACACGGCTGCCACTCTGTAACCACTGAAGGGTTGATCTGCAGCTCCCTAGCCCGCTTGCAGCTTCCATTCCCTGAACATCACTCGATTCTCAGAGTAAAGCTTAATTATTCAGATTTGGTGTAAGGAGAAGTGGATTTTTACCCCAATATACATTTGGCACTCATCTATTCATCTGAAAAAAAATCTCCTGAATTTACCCAATGGACCATAACCACTCATTGAAACAAATAGTAGAAACAAGCTTATTGGCTAATAATGAGAATCCTTTATCCAATGTGCTTCTCTAATTAAAAATAAGAGTCCCTTTCTGTGATAGTCTGATATGAAAGAATTGATTTTTAATTGCCCAATGAAACCAAAACTGGATTATATTTAAAATTAAGTTATTGTTAAATTAAAAATTAAATATATAAAAGTATTAAATTCATTTAAAATCAAATTTGAAGTAAAGAATGTAATTGTTTTCTAGTGGGTCATATCTCTGCAATCTCTTCCTCAGATAGATGGAGCCATATTTGCAAGATGAAGTTCAGGAATACATTTCATAGATACAGAGGAAAAAGTGGAATTTGTATTTATGCAGAACTATATTAACATAGCTTTAAAAATGTGACCTCTTTAGAATACCAAGTATTTCTTCACAGAGTTTTTTTGCCATTATGATAGACTAAACAGTCTGGAGCCTCAAGGTCTTAAAGAAGAAGCTTTTGCTGTACTATGACAGTTATTCAAAACATAGCTTGAGGACACCAACATTTGCAGCTGGAGAAGCAGATTATGACATCTCTTCCCTCAGGTTTAAAATGCACAATACTTATGTGAATACAATATCCATTGTTGCTGCTGTGCCAGTTTAAACATTGGCCAATTATCTGTTAGATTAATGAGAACCATGACACTTGCATCTTGTGGGTTAATTAAGTAACGATCTCTCAGGGCCAGATGCTACCCTGTAGGTTATAGTATGCAATTCACATTGACTTCAGTGGGACTACATGCACTTTTCTGAAGGCACACAATGGCTCCACAAAACAGGAGATGTATTTTGAAATACAGTGAGCCAGGTTTTAACCCAATTATAACATTGGTGATTTCACCTAGGATGATGCTTTGAAAGGAAATGAGATTTTTCAATCCAGGGCCTATTGAAACTAAGGGCTATGTGGTACTGTTGCACCTGGTGCAAGGAGAGGTGGACAAAGGTGGCTGTGCTGGAGATCCTAGTGGGGCTGTTTGTGACTCCATGGCAAGACTAACATAATGACCTAGGAGTTCACATTTGTAACAGGTTTGGTGAAGTCTCATCATGGAATATGCCAACAGTTTAGTATATCTGTCATGTTTTCTGACAGTCTGGCCTGAGATTGGCACTTATAGTTGTGAACCACTCCAACCAGTGTCATGGTGGCTATGTGCCAACTTTATGCCCTTGTCTCCCAACCCTGGAGTTGGTTTGTCCCCCAGGTTTTCCTAAATTGTGTTGTATTGAAACAGCTCCCACAGGGCTGCTGAGAATTTAGAGCGCAACAGTACTCCAGGCAGTAAGCTTTCCTTGTGCCTAGCCCCTGAATGCTGTCTATAGAAGAGCTGTGAGGGACAGGGAGGCAGAGCAGATGACCCCTATTTCACTTGGGGATTTCCTTAATATTGTGTCACTATCCAGGTGTTTAGTTATATCTTCTTTCTTGGCACTTACTTTCTCTAACAGTGCAAGGTAACAACAGGTAGGCAAGAAAGATCAGAGCTGCCATCTGAAACTGAGGAGATTTACAATTTTTCTTATTCCAAATTCCTATAGTTTGAATATAGGAGGTTCTGAGGTATGAGAAGTACCAATCATCTACTCTATTTCTCCTAGCTGCTATGTGGTCTTCAAGATAATGTATGATCTTCAAAGTGTGTAAGATTTTGTAGCATTTTGATATTATAGATTCAATTACACCAAATTTTATCCATAGCGTTGTTTGCAAAATGACCAAATTCAGTTCTAAGTTGTGTATGAGGCATAGTGGTGAATAGTGAAGCTGTCAGTTAAGGATTTATTCACACAGTATTAAATGTAAGCTGAAAAAAATCACACACATTGTAGAAAGAAGCTGAAGATAACCTTGACCCAGTATAGTCCTGGCAGTGTCTCCTAAGCAGTCAGTTAGCTGAAAGAGCTCAGTTACATCTCTGTTTTGGTCAATTCCAGGAAATACTTATAATTAACTTATCCCTATTAGTTGGCCAGGACTCTGGAAATAATTTGGTTTCCTCCAGATATCAGAACTATCCCAGATTATATGTAGACATAACGCATTGCACCATGATGCAAAATAGCAAGTAATGCAGTAAGATATGTTGAATTTAACAAGTATAGAAAAGGTAACAGGATATATTCATTTCCCTGAAAACTCTCCTATAGGAGGTCAGCCATTGCTGGAAATAGTCTTCATTAAAGAAAGACATTAGAAATGCAAATATTATACAAAGGAAAAAATGTATCATTCCCTAGTCAAGTGTATATGCAAATCCACGTTTTTCATTTCCTTTTCTTCTCTTTCTGAACTTCTTTGATTGCAAAATAAAAGCCTAGTATTTTGTAATAAAAATGGAAGACTTATCAATTGATCAGTTCAACAAATTGTAGCTACTCTGTGCAGTTCTATTCTGTAAAGGTTTTTATACAGCATCTATCACTGGTACTGGAGTACCTTTAAGAAGTGCTTTAAGTTGTGTGATTAACATCTTACATACATTTTTTTTTCTTTCCCTGAAGGAAAAATTGAGAATTATTTTTAGTTTTATTCAATTAAGTGTACTTAATACTTGGAATATATGGCTGTGAGGTTTAGGTTAGCCCTTAGGTCTTGTGTGAGTTCCTTCTACAGGTTTGGGTGAGCATCTGAGAAAGTTGTTTTCTTCTGTTCAAACTTGTTTTAAATTCATGGTTGATAGCTCTACTGTGCCAGAGATATCAGTTATGTTCCTCATCCTGCAGCATTGATCGTTGTTTAGGTTTCCTAGATCCACAAAATTGAAGATGAGTACAGAGCGGCAGAACCTCAGCTGGCATAAATGGTCATAACTCCATTGACGTTAATGGAACTATGACCATTTGTCAGTTGAGGATATTCCCCAAGGACCTTGAATTTGGCACAATGCTCTGTGGGCAGTCATTGTAATGAACTGTGGACAAGTTTGGTATGCTCCTGTCTCTGCTTTATAGGCATGATTAATATTTTCCATATGTATTAAGTTGCAGATCAGTTATGAAAACAACCCGTGGTAATCAGTAAGTCATAATAAAGCTCTACAAAATTCTCACATTTCACATTTCACTCATTTGTTAGACATTTTGATTGAGAAACCCACGTACGCGTGTGTGTGTGTGTGTGTGTGTGTGTGTGTGTGTGTGTGTGTGTGTGCATTCATGCTATGCGTCCTTTATGTCTAAATCACAGAGAATGAAAGTTTGAGAATTCTCTATTTGAGAGCCTACCTCTTTAGCAAATGAAGAAGTGCTTTTAGCTTTGGAGGTCATTGGCTCAATCATGGCTGTTTCCTAATATGACAGCCATCACTTTGGCATAGTGGATGGTTCAGAGATGTGCTTCATGCTTGCAGGGAAGTGGGAGTGCAATAGGCTGATCTCCTGATGTAATGCAAGACTGGGCACCCTACTGCAATAGGTATTCCTCAGTGCATGCAATTTCCAGAAACCATGAGAGACTAGACAGTGCTTTGGGGAGTGAGCAAGTGACAAAAACTCCTTCAAGGAGCTTCCCTTCAGCTGACATCACTGCTAAATAGAACTAGTAAACTTGCAATTATTTTTTTCCACAGGAAAATGTTAATTCATCAAAAAAAAGTTCTATGCAAATACATATATTTTCACAAAATTATTTTTAATTGAAACTTTTCAATAAGGCTCCAATCCCATTGCAACAGAATATTTTGAGGTTTTCATTTTGAAATGACTATTTTATTGTTTTCTTTTTATATTTGCATCTTTGTTATATTGTAAAACATATAAAATAAAATATCAATGAAATAAAGAAATGTTGAAATCGAACATAAATGATTGATTGTGTGTTTTTAAAAAAAATGTTGCATAGAAAATCTTCAAACTGAGTTATGAGAGCCCAAGGTTAGTCATCTGGTTTCACAAGTTTATCTAGTTTTCCATCTGACAAAACAATAGGCAGTCCATTTTCCCCATTCCAAATCAATAACTAGCAGAGAAATGGTAGCAATTAAATATTAGTAAAACTAAACAAAATTCACATGGGATTATTTTTGTTCAGTCTTTCCCACTGTACCTATATTTCAGTGTCAGAATTTTTTTTAATGGAGACTCATGAGTTGTTTAAAGTGTATAAGATGTGATTGTAACTTTTTTCCTATTTGAAACAAAAAAAAATTGAAATAGCAAAATCCTTTGTAAAGTGGAAACTCCAGTTCCCAACAAGCTAAACTGCTAAGCACAAAAGGTTGCTCTCAGTTTATTTAGTTTGAATATCTTCTAAATGAGGATAAAATGTTAGACACAAATAATTGACATAGGTACAAGATTTTTTCCCACACTTCAAGAGAAGTGGCACAGCTAGAAACCATTTCACCATCACAGTTTCCCTTCAGAGGTTTGTGAACCTCCCCTTCTCCCTAACTAAGAAATGTCGAGGCAAAATAACTCCCCAGATTCATGGAATGTGTGTTAGTCAAGTGTACCAATCTGTTGATACAAAAAAGTCTGAAGTCACTATTAAGATTTTTGTGTTAGAGTGCAAATTTGATGAAGTTGAAGTCACTTTTAGGTGTTTTTTGTAGGTGAAAGTAAAAGCTTGCTGGGGTACTGAAGTGTATAATCAACAGTTTTGTAGGCAATATGGTGGAGAAAAGAATGTACAAATCTTTCCCTGGAAACTATTTGCATATGTGTTAGAGAGAGTGGTTCTTTAATAGATGATGATTCCAGTCCCACTTGTAATACCCTTAGCTTGCTTCTCCAGGTGGAGAAAACAATCATGGTCATATAACAGAGGTCATGTGGCTAAAACCGTTAAATCAGACATTTAGGGGTAGAGATGTGGTTAAAAAAAAAAAGGTGGCAAGCAAAAGAGGATGCCAGGTAGGAAGATTTGGGAGTTGCTGCTTGAAAGTGAAAAGGGGCAGATTGAAAAGAGCCAAGGGGTGAGGGGAAGGGGCTGAGGAGACAAGACACACTTGGGAATGTGGGCTTGAATCCAACTTGAGCCTGGGAGGAGGAGGACTTTTTGGTTTGTGTTTGGTTTGTACTTAAATTTCACCCTGTTTTCTTTAATGATTTAGCCAGAGTGCCACTTCACTACAGCAATCAGACTAGTCTGAAAGGTTGGGTATCCAACATGAGCATGAAATAACTCAGGCAGCAAATAGCCTCAAACCAAACCAGCTCAGTCGCACATCTCAAATATATGTTAAGGTTTTGGGTGGACAGTTTGTCTTCTGCAGCAACCTTAACTGTCACCAGATGATGATTTTTGTTTAGTACACTTGCACAGCACCTAGTCAACAGGTTTCTGCTTTTGATTAAAGTCTCTTGATTCTACTGTAATAAATATTTAATATATTAAAGTTCAGAGTTCATGAATTAAGGTGTATTTATTGAAGCATTCAGAAATAATGTTAACTTCTAAATTAATAGGATTGCGGTAACTTTTTCAGTAATGGAGACCATCATAGTGAGTCTCATTGCTAAAAATTCTTGAGAAAAATGTCTTACTAAATTTTCTATAAGAGCCTATTTCTTATTTCCTTCTTATAAAGGACATCACAGGGCTTTATTTCAAAGCTGACTTTTAAAGAGTGCATGCATCTGAGACTTTCTGAATTATATTAAAGATTGACAAAACCTTAATTATTGAACTTCTGTAATGTCTGTCACAATTGCTCTGAAAGCAAAGTTGTTTAAGAAGCCTTTTGTAGGTAAGAGTTTTAGAAAAGCACATACAATAAAAATGTATTAAAAGACAATCCCGGCATAGTGTTGAAGATCAATGTTATAATCTGATATCAGGAATTCAATCTACAACAAAGACAGATGGTTGCAGAATCTATTGGAATGCAACAGTATCAAAAATATACAATATGCCTGAAATCCAATCTGCACTTGTTTAGGTCTTCAGACTTATTAGAAAACTACCCTGACTTGTGCTATTTTTTTTATTTATCATTCAGTTCACTAGTTACAGTATTATGAAGAACAAAATCTAATTATGCAAGAAAAGTCAGTAAATAGAAAACAATGAGGTCTCCTCTTAAACATGTTCTATATCTAGCTTCTAGTGGTTCCAGAAAATTCTGTGTCATAAAATATACTTGAGCATGAGATGGGCCCTAAAGATGAAAGACAGAAGAGAGTCAGCAATGACTTCTAGTCCTTTATTTCAGAACATCATCTAGAAGGTGTGGCAATGAGGTATTCATTTTTTCTCTGTGGCATATTGTGAATATTTTCTTCTCCTTCAAACATTTGACTGATTCTGGAATATGAAAAGAGTTTACCTGCTATTGCTTGCTGCTATCAACTGGGCTGCATTTTTCCCCTTTGGTTTCAAATTTACTTTATATTTTACAAATTATTACATATTTTAGACCATATCGTACAAGCATATCCCATGTGATGCATGCTGTATCCACATTTTCTTGTGTCAAGTCTACTTACATGATTTTTAATGATATTGAAGAACAGAGCTGGGCAAATGCTGCTAAACAGTGTCCATGCACATTAATGTTGATAAAACCAGTGAATTGGATATGACAATTTCTAAGTCCTTGGAAGAAATTTGGCTGGATAGGGATTTTCATATTAATTTGTGTCAATTTTTATTTGTAATAAAACATGTATTTGTGCTAGAAACTATAAAAGTTATTGGCTTCTAATCATCAGTCAGCCATAAGGTTGCTGACTAATTGCAAATAATAACAACTGATAAAAATCAGACCCTTTGTGAGATTATCTAAAAATGAGAAAAATTATTACATACACTGAATTGCTCCCTGCGAAGAGTTTGACCAGCTCTACTTCCAGATCACAAACTCTGTTTCATCCAATCACTCAGACTATCTCACGCCCATTAAGTTCTCCTTAGCAGATTCAGTTATACATATGTATTTCTTCTCCACAAGATCACTAATGTGCTTAACTTGATTATCAGGTTTGCCGATGCTTAGTCAGATCTCCTCCACAAACTGGCTGATGCACTGCAATGCACTGAAGACCCAGTGAAGCATAATCAGTTGTCAGGTGTGCAAATAGTTTTCATGCATCAAAGATTACAGAACCAGTTCTCCTTAGTCATGCTGCTGCATGTTTACTTTCCTGCTGTGGTCACTGGCTCGTACCCAGTTCTTCGCAAAGTGGGAGACACAAATTTACTTTGTCACTAAACCATTTGCACATCTCCAGTAAGCTTAACTAGAAAGTTTTTAAATATTACTTAGCTTTAGACAAACTTTATATAAATACTAGTTCTTAGGATGAAAGAACAATAGGCATCTGAAGTTGAAAAACAGGCCTTAGGGTTCTGAGTGCACAACTTTTTGGCAAGAATCAGAAAGATGATTCATTTTTCACTGCTCTATACTAAAGATCAGCATGACTGATTTGCTTCAAACATTTCAAAAGATTATTTTCTGCTCTAAGAATAAATAGAAAAATTTGCAAGTTGAAGGGCGTCTTGTTTTGTTCTTTTTTTTTCCTGATGATATAAGGAAAAGGTTAAATAATGTTTGAACCAGAATGGACTTGCAGTTGAAAATGTACATAACCATACTGCTGCTCCATGATGAAGCAACCAACATCTGGTCTGTGAAAGGAAAAATAATTTTCAGGCTTTTAAGATAATGGGTTATGTAAAGGTAAATATAGTGTTTGAGTTTCTTTCTATAGAGAAATGGGGGGAAATCTGTTTCTGTATGAAAGCTTACAGGTTGTCAGTTTTGTGGATTTTGCAGTAAATACTTTGCCACATTTTGAAATAGTCTAGTTTTCTTATTTAATGAAACTTTTGGGGTAGGAGGAAGCCACTAAACTGCCACAAAACAATAACAAAATTAAACTGAACCCAGTAATCCTGAAATGCTGAAATAATCTGAGATGAAATTGTATCTCTACTGAAACAAATAGGAATCTTGCCATTGAATTCAATATTTCACCAGAGGAATTTTGTCACGATTTTCGTAGTAGCAGAAGAAGGACTATTAAGCAACTTTTTCTTTTTCTCTCCCTCAGTATTTTTCTTTTTAAGTCATTAATACAATTCACTCTAGGCACATCTATGGTATTACAAAGGCTCATTGATCTGTGTGGTGTAGGACATTTCTCAAGTGTATCATTTAGATACAGAACTTCTAAACCACCTCTAAATGTTGTATTTTCACTTTGAGTCATCATGTTAATTATACTTGTCAGCAAGTATACAGCTGAAAGATAAATGCTTAGGCTTAATTAAGAGACCCATAGAAGATTAGGTTTGGAAGGACTTCAGTAGATCATCTAGTTTCATCCTCTGCTCAAAGCATGACCAAAGAAAGCATCTCATCAAGGGCTTTGCCAAGCTGTACTTAAAATCCTCTAAGGATGAGATTCCACCGCATCCATAGGTAACCTATTCCAATGTTTCATCATCCTCCTGGAGAAAAAGATTTTCTTAATATCCAACATAAACCTCCCCTAGTGCAAATTTAGACTATTATTCCTACTTTAGTCATTTACCACCAGCCTAGATCCATCCTCCCTTTCAGGAAGTTAAAACCCCTTTCAGGTAGTTAATGGCTGCTATCAAATATCCACCATTTTTCTCTTCTGTAGGCTAAACAAGTGTAGTTCCCTCAGCATCTCTTCATAAGTTGTGTGTTCCAGCCCCCTAATCATTTTTGTTCTCACACGCTGCACTCTTTCCAATGTATCCATATCTTTAGGAGGAGGAGGAAGGAGGTCAAAACTGGATGCAGTGCTCCAAATGAAACCTCACCAGTGCTGAATAAAGGAGAATAATCACTTCCATGACCAGATTAACTCACCTGTGGGCCCCAGGCTGCCCCCCACCATGGAGGACCCCTGCTGTCTCAGCCCTGACCCTTGCACCCTGTTGCTGGGAAGGGGCACTTGAGGGCAGAGGGCACTCCTATCCCAGCCCTGCTCAGCCTAGTCTGCCTGGGGAATGTGGGACTGGCTGGCCTGCAGCTAAAGGGCCTCTGATGAAGCACCCCCAGGGCCCCCTCATCCGGATTGGTGGCAACCTCACTGTGAGCCATCCAGTCCTGCCCTCAGGGGTGGGCCAGCTGGCCCAGAGGGTTGGGCAGAGCAGAGAGCATGGCCTCTGGCTCCGGGGCCCCACCCCTTCCCCCTAGCACCAGCGAGGTAGAAGCATTGTTGGTGCTCCTGCCCTGCCAGTGCTGATCCAGGCGGGTGCTGGATTATTGGGATTTTAGGGGCTGGAGCCTGGGGATCCCTCTTTTGCTGATGCCTGGGGCTTAAGCCCCTACAGCCCTTGTGATAATGCGGCCCAGATCACTTCCCTTGATCTGCTGGCAGTACTTGTATGAATGCAGCCCAACATGCGATTACCTTCTTGACAATAAGGGCATACTGTTGACTCATAGCCAAGTTCTTATCCACTTTAACCTCCAGGTCCTTTTCTGGAAAATTGATGCCTAGTCAGTTTGTTGCAGTCTGTAGTAGGACATAGGATTCTTCTGCCTTAAGTGAAGGACTCTGCACTTGTCCTAGTTGAAAGGCATCAGATAATTCTTTTGGCCCAATCCTCCCCCAATTTACCTAGGTCGCTCTGTATTCTATCCATACCCTTCACTGTATCTACCACTCTCCCCAGTTTAATGTCAGCTGCAAACTTGCTGAGGGTGCAGTCTGCCCCACAGTCCAGATCATTAATGAAGATGTTGAACAAAACTTCCCCCGGCACCATCCCCTGGGGCCTTTCATTTGTTACCAGCAGCCACCAAAACACTGAATTGTTGATCACAGGCCGTTGGGCATGATGATCTAGTCATCTTCTAGGCCATTCATCCAACCCATACTACTTTAACCTGTTAATAGAATACTGTGGAAGACTGTATCAAAAGCTTGTCTAAAGATAAGGTACATCATATCCACTGCTCTCTCTATATCCACAAAGCCTCTCTTTTCATCATAAGAGGAAATCCGGTTGGTCACACATGACTTGCCCTTCGTGAATCTATCCTGACTGTTCTTGATCACCTTTCTCTCTTCCAAGTACCTCAGAATGGATTACTTGAGGATCTTCTCCATGACTTTCCTTGGGCCTGAGGTGAAGCTGACCAGTCTGTAGTCCTGTGCATGATCCTTCTTCCCTTTCTTTGTCCACATATCTGCAGAAAAGACACCATCAAAGGACCTAATCAAGCCAGCTACTCCATCAAAGGGTCATTCACCCGCTCATCCACTCATGAGATTTATACCATGATGTGTCAGAAACGCCCCCACACCTCATACATTGGACAAACAGGACAGTCCCTCTACAGAAGAATAAATGGGCACAAAACTGACATCAGAACTCACAACACAAAAAGAAAAAAAACAGTTGCTGAGCACTTCCATCTTCCTAATCACTCCTTAATGATTTGTTAATGATGGTCCTCAAGAAAATCAATGGGACATCAAAACTTCAAAAAGAAACAGCAGAAATCCAACTAATATGCAAATTAGATTGTGTGAAAGCAGGACTTAAACATGACTATGGATTCTTTTCCCATTATAACAGGTAATTTGACTTCACCCTCCCTCTATGAGCTGTTTCCTACAGTTTGAATCCTTAGAAATGCTGTTATTTGCTGTTGCAGTATGACTTGATCCCATGTCTTACGCTTTCCTGCATTTACTGGTATTTTCATCCCAATCCGTAAGTTCCCCCTCTTCAAAGCGTCTGATGAAGTGGGATTTTCTTCCATGAAAGCTCATATGATAAATAAATCTGTTAGTCTTTAAGTGGCACTGGACTCCTTGCTGTTTTTGCTTTACTAAACTAACATGGCTGCCCCTTTGGGACTTCCCTTTCTTGAAAATGGGCCCTGTATTTGCCTTTTTACAATCACCTACTACCTCCCCAAATCACCATGCATTTTGAAAGATAATAGCCAATGGTTCCGCAATCACATCAGCCAACTCTCTCAGCACCCTCAGCTACACTGCATCCAACCCCATGGACTTGTGCATGTCCAGCCTTTCTAAATGGTCCTGAATCTGCTCTCTCATCAAGGAGGGCTACTTGACTTCTCCCCTTTCTGGGTTGCCCAGTGCAGTAGTCTGGTGACTAAACTTGCCTGGGAAGACAAAGACCAAAAAAAAAAAAAAAAGCATTGAAAACTTCAGCTTTTCCCACATCATCTGTCTCTAGGTTGTTGTCCCCCATTCTATAAGGGTCCCCAGGTTCTCTGACTCTCTTGTTAATAGCACACCTGTAGAAACCTTTTTCTTGCCTTTCATGTCCCTTGGTAGCTGTAACTCGAATTGTGATTTAGCCTTCCTGCTTTTGCTTAAGTATGCCCTAGAAGTGTTCTTATACTCCTCCCTAGTCATCTGATCAAGATGCTACTTCTTGTAAGCTTCGTTTTTGTGTTTAAGGTCACTGTTACTGACGACTTCTTGGTTAAACCAAGCTAGTTGTCTGCCATATTTGCTGTTTTTTCTGCACACTGGAATGGTGGTTTCTGTATCCACCATAAAGTTTTTTTTAAAACTATAGTCAGAGTTCTTGGATTACTTTCACCTTCACATTAGCCTGTCAGGGGGATCCTGCCCATCAGCTTCCAGAGGGAAAGAAAAGTTGGCTGTTCTGAAGTCCAAAGTCTGTATCATGCTGCTCTCCTTCCTGTCTTTTGTCAGGATCCTGAACTTGATCATATCATGGTCACCGCTGTCCACATTACCAACCACTTCTACTTCCCCTACCAATTCTTTCTTGTTTGTGAACAGCAGGTTAAGAGAAGTATGGCCTCTAGTTGGTTCCTCCAGCACTTGCTGCCTGAAATTCTCTCCCCATAATTCCTTTTTTTTCTGTGATCTGCCATATTGATCTCCCAGCATATGTCAGGGTGACTGAAGTCCTACATGAAAACCAGGTCTTGTGACCAGAAAACTTCTATCAGTTGTCTGAAGAAAGCCTCATCTACTTCATCCACCTGGTGGTCTATAACAAATGCCCACCACAACATAACCCCTATTGCTCTCATAAACATAACTGAGACACTCTCAACGGACTTTTCTCCAGTTTCATATTGGATCTCTGAATAGTCATATTCCTCTCTTGAATACAGTATATCTCCTTCATTATTTTCTCCCCTGCCTGCCCTTACTGAACAATTTTTATACCCATCAATGACTGTTCCAGTTATGTGAGTTACCCATCAAATCTCAGTTGTCCTAATCACACCATAGTTCCTTGACCATGCCAAGACTTGCAATTCCACTTGCTTGTTTCCCAGGCTTCTTGCCTCCATGTACAGGTTTCTAAGATAACTAGTTAATTGCTCTACATTGTCAATGCACATCAGAAAGCCTCTCCTGTTGATTGCTTCTCATTGCACTTTCTCCTGGTGTCCCATTTACCCGCTTACTTCTGGGCTTATGTCCTTGTCCCCTGTTAAACCTAACTTAAAGACCTTCTCACTAGAGTATCCAGCCTGACTGCAAAGATGCTCCTTTCTCTCCTTAGCAGTCCTTCCTGGCACAAAATCTCATGACTGAAGAATCCAAAACCCTCTCTCTAACACCAGCTGCATAATCATACATTTACTTCCACAGTTCACTGGTCCCTACCTGGGTATTTTTCTTCAACAGTGAGGATGGATGGGAACACCAATTTATCTCAAACTCCTTTATCCTTCTTCCCAAAACCATTTACACTGGAGTAACCTACTAAAAGTCATTCTTGGAAATATTATTGGTGTTTATATGGAGAAGTAGGAAGAGGTCGCCATCACATCCTGAATTCTAGCTCTGGGCAAGTAGCACACTTCTTTGAGTTTACTGGTTTGAATGGCAGATGGACAAGTCTATTCCCCTTAGAAGGGAGTCCTCAACCACCACCACCCATCTGTTCCTCTTCTAAGTGGTGGTTGTAGAAACCCCATTCCTAGAACAAAGCATCCCATGACTTCTGATCGATGGTCTCTTCCCTCAGATGAATTTTCCATATCATTCTTCTCCATAGTACCTGTGCAGAGAGCCTGAAAATGATTGCTTATCTCTACCTGCACAGGGATTCTCCTCTTTCTTCTTTTGGAGGTCACAAGCTGTTAATTTTTCCCCCTTTTTTCATTAGAGTGAAGTGTCCACCCATGTAGACTAGAACAGCAACAGATTCTCTTAGGCAAATCATATAACAAAACCCAATAGGTAACAGTTAAGAAAATCTAATATTGTGGATTATAAAGTTTCAAGTTTATATATGTATAGACATATATGTGAAAACTATGAAGCTGGTAAGGAATTAGTGGACTGATGGAAGATATAATGAAATTTTCTTATGAGGAAATGTTTACTCACCATCTGCTAATTTTCACATAAACCCCTGCTTGTTTACTCTGACTAGAAAAAGTACTGACAGCATTTAATATTCCCCAAGTGATCTGTATAGCTTGTGAGTACTTGAGAGTTTAAAGGAATAGCAATAAGATTAAAAAGTCATGCCTTCAAATAATGTGAGGGGAGTGTGACTTTCTTTGAAATATATTTCTGTCTGCTGTATTTTTAACTCCAGACAGAACAAGTGGGTGTAATTCAATTTGGAAGTGGCCAGCATATGTCTCATTTTGGCAAGGTCTGTGTCGACAAGGAACAGGAACATTCTCCTGCCTGACTGAAAATGGAAAATGTTCTCCTGGCCACAGCTGAAATAGGTGCCTAGGGGTGGCTGAGAAATTTAAAACTACCCCAACAACTACCTTGATGATCAAAAATCAGATGCAATCAACTTAGGGGGAGGTCAAGTTTCTCAGCTTGTATCTGTCCTTATCAACATTACTTTTGTCTTCCTTGTGAGTAAATTTGAGCTACATGGCTGATGTCAATATATCAGCTTGTCCAAATTCTGATCTTTCAGAAGCTCATTGGCAGTAAGAGCAGAGAATGAAGAATTGATTATGGATTATGATGAAACTATCTTCCTCCTTCCATTAACTCTTTTATTACAGAAGTCAACCTTCTCTTCTAAAGAACTGGCAGTCTCTGCCATGTGAGAGCCCAAGGTTAGCTTGGAACTCAAGTCTTCTATCTGATGGTACAATGTGGCATCTCCCTTCCCCTATGCTAAATCATGAGCAGTGGGGGTGGGGGAACATACTGAATAGTGGTTAATCACTAAATAAAATTAACAATTTCAAGTGGAATTATTTTTGTTCAGTTCCCACTGATTCTATTACATTTCAGTGCCAGAGGAGTTCCCCATGGAAGATGCTTATTAAGGTGCTAGGGCAGTGTCTGATGAGTTGATTAAAGAGTACAAGATTTGTGAATACAGTTGTAGATTAGTGAATTTGTTTTGGCATCAAAGTCAAGGAACAAATAGATCAGAAAAATCTAAGCAATATCTTAATTAAAGGAGTTAAAGACTTCTATAGTTCTTATTTCTTCTATAAATCTCTGAGTTTCTGAAGTTTCAGTAAATTGGAGTTTCATATCTGTCACCATAAGTGCTATCACTGGATTATTTATTAACATAATCATTTTGATCTTTTCAGTATTAGATCATGGAATAGTATGAAGACAGTTGGATATGCTGATGTGCATATCATTAATACACATATACATACTTTACTTCCAGTCTCAGATAATTTCATCTTGTTCTTGGGATTATATTTGCTGTGGAGCTTTGAGATGCATCACTTTGCATGGTTTTCTTGCTGGGCAGTAACTTGGAATCTCAGTTTCCTAAAATTGCTGCTCTGCTAGCTTTATTATTCTGCTTTACTGTTGTAAATTACTTTACTCTGTAGTTTGCTATTAGAGATAGTTTGTGTCAGCTTGCTGTCAGTCTAATTTGGATAATTGAACTCCATCTGCTCTGTTTTTGGCCATATTATATGAAATATGCATTCTTGATTAGCATGATTTTCTGTGGGTTGTCTGACTGTTCATTGTATTATGCTTATTCTAATTAAGGCTTCCCTCTTTTACATCTCTGTATATCAAATCCTGTTCTGTATCACTACCCTAAAATCCATTTGCAGGGGCAGATAGGAGTTGAAACTTTAAATGTTGGCAGAACTGTGCTTTGCATTGGTTGAGATGGAAAAAAAAATTAAAAAGGGGGTTTTTTTGAACTTCAGTGGGGTTACCCCAACTATGTATATGAGTTAATATTTTTACAAGCTAACTTAAGATGACCTAGTTGTTCATGTTAAGAAAAAATGTATAAAAAACTGTTTAAGAAGTTTCAGTCTTCAAAATGTTACCCAATACAAGGGAAAAATGTATATGTGAGAGATAAACTGTCAAAATTACAAAGATTGTACACTCACCCACCCAGGCTTAACTGGGAGATTTTCAATAATCTAAAAATAAAGAATGTCCTACAAAAAAGGGAAGCTAGATCAAATCACAAGGGATGAATATAAACAAATGACATAATTATGTAGGGAAAAACTTAGAAAGGCCAAGGCACAAATTGGGATCAAACTAGCTGAAGGCATAAAGGGTAACAAGAAAACATTTTCAAATACATTAGAAACAAGAGAAAGACCAAGGACAGCATAGGACTGTTATTCAATAAAGAGGGGAAAACAACAACAGAAAATGTGGAAATGGCAGAGGATCTAAATCAGGGGTCTCAAATCTATACAGCAGAGGATCTAAATCAGGGGCCTGTGGGCTGCATGCAGCCCTTAAAGCTATTTCCTGCTACCCGCAACAACACTACTGTTACTGATATTTGCAATATTGTTGTATTGGAAGGTTTCAGTGGTGCGGCCCTCAGTTTAATGTACTAGCCCTCATGTGGCCCTCTACTAGCCCTCATGTGGTCCACGTGGTGATTTGAGTTTAAGACCCCTGAACTAAATGATTTCTTTCTTTCAGTCTTCATTTGGCTAGCCGGTGGCAGCGGGATGCCTGATGTGGGGGAAGGCAGTGAAAATGGGATAGGATCAGAACGTAAAATAGGGAAATAGCAAGTTAAAAATTATTTAGACAAGTTAGATGTCTTCAAGTCTCCACAGCATGATGATATGCACTGTAGAATTCTCAAGGAACAGACTTGCCAGATGTCTGAGCCAACAAGAACAGTTAAAGCTCTGGAACGCTTACTCTTGATAAGAGGAGACTGAGAGGGGATATAAGAACAGTTTCAAAGTACCTAAAATATTGTTACTAGGAAGAGGGAGAAAAATTGTTGTTCTTAACTACTGATGATAGTGCAAGAAGCAATGGGTTTTAATTATGGCAAGAGAGGTTTATGTTGGACTTTAGGAAAAAGATTCCTAACTGTTAGGGTGATTAACTACTAGAATAAGTTGCCTAGGCAGGTTGTGGAATCTATGTCATTGGAAGTTTTTAAGAGCAGATTAGACAAACACCTGTCAGGCATGCCTTAAGATTTACTTGGTCCTGCCATGAGTGCAGGGGGCTGGACTGGATTACCTGTGTTGTTCCTTTCCAGTTTCTATGATTCTATGTTCAAGACATTTGCAGGTTTAACATACAGGGTCTGTCAGGAACAGTTGTCCTTCCCACCCGCCATCCTTTCTTCATTCAGTTGGATTACAATTGGACTCTCCCCATCTAAGGTAAATTTCACATAAAACACTGAGTAGCACCTCTTGATAAACAGAGGCTTGGAATAATTTGCTCCGTTCTGACTTGAGTTTTATCTCCATACTACTTAAGTCATCTGAAATATGTTTTCAGTTAAAATTCATATGAGGACAAACAAGCAAAACAAATTAGGAAATTCAAGAAATATTGCAATCAATGAAAGTCTGTTATCCATCTTCTCTACAAACTAATTTAATTTTCATTTTCTCATGAATCCTTCTACCTTTTAATAAAGGAAAAAACTAACCAAATTAAATATCATACAGTCTGGTATGCTGTCAATTACTATACATAGCTGGCAGTTAGGGACTATGTAACATGAACCTAGAACTGATATTTCCTTCCTGTTTTACTATCCAATTTAAAAAGAAACAAAAATCTTGCACTTTTCTGTATGATGTACAAAAACAAATGACATATTCAGATAATATGAGAGTTCAAAGCTAGCTTCATACCATTTTCAGAGACGTCAAAACTAAAAGCAGGGCTAGGAGCACTCTGAACTTTTCTCAAAACCCAAATACCAATCAGGACTTGTATTTTAGAGCTTGGGCCCTGTCTCATGAAAAAACTCCACTAGTATGCCTGATCAGAGTACCACAAACTTCAGGGGGCCTAGAATATGTGTGAACTCTAGGTAAGTGCCTTAACCACTGGGCTATATAGTCTGTTTATGGCCTAGGGGTTATTCATAGTCTTTGAAGTAAGGAATGAATGTGGGAATGATTCTGTAGCCCAGCAGGTTAAAGACCCAGAGGCAATGCTTTTGAGTGGTGAAATACTGCTTCTTAGAGATGCCACACAGTGGTGCTTAGTTTTCCGAGGCTAATGGGTTGGGACTGAAGTTGATTCTGTTTCGTAATATTAACAGGATCACCTGTCTATTGAATCTGGCTTTTTTATCTGCTGACAGTACTTGGGAGAAGGGAAACTATTAAATAACTATTAAATTTATTTATTCAAAGTAAAATAATCTTTCTCTCCCAGTAGAAGAGTTTTAGGCTAAAGCCTGCATTACAAACTATCGTGATCACTAAGGAATTAAACTTCAAGTTCAGCACATCATTATGAACTTGCTGGATAATGGCTGAATCAGAACTTTACTCAGGTGTGTCACCAATATAACCTTTTCCTGAGGTAAATTTCAAAGATGACAGTTTATTGCTATTGTCACAATTTTAGCATCATTTGGCAAAGTGTAATGTTTGATTAGGAATGGGCTTACCACATGTGAAAAAGGCTCATGCACCTCTGAACATAACTGATTGAATAGGTAACTAACTGGCTGCATATACATTGACTATTTCTAGAATTCAGGAAAATCTCCATTATTATAACATGGAAATATTCTACATAATCAATTTCCTGCACTTGAAAAAGTGGAAAATTGGAAGACTTGCCTTTCTACTCTTTTGTTTTGCTTTTAATCACCTTTCCTTTCAGGATTTAAGAGTAGCACCTTTTGTTTACATGTTTTAGAAAAAAAATTGGAGGTCATTATAGCTAGAAACGATCCTAGTAAATGTATGCATTAACATGAGTGTTTGGAGTGCAATGACCATAAATCTTTCATAAGCATTTCATTTTGCCATTTCTTGTCAAAGCATAGGAATTATTGTGCCACAGGAAACCTATTTGAAGTTTGAATGTCAAGCAGCTTCTTACAATGTTCATGAATAAGTGCTGATGCTGGTTCACTTGGTGATTGAGGTTGACAGTAGAGGTAGGCAAAAGAAAACAAGAGATTATGAAAGGACACAGTGACCTCATGAAACTCTTGTCAGAAAATTTGACAGTCTCCTTCACAGGACTTGACTTGATATTTTTATTAGCTTGTTGACTTTCCACAATGTATTACAATCTTAGTGTTATTACTGTAAAATCAGTGTATTAGTTGACATACCTGTTCTTATGATATACCAGTTTCTTCTAACCAGTAAAGGATATTTATTTTCTGGACAGTAAAATTCAGTTTTCTTGAAATAATCGGAGTCAGCCACAGGAAATCTTATAACTCCTACAACAAATGTGCAATAACACCTTTAGAAAACAAACAACCTACCTTTGTAAAGTACCGTTGTGACTTATTAAATTTATCCCGAGCATAAAACTGTGAAAAATATGTGAAAGTGTAAAATGTCACCATAATCTGTGATTGATAGTCTGCTTGAGAATTAGTCATGGAAAATATATTGATAAATTAATGTTATGGACAGGTGCAAGAAACACTGAGAAAAAAATTGAATTAGTACAAAAACAAAAATGACATTGTGCCATAAGTCAAAGACTGTGGTGAGATCACACCTACTAAAGAAAAAAATGTGGGAACAGAGCTATGTACTCCAAATTTTGGCCTTATGGAAATAGATTTAATGGTGAACAAAATAGCGAAGATAAAGTATGACACCTACTTTTACTCCTGGGGGGAGGGGGTTTAAAAACATTCTTCCTTCATCTCATCCCCTGACCTACCAGAACTGAAATTCATTTTAAATTCTTTAGCCTCAAGTTAGAATGAGTAGACTAGGCTGAGGACTTTCCTCACATGAGGAAGGTTGGCTGGCCTTACTCTCATTTAAGGAATTCCATTTTCACCTGAAGGTGTTGAAAGTCATCATATAATCATGGCATCCCATTGATGAGCTGAGTACTGGGATATATAATTGGCTGTACCACAGAGGTAAAATCCTATAATATCTTGTATTGTTTTCTCTTCTCTTGTTTTATTTTTTTGTCTCTTTCTAACCTCTTTCCTATCTTATTCTCTCATCTTTTCATCAAATCATAAAATAAAGTAGAAAGATAGGTGGATCCACACACTACACTCCTGAGAATGAACTAGGGTCCAAGAATTGGGCATCATGGCTGACTTGCCAGCCAAACCATCACTTCTAATTAATTAGCATACCAGTATTCCAAAAACACAGCAAGTGCCTTATTTCATTCATCTTTTCTATCTTGTGTTTCCTCCACCTTTTGTCTGTCTAAGAACAGGATAAGTGAATGCCTTTCTCAAATATGTACTGAGAATAAAATTAACTCTTCCTTTTCATGAAGGAAAGGCTATTCCGAAAATAAAAGACTGTAATATTTTTCCCTCCAGAAGAAAAGGGACCTCAAGGGTTTTGCTTAGTTGGTTTCATATAATGACTTAAAGTCTTTTTCAGTATGAACGCCTGTTTTAATTTCTTGTTCTTTCTGGTGTTTGTTCAATAAACTTTCCACTGGAATGAATGCATTAGGCCATTTGCCTAATAACTGAGTAAAAGCAGGCCACTGCAGAAACATGGCACTGAATGTATCTATCACTGTTTAATGTTGGGCAGTGAGTTTATAAACACCTTATACTCTTTAGCCCTTTGAGATCAATATCAATGCAAGAGAACTATTAATGCCTTCGTTATGGCATCATATTTTAGTAACCTATACTAAAGCCCATTGATTGAATCCTGAAATGCCACTGAAATGTTATATTTCAGTACAAATGTACTGCAGAAATAACTTTTACTAGGTGTTACCAGACAGTATTTTCATAAAGGCAGAGTTTAAAAAAAAAGCCCCCTAAATTATGCCTGAGGAGCATAATCATACAACAGTTATACAGTGGTATGCATGTAGTTGTACATCCAAAGCACATTTTGCAGGAACTTTTCTGTACGTGTGCACAAGAAACAACTTGGTCACTTATTTCTTAACCTATACCTCTTACTGTAGCCCAAAAGAGCCCAGCATCCATTTTTTCAACTGCACTGAAGTCCCATTAAAGCTCTTCAGTGAAACAGGCCTGATCTTTCAAAAGTGCTTGGTATCTAATGGTTCCCACTGAAAACATCTCTAGGCATGTCTTCACTGATAGTGGCAAATTGGCCACCATCAGATTGATCTTTCCGGATCAATTGAGCAGTCAGTGCAGATCCTCTAACTGATCTGAAAGTCAATGTGTTAAAACCATCCCATCAAGTGGCATAGCACTGCATCAACAGGAACACATTTACTGTTGGTGCAGCATAGTGAAGGCACTGTGTAGAGAAGAAGGTATAAAGTCAACAGGAGTTAGAGTTACACAACCTACTCTGCATAGCTTATGTAACTCCCATCGACTGCAGCCAAATTTCCAGGTAACCATAGACCAAGGTTCTGTGAAACAATGCTGATTGCTGAACACTTTTGAAAAACTATCTCTAACTACAACTGCAGGGTATCATTTTTAATATTTGTATTTCTTCTGATATCAGGTTATCCTATTACTTGCTGTAGTTCTATATAAACTTGCTTTTAACCATTGTAAACTAGGTGGTAGTCTGCTCAAGAGAATAACAGTATAAGGCTATTAAGTACAAATGATTGAGACAAAATAATTTATATACTTGATCAAGGTTGAATTTAGGAAATAGTTTCATACCTAACTCATTTACTTGTAAGGTCATGTTTCAGTGAAACTGTCACATTTACAACTAATGCTAATTTTGTTTTGTTAGCTAAGAAATATACCCTGAACCAACCATCTATGGGTAAATGCATGTCAAATGTATGCTTGTTAGCATTACACATAGTTAGTTCAAGCTAATTTCCTGAAATTCCTGCTCTGACCAATTATACGAAATACATCGGTACATTTCATATGTATTCCTATGTATTTTGGGCCAGTTTCTCAATATTAGCCTCCTTTATTGAGAGTGCAGATTGGTCCCAGAAATGGTGGTTCTAAAATTTTGGGGGGGGGGGAAGAAAATCTAGAAAATTGACTCTTTTCAACAAACGAAGAACAAAAATGCAATCTCTTATACAAAATGATCTGTCTAGTGCAGTAATGTTTAAGGAACACATTTTCAAGTGGGTGCATGTTCAAAAATGTACATGTTTTTATGACCCTTTGAAAATGTGAGTCTAAGAATATCGAAGCAATTTAGAAAAATAGCTGCTTCTGTAAAACTGATTAAACTGCTAAAGAAAGATAAAGAGAAGTATTTTGGTTGATTGCAAATCTCCACCCACAGCAGAATACAAATGACAGCATGCAGCCAGTGAAACACAAGATAGGAGCTCTAAATAATCAAAACAAGTTCTCAGTCTGTGGTAGGCAGTCTTGGAAAAAAAATAGCTGTTTGTTGGTAAATATTGATTTCATACACAAACAAACCAAACAAATATGTCCATTGATAACTGAAATTTACTGATAGGCAAAGTAAGATACATGCTGCTTGGGAACTTAGTTTTATTTAAGCATTTTTATTTAGTATATTTTGATATAGTAACACTGTTTTCATGGTTCTACAAATTTATATTTAACTACAAATCTATTATGTGAATGATTTTCCACAATTGAAAAATTAAATAAATAAAAATGAAAAATAGTTTAACTTAAAATATCCATCAGTTATAGAAAGACAATAATAAACTCTAGTGGTAGGTTATCCCCCTATCAGGCTGCCCCTCATGGCCTGAGGTCACTCTGCAGGCCTCCTGCCAGCAATCCTGTTCCTCTTCTGAGCAACCGAACTAAACTCTAAACATATCAGTCTCGCCAGCCTTTCTGGAAGGACTTTGTTTTCCAAAAACAGCAAACTAAAATGAAAATGATATTAGGCAATTAACCTGATGTCTTAGTCCCTACACTCAGTATCATACAACCACCGAGCTGACTTTCTCTGAAGTTCTTTCAAATTTCTAAGCCACAAACTTGCCTGCTTCTTGTAACTCCATATGGAAAGGCAGCCAATCTCCCTCAGGTGTGCCTCTTCAGTAATCCACATTGGCTGTGTCCATCTTTTGCCTTTAAGAAAGTCCCACAAGTCTATTAGGCTGCCGTCTTGCAAGCATTGCACATTATGGGAGAATCCTCCTTAATCTATGCCCTCTCAACCTACAGTCCAGGACAGGGTAAACATAAGAAACCTTTCCTTCACTGTCCCATCTTAGAGGTTAAATGTTTTGTATCTCTAGGAGCTGTATTTTTTTTAAAATGAACAAATAAGTGCCGAAAGTTTATAAACAAGCCAATCATCTAAGTGGTATGGTTGTGTATTTACATATCAGTCCTTGCTACTTTCCCTTACATAGTTACTGTATTTGGTCAGGATATTATGCAAAGAGCTTTTATTAAAGATGTTTCTATACCTCTGCAGGACCCACATAGATTCTTTAATTCTCTATATATTAAATAGTAGGTATGTGAAGAAATCGCAGTGGGATTTCAGAAACTCCCATAATTGGCAGCACTGACTTGAAGGATCATAAACTTTCTTGCATATTTCACTTTAACTGTTCTGCAAAATGTAAATGCCCCTTGGCTTCAGACACCAGGGAGCTAACTCAGCTAAATCAAATTTATGTATGACATCTTGTTTGTTAGCCAGGTAATAATACAGATAAAACAGGCACATACAGCCCTGATTAACTCCTGTTTACATGATAGAGATACAGTCTTGCTCCCTCTTTCAAAAAATGTAAATTGCCACATATATGTAGGGCTTATGCTAATTGCTATTTTCCAATAAAATACTCCTAAATATTCTTGTTAGTGAAGGCTTTTTGTACAGCCACTGTGCAGGTATGTCAGTCATGCTTAATCTTGCCTCAAACCAGAGGATTTGATTAGATCAGTGGCTCTCAAACTTTTTAAAATGGAGCTGCCCCATGGACTTTTGTGTAACACTTGCCCCCCCCTTCTGAGTGGCAACAGGGGGCAGCATAAGGGGTCAGAAGCAGAGGACAAAGAGTAGGGGTGGCAACAGCTGCAGAAGTGGAGTGGGGAGTGTGCTTGGCAGTGGCAGGAGAGCTGCTGTGGGAGGTGGGCAGCAGCAGGTCGTGTGCCCAGTGGTATTGCGGGGTGCTGCCAGGAGCAGCAGTAGTACCAGTATGAGGAGCAGGCACATGCCTGGCATTAGCAAGGATTCTGACTAGCAGTGGCAGGGGGCTGCAGCAGCTGTGCAAAGCATCCCCGGCTCCACCAGCAGCCTCCCCTCACCTCCATCCCCTTAGAAGGGTCCCCCACCCCCGACCTGCCCAGGACTGCCCATGTGAGATACTGGGGTCCCCACCGCCAACTGGCCCCATTCTCAGTCCTGCATCCATGGCACCCTCCCAGGATCTATATCGCACCTCAGTGCACACTTTTCAAGAACTTCTGTGCTAAATGACCAGCTGAGGTCCCTTCTAGTCCCATAGTTACATGATTCTATATCCCAGGCCCTTTCTCATTGGGCTTCAGGCCAAGCCATGGAACACAGACAGCAATGATAGGTGATTTCCTCTTGACAAATGGAGAGGATTATTGTTTATATTTATTGCTTGGCATCTCCACATTATTTCATATAAATGACCATGGAATATTGCTGACCTGTTTCACAGAGTTAGGATTTCACTGAAGTAGCTTTAGAACTAAGATTACTTGATATATCTCTTTTGATTCCCTTGTTCATTTGTATTCCCTCCCTAATTTCCAGCTAGCCAAGCATTCTGTCTGCAACCTGTTTGACACAGTTGAATATATCGATAAATGGTCATTAATCCATTTAATCACTGACAGATAAAATAATGTGATTTAACTTTACATTAATAAGTTCAGCAAGGAGATTTTGTAGCTGGAAATATCCCATTTTTTTTAGGACAGTTTTCAATGTTAGTATGTTTTTCTTCCCCTGCTGCTGTCCAAAATCGTGATGAAAAAGGCCAGTGCTAGACTAATCCCTTTTGGACTCTTTAAGTACTAATGATTAGAAGAACTACAACTCTAAATCCACCCAAATAATTAGAGACTTCAAACAATGTCTCATGCAATAAATCTCAAAAATATTTTCAACTGACCAGGAGAGACTCTTGAGTTGATGTAATTTACATACCAAGAAACCAAACAATGGTGTAAAAAGGACCAAGGTATAGTAGATCATGCAACATCGCTTCTAATATCTTTTTGTTAGCTTTTCTTTCTTTTTCTCCCCCCATATGAGTTATGCAGTCAGAGCCAGAAAAGTGGCAGGGGAGCCGTGGTCCCCTCTGGCTCTCGGCTTGCAGCCAGAGCAAGAAAAGCGGTGGGAGAGCCACAGTCCACTCTCACTGCCTGCTTGCCCCGCCGTGGTGGCAGTGGGGCAAGCTGGTGGGGGAGTGGCAGGGCTGGGGGGGCCCTGGCTCTGCCCCACCACCGGGGCTCGGGGTGGCTGCGGAGTGGGCAGGAACTGCGGCCCCTGTCTCTGCCCCACTGCCCGGGCTCCAGGGCTCCACTGGGGCAAGCAAGTCCCGCTCCCGCCACCTCACCGGGGCTGCAGCAGCCCCAGGGCTCCAGCAGGGTGAGCGGGTCCTGCTCCTGCCACCCTGCTGGAGGAAGCCAGGGGTCCCCCTGGCTGCAGGCTGGAGCCCGCAGCTGGGAAAGCCGGCGAAGTGGCTCGGACTTGCGACCCTCCTGCACGTCCCTCCGCCTCACCTAGCACTCTGATCAGCTCCCTGGCTGGGGTGCTGGGGGGGGGGGCTTCCTCCCAGGGTGCAAGGTCAAACCCCTGTTTCGAAACCAGGGTTGTTTTGAAATAACATGTCCTAACCACATTCTTTCGAAACAACCCTTTCGAAACAAGGGTTATTTTGATTCCAGATGAGGTTTAGCAGTTTTGAAATAACCACCCTTATTTCGAAAGGACAGAGTCCCTTCCTTTCGAAATAACAAAACATTGTCTGGACCTAACAGGTTTTATTTCGAAACAACGGCTGTTGTTTTGAAATAGAACTCTTGTGTGGACATACCCTAACAGTTTTCTTTATGAAGGACGCCCTGGTTTTTTTTGCTGAACTAGACTAACATAGCTGACCCTTTGGAACTTGTTTGGATGTTAGGTTTTGAAATAAGATGAGATACTGAATCACAAACTGAAATGCTGAAAAGTAAATATAGCACTCAAAACAGGGGGAGTGACTACCACTTTTTTTGTGTATACAATGATGTTTGTACTCTAACAAAAATGACAGATGCTGATGTAAACCAATTCTATTTTAGTACATTTGCTTCTTTACACTGCTTGTCTCCTTTATTCCTAATTTTTGCCTCATTTTCTAGTCTATATAGTTTGCAGTAAGCATTTTATGTATGTTCCACTTGCAGGAATGCAAACTGAAGCAGACTAAATTATTCATATAGAAGACAATAAATTGTATACATCTACAACAACAGGACAGCGCAATCGTGCAAGCAGTTTTTATGACCCGTGACGTAGAGGCAGTCAGCTTTAGCTTGTATTGCACATCCTTGTTGAGTGCTCGCTTATTTACTTTGGTGTGGACTGGGAACACTGTGAATAGGCTGAGAGATTAAACAAATATAATGTTTTAATTTCCACATTTAATAATGACTATTTTTTGTTATATACAATTTATGATCCTCTAATTCAGTCTGATTATGGAGCAACAGGACAGGGCAATTGTGCAACTGGTCTCTATGACCTGCGATGCAGAGGCAGTCGATTTTAGCCCGTATCGCACATCCTTGTTGAGTGTCTGCTTATTTACTTTGGTGACGACTGGGAGCACTGTGAATAGGCTGAGAGATTAAACAAATATCATGTTTTAAATTTCCAAATGTGATAATGAATATTTTTTTGTTATAGATATATACAATTTATGATCCTCTAATTCAGTCTGACTATGGAGCACAATGAAGTTGCAGTGCTCTAAGATGCACTGTCCATCCCTCCTCCTTCCTTCCCCAACAGTCTTCACTAGTATGCCAGAGGGGCCTCAGTTCAGCTCTCTATAAATATGACATAGTAGTAGGCTATCTCCCTATCTATTCCAATTCTCTTGAAGCAGAGTAAGTGCCCAAAGAGTTCAGTGATATTGAATTAATATTACACAGTATTATATCAGTATTCAGGAAGAACATTGGCAGAACTTAGTGGTATAGAACCCATAAGATCTACACAGATTAAATTTAATTTAAACATTTAGAAGAGCTACTGGCTGTTGCTATAGTCACTTGAAATATGTTGGAGCAACTCAATTAGAAAATGTGATTTTACTGCTAAGTGGTTTCCCCACAGAGTTGTGTCTTTAAAATTTGAGTGGAAAGGAAAACTGTAAGTTTGACAGCTCAAGATGGTTTTCAGCTGATTTACGTGAAATATAGCAAGACTAATCCTACAAAAAAGAAATTTGCCAGACAGAACAACTAATAGTGGAAATAAATTAGAGCATTTCATTGATAAAACCATGAATTCTTTAAAATCCTTGGCTTTCTAAATAAAATACAGAACATTATAAATGTTTGATGCTAGTGTTGTGCTGACCTTTCTTAAAGTTCACATTATGCTGTGTTGACTGTCACCTACTAATAAAATACGGTATTCTGATCACCCTGTTATAAATTCCCAATTAATATATAAATATATTAATCAATATTGGTAACAGTTGATAGTAGCAGGTAAATACCACAATTTCATTACCAGTTTGTGAATGTCTACTGCTAACCAGAAATATTTTGGACATTCTAATATTCCTTCTCAGCCACCAAGGATTAACAGATCTCAAATGAATCACATTATTTAATGTATTATCATAGTATTGCATAGAAAAAGGAAGGTGAGAGCTCCTCTCCGAAAAGATCACTGAAATCCCTTCCAATAACATTTCCTGTACCACCCAGTTGTATTTTACAAGCTAATAAAATACAGAATCATTTTACAGGTCATAGCTTGAATTTCTTGCCAAGCAGCTTCAGAATAGGAGTGAACAACAGTTGCTGAAACTGTAGCAATAAAGCCTTTACACTTTGTATTCCCAGACAAAATCTGGTCCCAGGTAGAGACTACCATCTGAAAGAAGCCTGAAAACTCCACCTAACATTCTTGATTGTATTTGCAGATAGAGAGCCTGGATTTACCAGGCTGCACACCACATGAAACAGTCCAGCTGATTGGGACATTACAGATGGTATGGTGGAAGTACAAAACCTCTCTTTGCTTCCAGCACAACCTTGGTTTATGGCTTCAAAAAGTATCTGTGCCCCAAGCAGAGTTTGCACAAAGTGTATGACTCTTAGTTTTTGTTATCTTCTCTCCTTTCATCTGTCACAAGCTATCAGGACACCAAGGTGACCTGTGAGGATGAAGCTGGAAAAGAATATGTTAAGGGGCCATTGCCATTATAGATAAGTATAATGAGTCATCATACTCTCCTGCTATGTCATTGATAGAGTCAAATGATGGTGCCCTACTATTTATTAAGTGCACTGTAGTTTGATTTAATTCCTTTTACATTCACATATTGTATATCTTTATCTGAGTCCTTGATTTTCATTTTTTTTCTGTTTATGCCTTTATTTCCTAGGTTTCTTTTTGCTTCTATATTCCTCTGTTGATTCTATCTCCCTTCATCCATTTCCCCCACTTATCTGAAAGTCTCTTCCCTCCTCTATCCTACCCCACGTGCTGCCTTTTCCAGTTGATTCTCTTCCTAACTTGCTTGGTTTCATCCCCTATTCCAGTAATTCTCCCTATGCTGTTTTATTTCCTCTGTTTTTCTCTCTAATTTTTTATATTTCATTGCAGCTTCTGTTAAAGGAAAATTTATGGCAAGCCCTATCCACCTAAGGCGTCTATCAACCTTTGGCTCTTACCACAGGTACAGTCAAGGAATCAGGCAGGTTGAGGTTTCAAAACACAGGTTTATTTAGACACCCCCAACCCCCAAAGGATCCCCACCACAAAGACATATATTAAAACAGTTCCCACAAACAGTTCCCATGCAAGCTTAGATAAACAAAGGAATTACAATAGTACCCTCAGTGGGATTGAACCCATGTCCCAACCCCCCCACCGGCCTTAGAAGGAGTTTCCTCACACTTGAGGTAGGCTATATGACCAGAGTCCCAGCTCTCTCTCTCTCACGGTCTTTCTTCGCCTGGCTAGGCGTTGGTCCCGACTCCTGTGATGTCCTCTGGATCCGTGTCCCTAGCTGGACAGTCTGGTCCCGCATTGTCTCTGGGCCAGATCACCAAACTTGGCCCGTCTGCTTCAGGCCTCTGGCGGCCCAATGGTCCTTTAATCAAAAGTCCATTCACCCCAGGCCAAAGTCCAGATAGAACCACGTGGGGACTCTATCCCTTTGGGGACTTGCCTCCCTCCAGTCCAATGTCCGCTCCGTCTCCCTGTGGTCCAGCGAAGTCCTCTTCCTCTTGGCGATCCCACGACGTCCTCTTTGAAGCCATCTCAAATGAAATGCACAGCTTCCACTGAGTCTCTGATCACAAGGACCAAATACTCAGGGGAACCAGCAGAGTCCCTGGGCCTTCAAGACTTCTAAATCCAAAGCTTCCTTGGGAAACCCCCTTCTTCTTGGATCTCAGCTCTCACAGCTCCTGCCACATGGCCAAGGGAGCACACTCAAAGATCCTGGAACAAACCACCGAGCTACATGAACAACTGGAATGAACCCGAACGACCGTTGAGCACTGTCTTAAATACGGGTTCGGCCCGCCAATCAGAAAGCTTCAGCTTTCGCGCCCAAACCAGGCTTCATAGGGTTCAATGTAGAGGGTTCCAGAAAGTGTGCGCATGGCCCTCTGTTCACTGCGCACGGCCCTCTGTCACTGGGCAGATTATCAACTGCTCACAGACTGCTGGCTGCTTGCCAAAGCTCCTGTCAATGTGACCAGGGAGCCCGCATCACCAGTTGCCAGGCAGATTTGCTCCTCAGCGCCCACTAGTGCTCAAATCGTTAACCTGTTACAATAACAGTTCCATAACCTAGGAACAATACATTGCTCCCACTTCTGGGGAGGAAAACATATTCTTAACACATCCAATTATAACAAGGGTAAAATTTTACCAACACTTCTATACAAATATTTTCCCATATGTAAAATGAAACCTTATGTCTTACTGGAAATACCGCATAATTTTTACTGAGGTACTGCATAAAGAGAGACAAAATATCAAACTGGTCTTGAATCTGTATCATTTATAGTGACCCTTTAGATGCTATGAATTTCTCTTTTGCCTCTCATATAATGTTTCTCTCTGACAATTTAAATGAAAAATTATAAATCAAAAGATACCTCAAAATGTTGAATAAAATGGATAGCATGTACAAATTGATACTGAAAAGGGACAGCAGTTTCCAGTCAGTGTAAAGATTATAAAATTACTACATCAGGCTAAATCAATAAAAGAATTCACACAGCCCTATAATGACAATAGCTAACAGAAATAATTATTACTGAGTTAAAGTCAAATGTACATGGCCAAATTCTGATCACCTCTTATAATATGGTGAGCACAAAAGCATTCAGAATGACCTAAAACATTTTGGATTTAAATATAGGAACATTGCTATAGATACTGTACTCTTATTTTTTTAAACAGTGTGGATGACTGACGAAGGGAGTATGGCTAGCCATGATCCCCACAGGACATTTTCTGTAAGGATTAATGCTGACCTCATCATTATCATTCATTTCCACATTTTCAAATGTCCTCAGAACAAAGGACAGAGGCACAGATTGGAGTATACTAGAAGAATAAAACCCATTGGAGCTTTGCTACCATGTGAGACAAGAAAAAGCCCCTGAGCAGTGCAGAAGAGCAAACATATCAGCCTTCCATAAAGCTCAGATTTCTGATATTTATTTCGATACACCTCAAGTCATCTTTGATTCTGACTGTTCACAACCCCAGTTCAAACTGATGGGAGACAAACAATTCAGTCTTGACATATAAACAGAATGGTCATACTGAGTCAGACCAGTGATCCATCTAGCCAAGTATTCTGTCTTTGACAGTAGCCTGTCACAGATTCTTTTGGCCCTTGAAGGTTTAGGGGCACCCTGAACACAGGGTTGTATCCCTCACTATTATGGCTAATAGAAATTGAGGGACCTATTCTCCATGAACTTGTTTAACTTTTTGTTTGAACCTAGTCATACTTCCAGCCTTCACAACATTTCTGAGCCAATGAGTTCCACATGTTGACTGCATTGTGTGGAGAAGTGCTTTCTTATGTTTGTTTTAACTCTGATGCCTGTCGATATCATCAGGTGACTCCTAGTTTTTGTGTTATGTGAAGCAGCAAATCACACTCCCTTACTTACTTTTCCTATATCATGCATGATTTTATATACCTGTATCATAACCCATTTAGGTGTCTCTTTTTTCCGAAGCTGAACAGTCCCACTCTTTTTAATCTCTCCTCATATGGAAGCTGTTCCCTCCCCCTAATAATTTTTGTTGCTCTTTTCTGCATTTTTCCATTTCTAATGTATGCATTTTTTGGAGACTGGAAGATCAGATTTGCATGCAGCATTACGATAGATTTATGCAGTAGCATTATGATATTTTTGGTTTTATTATCTATCCTTTACACAATAGTTTAATTCTGTTAGCTTTCTTGATTGCCACTGCACATTGTCTGTTTTCACAGAGCTAGCTATGATGACTGAGATATTTCTCAAGTAGTTGCAGCCAGTTTAGACCCCCCAACATCTTTTATACATAGTTGGGATTATTTTTTCCAGTGTTCATTACTTTGCACTTACCGACACTGAATTTCATCTGCTGCTGTTGTCACCCAGTTTAGTGAGATTCCTTTTGTAACTCTTTGCAGTCAGCTTTATATTTAACTATCTTGAGTAATTTTGTGTTGTCTACATATTTCACCACCATTCAACCACTTTTCTAGATCATTTATGAATATGTTGAACAGCACAGATCCCAGTACAGATCACTGAGTAACCGAGCTGTTAACCTCTCCATTATGAAAGCTAACCATTTATTCCTGGCCTTTGTCTCCATGACTGCATAGTTGACTTAAGAGTCTTTGGTGAGGGACAATACCAAAGACTTGCTGAAAGTTCAAGTGCTCCATATTGACTGACTCACCCTTGTCCCCATGCTTGTTGACTTCATCAAAGAATTCTAACAAATTTGTTAAGGAAATCATGCCCCTTCAAAGCTATATTGGCTTTGTATTGGCCAACATACCATGTTTGTTTATATGTCTGTTGTTTACCCTAATTTCTACTAATTAGCCTGGTATTGAAGTGAGACTTGCCAGCCTGTATCTGGCAGGATCACCTCTGGAGGCTTTTTTGTTTTAAAAATCAGAGTTATTTTAGATAGCCTCCAAGTCATCCAGTACTAAGTCTGACTAAAGTGATAGGTTACATATCAAAGTCAGCAGTTTTGCAACAAACCAAGTGATTTGTATGATATACTGGAAACAGCTCACTTTTGAATGGAGAAAGAGTCTCACAAAAATCCTCCAATATTTGTCCCAAAAGGACAGTTGTGTGCATTATTTTATTCATTCTCACTTGTAGTATGCCATGCTTTTTTTCCCCCCATTTACACTTATTCTAGTTTTGGAAAAACAAGCTTCAGTTTCATCGTTAAGGTTGAGCTGAGGTTTGCACTTAAAACAGGGAATCAGGCAGTTCATTACATATGAAGAATGCAGTATATCCTCTCCAAAATTATCGTACTCTTTAAATACAGAATTAATTTTATGAGAATTTACCTGTAAATGAGTTACAGATGAGTTAAAGTTAAGTAAATTTCTTTTTCAAAAAAAGTTTGTCAGATTTTTTTTGTTCCTCATGTAGAATAAAACTCTTCATATTTCCCATATAATTAAAACTCATTGAAAGCTTATGAATAGTCTACATTTAAAGGTTGGAGGGGTTGGGTTTTTTTTTTCTTGTTTTTTTGTTTTTTAAGGTTCAGTGGTCACTTCCCCCTCTTATTCTTTATAACTGACAGTTTCTTCATCAGTAAAAGTTTATGAATAATATTCTTCTGTAGCGAATTTCAAGAAGACCTCCCCTCTTTAAAAACAGTTGCCATCTTTTGTTCTCAACAGAAGTGAGACTAAAAGTATCTCTAGCAAAAATGCACCTTTTAAAAATACCAACCACCCCTCCTAGGCAAGTACGAGGAGGGGGGAGATGGACAATGAGAGTGAAAACAAGCTGTCCTTAGTGAAAATGGTGTGACCGACAACTTTGCCTTATAGTGCCATTATCAAGGAGGGGAAAGCCAGTGTTTCTAAATGCCAGTTTATTCTAATTCAGTATAGCAAACACTTTTATGCCCAAATCACAGTTTTATGCTTGGATGGAATCTCCAATAGGGTAAAGTTAAGGTTATCTGAATACTTTAACTGTACATTTTTATACCTTAATAAATTTGGATTTGTTTTAAATTGAATCTTAACTCTGAATTTCCTGGGTTTTGAATGTTTGTTGGGGGGTAATTATAATGTACCTGTAATATTTTACCCTCATTCCTGTTACATATAAAAATAACATTTTAAGAGCATTTATGTATGTTTCTAATATAATTTCCTTTGTTATCTTTGGCTATGTCCACTCATACATGCTTAAATTGATTTCACTTAAATCAATATAAGCTAATTCAAAATAAAAATTACTAGATCAATTTAACTTGAACTGATTTAAGCAAAAGCACCAAATTGAAATAGCAAGCCTGGACACAGGACTTGCTATTTCTATTCAGGAGAGGGGCACCCTGGGAGGTGTGGCAACATGGCTCCCTGGCAGGGCCATGTCGCCACCCAATCACATGGAAGCAGGAACTGACCTCAGCTCCCTGTCCAGTGTGACTCCCAAGAGCTTGCGAGAGAGATGGCTATGGATGCTCCCCATCTCCCATACCATCCTCAAGCACTGTCTAGACCCTCTGCTAGCCTGCAGGGTCCTCCCCTGCAGTGGGACGCACTGTTCCCTGACCCCAATGATCCCGAGCCTGAGCCCCTGACCATCATTTTCCTGGACCTCAGAGTGGCCTTAGTTCCCCACTCCACTTCCATGCGTGGCTAGCACCTCTGCTTAACATGCAGAAGGTCCTGGGTTCAATTCCCAGGGGGTTGGACTCGATGATCTCACGAGGTCCCTTCCAGCCCTATGATTTGATTTGATATTTGATAACATCGCATTTGGACACAGGACACCAGCACAGACTGATGGGAGGGGGTTGTCCTTCAAACCTGGAGCAACAAGCAGTGGAGGAAGAACCTCTGGGTGAGCAAGGAGACTTTCACTCACCTGGTTGCCGAGTTCTGCCTGGTCCTGCGCCAAAGGAACACAGCGATGAGAGCAGCCATCCCCGTGGACAAGAGAGTGTCCATTGCTCTCTGGAAGATGGCCACTCCCGAGTCCCATGGGTCTGTTGCCCATCTCTTCGGCATCAGGAGGTCCACCATTGGTGAAGTGCTGCTGCAGGTCACCCACACCATCAACACAGTTCTGCTGCCACGCCTCATCACCCAGGGAGCACTGCAGGACACCATCACCGTCCTCCCTGCCTTGGGGTTTCCAAACTGCGGGGGGGTATTCGATGTCACCCACATCCCCATGCAAGGCCCAGAGCACCACACAGCCGAGTATTGGAACAGGAAGTGATACCACTCGGTCATCCTTCAGGCCCTTGTGGACCACCGGAGCATCTTTCAAAATTGCTACATTGGATGGCCGGGGAGGGAGCATGATGCCAGGGTTCTGTGCAATTCCTCCCTGTACCAGGGCATGGAGGCAGGCACCTTGCCTCCACATAATATCACCATCAGGGAAGTTGAGGTGACCGTCCTCATTGTCACTGAAGCAACCTACCCCCTCTGCCCTGGCTCATGCACACGTACATGGGACCCTCAATGCCAGATAGCAGCTTTTCAACTGCCGTGTGAGCTGCTGCTGCCAGGTGGCTGAGCAGGCATTTGGCAGACTGGAGCCTCCTCACATGCCTGAACCTCACTGAGGACACAATCATGGAGGTCATCATTGCCTGTGTGGCACTGCATAACCTCTGCAAGCTCCAGGGGGAGACAGTACCTGCTATGTGGGAGGCCGAGGCAGAGCTCGTCAGTGCCTGGTTCCAGCAGCCAGAGGTTTTGGCCCCAAGGGAGTGAGTGCCACAAAGAGCAACCAATGTGCATGAGGCACTAACAAACCTGTTCCTGACTGAGGACCTGTGAGGGCTAGGACCACTGCTCCACACCCCTACACCTTTGTCCAGCCACAGCCAGCTCTCACCCACACCCAGAACCCCACCCAATAAAAGCACACATTGCACTATTTTCAGTGTTATGATTTTTATTAACAATGGGGGGGGTTGGGGCAACAAAGGGCTTAGGAGGCAGGTATGGGATGTGGAACTTTAGAGGGAGAACCGGGGGGGGGGCATGAACTGGGAGATGGGAAAAGGGTAGGGGTTTGGGGACTTTGAAAGATGGGGGGAGGTATGGGGAGGCTATCCCAGGCCCATAGCCCGCTGTGCCTCAGCCTTGCCCAAGGCCGCCCCCAGATCCAGGAGCACCAGTGGCAAGGGACAGCTCCCTGTCTCTGAAGCACTCCCTCAGGTGCCAGGGGCGCAAGGTGCTGTGCAACTCGCTGCAGGGTCGAGGCGATATCCTGCACAGCAGCACCAAGGGTCTGCAGCATGTTGCCCTGCTGCTCCAGAGCCACAGCCTGCTGCTCCATCACTGCAGCCTGCCTCTCCATCGCAGCGATGATGTGGTCATCGCTGTCGGCTGCACACTGGAGCTGGTGGATGGCAGCTTCCTGGTGCCTGTCCTACTGTTCCCTCTAGGCCTGGGCTGACTCCTCCGTTCAGTGGCCCAGCTCAAGGAGGCTGCTGAGGATGTCATCTCTGGTCCAGTGGGCTCTCCTCCACTGCCTTTCAGCGGTCCATGGACTCCACGGAGCAGGATGGCAGGAGTGTTGGCAAGCTGGGGTAAAGTGGGAAAAGGGTTAGCCCCACTCTGCTTGATGGCTTTGCCTGGGTGCAGCCTGTCTGCAGCAAACCCCTCCGCCCTGACTGTCAGCAGCATTCCCCATCTGTGTCCTGTGGGACACTGCATCAAGAACACGCATGGCCTCATGGTGCCAACAGTGGTGAGTGGTATTCAGTAGGATGTGGGCCAGGAAGTTTCCCAAGGCCATGTGCCAGCAGATGGCTTGCACACTCTCTGACCTTGATGCTGGCACACCTGCCTAGTGGCATCTCCCTGATCAGCATCCCCCGCCCCACTGGGTCCTGGCATCTTGGCATACATGTCCCCCTGCCACCGGCACCCATGGGAGGGCCCTTGTGCCCCTCCATCCCCATGCTTTGTGTGTTCCAGGGCCATGCACCCTAGGAACCCATGACATTTGCAGTCTCGGCCCTGCCTGCCTGGAGAGGGGAGGAATACTCACCAGCAGGCATTCCTGATGTTCACCTTGATGTCCCCTCCTCCAGGTCAGACATGGCTGGTTGCTCCTCAGTCTCCCCCTCTTGCCTTTCTTCCTCAGGGGTAGTGGTCCCCTCCTCCTGAGCAGGGAAAAGCTTGGGACTAGCCAGTGGGGCTTCAGGTGGTTGGGCACTCCCAAGCTGGCTGACGTCACCCATGTCGAGGGATGCCTTCCTGTCTGAGGGGGCCTCCCTCAGGGGATGTGGCCACAGGGGTGGGTTCCCCAGAGTCAACGGTACTGGATGAGAGACCGCTGGGATCTCCCCTCAGGAAGGTGTCAAGCTCCTCGTAAAAGGGGCAGCTAGTGGTGCTAGCTGGCCCCTGGAGCTGCCCTGCCTCCCTGGAGTGGGCATAGTCCTGGCATGGGACTTTTATTTTAGAACACACCTGCTCCATCATGTGTTCATCCCCCTTTCTAGTCAGTGCTCCGCGAGGTCCATGTAGACATTGTGGTTGCAATGCCTAGTGCGGAACCGGGCACAGATGTCCTCCCTGCCCCATATCTCCAGGAGGCAGAGGACCTCCTCCCACACCCACACAGGTACCTGGTGTCACCCCTGGGCTGTGGCACCACATGGCTCAGCCATGCTGCACCAGCCTCTAGGCACATGGCAGCAATGGGGCTGGGCACTTCCTCCTTCCTGATGCTGTGCACCCTGGGAGGAGAAAGGGAACTCCAAGCCGGAATCGAAACAACTGCCATTTTGAAACAATGCATCCAAATGGTATTGTTTCAAAAATGGCCGTTTTGATTCAACAGCCATTTCAATTACCATCCAGGTTTTGTTGTTTCAATTTCAGTTCCATTGGTTTGAAATGACGAGCTCCATCATTTCAAAACAACAGAACATCATGCGGACATAACTTTTTTTGAAACGAAAGAATGGTGGTTGTATCACTTTAAAAACAACGTGTGGACATAGCCTTCATCTATTTCTATGAATGCGTTCTGTCAAAGTTGATTGTAGTGATAAGAATTCAAATCCTATGGGCTCTGCTAAATAAGAAACTTTTTTTAAATAAGATATTTCCATATCTAATGTTGTCCATATAAAATACAAAAATAAGACCTATGGTAACATTAATATAAAGTATTATAAAATTGTTATAGCATGTACATAAAGTCCCATAAATATAAATTTGTATAGAATGCTAGCACTTGTGGAATACTGTCAAACCTTAGAGTATGGTGGATATTTTGTAACAAACCCTTTTAATTATCAAATAAAACTAACATTTCCCTAAACTACTTGTAGAAATCTGTCCATTGTGAAATAAGGGCACTAATTCTTCATAGTAAGGAGACTGAGGAATTGTGAATATATGTTCTTGACTAACATATGGCAATATTGTAATCTTTGATTGTATTAGTCATTTCTCATTATGTTTTACAAAACAGTAATACATAACATGCTACTGGGTCAGCTGGAAAATCTGAAAAACAGTACATCTGAAAACATGGTATGTCAAAATCAAAAGTAACATCAGTAGAGATTTTGATGTCTATGAGTGAGCATATCTTACATGTCCAGGGAGCAGAAGGTTCAGATGATATGGAAAAATGGGCAAGATCAGGGAAGTATAAGAGTAAATAGAAGGTACCAGGTAATGAACTGTTACATGAACTTGGAACGAATTTCAACTTTGAAATGAAACCTGAATGCATTTCTATTTTTTCTGTGACTACATTGTAAATGTACATTTTACAAAATTCTATTATAGCTCTGAGTGCTAGAGATTAGAAAGATCACATGCCCCCATTATGATAACTATGAAAAAATATTTTGTATAATGCTGTTATAGAAAAGTAGATTAGCGCTAATAACTGTAATTTAATTAATTATGAAGGTCAAGCCCTTAGTGAACAAAGATGATTTAAAGTGTTCTCCCACCTCTTTTTTTTAAAAATTGTGGTATTAAATATTCTAGTTTTTAATTCCATGTTAGTAATTCAAAAATGAAAAAAAAAGTAAAATATTCTTGCTAAGAGGGAAGATTGGCAATTTTTTAGCAGGGAAAAGCAAACTCCTAGGAAGCTATAAAATAAGCTAGAAGACTCTACAACTACATTTTACTCCTGTTTTGTGATTCCTTCTACAACCTCATTATTAGTGTACCTCAACATGTGAATTATACTCTCACTATCTTGCAGCCATGCAAAATATCATCATTCAGGTTGCCTCTTTCATTTAAGTGGATGTTGTGGCAATATTATTTAGAACACTATTGCACTCTCCCTTCTTGCCTCTCTGCTTAACTCCTTGCTGAAGTACAGGCAGAGATCTGTCTTTTCAGAAAGTATTACACAGAATTAAATCTCAGGACCATTATATTGATTTAAACCACTTTGGAATCCTGTCGGGGGCAAACAATCTAGATCCCTCCACAGGCAGCAGTATTCCAATCCTTGGGTCAAAAATTGACTAGTCCTCAGTTGCTGGTGAAACAGAAGTAGATAATCTGTATCCAGATTGGTTCCAGCTTGGGAAACTAGTCCTCACAGTAGACATATCTCTTTGTCCTACTCAATTAACCATGAATCTATAGGGCTGCAGTGTCTTTAAGGTCTCTATATATAACCCTTTCCCAGCTGACTTCCTATTGGCTCAGCCCTTAAATAGTGATTATGTGTGGGGGCCCAAAAAAATTCCTTGCCCATAATAAAACAATTTTGGAAACAGCTATTGAGCATGTCTGGAAACTGTTACCTCCCATTCTAGATGTTTCTGTGTCATTCTAATTATTGCTACACAACGTATCTCCATCATTTTTATACTAAAATACATCCATTGCCCCAATTCTGGACCTGCTAGCAATCCAAAAAAAAATCAATTCTTCACCCGGCTCGACTCCCTTTCCCTCTTCTATTTCTTTGTTTCTGCTTTATTTGTATATTCTTTTAAATTTCAGAGAAGGAAAGGCAGGAAGGAATTGTTTATTAACTATGGGAGCAGCGAGAAGCCCTGGCCAAGATAAGTGCAACAATGTGCAAGATGATGTATGCACACATAGTAGCAGATGCTTCCTGCTCTGACGAGCTTATTAAATAGACAAGGCAAAAACTGGGAGAAAAGGAAGTGTTAGAATATCTCCAAGAGGGGCAGCTGTGTTAGTCTTTATAGTACAAAAAGAAGGAATGTCTTGTGGAACCTGAAAGACTGTGAATATTAAAATATCTGTTTCACAATGAGGGAGAGATGAGTTAAGGAGCAAGGGAGTGGAAGAGAGAAAGGAAGAATCAGAAGAGGAAGTAAAAGATGAAGAGAAGGAGTGAGGTTGCAGAAGTAAGTGATGGCGGGGACAGAAGGAAGTTGAGGCAAACAACCACTCAGCCACAGAAAATGATCCATGTCTAAACTGAAAAATATATGTGCCATAACACCAGCACTGTGCGGGGGCTGTCATGCTATGGGTGTGGCAGAGGGTACCTTCCCATGGATCTGGTTTACATCCTGGTGGTTGGAAGAAGGCTATGTCCACATTCTGCTCTGGCTTCTGCTGGGAGAGCTCCTCTGACTCCAAGCGGTCATTCTGTCCCTGGGAATGTTACCTTCCTCTGAGCCCAGGTGACTAGAGGAAGGGGAATGTTATCACCTGGTCCTGGGGAGGATGAAAAGGGACTTCCCCATAGCCTATGGTGTTGCTTCATGTATTGGGGGAGTTCTTCTGGCTTTTTGGGTTTTAGTAATTTTAAGGGGAAAAGGGAACTTGATAGATGGTGGTGCTGAAGATGGAAGATGTACTGTTTTCCAGTGAAGGTACTCATTTGTTTAGTATTTATAGCATTCTACCCAAGCAGTTGAATAAATTTATCTTCTATAGGCAGCAGTGGTTCAAAGAAAGGAAAGATTTATGATCTGAAGAAATAATGATACTTTTTGAATCTCAGAGCTTCAGCATGCTTAGTGCAATGAGAAAAAAAATTGGACACACTTAATCGTGACAAGGCTCAGTGAGATTTTCTCACATAAAATATCAAATGCCAGATGTGCTTTATCTGCTCTAGAGGACAGAGGAATATAAATGAGGTCAACCTGTCTGTGTGCAGTATGACATTTCATAGCATTTCCTTTCACACTTGCTACATTCTGCAGCATTTTAAACTTGTCATCTCATAGAATTAGATGACATTTACTAACACGTCATTAAAGAAAAACTTTGAACATAGGGAATTTTCAATTAATTATGGTCCCTCTAAAATAATGAGACAGATGAGTGTGTTCCAAACATCACATCAAATGTGAATCAGGAATAAAAGCTGGCAATTGCATGGACAGGTTCTTGAAATATGACTTTCATTTCATGAACCCTGATAACTGTGAAGCATGAATCTTTAATATAATGGACATGCTTATGCCTGCTCATGCTTAGGAAGGGAAGTGAAAGATCTTTTTTCCTCTGAGAACATCACTCATGAGCTCTGCTTCAGGTACAAAGGTAATGTTCATTGTTTGTGACCCCATAGACGGGAGACAGATAATGTCAGAAAGGTCTGAAGTTTTATAATAAATTACCGTCTTTAAAAAAAATCTACAAAATGTTATGCTGAGAACTGATCACTGTTGAAATAAAACAGTTTTTCCTTTTTAATTTTTTAACATTTTCCTCAGTTTTTGAAGGTATTAATATTAAAAAGCAGCTGGACAACCATTGGCATAAAAAATTCAGAATCCACATAAATTATGAGAAACAGGAAGAGAGTAGCAGCAGAGGTGAAGCTACTAAAAGACTTTCATGATCAGACACCATTTGCTAATAATACTAGTATTCAGTCATATTCCAGTAGAACTTCTAATGCTGAGTACCACCTAACTTTAACTTGGCATGTATGAAAGTATCAGAATATAGCCCTTTGACACTGGTCCCAATGTTTCCTATAAACTTTGCATTAAGATAAATAGAAATATCACATTTATGTGGATGGGTTTCAGCTGAACCGAAAGCTGAGAAAATTTTCTATTAAGAGAACATTCATTCTGAGCCAGTAACCTGGGCTGATCTAATGGCCTACTGACACATTAGGGTCACGAAAGAAACATTTGTGATTAACAAGGGATTCTTTCACTGTTAACAATGTGGATGGATCTAAAGAGTTACAATAAAAGTGGAAGAAAGTACAATGAAAAGTAAGAAATGTTATGAATTGAATGTGCTAATCAGTGAGCAAGATGATCTATTAGCAAACATTCATATCTAATTTCTTTGACTCTTGATTCACTGAAAAATCACAGACCACTGAGAGAAGAGACTTCTTGTCTTTTGTGAGTAATTTACATACATATTTGCTGCACAGAGCTTGTTTTAGACACTTTTTCACAATGGAGGGGAAGGATTTTTGCGGGAAGGGGGGAATAAACAGAGGGTTAAGCTATGTTCATTAAATTCAGATCTGTGATTGTACTGTACCTCTTTTTTCCTGCAGTTGTTTGTGAAAAATGTATGCATGTTCTTGTTTCTCTTTACACACACGCACGCACGCACGCACGCACGCATATACACACACACCCCTGTGAAAAGTAGATGGTGGCTGTAACCAAGTATTCTACAAGTGGGAAATTCCCATGAGTCTTTCTTTGGAGCAAGGCACTATTATACTATTGCAGTCTTAGGGAAGGTTTTCTAAAGCAGCTTTCAGGATAAAAAAAAAAAACGCATCAACTCTTTTTTTGTATCAAGATACAAAATTGACTGGCTTTTCAATGTCTTAAAAATAGTTCTAGGTACTCATTTTCCATTATTTTGATATTGCATATCTAAGTATAAAGCACATTTCATCATGGATGATGTTAGTTCTGAGTTTGGATTATTGAGCTAAGAGGTTGGTTTGATTAAAATCATATTTCAAATTAGTGGATAGGTGTATGGCTATATAGAGGGTCATGAGATTAGATATGATTTATTCTAAAACGAGGGAAAAGAAATAGAATTAACAATTGAGAAAAACAGGTTTTATTAAGAGAGCGCTCATTCTGAGCCAGTAAGTTGAGTTGGTCGAGTGACCTATTGACCCTGTGTAAAAAGAATATAGTCATCTGTAGGTAATGACTGTAATTCTGATCTCCTTATGTTTGTAAATCAATGTAATTTAATATACTTCTAAATGACACTCACCAACCCCAAAGAGTGGGGGAAATTGATGAGACTAGAAGTGAAAGGGGGACCATACTAGCAGCAAGGCAGGGAGAAACTCCCCAAGGAACAATTAGTAGCTTGTCACCAGGCATCTCTGGCACCTATTGACCATTTTCAGGAGTAGGAAACTGATTGGCCAGCATTACTCACCTCCCAGGATTTAGTCCAGGATGGGGGGACTTGTGGAGCCTCTTTCAGCTCCCTTGTAGGCACCTGAACTAGCAATGGGAAACCACCCTAACAAATGCTGGGGTCTAATCAATCACTTGTTTAGGGAGTCAGGATTTTTTTTTTTTAATTTCTATAGGCAAAGGCCCATGGAGTTTGTTGCCCCCCCCCGCTTTCAAGTCATAGTGGATTAAGTAAGAATATGCTTAGTACCTCACTGAGATACTGGGATTAAGTTGGTTATTTTTTGCAATTTATGGCTACTTTCCAGAACAATAAAGAGAATAAAATGAATGGTTCCCTGAGTAAAATTCCTAGGATTTTGGTCATTGGCTTTGTGTTTATGTGGTAGGGTAAGACTTTGTGAGCTTTTCAGGCTGAGGTCCCCACTCTACTGCACTCTTTGACCCTTTTGGTGGGGTAGGGTGCTAGGATGCTGAGCTAAGTCCTGGAGAGAAGGCTAAGGAAAGCCACTCCATGTTATAAGGAAGAGGGCTATATGGTAATGGGCCCTGTAACCCTCATCTGGGATTTATTAAATGCCTGGTATAAGAAAGAATAGATTTTTGGTAGGTAGCACCCCTTCCCTGTGTTACTTTTCTGAAGGTTGTGGCCTGCCACTTCATGCCATAGATATGCCTATCTTCATTTTGCTACTGCATCCACATCAATTTAGACTTGGCAAAGCCTTTAAGGATGTGGTTAAAGGTAAATAGGTGCTCAAATGCTTGGCTGACTGAGTACCTTTTTCTAATATGCATGAGATCATGTTTTTTGCCCATCATATGTGCAGATGTGGGCCTATTCAGTATTTGAATGGAGATTATCATCTGGAACTCGGGAAATGATGTGGTAGATCCAATGGGTTATCCATTCTAAGACAGTACTAAACAAACAGCACAACATGATGCTACAAGGATTGTGCTGTTATAGAAGCCGTCTTGGATTAAATATAAAATTCAGTGTGTTCATCGTTAAAAACCCTGTGGCACTTTCACAGTTCTACAGGTATTAGAACAGTGTCTTGGCCAAGTTCCAGCTTGAACAGTTGCATTTTCTCAGTCTAAATTCTATCATAGCTTTCAATGGATAAATTATTATTTACTTTCTCTCAAAAAAATCAATAGCATGGATGGCTGTTGTATTCTATCCTGGAGCTGTCTGCATTTTAAAAATGAGATTGATGTTAAACTTTTTTATGCAGAATCAAATTTCATTGCTAAATATACTCTCATTGACTTCAGGGTGATCAGCATCATGTCTATTATGTTCCTACCGCTTCAAGATGATCCTGAAAGCAAAGTACTCAATTCATAAAAGGTATTGTTATAATTCAACTTTTAATGCATTAAATACAAGCAAGGGAAATCATATTTTTGAAAAAGATACTGAAAGCTGGAAAAAATATACAATTAGCAGAATATTAGTAAAATATGTGTGAAGCACTGAATCCAGTCACAGAACAATTAGAATAATCTTTTCTTATGACCAGATTCCCAAAAACGTTATGGTTCTTTTGCGCCACTTAGTCAGAGCATAGGCTGCCAATGGCCAGAAGAGAATTCCCTTGTCAGAAGGCAACTCTGTGGATGCTTTTTTTCGCCTGTTGTAAGAGGTGTGTTTTAGGTGGCACAGCTTGGCAGTGATATAGAGGTACAATGAACCCCTCAACCTGTCCTCCCCTGGCACAGATCCATGAAAGTCTTGACTCCTGCTTTAAGTCTCTTTGGGGAAGAACCAAGGTTTGGAGAGCCATAAAAAGTTCTTTGGTGCCCCATTTCCACTGTCTTTCTTGTGCCAAGAAGTGTTCTGAAACAGAAGGGAATCTAGCACTTGCAGACTTGCGGCAATATTTTTAACAGTCTTCTTTTTTATTATTATTATTTTGATATCTTCAGAACAAAGATGTTCAGGTTACTTGAAACATCTGTTTTTAAAGTTACTGTTTTAGGGCTTAATCCTAAACATTTAAGCTTATGTATAGCTTCACTTCCAGGAATAACTCCATTTCAGTCAATAGGATTACTTTGCCTAAGTGTTTGCAAGTTTAGTTTGCTGATCAAGCTGTTGATTTCAGTTATTTTTCTAATTCACAGTTTTATCAGTATTTACTTTCATTTGGAAAGTCAACAACAAAAGAGGTGTTTCAAATACACAACGCATTGTGAAATTGTGTGGTACTAACAAATTTATCATTATTTTGCAGACTATACTACTTTCCCTTGAAATGGTGTGTGTGGAGGGAGTTGTTTCCTTCTCCATCCCGCAAAAAAATTCCCTGTCCAAAGTCAAAACGTTTACTGATTTAATGTTTCATGTCCTATATCAGACTGTAAAAGTGCAAAGACCAGAAACCATCAATAGGTTCTCTGCTGGGGATTCCTCAGCCAGCTTAGGGGCCCCTACTGGTGCTTATTAAATCTTACTCTCAAGTCTCCACTAAAGAAGATATTTCAATGGTCTATCAAACAACTGGCATTGGTATGCTAAGTTCTACTGTCAGATAGTCTCTGGGAGGTCAAGCCAGATAAATCAAGTTAAAGGAGCCTCCAGGTAGCTCTAGCTGATACTCAGAGCTGGAGGTGGAAACAAGAAAAAAGAATCCACAACTAGTAGGCAGCATCTAATACCATGTGGGTCACAATCTGGTTTATCATCATGGTACATAGTTTTAGATTATATTCTGAAGATCACACTTACCTACATGCTACAATAAGTAGCAGAGTTCTGCATTTGTTTTGGCTTTCAGTGCTTTTAAAACAAGTTCTGGAATTGATATATATTTTGAAAGAGCAATTACAACTATTCATTCACAGTGATGGGTTCTAAACTAATTGTAACCACTTAGATAGTGTGCTCCTTTTTGGCTACCATATCTCAGAAAGAAACAGGAAAACTAGGAGAAGGACAATGAAATTTTAGATGCATGAGGAATATTCCATGGAAGAGTGAGTACAATGGTAGGAGTGTTGCCATCAGATTGAGGGATGTGATTATTTCCCTCTATTCAGCACTGGTGAGGCCACATCTGGAATACGGTGTCCAGTTTGGGGCTCTGCAATACAGAAAGGATGTTGACAAATTATAAAGAGTCCAGTAGAGGGCAACAAAAATGATAAGGGGGTTGAGGCACATGACTTATGAGGAGAGACTGAAGGAACTAGCCTTATTTAGTCTGCAAAAGAGAAGACTGAGGGGGGAGTTGATTGCCAACTTCAACTACTTGAGGGGGTGCACCAAAGAGGAGGGAGCTCAGCTGTTCTCAGTAGTAACAGAGGCCAGAACAAGGAGCAATGGTTTCAAGTGGCAGCAGGGGCATTTGAGGTTGGATATTAGGAAAAAATTTCTCACTAGAATGGTGGTGAAGCATTGGAATGGGTTATCTATGGGTGATGGAATCTCCATTTTTGGAAACATTTAAGGCCTGGTTAGACAAAACCCTGGCTGGGATGATTTAGTGGGAGTGGCTCAGCTTTTAGTGGGGGTTTCGACTAGATGACCTCATGATGTCCCTTCCAGCCATAAGATTCTAATTCTGCTTAGTTGACAAGGGAGTGGGATAAGATTTGACGCAATAAAGGTGTATAAAATCATGAACGGTAAGGGAGAAGGTCATCTGAAAGTGAGGTTCCACATGTTTCCCCAACAGAAGGATAAGGTAGCTTCAAGTAAAATCAAAAGGTTAAAGGAAATCCTGCTGCTTTTAAAACATTGTACCTTTAGCTCACTGAACTCACAAATGTAACATTTTAGTGAGGCGAAGAGCTTAATAGAGTGGGATAAACTTTTCAAACATGTCAAAGGACAGACTTTTAGAGGTATTTAGTCTTAATGGGAGTTAAAGTCTAGGTGCGTTCAAATATTTCACTTGGCACCTATCTTCATTTTTAAGCAACTCTTACAAATTCAATTTCCAAAGGGATAGCCATGTTAGTCTAGTCCAGCAAAAAAAACCCAAGGAGTTGTGTGGCACTTAGACTAACAGATTTATTTTTCGCATGAACTTTCATGGGAGAAAATCCCACTTCATCAGATGCTTTGAAGATGGGTCAACTTACAGAATGGAATGAAAATAAATGCAAGTGGGTGTAAAACATAGGATCAGGTCATACAGTAACAGCAAATCAGAGCAGTTGTTAGGTTCAAACCCCGGGAAGTCTGAAGTCAAATTACCTTTTGTAATAGGAAAGGAACCCATAGTCTCGATTAAGTCCTGCTTTCACAGAATTTAATTTGCTTATTAATTCCAGTTCAGCTGTTTCTCTTTGAAGTCTTGATGTCCCAGTCACATCTCTGACAACGGTCATTAACAAATCATTTATCAAGTGATTAGAAAGATGGAAGTGCTCAGCAACTGGTTTCTTTGTTCTCTGATTTCTGATATCAGCTCTATGTTCCTTTTACTTATGCGCAGGGATCATCCTGTTTGTCCAACATATAAGGTGTTGGGGCATTTCTGGCACATGATGACATAGATCACATTAGTAGATGAGGAGATAAATGAGCCTTTGATGGAGTAGCAGGCTTGATTAGGACCTATGATGATATCTATTGTGCAGATATGTGGGCAGACTTGGCAGCATGGTTTGTTGCACGGGTGTGTGCCTGCTTTAATGTTTCTGTTGTTAGATCTGTAGTTGCTGGTGAATATCTGTTTAAGATTGAGTGGCTGTCTGTAGGCATGGAGAGGTCTGTCTCCCAACGCTTGAAGAGTGAGGGACCATCTTTTAGAATAAGCTGTAGGTCCTTAATGATCTGTTGCAGAGGTCTGACTTGAGGGTTGTATGTGGTGACTAGTGGTGTTCTGTTGTTTTCTTGCTTGGGCCTCTCTTGTAGTAGATGACTTTGGGGAACCCGTCTAGCTCTGTCAATTTGTATTCTTACCTCCCCAGGTGGGTACTATAGTTTCAAGAATGCTTGGTAGAGATCCTCAAGATGTCTGTCTCTGTCTGAAGGATCAGAGCAAATGTGGTTGTGTCTTAGGGCTTGGCTGTAGAAATGGATTGTGTGGTGTGTTTAGGATGGAAGCTCAAGGGATGTAGGTAACTATCCTGATCAGTAGGTTTTCGGTAAAGAGTGATGTTGATGTGTCTATCCCTGATTTGTACTGTAGTGTCCAGAAAGTAGGTCTCCTGTGAGGAGTGTTCCAGGCTCAATTTGATTGTGAAGTGGAAATTGTTGAAATCTGTGTGAAAATCTCAAGAGCATCCCTGGCATGGGTCCAGATGATGAAGATGTCATCAATGTAGCATAGGTAAAGAAGAGGTGTTTTGGGATGACACTTGAGGAAACATTGTTTTAAGTCTCCCATTAAGATGTTGGCATATTGTGGGGCCATGCAGGTACCCATAGCAGTGCCACTGACTTGAAGGTATAAATTATCCTCAAATCTGAAGTGGTTGTGAGTGAGCACAAAGTCACAAAGTTCAGCCTTCATAAACTGAGTACCATGTCCAAAAGTGATTGTGAGACTTGGGAGCCTAAGTCTCATTTACTTTAAGTAAGACTTGGGACAAATAGCCTGATCTCATATGGAAATTCCTCTACTCTTTATGTAATGTTCCTATATCAATGAAACAAGTACTTCTTTTCTCTATTCACTTCACAAGGGACATCAACATTCTGTATAAACAGCTCCAGGTATACTACTATATACTAATTACAACATAAAAGAACACTATTAAATTTGCAAAGCCAAGAAGTCAAAAATTAGGAGCTGCTAGAATTAAGGTTGCCTGTGCAACTTTAATTATTCCTTTTCCATATGCATTACCTACATGATCACATACTATTTTTCCTCAGGACCTCAGCTTCAGTCAGTTCACAGAATACACAGTGCTCATTTAAAGAGCAGGTATTCAATGTTTCATCATTGTTTCATGTGTAGTCCCATGTTTTATTTACTGCACACTACTCAAACCCTGATCTGAAGACAGAATCATTAATATCTTAATAGGTTTCTCTATCATGCATCTCCCCATAGTGTGTGCTCAAAAAAAAAAAAAAAAGCTAATGAAGTTTTATTAACAGCACCATTGTTAGATGAGTGGGTATTACCCATCTTACAGACAGGGAACTGAAGCGCACACATTCACTTCAAAACTTTCCACTAATTCTCGGTGCTGTCTTGAGCAGGCCTAGAGGCAGTTCTCGGATTCTGCGTGAAGACAACACCTGAGTCAGGAATGAAGCAGACTACAAACTGTATTGGATTACAGCCAAAATAAACCCCAACACTCACCATCACGTAACCCAGGGGAGAGCTGTATCCTGACGTGAGTGGCTACACTGCCACCTCGGGATGAGTGGCCCCCTTCAAACGGACCAAGACCCCCAGCTCTTGGCATCTTGAGACCCAAGAGAGACTCTCGCCCCTCCTTTCTAGTGGCTTCCCTTTTATATTCTGATACAAACAAGCTAGGGTTACTAAAGAGAAAAAGCCTAAAGCAGAACAAGCCTGCTGCTTGAGCCAGACATGAGCCACCCAGGGGGAGAGAGGCTGCCGTTTGTGTTCAGCAACTTCCCCTTTTCCAGGGGAGGCTGGCAATTTGCAGTTTCAGCTGGCAGTTTAGCATGACTTTACTTTGGTTCAGGCTTTTGGAGCCTGCCATCCCTCTGGCCACCCTAAAGTGATGCGTGACAATGTCTTCCGGTAGGTGACCACTACAGGTGCCAAATCTTAGGCCTGTTGTTTCAGAATATTTAGGATTACATGCTCAAAGCACAGCTGCCAATGACTTCTGTTGTAGCTGTGAGTGATTCAAAGCGCTTTCACAAATCAGATCCCAGGATATTTTGGGCATCCAGAAAATGAGGAACAGTTTGGTTTAACCAAGCAACTTCCCTAACATTACACAGTGACTTTGTGGTAGAGACAGGGATAGAATTCATTTTCCTATGGCAGCATCCAGAAGTCCTAATAACGAGATCATTGTTTTTCCTGCAGTTCTCTTCCTCATTCACTACCTATTTTTCAGCTTCTGCAACAAATGAAGCAGGGGTCACAGAGACAACAGCTTCTTGAAAACTGAACAACCCTGGTTCATTTCTAGAGTAGGTTCCCATTTCCTCTCCCATTCTCCTTGCTCAGTCAGTCCCCATTTGTTCTTCTCATAACCCCATCCTAATCTGACCAGATCCTATGTCCCAATCTATTCCTTTCCCTCTTCCTTCATCTGGCTTTTCTTCTCCTCAGCATTCAAATCAGATGGCTTCATCTTCCTATTGCCTGGATGCTAGCAGAGGTGTCACTAAAAGCACAGGAGAGATAAGCTGGCCACTGCTATGGGTGGCTTGCCTCCAGAGCCATGGAGCTGGGTAAGGTGGCTGCCACTCGGGGCACTGATGATGAGACAGGGCACATGCCCTCCCCTCCCCGGTGTTCAGCACCAGCCTGCAGCCCTGGTTTGGAAGGAACATACTCTATCACCCTGTGGGCATGACATAAATGTAGTCTTTTCAGGACTGGGGGTGTGAGGAGTTTTCACATGCTCAGTGCAGATGGAATCCTTGGAAATTTTAGCAGCTAGAAACGAAGAAGTATCTACCAAACATATGTGAATGTGAGTTCCCTTCACCTCCATCCCAGCTTGTAGTTTTGGTGTATTTTCTCAGGCAAAATATCTCTGACAAAATGGACAACCTCTGCCAAATTTCAGGTCCCTACTTCAAAGTGAGGGGAAACAGAGCTTTTCAAAGAAATAATCCCCAGAAATTTTAACATGTGCAAAAGTACAATATTCTCTAGATTTGTTCTCAAACAGATGAATAATTGTGACTAAACGAATTTTTTGGGGAAAAAAAAGCCTGATTCAGGTACTTAATATGTGATCTTTCAATCCAAACAGTTAAAGTTTACTCAAGTTATAGGCAATGGAAATGGGGGTCTGATAATACGATGTGTCAGACAATTTTAATAGTAGGTGGCTTTACCAGCCCTACCTATAATATGGAATACATTTCCTGGTCCATCCAAAATAATGTTTCTAAAGAACTTGTGTGATATGTGTGGATAAAGTGGCATCAATAATTGCATTAATATAATTTGGCTGTACCAATTCATTATTTGGCCTATTCTGAAAACTAGATATATGTATTGTTCTTACCGAGCATGTGTTAGAAATTGTTTGGCCTGGGATTCTGAGGTTCACGCAAAACACACATTTGGAAGACTTGTAAGCATGGAACCATATAACATAAGGAATCTTTATGAGCATGAAACCAGATATCATTATCAAAACAGCCATTATGGATCTTTTAGAGCAGAGGTAGGCAACCTCTGGCATGTATGGCAACAGTGGCATGAGAGCCCATTCAGACCAGAACGTGGTACCCTCTGCAATGCCACTCAGGGCAGCTTCCTTCAGGGGCAGCTGAGGCACAGAGGATCCCCACCATGCCCCTGTTCCAGGCATGGTGTGAAAAGAAGATGACTGGAATGGCTTCTCTCCATGGTGTCCTCTAGCCGTGGCTGCCACCAAATTTTCAGGCAGGCACCACTTTTATTTCCATGGAGGGAGCCACTGGCACTGGCTGACAGTTGAGAAGAAGGGGCTGGCACAGGGGTTGGCAAAGGTTACTGACCCCTGTTTTAGAGCTAGACATTTAAAATAAACTTCCATGGTATTCTGACAGATAATAAATATATCCATAAAATTATATGTTCTTGGTGAGATAATGTCTTCTAATGGACTCATCCTGCAAACTTCCAGATTATCAGTGTGCATTTTCCAAAATGTGCACTATAAACTATGATCTCTGCTCATTCCATGAGAGCTGGGAGATCCTTGGAACCAGGAAACTCTGAGTATAAAGGCTATTTCTTCTCTCTTATGTGGGAAAAATTGCCATCGGGTGAATGTAGCCACATAATTTTCTTTGATATCTTTTCTTCTGTCATAGACATTCTATGCTTTTTCCCATTACAATGGATGTCAAGGGACTGACTTTCAAAGTAGACAAGCCTTTTAAAACAACACACTCATTCCAGCATAAAGTCAATGTTTTTCAAGTATAGCAAAGGCTGGAAAATGAATATATAGGTACCAATTCATTAGTAAAGTATATATGAAGACAGCTTATCTCTGAAAACTGTCAAGTTGCAAAGATCATAGGTACAGAGTCTTGTACAATAGCTTTTAGCTGTTGTTCTAGTTTCTAGGGCAAAGGAAGAGAAAGAGAGACACTTTACCCTTCACCTGAGTGACCCATGCAAAAACTTAAAATTTCAAATAAGTACCCATCAGTACTAAATGTCAAAATATAACTTTCTTCTCCTGGTTCTTGTCAGGCAAAGTAACAAATTATTCTACTTGTATGGAAAATTTTCTTCTTAACAGAAACAAAGAATTCACATGTAAACAGTCATCTCACCCATTTATTTAATGATTGTCAAATCTATATATTTTTTATTGAATCCTCTTTTAGGGCCTGATCTAAAGTTCAGTGAGGGTTTTTCCATTGACATCAGTAGGGTGTGAGCTAGGCCCTTAGAGTTTGATAAATATTGATTGAAAAATATTGTCTCCCACCGATTTTTTGGCTTCATTGATTCTGGACCAAATTCAGAAAACCGAGACATAGCAAAGGATCAGTCCCTAGTGTATGACTTTACTTCCACTCATTCATAGCTTTTCCTTGCATTAGAGAGCAACAATCAGGGATCCTGTGTTGCAAACTAGTCAAGGATATGAGCATCAAGGCTTTTAGGCGTAGGGGCTGACCAGAAGACAGGAATTCTATCTCACAAAAAAAATAAAATGTTTCGGAATGAGTTTTTCTTCTGCAACAGAATGAAATCAAGACCTTCTGAAATTGTTCATGGTCAATAAATAAATAAATAACCTCTTCCAGAATAGCCAATGAATTTGAAATGCAGATAGAATTAAATTCAGTAAAGACAAGTGCAAAGTACTCCATTTAAGAAAGAATGACCAATTGCACATGTACAGAATGGTCAATGGCTGCCCAGGAAGGAGTAGTAAAGAAAGGGATCTGGGTCATAGTGGACCACAAGCTAAATATGGGTCAACAGTATAACACTGTTGTGCAAAAAAAAAACAAAAATAAAAACAAAAACCTGCAGCATTCTGGGATATATTAACAGGAATATTGTAAGCAAGACATGAGAAATAATTCTTCCACTCTACTCGGCCCTTATTAGGCCTCCTCTGGAGTATTATGGCCAGTTCTGGGCACCTCATTTCAGTAAAGATGTGAACAAATTGGGAAAAATTCAGAGATGAGCAACAAGAATGATTAAGGATCTGGAACACTTGACTTATGAGAGAAAATTGAAGGAGCTGAGTATGTTTATTCTGGAAAAGAGGAGACTGATATGAGGCATAATAACAGTTTTCAAGGACCTAAAGGTTGTTATCAGCAGGAGCGAGAAAAATGGTTCTTCTTAACTGCTAATGATAGGACAAGAATTAAAAGGTTTAAATTACTGGAAAGGAGGTTTAGGTTGGACATTAGGAAAAAATTCCTATCTATCAGGTTGATTAACCATTGGAATAAGTTGCCTAGGCAGGTTGTGGAATCTCCATCACTGAAAGTTTCTAAGAGCAGGTTAGATAAGCACCTGTCAGAGATGGTTTACGAGGATACTTGATCCTACCATCAGTGTAGGGGTCTGGACTCAATGATTTCTTGTGGTCCCTTATAGTTTCTATGATTCAAATGTTGCAGTACTTAAGGCACTTGTATGAGATGTTAGAGACCCAGGTTCAAGCCCCTGTTATGCTAATAAAGGAGCAACTATTTGAACCTTTGGCATACTGCCCCACAATTTTGGTCTACTGGGATGTAGGTAGCAGTGCATACCAAAGTGCTGCATTGTAACTCTGTGTGGAAGCTGTGTGTGTGAGCTAAAATAACTATAGTTTTAATATATAGGATCCTGTTTGAAGAAGATTGTTTATTCAGACTAGGAACCTTTTCATTCTCAGCCATATGAGTTGCTGTGCAATACTCTGGTGTACTTTACTATTCACACTCCTATAGTCTGACCTATGAGGTAATGTAGATCTGCCCTACATGTCCCAGTTTAGGTTTGGGCACCAACAAACAGTCTGTAATATCAGTCTCAACCACTGGAACTTTTCTACTTTGCTGAAAGAATTATATGTTCATTGGGCCAGAGAGAGAGAGCAGCTCTATATTCTACTTGTTAGGGCACTCTCCTGAAATGTGGAAGGCATAGGTTGAAGTTTGTAGCCCGATTCTATAATTACTTTGGAATTTAGAACAACCAATATGGATTTTAGTAAACTGGTTTGAAGGATAAAGGTCCTGGTCCAGAATCTGACCACAGATAAATCAAAACTTAAACTAATTCCTTTATGAAAACTCCTGGGATGAGAAGAGGTATACAGAGTTTAGGTATTTATAATAATTTTTATTGCTAACAGCAGAAAGCTTATAATTGACAAGAACCCTAAGTGAGGAACATATAATGAAATAACAGAGTAAACATTAATGCATTTAGCAAATCTAGTTGAGAACAAGCAATGACCAGTTACAATTTCTATTAAAACTATGAAATAGCTTACAGATTACAATTGGCTTATACTCACACCCAAAATGATGTTCAATTGAAGAGTAGCATTGTTAGCTCTAACATTACTTAGCTAAAATAAAACAAGAAAACTTATTATCTAAAGAAGGTAAAGTAGATTAGAGTCATTAGTCTGTGAAGATCGTCTTTTGAGAAAGCTGAGCTCCGGTTTAGGAAAGTGGAAGATTTGAATTCTCTCCCAATTTCAGGGCCTTAAATACCCTTTTTTGCACAGTACAGGGGTTTATCCTTTATATCTTTCCAAAAATAGATTGAATTATATCATTCTTCCTGGCCCAAACATGGGTCTTGACTAAAAACTGTTGAGTTGCTCTCAGATTATTGGTTGAGAGGTTTATTTATATAATTTTCTAGAATGTTCTCCTACACCTTTCTCCTATTTTTCATTTACCACCTTGTGGGTTTTGTGGTGGGTCTGCAGAAATGTTTTCCACCTATTTGTCTGCAAAACATGATCAAAATAACTTAAGCGGTGCTTCCCTTTAGTCTTCAAAGCCTATGCTTACTTCTTACCTAGTTAGCATTTTCTATTGCATAGACAGATGCAAACCTTGGGTTTATAAAGTTTGCAGGATCTCATCCTACTGCACAGCACTTACATGCAGACTTTGCAGACTTTGTCACTTACTTGCAAAGCAATTACAGGCAGACTTTGCCATTCTTGCATTACCAACTTCTAGAAATAACTAGTACTAACCTACTTAAGTAAACCTAAGTAAAATACTATAAAGCCATGGTTTCTTAGACATATAAAGCAAGATATATCTGCAAAGATAGAGAGTAATATATGCATACAAGCTCAATATAAGTATAGCCAAAGGCTACAAGTTCCTGTTCTGAATCAGGCAGAACATAGACTTAAAACATGGTTTTCTACAGCCCATGTGAGTAGCCAAGCCACCAAACTATTGGCTACTTAGGAGGTATCTTTCTCACTTTCTCTGTTTTTTTATCAGAATCTTGACAAATCAGTGTTTTCTATAGGGATTTTTTTTTTTGCTCTACTTTTAGACCATTCAGCAAAGGGGAGGGAGAATTAAAACACATTTGACTTTGATGTTGTTGACTTTTCATGGGGTAGGTAAGAATCTTTCTTGATTCCTTAAATTTTTACTGACTCCCCTTTTTCACTTCCAATAGGCTTCTATAGCATGATTTTTCTGGTATGGTATGCATGACTTTGCTTGTGGTAAACACACCAAAAAACCCCCCATGCTTCCAGAACCATTGGGCAGCATACTGTAGCTGTAGATGTCTATTCCAACAATAGCTTTTGGGTCTCCATTCTGTTACAAAACAAACTACAAAAGAATATTTAAAAAGTATTGCTTATATTCATAACTAGAAAACTGAGGCTCATTAGTTATTCTACAGAATGGTACTAACAACTTAAAAAATGCATCTGTTTTAAAGTTGATAAGTATATTATTACTACATAATTGGTATTAATACTCCTCATTAGTGAACCAAAATAGTTTTAGCCCTAATGTAAAATGCAATTTGTCACAGGAAAAAAATCATTCACTTGTACATCAGTATAATACAAAGACAATTATTCATTGTCAGTTATTTTAATAATGCACCAGATACTATAAATAAAGTGATCCAATTCTGTAAACATTTCCATACCTGCTAAATTCTATTGGAGTAGTCATCTGCATAAACTTAAGCATGTGCATAAAACTTGGGAGGATGAGGGCTCTTGCTTTAAGGCTCAAAGGATACATCTACACTGGTTCCTTAGGTTGACTTAAGGAAGGTTAAGTCGACCTACAGACTTCTGCGGCCACACTGGGCTTTTATTAAGTCGACTCAAGTGTTTCCTTAAGTTGCCTTAACACTGCCACCTCTTAATGTTGACTTAACAATTAAGTCGACATTATTAAGTCATCTTAAGTCAATGTAGACAGGGAAGGACCTTAAGTCAACCTAACTGGCCTCCAGGCCCCTTCCCTGCACCACTCCTCCACAGACGTAGCACCTGCCAGTGTGAACACTGGCAGTCGACAGGAATTTTCAATGTGGACTCTCTAAGTCAACTTAAAAAGGTCAACTTTAAGTTGACTTAAAGTCAACCTTGTTAGGTCAACTTAACGGTGCCCCCAGTGTAGGCATACCCTTAGAGGCAAACAATGGGTCATCCAGACCCCCTTGAAGTCAAGTGGGGTTGTACTAATAACTTCAATGGACCTTGGATTTCACTCTTGGAGTCTGATATTGAAATCTTTGGAAGACATTCCTTTTCATTTTTTAGGAGCTGGATCAGCTTGCAAAGCAGGATTTACTTCAACAGGTATGTCTATACTGAAAAGGTTTTTTTTGAAATAAGGAGGCTTATTTTGAAAAAACTTTTTCATGTCCATGCAGGCATTTAGTTATTTTGAAATAAGTGCTTCGGTATTTCAAAAATAATGAAGCACTATTTCAAAATCACTAAACCTGCTTTTATTTCAAAAGAGTAATTCTTTTGAAATACTTATTTTGAAAAAAGTCATTCCAAGCTATAGAATTGTCTTCTCCCAAAATAAAGGGTAAGGATTCCCCCAGAAGGGCTGGTTTCCATGCTGGGGAGAGATTCTCCCAGTGGGGTACTGTTCCCCACTGGTGGAGGGATTCCCTGGGGGGGGCCAGTTTCCCCACTGGGGCTGCATTCCCTGGCAGGGCTGCACTCCCCACCCGGCTGGCCAGGGAGCCCTTACCAGCTGGGTGGGGAATGCAGCCCCGTTGGGGTTCCCTGGCCTTCCAGGCAAGGAGTGCAGCCACACCAGGAGAACAGTGGGGAAAGGGACCCCCTCAGGGTATCCCTCTCTCAGCAAGGAAGGGAGCCCCAGCAGGAGACTCCCTCCCTGGTGGGGAAATGGCCCCCCAGGCGATACCCATCCTTAAGTCGGAAAGGAAGCCTTGCCAAGAGAATCTCTCCCCAGTGGGGAATGGTGCTTACTGGGGGCGCTTCCCCCAGCAGGAAACAGAGCCTACCAGGGGCATCTCTCTCCTGGTGGGGAAACCATTCTGCCAGGAGGGGGCATCCATTTCAAGTTAGAGAGTCTAATGTAGACTTTCTAACTCTAAATACTAATTTCTACATTATTTTGAAAAAGGAGTTGTGTGAAAACTCACGGTTTTGAAATAATTATTTTGAAATAATATTAGTCATTTCAAAATAACAATACTATTTCAAAATAACTTTGCCCATGTAGACATAGCCAGTGAGTTGTGGATTGAATAAATGTTTATGCAATGCTCTTTAAAATGAGTCCCTGGGTACTGTAATATGAGGTAGTAAGGAAAAAATCCTTCCCTGAAGATTTCACAGTTTGATTGGTGCATCTGACAACTGGCACATAAGCAAAAATAATAATTTAATATATGCTTCACTGTTATCTTTCCATAGTGGAATAAATTGCATTATGTTACTATAACTCCATGACTAACCATTTAAGGCTGTATGATCATGAAGACAATTTTCAAAGTGGGAGCCATCTTAATCTAGTTCAGCAAAACAAACAAAAAGACCTGTGGCACTTTTAAAAAGTAGCAACTTTATTTATTGCATGAGCTTTGAGGGAGAAAATCCCACTTTCTCAGACTCTTTGAAGATGGAGGAACATAGTGAATGGGAGGAAAATAAATGCAGGGAAGTGTAAGTCATAGGATCGGGTCATACTGTAACATACTGTAAATCAAAGCAGTTGTTGAGATTCAAACACTGAGGAACAGTGTATAGAGGAAGGTGAGGTCAAATCACTTGTTGTAAGGAAAAAAGAATCCATGGTTCCTATTCAGTCCTGATGTGAGCCAGGCATATTTTCATATGCAGATTTGAATTGAATAAGGCCTGTGAATTCTCCTCCCATCACAACAGGTGATTTGACCTTACCTTCCTCTGTGTGCTGTTCCCCAGTGTTTGAACCTTAACAACTGCTTTGATTTGTTGTTACAGTGTGACCTAATCCTATATCTTACACTCCCCTGCATTTATTTCCTCCCATTTTCTAATTTCCCCCATCTTCAAGGTGTGTGATGAAGTGGGATTTTGTCCCACAAAAGCTCATGTGATAAATTAATTTGTCAATCTTTAAAAGTACAACAGGACTCCTTGTTTGTTTTGTGTGAAGTCAGTGGCACTCACAGGTGAGTTTACACAAACTACTTGTAAAAAAAAATTGCCATGGAATAATTGGATTGCATGCAAAATGACTCACTTTCGACCCGATTAGAGACAGAAATAATCAATTTTTCTATATAGGTTGTGAGTGTGAGAGGTTAATAGGCATTGTGGGCCAAATTCAAACTTTGTGAAGTTGGAGGCAACTCTTGACATTAACCAAGTTGCAACACAAAGATAGATTTAGCATATTCTCAGTATATATGAAATTTCTTTAATTAAAGCTATAGATGAGCATCTTCGTCTTAATCAATATAGTTCCACAGACACTGATGATGAAGAGCACTTACAACTTACTTGATGATTGTACGCTCCTAGTAGAAATCAGTGTTCATAGTTACAAAGGTTCATTATGAATGATGATTTACCCAGTTGGATTAAGTCATCTCCATTTGTAAAAATGTACAAATGATTTACAGAGAAAGGAAAGAAAGGAATTAGATAGTGCATACTGACATGCATAGCTTGAAAAACAAATGTAATATGGATGTTCTTTGAAATACAAAGGTTATGTGGGTTTACACAGCATATTTTAGTAACTATCATATAGTAAAATCTCATAGCTACATATACTATGTTGATACACACAGTTTAAAAGCAAAATTATGTTCAAAGTATTGAGTTTTCTAAAGATACCGCACAAGGCATATTTTGTACACAATATATCACAGCCATGTAAAACTGGGGAGCATGGAGTACAGTACGCCACAACTCCCCCCATAGACCTCCAGCACTATCAGCCATGAGATCCATCATGAACCCCTGAATACAAACTTCAGAGGACTAGTGATTTTTTTGGTCAGTACAGTCATATTCCACCTTTGAAGAAGAAACCTAAAGGTCTCCTTGATCCTATACAGATTTTTACATTGATTTTCAGTGCTTGACATTAGACCTCTGATAGTATCATTGATAAACAGCACTATGTGTGATTACATTCTGAATATTAAAAAAGAGGTTGTTTTTCAACAGGTCTTTCATTATAATGCATTTGGAAAATGTTGCTGTGTTCAGCCATCCTCAGATTTCCTCTTCCTTTAATAATCTAGTGTTTGATAGTTTTATACATATTGAGGAGTCTCAAAACAGACTAAACATATTCATATTCATAGTCATAGTCATCTCAATGTATTTGTCTTATTCATTTATAGTTTGAAAATTAAAATAAGTAGAATATAATTCCAAGTTCAATGAGTGAAGATGCACTGAGCATGTATTCAAAAGGAGAAAAAAATCAGAACTGAGTACATGAAAGAATGTATATAGAATCTTGGGATGATTTCTGATACTACAAACATACACTATGAAAACTCTAAAGAACTCATGCACCAATCCTCAGAAATGGAGTAATAGAGATGTAAATGTGATATATGTCATGTATCAAGTCAACTCTTCAAATGAGCTTACAAAGTAACCCAAAGATGATACATTGCTTATTCTTCAGTAAGAAGTTCTTAAAAACCACATTTCATAAAGTTAATCTCTTGTGAAGTGAATCACTTATTGCCATCATTTTCAAATTAGCAGGCGAAAGGTCAATTGTAATTGGAGTTCACTTGTACATGACAATGAACAATACTGACTGCATTACTTATTGGATCAAATTAAATTATACAGTTAATTTACTTTCCTTAATTATATTCATTACATTTTTTTCCTCAGATGACATTTCAAGCTCCTACATAATTAGAAAACAAGGTGGGTTTAAAATTAAAAAAAAAAAACCCTCCTACATATCCACTTGACTACTGATGATATTCCAAATATGTGTGTATATATATGTATACATATGTGTGTGTGTGTGTTTTCTTTCTAAATGTAGAGAAAAGGTTTGGCTGTGGTAAACAACTGAAGTTTATCTCCCCTGCCCCTCCCCAGCAAATACAAATGTAAAAGACGAATGGTGGAATTCTGGACAAGATCAGCCTGGATTTCCCCTATTAATTTTCATGGAAGAATTTGAACAAGGTCTCTTAAGCACTTTTACTACCCAGCAGTTTATTATCTTTGCTGTGAAACAGGCCTGACAACTTATTTTCATTTTACCATGTACAATAATATTTTACCCATTATTTTCTTTTTTTTTTTTTCTAAATCAATATTAGCTTAGCTGACTAGCACTGGCTTTAAGCATATATTTGGGTAAGAGTTGAAATAGTCATTGACCTAGTTAATAATGTGTCCAATCCTGGGATGCGTTCAATCTGGGATTGGTAGAACTATGATTTTTTTTTATTTTTCCATATGATACACAAGATTTTTAGTATTCTGTATAATTTGATTTGCTGTGTGGCTAGAAGTCAAAGCACTGGATAGCTTTATGAAAATTGTGCTTTTGTCTTCTGAATGACCCCTAGGTGATCAGATGCTGTTTGTTGCTTTGTATATCCTATGGAGAAAAATCCAGCAGTATCTAAGGGTCTAACTGCCTCATTCATTGATGTCTTACCTTGTTTAGGTTATGTCAGTATAGCATCCCCAAAGTTCAACATCATACAGATGTTTATTTCACACAAGCACTATGCAAAAATTAATTCGACTTTGAAAAATGACTTTTGGAATACATGATGACCAACTTGAAAAAAAATATAGTTGTCTAATAGCTGTGTGACCAAAAAAAAAAAAAAAAAAAAGAATCATTTCTGAATGAGTATAACTCTACATCTGAATTTCAATGCAGTCTAATGAAGTTGTATGTCTGTTATGACATTTCAATGCACATGCTTTCTAGCAAGTGAGGAAGCTGCTAGTAGTATCACTTCCATGAGCCTGATTGTAAATGTTTCCAGAGGACAAGACAATCCTTTTAAAAAACATAAGAACCTAACAGCCTTCTTATCTTCTGTCATTTCATTCACCGACTTGCCATCCCCACCGTTTTGTCAGATGAACATGAAACTTGTGGTCATAAAATACATCTTCCATCCATCCATGGAAGAAATGGCCAAGGAGGCTGCATGCCAAAGACATTGTCTTACTGACTGACAGTTCCACTATGGAATTCAGGGAGAAGGGTCTTCTGAACTGAATATTCTCCCACCCAGATACAGCAATTTTAATTAAAAGAGAGTGAACTACAGTCCATTCTTTGAAGACTGGGATAAGATGTGCTGCTTGTAAAGACCTAGTGGAGAAACAAGGGCAAACAGGCCTAGGATCAAAAGAGGTGTGGTGTGTTACTGTTTACGTGCACTCTTCTTTCCTCCTCTCTCTCACTCCTTTCATATCCTATTTCCTTATCTCTTACAACTCATCTGTACAGATTGGGTTTTCTCTGGTGCAACTGAATGCAACTTCACTAGGAAGATGGTATAATACACAGGTAAAATCCGGGGGATGTTGGTGGGGGTGTGTGTAATATATAAGAGCCTTAAAAAAAGTCAACAAACCGTGGATAGCTTTAATCCTCATTCTATAGGTCAGTTATTTATGCATGGGATTCTTTGTGAACTGGAAAAGTATCATTTTTAACCCATAGATAGAAACAGTGAATGCCAGTTCAAATTTAAATGTCCTTACCTTCCTAAAACCTCTCCTTGCTGAATCTGCCTAGGAGAACTGTTTGTTTATAAAAGGAAGCCATTAAGCTGAATAAAAAATGTGGGTTATGCCATTGGGTTATACCACTTGCTTATATAAAAGTTGAGTAGCTAGTAATTTAAAACAAAGAATGCTTTCAGCAACTAGATGATCAAATATTTAAACTGTATGACCCTTTGAGAACATAAAAAAGCCATTGCTGATTCTGAGTTAGTTTCATACTATTGCAATTAAGTTGGCCTGCTTGTAAAACTGGAGCAGCAGACTACTTCATTTAGGCATGTGATATTAAAAGCTATTCATTAGAAAACATCTTGTGCAGTTGATTGCATGGGATTATAACCCACTAGTTTTGGTGGTTTATTGTTGCAAAACTCTGAAACAGTTAATGGGCAATGGTTTCTTCAATCATCCAATATTTAAAGAATGGAAGTATTTACTGCAGATTGATGATTGATCTGAAGCATGCATTTATTTGAAAAGCATGAGCTTTAATTTGTTTCTGTTCTGTCCTACCCTTTTATATTTAATTAATAAGTCATGGCACTTGGGTACACTGCACCAGTTCATTTAATTTTAACTTGGCCCTCCACAGCCACTTTAAGTGCATTTCATTATATAGTTTGCTCAACCTGTTTTGATTAATGAAATATTTATTGTTATCCATCCCTATTTTCTAATCTTTGGAATTTAAAAAAAAGGAAAAATCTTCAGGACACACCTGTATTTTTAGTTTCCACTTTAACATAAATCTCCCCTTGGGAACCTTGGTAAAATCAAAAGATATAAGCCTTTAAAAGTTCAGTTCAAAAGAAAATTGTAGTGGGAAAGCACAATGATCCAGGGATTCTGATTTAAGATGTGCTAGTCTCCATGGATTTATTTCCAGTGTAAGCAGCAATATTCCATTTACTGCACAAGTCACTCCTTTTATTTGCCAAACACATATGAGTTAATTTTCTCTTCCTTTATCAGTGTGAGATAAGGTTAGAAATAGATCCAGGATGAAAAGTTGAGGTCTATATCCTAACTTCTCCAAAATTCAAGGTTTTATTTTTCTTAATATGATGTTTGGTTCAGATTTTTATAAAATCAAAACCTATTTGCACAGCTCAAAGACAAAGTAAACATTTCCCAGTGTTTGTGTGCATTCAGTACTGGTTTAAATCCAACTCTGATAACATTTTCAGTATTGGATCTTTGTTGGTATGTTATTTGGTACAGTTCCAAATTTGTGCACGTGTCAGATATCATCCATCTAATATACATTAGATGCATATACCATGCACTCTAATATGTGCTATACATACATCCCAATCCCATAAATCACATGCATAGTGCCATCCAGTGTGACTTTACCATGGAGTGTCAGAATTATATATGCAAGGAGTTGGGATCCCATGTTTTCCGTCAGATTACATAGAATCTAGCTGCAAAAGTAGTCTCTATTTGCTAAGGAAGGTGTTAATCAGTGGGCATGTCTACACAGAGGGCTTAAGTTGACTTAACCAGGCTTAAGTCTATTTAAGCAAGTCCAGGCCTATATTGAGAATTTATTAAGTCAACTTAAGCCCTTCCTTAAGTTGACTTCATAACTCCTGCCCTGCAAGTCGACTTAAACTTTTAAGGCAACTTCACAGGGCAAGAAGCCCTGCCCCCTACCTCCTGCACCACCCTGAATACTGATTGGGCTCTGGGAGCCCGATCCACATCCGGGGTCCTAGGTGGCCCCACCCAGCTGGCTCCCAGACCCTTGCAGCAGGCAGCTAGGAGCCTGATCTGGCCCCCAGCCCTTTGCTGCAGGGGGTGGGAGCAGGAAGCTGACGACTTCTACCAGCAGCAAGGGATGCAGAGCCAGATTGGGCCTTGAGCCATATGCTGCTGCCGGCAGGTGGCTGGGCAGCCTGGTCAATTTCACAGGCTACTCCTGATCTCAGGATACTCCTGATCTCAGAAGTAGCCCATGAAATTGACAAGGCTCGGTCACTGGGCTGTCTCTTCAATGGCAGCCTGGCAGGCTCCAAGCCTCATGCCGCTGCTGGCTAGTGTCTTGAGGCCCAGTCCAGCTCCATGCTCCTTGCTGTAGGCAGCAGGAGCTGGCTTCCCACCCCTGCCACCTGCGGCCCAATCAGGACCTGGAGCGGGGTAGGAGGTGGGGCCCAGGCCTGGGCTGAGGGTCTGTCTACAGTGTCCAGTGCAGACGTACCCTGAAGTTAATTTAACAAGCTCAACTTAAAGTCGATCTTGTTAGGTCAAGTTCAAAGGGCCCCCCAGTGTAGATATAGCCCGTGTAAGTAAGGGTTTCAGAAATGTCCACAGTTCTGGTACAGCAGGGGGATTCATCCTGAAAGTGAAGAAAATCTACATGTTTGTGGAGGAACAAGAGGATGCTGGGGAGAAAGAGTTTATGGGCCTGTGAAGGTGATTCTGTTTTTCTGAAAAACGTTTACATGCACAGAGCTATTTCTGAAAAAAAGATAAGGGCACTGAACTAATCCATATGTGCATCCTTAAACTGTCACTGTGGTCATCATGACGCTAATAATCTCCGTCACCGAAAAGTATTTACACTTAACATTTTAATTCTTATTTTCCTCATGTATATGTGCAGTAATAATTGATATTTTCTGCTTGTACTGTTGAACTTCACTACATCCTCTCTTCCTGTACACTTAAATGATGTAAACACTGAAAGGACTAGAAACATGGACCGCACAGTGTAGGTAATAAAATATCCAGTATGTGTCAGGAGTGCAGTATGATACTAAAATTCATTGTCATGCTAAGCCTGAGAAAGCCAAGCCATCTTTGTAGAATACATGACCTAAATCTAACCTTTGAAGACATATTATAGGCAAATGTAATAGTAGTGAGTAGGCTAGGGTTTTGATATGCATGTGTATCATTAGTGGTTTCCTGATGATGTTTACATGTATCCTGTTAGAGGTTAGCAAGGTGGATGAACTGCTTCCCTATCTGTTACTATTTTTCTGTTGGAAGGGGTCAAGAGGAAACATTAACATCTAAACAGACCTTTGGTGTACCAGTGTAAACTGTCCATAAATAGTGCTAATGTAGCTAATTACCTGTGGTGCCACAGAGGTGAAAGTTTTACTTCAAAGGACAATATGCATTACTATTCTCAAAAGTACCTAGGAACTGCTGTAAAAGCCCACATGAAGAAATGACCTGCAAATGCCCACCTTGCTGTAACTATAAAAGGAAGTGGGAAACATAATCCCTTTATTTCACATCTGTCCAAGCTTCTCAGGGAGAGTTTGGGCCACAGGATTGAGATCCCAGCCAGCACTGGCCTGGAAACCGTCCTGTTAATTCTAGTGGGAGAATTGGAATCAACACTACTCCTGAACTATTTGGTCTCTGTTTCTTAAAACTGGATTTCTAACAACTGAAGCTGTGAAACAAGGACTTAAACTCATCCAGGTATTGGATGTATGCCTAAGACCTACAAACTCTGAATTCTTCAAGAGCTTATCTTCTATGGACTCCTCTATGGACTCTAAATCATTTGTATGTATGTGATCCACTTTGACCCTATAACATCTCTCATTTTGCTGCTTTTCTTTTTATATTAAACCTTTAGTCGCAGTTCCTAAAGGATTGTCTGGCAGCGTGGTATTTTGGGTAAGATATAAGCCTATATTGTTCTGGAGAATGTGGCTGACCTTTCGGGCTCAGAAGAGCTTATTTCTTTAAGACACCTAGTGGCTGTACTGGGAACCAGTGACTGGAATGCACTAAAAGGTGTTGAGTATGTTTTGTGATGGCTTCTTGATATCCAGTGTGGGGCATCAGAAGGATTGTTTGTGACTGATTGCGGAGGTTATCTCCAGGTAACCCCCCAGCGCTGGGAGAATCTGCTCTCCTTTTTGCAGCTTGCCCTGATTTTTTCATATTCATGTGGTTATCCCAGGAGGTCCGGGTCACAGTCATCAGAGAAACTTCTTAGCTAGTCTGTTTCCTATGCCTAATTCCTTTGCTCTGTCATTTTACTAAATATCTTCTATGCCTTCTATTGCACTTAAAAGTGAACTATTGAACTGGAGGGATGTTAATCTTGGAGCTCCTCAAGGGCGAAAAAATTTTAATATTTTTATTTATAGGCATAAAAACTTAGTATACTTATGAAGTTAGCTAATGATACCAATTTGGGCTGCATCATCAATTTTGATGAGGGTTGGAGTATTATACAGGAATTTTTCAATGACAAAACAGACATGGAAAAAGATTAAGTCATGCAACTATGATCTAATAATAATTTTGCTATCAACTGGATGCACGTCAGCCTGAAAGCAATAGAAGAGGAAAGAGAAATGAATGTGTTACTCAGTCCCAAGAGAACCATGAGCCATCAAAGTGATATAACTGAAAGCCAAGTGGTATTTTGGGATCTATCATGTGAAGTTGTTTTGTTTTGTTTTTTGTTTTGTTTTGTTTTTTTTTCCCCAGAGAACAGAGAAAATTAATCCCATTGACAAGGTCCTGGTAAATTCTTATTTGGAATAACATGTATGATTTTGGTCACCCATGTCCAAGGAAGATTGATTCCAACTGGAAGAGCTGCAGAGAAGCACAATCAGGATGATTAATGCAATGGAGAGCCTGCTTTATGTGAGGAGACTGGAAGAGCTTGGCTTGGTAAGTCCAGCAAAAAGAAGGAGGCTGAAAGTGAATGCAATTTCTCTATAAATACAACAGGAGAATAAGCATCAGGGATGGTGAAGAGCTATTTAAGCTAAAGGACAATGTTGGCACAGAATCAAATGGGTATAAACTGCCCCTGAATAAACTGAGGCTGGAAATTAGGAGTAGGTTTCTCGTCATTAGACGAATAAGGTTCTGGAGCAACATCCCAATGAGTTGTGGGTGCAAACAACATCATTTAAGAAAGTGGACAAGTCTGAGTGGGGCTGTATGACCAGGTTACTTTTGGTGGTGATAGTGGTAGTGGTGGGAAAGGATTGACAGTCCTGGGGTTCCCTTCTGGTGTGTGTTTCATTTTCCTAAAATCTCATGCTTGAGCTTATCACCTTCTAAGGTCAGAATGGGATTTCCCCTCATCCTGCCATGTATTCTTTTTTAAGTTGTTTGATTTTTGTCTCCTTCCTCTGAAACTGGCTCCTGCCTCCATGCACAGGGTCTAACTAATGACCGTATATCAGGTTCAGAAGGAGTTTTTCTTGAGGCCAGATTAATAGTGACCTTGGTTTTTCTTCTCTTTTCTCTGCTTGTGTGGTACATGGATTGTTTGCCAGGATAATGTGGGAATATCTCACTTAATTCCCAGCTATGTGGGTATCTTGGACATTGGTGCATATCAACTCCTTGTGTTCTCTGCCTGTGACACACAATAACTTAGTTTTCTGAGGTTGCGATAGTTTGGTTTGATGCTGATTATTGGTTTAATGTGCAGGTGCTGGATAGTCTGCAATATACAGGTTAGATGAATCAATGGTCCCTTCTTTCCTTAAACTCTGATTCTATGATCAAGGATTCACTTAATATGGTAATTAGTTATTCTTAAATTGTACTCTGAGGACCACATACTAATCCCAAACCCATGGATCCTTTCTTGGTGGTCTGTTGAAGAAATAAGTTGAGATCCAGGCACTGGTGAAGTGGGAAAGATGGATTCTGTTGGGGGCAGGGTTCGGGGGAATCTGTCTCTTAAAAACTGGACTGCAGAATCAATGAACTACTGTAGATAACTTTGATATAATTTTTTCCAAACATTTCCCTCCCTCCTTTCTAAATGGGCTTATTTTCTTTCAAGTATTTCTTTTCCCTCTTAAGTATACTAAAAAGCCTTCTTACAGCCTTTAATCTCTGACTAATATTTACTTATAGGTGGATAATTCTGCCCTTCCTCTGTGTCAAGTTGTTTTTTTAAAGTCTTGTTTATATATAAATCCACTCATATACCTCAATTTTGATCCAAAATCTGGATGATTCCCTAAATTGGACAGTGCTGGCTGCACCCCTCAGTTTTCTGTGTTCTACAAACTAGAGATTTTACTTAATTCACCCCACTGTTCTATATCTTACTGGAAGCTCTGTTTCATTTATGAACTTCCTCCCCTCCCCACTCTAGGTGCATCCCCTGGTGATACTCTCTGTCTTGCCAAGTGGGAGTGTCCTCCCTCCCTTCACACAAGTACGTTTTGTAGTCTCTTTGCCATGTAATACAACAGTTTTGGGAAGGGCAAACATGCTGTTAGGAAACTGAATGCCTTTGACTTGTGGCTCTCCTAGTTGTCTGGGCCATCTGTTGCTGAACAGAGGCATTTTCTTGACTCTGTCACTGTTAACTGGTTTTCAGACTGAGGAGAAGGGACTGCTGAATGCACTACTGTTCACATCAGCTCTTGGGACTATAAAGAGGTGGCCTTATGCTATCTGGAACCCTAGGTAAAGGCCCATTGTGAGGCCCGCCAGCTTCACTGCCCCAGCCATTCTGTGGCATCCCCCTCCACGCCCATTCTGCAACCCCTGACCAACCTCTTCCCCCTGCCTTGCCTGTTTTGTGACCAACCCCTGTGTCTTCCCTGCATGCCTGCCTGCCCCATCCCTCACCCATTCTGCAACCCTCTGGCATCTCTTGGGCAGCCGTCCCCACCCTGGGGGCAGAAACAGCTGGCTGGGGGGGGGCGGGAAAGCAGAGCCCAGTGTTTAGGTTGGCCCACTCTGCCCTTGGGCCAGCTGTTCCCCAACCTGTGTGCAGGGTGGGCCAGCTCAGAGTCCAGGCTCTGCTCTCCCATCCCTCTCCACCACCCCCTGGAAGCGCAAAAGCCGGCTCAGTGCACACACGGTGTGCCACAAGCCCTTCAGCTGGCCGCCTGTTTCTGAGTCAGATAAAGCAGGCGATGCTACAGGGCCCATTACTGCTTGTGGCCCTAGGCACCTGCCTGCTTTGTCTACCCCAAAAGCTGCCTCTGGGACCATGACACTGATCTTTGCTCTGCTCCTTACCTTTGCCCATACCCTTTAGACCAGGCTGAAAGTTATGAAGGGAGAGAGTTTGGAATAAAACACCTTTGTGACACCTTCCCAATTAAAATTTGGGATATGACCTATTCCTTTGTTTTATGCTCAAGGAACCCCTGCCATCCATTTGCACAATGACATCTGTGATTGGCTGTTTCACCAGTTAGTGGGTTGTGATTTCCAACTCTAGAAAATGTTATGGGACTTGTATTTGAGGCATCAAGTGTAGCTTGAATATTTTCAAGAATATTTTTCTTGTTCAATGTTCAACCTAAAATGTTAACTAACAGTGTTATTCGCATTTCAGATTTGCCAGTCCCTTGTTTCTTAGCTGTATATGCTGCATAATAAATTAGTGCTTCTATAAAGGATCTAGTGTGAATAAACTTCAATAATAGAAATGGACCTGAACCAAAACCCAGGGTTCAAACAGCTCTAAACTTTGTCCGGTCTAATGCTAAACAGCGGATAATTATCTTTGTGACTGGCTGCATGAGACATATGAATTTGAACACTTTGATACTCTAGAGAAGCTAGAGTCCATTGCTGCTCACCAAGGCACTGTTCATGTGGAATTTTTTTTTTTAGATGAGAATTGTTATATCTTCTATGGGAATTTTCCTTTTTGCTGTAGAGAAAAAACTATTAAAAAGCATAGGATTTTACCCTTTATTCTGCATATGGTGAATACATTGTTGGCAGCAAAGTGTTAAACTATAATGAAATAAGACATTTTATCAAAGAGCTTGAAATGAAGTACTTTAGAAGGATGTATTAAATCTTGACAATGTTGCCTTGGTACTTTTAGCAGATTATATTATCTGTGGGTGAAAATCTGGAAAACTTTAAGAATGTTATTTAACATAGAAATTTAAAAAAAGTTCTGAAAAGGCAACAAGAAAGTGCAAATGAATGTTGAATATAGTATGAATAATATCTTTGTGCAATTTTAAAAGCTGAATACTCAACAGGTTTGCCACATTTCAGTTCTGCTACTACTTGCTTGTCATGTAAATGTTCATTTTATGAACCTACCTGTTAATTGCCCAAATAAATTTGGATGCACATTTAAGATGCCCATGTTAAAAATCTCACTAGTAAAAAATACTTTTTCCCAGAGTCAGTCTGCACAACTTGCTAAGAAACATAATACAATTGATTGATAGACTCATTTGCAATGATATCTTGGGCATTTGGTTTCAAATATTAATAGTTGCCAAAGGGACAGTAGTACAGTTAAAGCATTAGTCATCACATCTATTAATATTCATAAAACATTTATGAAATATATTCCCTATCCCTAATAATTTTGTTCTATGCTAGCAAATCCCACCTCTCCAACTAGACATAGAAAAGTGTGAGAGTGGGAGTGTTTGGGTGGCGGGGAGAGAGAGAGAAAGAATTTGCAAAGAAGACCTTTATTATGACACACAGTTTCATTCTACTTTCTGTTCTCTATTTCAGGTACTTTGTGTACACTGACGGATCATGAGTAACTTTCTCAGAGCTCCCTATAATATTACTAGGTAAGAAACATAGCAATTTGGATCATATTAGATTATTAATTTTAAATTTTGTAACTAACATTGAAAGCAGGTCCAACTGCTGATCTACTTCTAGCTCCAACCCACTCTTTTCATATGTTAGGCAAACATAAAGTATGGTTTGTTTCTTGACTAGTGATGTTAGTCTGTAAAAGGTATGGTTTTAAAGATCAGATGCTTAGCAAAACCTCTGTGGCAGAGAAATAAGTTTTGTTTAAACTTTTCTTCCAGTTTCTGAAGTTTGACTTAGAAATGTCATGTCAATAGAATAGTCATTTTTAAGGTATTTTTACTTCTTGATCCCAGATGAGAATATAAAAAACAAAATCATTTAATTAAAATAAAACATCCAATTCTTTAAACTCTTGAGTTTGGTGGGCAAAATTTAGGTCTATACTAACCACACTAGTTCATCCTCCCCACCCCCAAATTGTCTCAATGTGATATAAAGACTGCAAATTATTTTTAAGTATGGACAGTGAAAAGGGAATCCTAATTTTGACTGACCAGAAATACACCTAGTACAGGGTGCTATTATCACTTCTTTAATATTTACATTCAATCTTTTTTTTTTTTGTAGCTTCAAGAATTGTCCTTTGGTTCCTCAAGCAGATGCATCAAAATCATAAATATAACAAAATAATCCCTATATAGAAAAGACAGGCAAGAGAACAGAGAAATGACCTTGAGAAAAGACCAATAAAAAATCATTAAAACATGAAAAAAATGAAAAACAAAGAATTACATTAATCAAGCAAACAGAATTTGGCTTATTGGAACCTTTATTGTATAGGGCACAGAGCACCTCCAAATTCCATTGACTTCAAAGGGAGTGAAGATGATTATCATTTCACCAAAGTAAGCCCTAATTGATTTGTTTAAGGCTAAAGCAGGAGTCAGTAATGAAATAAAGTTAAAAACACAGGAATTCCTGACTCCAAGATGTGTTCCGTTCAGGTCACATGTTTCTCTGTGGAATGCCCTTCTATAACTCACAAACCCTAATATGACTTTATTGCTATGGAATTGGCAGGGAAACTAAAAGAAAAGGAAGAGAAAAAAAGATCTCACCCTCTTCCCTCTTTTAATCAATGATGACTTACGTGAGCATCAGGGGATCAGGGCGTAGGGTGTTTTTTGTTTTTTTTTTTTTAACTATGAGAAATATCCTACCTAGACTGCCCCTTTATTATCACCATTAGCTTTCTTTGCTGATGGTTGTGTTTTTTTGGTGTGTTGATGAGAGAGTGACCATGTGGAACTGAGATTTCTACTAATGAAGAAATGATAAGCTTCATTGGAATTTGCCACTATATGCACAGCTGCACTGTGCCACACATGAGGTAATACAGGATTGGAACCAAGGACTAAGCTGAATATGTTATTATGTTTTTAAAAATACACTACTGAATGATAATGGAATTTTTGTCATGACTTATGTCTGTTATAAATGAGGAAATAATGACTTGACAAAGGTGGTTTTTCTGTGTTCGTTTTGATAAAGAGCACCCTGCAGAGCAAATTAGATGGTATTGTAATTAAGAATATTAGATTAGTTTAAATTATTTCTGTTGTTTGTAACATTTATATGGTGTAAGAGATAATAAGCATTATAAAATAAACTGTGTTCAAATAGTTAGATCTAATCTTTTAGGAGGACATAGAACTTTGAGGACCAAATACAAATGAATGATGTGGAGCTAATTGTGGAAAAGAATTTGTAGCAAACATCGCAATAGTGCAGTGTTGTGGAGATAGGCGACAAGGATTAAGGTGTTTAGCTATGATAAATACAGTTCAAGAATTCCACTAATAATATTTAAAGAGTATCAGCCCATTTAACTGTAACCACATAGCATTTCAAGCTAATGCAACTCAGTCTGCATAATTGCTTTTTTTATTGCATGGAGATTAGAAATACTGTCTATTTTTCTCTTTGCTATGGAGGAGATATGTCATGCCCTTGCTGCATATAAATTGCTCTTTAATGCATGTATAGTTTTTTTTTTCTGCTCCTTAAGAACACACAAAAAGAGATCTAAAACCATTAGCTATCTGGCGATCATGAAGTGTAGTGGCTAGCACCTCTGCTTAATATGCAGAAAGTTCTGGGTTCAATTCCCAGGGGGTTGGACTTGATGATCTCATGAGGTCCCTTCCAACCCTATGATTCAATTCAATTAAAAAAAATCTACTTTTTCGGTGTTTGTAACTGCTGTTTAAACACATATTTCTCTAGTTCTATAGAGGCAAAGAGCTCATGAACTCTTCCTACAGCTGTGAAGAACAAGACTATAAAAGGGTTCGGAAAAAGAAGTAGATAAATTCATGGAGGATAGATCCATCAATGGCTATGTAGCAAGGTGCTACTACTTGGTAACTGTGGGCTCCTGCTCATGGCTGCAAGCTAAAAGTGCCTTCTCCAGCCTATGGGCATAAGAGCCATAGGGTCAAAATGAAGGAACCAGAAGGGGACTCTGAGCAGACAACCCTGTACAGCACCCAGAGCTCCCAAAAGAGGCCAAGAAAGCAGTGGATGCAGCCCAGGGAAACTCTGTTCAGAGATGTGTATAGATAGAGGAATGTAAGTGGGCCCCACAGTCACAGAGCACTTCCCCTGTCAACTTCCTCTCCCTGGTGGTATGAAGGCCATGGCAACAACGAGATTGAAGAGGTCCCATGACTTTGTGGGGCCACAGATAGAGTGTGTGTGGATCAGCAAATGCAGGGAAAAATGTAGTTAGACCTCAGCATAAGGTTCTGGAGGAGCCAGAAGAGGGGGGCGGCAGCCTCGCATACTCTGGGTAGGCATACACTGGGGTTTCCATTATGCCACAGAAGGGGCAGGTATCGGGGAGGAGTGAACTATACCAGGTGCTCATGGCTCCATGAAGAAGCTCCCAACTCATGACTCTGGTGGCCTACAGGACTAAAGTAGAATACAGATTGGCCCACAGGGGCTCCTCACCCTCAACAGATTCTCTCTGAGGAAAGACAAAAACAACTTTCTAATTTTGACAATTACTTCCTGAACCAAGGGCCATTCCCATACTTGTGATTTTATTGTAAATCTTGCAATATTTGGTATTTACATGATGGGAGTCATGTGATTAATGATAATCTCCAATCATTTTTAAGTAAATACATAGCTGTGGAGTAAAGCTTGACAATGAGAATGCTAAAGCTCAAATCAGATGGCAAATAAAGAACTTTTTTTTAAATACCCTGATTTTTTTTCTCAATAGTTGATGTTGGCAGCACATTTAGAGGACTCAGTGCGTGCTGGAAAACGACACTTGACCAGCACAACAGCAACTGTTAGTTAATTAACAGTTATAATTGCAAATCTTCAAAATAACTCTTCCATCATCATAAAGTGGAGCAGAGAAGAGGAAACTGTAGAAAAATCATTTTAAATTTAGAAAAATGTGTGTATGTTTGTGTATGTGAGAGAGATTTCGTCCTATAATGCCAGTAATTAAAAGACAGCAGTTACTTGATATTTACTTAGATCTTGAGTTTGTTGAATTAACTACATATTTCCCCCTTTCCCAGATCTGTGCTTGAAGGTAGTTGAAAATGTTTCATTAGAACAGTCTTCTTTCAAGAAATGCACAAAATATAGTATGCGGTCTACAGTTTACAATGCTATCAGTAAAGAGTGGTTACCAAACTGTGGTATGTGTACCAGATTTCAGTGGTACCATCTAAATTGCTCAAGCTCTAGTTGCCAAGACAACTTAAACCAGAATATCAGGAGCAATTTAGCCTGAAATTCTGCTGCTGATGCTCTGCTTAAGCTACCTTGGCAACGCAAGCATCGGAAAGCTTAGTTCCTCAGCCAGTCACTTTCAGAAACTTCCAGTTTCTGGCCATGTGACTGGAATCCAGAAGTTCAAGAAGTGACCTACAAAAGATTGCCAAGCTGCCCTTGAGCTGCCAAGGTAGCCTAAGTGAAGCATGAGCAGCAGAACATTGAGCTAAACTGCTGCCAAATGCACTGTTCAAGCTGTCTTGACAACTATAGCAGGCAGCTTAGTGATTCTCAGCTGGTCACTTCTTCTTGATGGTTGTCACTTGACGATTTATGAGGGGGTTTCATGTGCTGGTAGAATGGAGCAGAAGGGATATTCATGCATTTTAATTTGTTTCTCTGAGCCACTGAACTTGCTTGTAATTTCTGGTTGCAAGCTGCTCTCTGGACACTTCTTGGAGGTAAAAATGATGTTTTCTGATTGTGCAAAACTAATCACCCCCAGAAGTATTCCATGTAGTAGCCTGTGTTCTGGGTTGTGAAGTTCCAGTGGTCTGGCATAACTGCTCTTTTTCTTACACATAGCAAATTATTCACTGTAGTTCATCTGTTAGAAGCTACTGTCAGTAGAATGCTAAATTTTATTGTGGAAATGCATTTGATACTCAGCATTTGCCTCAAACTGCCTCTAGGGGTAATCTTCAGAAGAATCCACTTCAAATTCTCCTTTTTTTCCCCCACTTGTATGAGTAGTTTAACTAATGTCATTGGAAATATTCAAGTGCATAAAAGCTTATCAACATATGCAAGAGCTGGACATGTAACCTACTTTTTTATGTATGTGTCCCCCTCTGGCCATATGCACAGAATACATGAGTTCCTACTGCTGCTGAGTTAATGGACCTGCCCCTTCACTCAGTCTGTAGAGATTATTGCTTTTAACTTTGGAAGTCTTTGGTTCAACCCAGGATTTTAGCCAAGATAGTAGCCATCATAGCATGTAAGTGGATCTTTGGTACTTGTCAGTCACCCAGTAAAGATAAATTTATAATTTCCCAAGCCTCTGGAAGAAAATGCGTTCCATACTTCCAGTCACTTGAACAAAAGCTGCACAATGCTGATGACCTGAACACACCAAACAACCTGAACACATCATCTTTGAGTGACTGAGTTGCTCCTTTGCCTTCCCACTCTCTCACAACTGCCACTTTGTATCTTTTCTATTATCCATATCATCCTAAGGCTGGAATGAATTGGTCTCAGGATCAAAAATTGTATTGTGTTTGCCACTGAAACGCCACTGTTTACTATCATTTTCTACATAGTGGTATCACAGAAACCACAACTACTACTTCTTAACATAGCTAATGTAGTAACAGGGGTGGCATCTCTTGGGAAGTGTTGACATAGCAACCACTATAAGTCATCTTGGTGTGGCACAATGACACATTTGTTATCCATAATGATTTCATACAAATTTATCTCTTAAGTCTTGTTAATATAAATATATGTAAATTGAAATAGTTGTTTTAGCTCCTTGTTTTCCATCAGAATGCATTAATTCATAATTATATAAAATCATACATCATATTAGAAAATAGAATATTTTCCCTTTAGTAGATAGTGACTTTGAAAATAATTTTATCTATTTATGTGTCTTACCTGAGTAAGATCTGGTCTTCATATAGGATCAGTCATTTTATGGGAAAGAGACAGTGCAACAGAATAGTATATCCCTATGGAAACAGAAATATGTTCCCTTGTATGAAGTTGAATGAGCATCATGAAGCAATGATACAATTCAGAATGGCTGTTAGGTATTTAATCAATTATAGGATCTTGATTAAATTCATTTAGGCATGCTGAAATCTATTTTGCTAAAACAATAAAATAAATTGTTGGTTAATGATGTCATTACAAATAATTAACACACTGCAGCTGAACTCTTTCCTATCAAAGCATATCTTGATTGGCCAATTAATCATAAAACTCTTAAAACAGCACAAGGGCAATACTACATTGAAAAAAAAAAATTAAAATCTCAACCAGACAGGTTGGTTTCCCTAGTATTATACTTTTTTAAAAACCACAGCGGTTGTATGTGAAAATTCCCTCTTGAAAAGTATGTGGAATCTTCCATTTACCCCGCTGAAAAACTTAGGGGGCAATACTACCCTTCCCATCCCATCTTGTTTTTTCTTTTTACAGATCCAGCAGTACAAAATTCTAGATCTTCAGTCAACCAGATAATCTTGAACTATCTACTGATCTCTACGGCTATGCCTACATCAGCCAAAGGAAGTTTGGATTTGTTAATCCAAACTAAAAAGTTCGAAGTTAGTTTGAATTAACCTCAGGTTAGTTTGAACTAACTGCAAGTCTATTAGCTTGAACTAACAGCATGTTCTAGTTCAAACCAATGCTTAGTTTGAACTAGAATGTATGGTTAGTTCAAAATAACTGGCTTTTAGTTCAAACTTTTTAAGTTCAAACTAAGCCTTATTCCAGGCCTTGGTCAAATTTATAGAATCATAGGGATAGAAGGGACCTCATGAGGTCATCCAGTCCAACCCCCTACAACAAATTAGGACCACTCTCACTAAATTATCCCAGCCAGGGAACTGTCTAACTGAGTCTCAAATATTTCCAAAGATGGAGAGTCGACAACCACCCTAGGTAACCCCTTCCAGTGCTTCACCACCCTCCTAGTAAGAAAGTTTTTCCTATTATCCAACCTCAACCTCTCCAGCTGTAACTTGGAACCACTGCTCCTTGTTTTGTCCTCTGTTACTACTGAGAACAGTTGAGCTCCCTCCTCCTTGGAGCACCCCTTCAAGTAGTTGAAGGTTACTACCAAATCCCCCCTCAGTCTTCTCTTCTGAAGGCTAAATAAACCTAGTTCCTTCAGTCCCTCTTCATAAGTCTTGTGCTCTACCCCCTTGATCATTTTTGTTGCCCTCTGCTGGACCCTTTCTAATTTGTCCACATCCTTTTTGTAATGGTGGTTAGTCCAGACTAAGTGCTGGCAGGGGCGTCGCTGGTGCTGGGCACCTGGGCAATGTGCCCCAAATCCCAGCGTCGGTGCCCCGGATCAGGGGGTCACCCCCTCCTTGTCTCCAGCCCAATTGGGCTGGAGATCTGGGGCCCAGCTGCCCCCAGCCGCAGTGGCCCCATCCCCGGCTGGGGATCCAGGGCCCAGCTGCCTGCAGCAGTGACGGCCCAGTCCTCAGCCAGGGATGCGGGGCCCAGCCGCCCGTGGCCGCGGCAGGGAATCTGGGGCCTGGCCAGCCATGGTGGCAGTGGCCCCATCCCCAGCTGGGGATAATGGGACCCAGCCAACTACGACTGCTTCTGACCCTGTCCCTGGGCAGGGATGTGGGGCCTAGCTGCCTGCGGCGGCACAGCAGCTTCCAGCCCTGTCCCTGGCCAGGGGGCGGGGCCTGTGGCCAGGGGGTATGGCCTGGGGGCTGGGGGTGGGACCTGGACCCATACCCCGGGTCCCTCCCCGGGGCAGCAACACCTCTGAGTGCTGGTACTAACTAGTTCAAACTATGTTTTCCTTAGTTCAAGCTAAGAAATTTCTTAGTTCAACCTACTGAAAGCCTAGTGTGGCCATGGGCTGCATTAGTCCAGACTAAGCCTCCTTAGTCTGAACTAATTTGCCAGTGGAGACATAACCTAGGAGTCACCTTAAGCTAAAACATTTCATAGCTATCAGGAAAAAAAAATATTCTTTAGTGCTTTGTTGAAGATATTTATAAGGTTATTTGTTAATAAAAAAAATGAACATTGTTTCTGTTAGAGGACTCACAGCTAATTTAAATCAGTATTGCTCCACTGACTTCAATGGACTTATATTAGTGTATGCCAAATGAGGCTCAGGCCCTTGCAGACAATTCTATTATGTAATTCTCTTTAAGTATAGTGCAAGTAGGGAACAACATATTACAGTTTGGAATTCTAGGAATGACCCTAGTGTCAGTTAAAATTTAGGAATAACTTCTTAAGGGACTGATTTCCCTTTAGATTCTCCTTTACTTCAGTGGCAGTTTGATTACATCCTAAATTCTCTAGCAGAAAAGATTCACAATAGTATGAAAGGGATGTGATTAGACTGAAATGCAGCAGACTTCTAAAAAAAGGTCAGATTGTTTCCAGTATCACTCCTATCCCTGATTTCCCTTGCCATTTTATTTTTTTATGGTTAAATCTTTTTTTTTAAATATTTTTCCCTTTGCTATGTCTCTTTGAAAGACACATAAAATGGGGAAACTGTTTAGAGAAAGAAAGCTGTAAAGCACAAAGTTTTGTCAAATATACAAAGTAAATAAACTGAAAATATAAATAATTGCTTTCTTCTCAATAATCTCCTAGGTGATACACTTGACAACAGCAAGTATAAAATGTTTACACTGAAGTGTAATTAGTGTTCTAGCAAATTTTCACAATGGCTGACCAAAAAAAAAGTAAAAAAAAATTCCATGGTTTATCATTTTTATCCTTGCTAGAGAAATCTTTCCCATATAGCACCACAGGAAACAATTTATATACACCACATATGCTGAAAGCTTTTCAAGCTATTGGAATTATTATGATAGGATTATTCAGAATGTAGTTAGACTGTTAACATGCTCCAGGATTTTCTTCCTCTCTGTTTGGTTTCAGTCATATTAATTTTGGATAGGTATATTAGCTACAGAAGTAAAAAGTTAGAAAATAGATATTTTGCAACTCTCTCCATGTTCATTACCTGACATATAAAGTCCCAAATATTATAAGTATTCTTGGCATTTTTTCTCTGGGACGTTTGCATCTTAAAGGGTGAATATCAGCTATTTTATCTTCCAGCTATCCTCTAGGGACATTAATATGGAATAAAAACAGTAATCATATGCCTATAAATAAAACTTTCTCCAGTGGATTAATGCAGAAGGGCTGGGTAAATGAGAAATAAAACTTTAGAAAATTCAACTTTACAAATAGAAAGCATCTGAATTCAGATCCTGATCCAGTTCCCCCTGATGTAAATGGAAAAACTTTCCACTACTTTCACTGAGTTGGATCAGGCCCATAGTGCTCATGACAGATGCCAAACTGACAGACTTAAAAGCTAAAGTCCAGAGGCGGCTTTTGGGGTAGGTGAAGCAGTCGGCCGCATAGGGCCCCAAGCAATAAGGGGCCTTGTCTTCAATTTGGCGGAAAGAAATGAAAACATAGAAAAATATAGGAATTTTTCCCATCTAGCAGGGCTAGTAGGGCTGGAAGCCTAAGCATTTTTCACTCTTGGCTCATCAAGGGAAGCTATTATTAGGATCTGTGCTTCATCTGAAATGCAGATGTCACCATTCTCTGCCCATCACCTTCACATTGACTTGCTAAAAAAGCAGGAGCAAGCAATAGACAGCACAACAGCAGGAACTCTTCCAGTGGCCTCAGCTTTTAATTCCTCAGTGTGGCCATTTATTCTGCCATTTTTTAATTTAGTGAAATACTGCCTTTTTCTTTTCTTTTTTACCTGTTTTTTTGCCTTTTCCTTTGACTTTGTGACAACCTTTACTTTGGCTTTTTTTAGCTCAGGTTACCAGGTAGGTCCATCTAGGCTGCTATATCTAAATACAGTGCTTCCCTTAGCCAATCATTACACCTTTGTTTGATATCTGTGGCGTATGTCTTTCTTTTGATAAGTAATTTTTTAGCTTCTTTTGTACTTACTATTTAATATTTTTGAGGGGGACAGAGTCTTATAAACTTGAGTACTTCAGAGAATTTCATTGAAATTTGGTGTTTTTCATTTATAGCTACACACTAGAAACCTTCTTTTCACTTATTTTAATTTATTATAATTATTTGTATTAAATGTCTCTAGTGCACATAAACCCAAGCCTATATGAAAAATTTGTATGATTTGACTGCCAAAATTTTAAATGTGGTATTTTAGTTATTTTTGAGCCATCATTAATGTTACCACTTCTTATTTATTAATGCATGCCCATACTTTTAAAAAAAAATTAAAGTGTTCACTTTAACTTTGTAGTTCAGCATTAGCTGATTTATGTTAAGTGAAAGATGATCAACTTATAAGCTTCATGATGGGAAGATCTTTAAAAATACCATATCCAAGAATAATTTACAAGTTCCAGAGTGATAATCATGTTAGTTTGGCTCAGCAAAACAAACAAGGAGTCCTGGAGAGTTATATGGGGCAGTTAAAGGTGCAGGGGGAACTGGGGCCACAGGAAAGGTAGAAGTGGGGGCCAATAATGGGTTCTTTAGGGGGCAACACAATGGGCCTTCACCTAGGGCCCCCAATTGCCTAAGGCCATCTCTGCTAAAGTCTTCCAGTGAGTAGCGGTACAAAGTTCTTGTGCCTATATATTACACAACATGAACAGATAACAGATGGGAGTGTCAAAAAATGTGGCCCTTAGGCCAAATGATGAATGCTAAATTATAAATTTTCATCTAGATCTGTTCAGCTAGTTAATTACAACTTATTGTCAGGTCACTGTCAAGTAGTGGACAATGCAGAAGTAGCATTTCACATCTGTAATTTAGGGGAAGCACCACCGCTCAACTGTTGACTTATCGGGGTCATCTGTACACTTGGGGTGTAATAGGCCTTTTCAAGACTCTCTCATTTAATGGAGATAGAGGTTACCTTACCCGTATTTGCCCTATTATTACTGGAAGAAAAGGAAAAAGGAGCACTTAAACTAAATGAGTTGACTACATTTGTGTAGTGTATCTTTGTGTGCAATTCTCTTCAGTTTTTATAAAATCAAAACAACAGAGAATTATGTAACCCTTTTTAGTTCAATGTATTTGACTTAATATATGAATTACACTGGTTGTTTTATATTTGTACTGGTAGCACAATATAAATTAAACCAGAGTTAATGTATTTTGACCACTTGTAAACATTTATATGGCTTAGACTTTTCCACATTCTAAACTCATTAGGTACACACGTCCAATGCAAGCACAAATGTGAGTATATGACCCCCAAAAAGCAACTATGACCTTGAACCATTATAATCAGTATTTGCCAGATTTCCTATTTTGTTTTGCAGTGACCTAAATAATCAGTTTACTTTTAAGAAATTTTACAGTAAAAAAAAAAAGATCTCCTATATGCATATCTTAATCACTTTTTGTCAAATATACATATTTTTACATATTCTTTATATGTAATTGTTCATTTTCTCAGATCTGTTTTGAAGACCATCCAAATTTGCTGAGGGTTCACCCTGAACAAATTAGGAGGTCTTAGCCTCATATACCATTTTTTTATTATCTTAAAAGTTAAAAATGGACCTTGAATATTATTTGCTTCTAGGTTTTTCATTTAGAGGTAAAATTTTCATCTGTAATGCTGACATTTTCATAATTTAGAAAATGAAATAATATCTAAATTCCATTAATATTGGTACAGTGAGACTATGGCTGTGTTCACACAGCCCTCTTATTTCAAAACAACAGAAGTTATTTTGAAATAAGATTTAGGCTGTTCACACGACGCACGGTTGTTTCGAAACAACGGCATTGTTTCAAAACAAGTTAAACCCCATGCGGGGATGAAATAATGTTGTTTTGAAACGATTGTTTCGAAACAACGCTGTGCGAACATGTTGTTTCGAAACAACAGTGACTTGTTTCGAAATAACTGTTGCCTGAACCTGCTATTTCACTTTGAGCGTCTTTCCTTAATTTGAATTAACAAACTGTTAATTCAAATTAAGTTATTTCGAAATAAGTTATTTCGATACAAGTTGTTTCAAAACAACCATATCGAAATAACCCCCTGTGTGTGAACACAGCCTATGTTATTACATTATAGAAGAAAGGGAGTATTTGGGAAAGTAACTCTGCATAAAAGAAAAGTGCCTGTTTTTTGTCACAGTAAATTCAGTTTCCTTAGAAAATGTAGATAGGCAAAAGAAAACATGAAAAATTTTGACTGCAAAAGGAATTGATTTTGTAGTCTTTCTTTTTCCTCTCTCATCATATAAACCATTAATTGTTAACTGACCATTCTATGATGTAATAGGGTTACATATCTAAAATGGGATAAATAGCATTCCTGATCTTTATATTTCACAAATGTTTTCTCAGATCTCCTGACCAAATCACAAACACAATTCTAAATCCTTTCAAAGGCATAAAATTATCTATATCTTTATAATGTTTTGTTATTTACACCCTGATTTATGCAAAAAGTATTTCCCACACATTTGTGACTATAATTCCTCTTTTTTCCTCTGGGAAAAATACATATTCACTAAGGAGAAAACTACAATGCTGGAAGATTCCATACTATGCACTTTCATTGTGGAAAGGAGTCATATTGAGGATTTTATTAGGTTAATGCTATATTTTTTGCATTTTGAATTTTTACAAAAGTTGATTTTTGCCACCTTTCTGTAGTTGTACTGAACTTCTGAGTTTTTCAGACCACAGTTTGTTTAAATTATCACTTTGTACAGAAATGCTAATGCAGTAATGGTAATGGTAATAAAAACTAAAACCAAACAACAGCATGATGAAAATAACATTTCAGTGTGAAATTCTAAAAAGATGAATCCCTCACACGAAGTCTTGATTTTAAAATTTAAGTGTGGTTCACTATATATTTGAGATCAGACAGAGAATCGTAATAAAACTCTAATGAACACTGCTATGATTCTTTAGAATTTGATCATTTAATTTTGCTGCTTGTTAAATCAAAGGACCAAAGCTAAATAGGTTACTTAACCTTCTAAGATGATAATAGTTTCTAGTGTGTTTTGTCACTTATACTGGATTAATAAGGACTTATTTAGTTTGACATAACCTAAGATGTTAGTTCAAACTAACTTTTTAGTTCAAACTAGCTGCACTTTTTTTAGTTCGAACTAAAAGAAGCTTGGGTAGTTTGAACTAAAAGTTAGTTTGAATTAAGAAACATAGTTCGAACTACCCACTTAGTTTGAACTTATTTACACTGTACCAGTTCAAACTAAGTGCTTAATTTGAACCAGCCATTCAAACTGAAAAATTTGTTAGTTCAAACTAGGCAAAGCCTAGTGCAGACAGGAAGCAAATTAGTCCTGATTAAGCTCCTTAATCCTGACTAATTTGCTAGTGTAGACATAGCCATTATGCCTTTATTGAGGACAATTCTCAACTAAAACCTGCAATAGAGTTGTCTGGTGATGTTTTGAAATTTGGGGCCTTTTAGGGCTGTTCCCATTTGGATGAAAATTTGGTGACATGGAGTAAGATATTTTCTTAGTTTGGCTTATCTACAAGCTGTAGCTTCATTCTGTTTCCCTGAACAACGACAGGAACAAAATTGCACACAGAGAACCTTTTTACAGAAGCCTTACTCTGGCCTCCTCCACCCTTTCCCAATAAACATCTTCCTTGCTCCTATTTGTCTCCAGAGATATACATTCACAGCAAAACTCAGATTCTTTTGCTGACTACCCATTCCCAGACCTTAGCCCTTCAGCATTCCTTCTGAACTACATGATTAGACCCCCCTCCTTTGTCTGCATTTCTTTTTATTACATAAAAAGCTGCAGCTGAATGCCAAATGTACCTGTTTACTTTAATGAGGCCTGAGATCATCTTTGCTTCAGCAAAGTACTGATTGAAAAACATAATTTCCTTCTCCCAGAAAATTCCAGTGCTTTCACTCTCAATACAGGACAAAATGTCAAAATATCAAAACTTTACAGGAACTTAAAGGTTCTAAACCTTTTTGTTATGGGAATGCTTAATCCATTTCTACTTTAGTGAGTCAAAACACTTCATTCTGGATTCTCTCCTGTCTGAGCTGCTGCAGTGCCTCAGGAGATTTGTAGATTCTGAAGCAAATTGATATGGAACAGGAAACAAGAACACTTGTGAGGTTTTTACAAAAAACAAACTGAAAAAGGTAGGACAACTTCTTCTTCAAGCACTGCTCACATACTTTCAGTTATAGGTGTCTACATGCTGCAGCGCATGGTAATCCAGAAAATCTTTTAGCCCTAGCCTATCAGGTCAGGGTCAGTAGCCAACGGCCCCTCCATGCCACAACCGCAACTATATATGTGACCCTGACTCTAACTCTCCCAGTTCCTTCTTTCCACCCTCAGTGATGGTACTGGAACAGCTGTTGAGCAAGTTGCTGTTGAGCAAGTGCCCGTCTTGTCTGATTATTCTTTATTTTTTTATGATGTTGCTATGCTGGTATCTAAACCCTGCATGGCCTTCTGCAAGGCATTCCCGATCGACAATCCCCATGATTCCCCGGCGCTCTCATCTGAGTGAGTTGCACCAAGAGGACAAATGTCCCATATGCAAGTGTTCTAAGCAGAGAACATGCAAAGACAGGGAGTGAAGGCTCCGCAATATCACCCAGGATCAGGTGGCGCAACTGACAGTGGATACACCCACTATGGCTAAGAACTTGCTGGCACCGCGCGCCAGATCAGCACCGGAAAAAACCTGGTGCTGTTCTCCAGCTATTAGTAAAAATCTGTGATCGGCCTCCCACTCAGCACCACCTCAGTATCATACCACTTCCCCACTGGCAACTCCACCTCAGGGAAAAGATCTGGAGTGCATCCCTGTCCCTTCGACACCAGAGGCATTCATGGCAGTGAAGGTCCTGTCTAAACTGACATCTCTGGCACCGCACAAGTTGGTACAGTCAAGAGAAAAAACAGCACTCTCGGCCAAGGAGTGGACCTCCACAGCAGAGTCAGTACTGGTTTTGGAGTTGATGGTGGGCTCCCGCTCCCCCCCGCCCACTGGAAGATGGTACCGCCTTGGGACTGGAACAGGAGCTGGCTAACGGGTACCTCTCTTCACCCAGATCCTTATGCACACCTTCGGTACCATACTTGCAAGGATCCAGATGGGCAAGATAGACTTTTGTTTCCTCGGTGCCATCTGATGATGAGCCCTGGAACAGTCAGTCCCTATCATCCCTAGCACCAACCCCAGCAAGAGAGAAATTTGTGGGCAAGCAGTGCTGTAAGCGCTCCTTAACTTCCTGCCTCCTAAACAATTTGTCCCTCGGTACCCAAGCATGAATGCCCATGGCACTGTCCCCCTCATTGCTGACCCCATTGACATCAGTGGAGACACAGAGCAGACCCCGGGGTAGCCATTATAATGACAGAGGATCATGAAAAGAAAGAGGCCACTCCAGGGCACACCAGGACTTAACACTGCACTCTTTCCAAGAATGGTCTAGCAGGTGGCTCAACTATCTTTTGGAGGATGAACCCTTGGCACCACTGTCAATGAGGACCCCTTGCTCCTCGGAGGCCTCGGATGACAAACCTGACTCCAGCACCACATGGTACCATAGATCACGGATCCCTTTGTCTTCTTCCCCGGATGAAGCGACTTATCAATGACCTTTGGTGTACAGGGACCACCCTCGTGCCCAACCGGACCTGCTTAAACGCATGGTGGCAAACCTGAACTTGGATCTTGGGGTTGTAAAGGAACAGTGCAACTCCCTATTTGAAATAGGTGATGTGGCACCACCTGCTAAGGTCTCAGTTCCTCTACATGGAAACATAGAAACATAGGGTTGGAAGGGACCTCATAGGTCATCTAGTCCAACCCCCTGCCAGAGGCAGGACCACTCCCACTAAACCATCCCAGTCATGGTTTTGTCCAGCCGGGCCTTAAACACCTCCAAAGATGGAGACTCCACCGCCTCCCTAGGCAGCTCATTCCAATACTTCACCGCTCGCCTAGTAAAAAAGTTTCTAATATCCAGCCTCAACCTCCCTAACCGCAACTTGAGACCATTGCTCCTCGTTCTGTCCTCTATTACTACCAAGGACAGTCAAGCTCCATCTTCCCTGGAGCATCTCTTCAAGTAGTTGAAGGTTGCTATCAAATCCCAGTCACCAGACTACAAATGTGACTCAAATCCATTTTGATGTGGCAAGGACTCTGGGAGCATGAGGAGGGCCAAAGGGTGATAAAAGGCTGGAGCCCCATCTCCATGTTGTCTTTAGTCTTCAGCTTGTCTGCAACCAATGCCCTCCTCTCAAACTATTCTTCTAGGACAGAACAAAGGACTGAGACCCATCCAGGTGCTGGCTGCACATCAGAGGAATTGGACTAACTTGCTAACTACATATTCTTCACGGACCTGCTTTCTATGGACTCTAAGTCATTTGTATGTATGTGATTAATTTTGACCTTTTAACACCTCTCATACTTTGTTTTCTTTTTATATTAAACCTTTATTTGTAGTTACTAAAAGATTGGCTGGCAGCATGGTCTTTTGGGTAAGATCCAAGCCTATATTGTTCCGGGTGACGTGGCTGGCCCTTTGGGGTCAGGAGAACATATTTCTTTAACAGACCCAGTGGCCAGAGGGGACCATAGGAGCAGATGTACATAAAAAAGGCTGTTTCTATTGTGTTATGCTTGGTGATGACCAGAGTGGGGATCAGAAGCATGTTTTGTTACTGATTGGGAAACTGGTTTAAGTACCACCCATCATTAGTTTTGGGGTTTAGACCCTGGTTTTGTAGCTTGCCCTGATTTTGGCACATTCAGAGGATTATCCCAGGAGGCCTGGGTCACATGGTAAATCCTAGTTTTTCTTTCTGATTCATTAAATCAAAGTTTTTTCACTCTAGGCCCTATTACTCAAAAATATTGAGGGCAGATAATCCTGATCTTCAATAATGGTGTTTTAGCATCCAGTACTATGCTTAACACTGAAGAAGAGTGTGTGTGATGGGGAGAATTATAAACTACAAATCATTTTCAAACTAATTATTGCTACAGGGTCCATACTGTTTCTATGTCAGACAAAATGATTTAAGGTTCAATTAAAACCAAACAAACTGACTCGGTTAGTACAAGATTCATCACACTCTACTTTTCCCAATTGGCTTTCACTTTTTTAAAAAATCGACAGACTTCCACTTAGTCACTTGCCAGCCCTTAAGTTCTTTATTTAGTCAATTTTTAAAAAAATATATTTTACAAAGTGAAGCCTACTGTGCGGACTGGCCAATACAGGAAGTTGTTATTGCCTCTAAAGGAAGCAAAAAATACTTTGTGATGGAATATGAATGCGACTTATAAGTGTTTGACACAATACAGTAGCAAAAATGCTTTCACAGTTGTCAAATGGCTATTGTAACATTTGTTAAATACAATCACATTAATTTCTTATATTTAAATCACTCAGTAAATGAAACTCTATTGTACTCAGATGGGACTTTACAAACAGATTGCCCTTCCCAACCCCCCCACCCAAAAGAAAGTTAAAGCCTATCTGTGGTGTGAATAAAATATTTTAATCAATAGAACTGCAACTCGAAATCATAACTATACAACAGATGGGGTGGAACTGGACACATTGGTTCTCAGAGTCATTCAGTTTTGGGGACGTCTAAACAGAATCCAGCTCTAAACTTCCTGGTTCTGCTGATAGAGATCTGACACCCCCCCCCGAAATATTAAGAAATATGATCACAACTGCTTGACTTGGACTCACCCTGGTTTTGTTAGCTTGATTACAACTCTCTAATCAAGACTGTGTCTACACCAAGGCTTAATAAATGAGTGCTGGACTGTATTCATTCTCATTGTGCTTTCCACAGCTGTGCCCAAGAGTAAATGGGCTGTGCTGGACATACGTATAATGCACTGGCGTATAACTATGTCCACACACACATTCTTGGTATGCCAGGTTAGAACTATCCTTTCAGGGTTAGTATTCCCAGTTCTGTGCCTCACAGGGAGATACTCTAGAACAGGGCTGGCCAAACTTACAGAACTCAAGACCGCACTAGTCGATTATTAAACCTTCGAGAGCCGCACTGAGACATATAACCACATATTTTTACCTACTCCAAAATTACTAAGCTTAAAATTCATTGCACACTTTAATTTTATCATAAAAATAGAGCAAATATTGATCCACTAATGTCAGATTCTAATAATTATTTAAGATTACCATGAAACTAGGCTTATACAGTAAAAATTAGCTGTTGCTAGGTGTAGAATACTACAGGCTTGTGGCATGTTTTTTTTTTTAAATCTGGGCAGTAACTTATTAATGCAGCAGGTAAAAGCTCTGAGATGCTGATCTCTAAGTATTGCACAATGTTTTGAATTTCATTGTGGAATATGATGCTTCACAGCAGTGAGTTGTGCCAAAAATTGCAAGTAATCTACCTTCAGTTTTCAACTTTTCTCCTTCATATTTTCATTTCTTAGTATTCCACATCATGTTTAGGACTTGTAAAACATGATTTTATTTTAACAATGAGTAAGCTGCATTAGGGCCTATGAGAAAATCTAACCATGCTATGGCTTCTCTGACCATGTCATGCTTCTCTCCCCCAGCCCCCGTTGCTGCTTCCTTGCCATCTCTTACCATGCTGCTGCTTCTCTGCTCTCCCCAACCATGCCCCACTTCTGCGTCCCACCTCATCCTGGCACCTACCATGGCCCCGCTTCCCTGCCAATATTTCTCCCAGTAAACTTGTTCACTAAAATACTCATGGACAATGAAGACAAAAGGTCTGAGGACTCAGACACAATTTTAAAATGAGAATAATAGTGAGGGAAAACACTACTTTCATCTTAATCCTGTGAAGAGATGCACACAGAGACACCTTTTCAACTGTTCAGAATCACAACAGATCAATGAGAATTTAGGGGGACATAAAATGCAAGATCAGAGCCTGTTTCAGTAAGTGCTTTGGAGTCCATGCACAGAAGAAACTATGGAAAAAAATCTCATTGAGTTTATTCAGTTTGGGGTCAGGCCCTGTATAAATTCTAAATATCATTATTTGTTTTTTATAATACAAAGTAAAATCATTATTGGTGAGAGATTTTTTTTCAGAAAGTTTACAACACAATTTTCTGTCCTCAGCCCTTCACAACAATTACTCTTGTCTAATGGGTTGAGATACCCATAGAGTCATTCATTAAGACTGCACTGAAATATAAATAGATTTTGGCTTTATAAATACAACAAAAAAAGAATTAGTACATATTGAATGCTATTTAATCAGTAGAAGTATAGTGCTGCTATTGAACTTTGCAGTGAATGTAAATTATCTTGGTAATTGACTTAGTTATATGAATTAAAATTTTCTTATAAAATAAATGTGCTAGCAGTTCCTTCTGCAAACAGATGACATACTGATGTCTCAGACACACTTGTTCAATGGACTTAAGAATTTTTTCTTTTTCCCCTAAAGCCAGTTTTCTGTAGTCGTGGTCTATCCTAAGTCTAAACCATTTTGCATGCTGAAAATGAACCATGATCCATAATAAGCACTTGTAACATTCTTTAAATAGAGGGTTTTTTTTTAAATAACCTTCTGACAGTAGTCAGTGGTTTTGGATGTAACACTTGTATCAACTTTCAGTCATTTCTGATGATTCTTATTTAATTCTCAAAATAAAAATACAAGAGAAATAGTTTTGCATTATATTAGGATATCTGGAAATATCAGGCGATTTTTAAAAAAGAAAATTAATTTACAATTGTTTTTCAGGTTTAAATTGCTAATTATCATCACTTATCTGTAGTTCATTGTAGACTTGTTCTTGATCAATTTATGTTGCCAGTTTTAAAAATATTTACCCAGAAAACCATAACAAAAAAGAAAAGTATTTAAAAAATCATGCACTGATGTAATTAAAGACTGTGTCATTATGCACACAGACAAGGAGGGTAGAATTAATATTATGTGGGTAAACTGTAGAATCTGGCAGTTACTGAATTTGAGTGCCTGTCCTTCCACCTAACTGAGGAGGTTGCCTTTCCCTGCGGGCTCTCACAGTGCTGCCCCTCCCCTCCCAGCTCTTACCAGGCTGCTTTTTTCTGCCTGTGAGGCTCTCACAATGCCGCCCCTCCCCTGCAGGCTCTCTCAATGCGGCCCTTCCCCACTCTGACCAGGCTGCTGTTTTCTGCAGCTCTCACAACCTGTTGGTCCTCCGCTGCCGGCTCTTACCCTGCCGCTGCCTCTCTGCTGTCCCCGACGATTGCAAATTTCTTGCCCCTGTCTCCTGCCATGCCACCCTTCCCTCCTGCGCTCTCCCGGGAGCTGCAATTTTTCTTTAAAGAGCCTCATGCGGCTCACAAGCCGCAGTTTGGCCACGTCTGCTCTAGAAACTACTTTGTTGTGGTGTGTTGGTACTGTTCCCCACCTTCATACAACTGTCATGGGCATTTCCTGATCATGTCACCCCCCTCATTTTCATTCCCTTCAAAACTCAGTTAAAAACTTGGATCAGTTGGATGATGACATCTTGCTACTACTTTTATTCCAAAATTAAAATTTATGCAGTGGCCTAGGTATTTGTGGGGCCCTGACTGGAATTTAGGCAGCTTTTCTTGACGTATTGAAAATGACTGACCTTGAGGGGCAATGACTGTTCATATCATACTGGAACATATGTTGAATGCTTGTATTGACATAGTATGCCTTTTGATTAATCTTCATTCCTGGTACAGGAGAACCATCATGATGTGGGGGGATCACGCTGTCTTGGAAATCTGGGCTGATCAGCAGTGATTTCACAACTTCTGCGTGAGGAAACAGATCTTCAGGGAGGTGCTTGTACAAACCCTCCAGTACCAGAACACTTGTCTAAGATTTCTAAAGGGAGCCACACTTGTACTTAAATTTTTGTAGATGTCTACAGATGAAAAAGTTTGAAAAGAACTGAACTACTGTGAAATGAAACTGCAACAGTCTCAGTCATTCTTATGTATCTTGTTCTTCTTTGAGTGCTGCTCACATTATTCAGTTACAGGTGTCTATGTGCTGAAGTGCACGGTAGCTCGGAAGGTCTTTAGCCTTCACCTGTCAGGTCAGGGCACACGACCAACACCCCTTCTGTGCCATGACCGTGGCTATATAGGTGACCATGACCCTGGCCCTCCCAGTTCCCTTTTCCACCCTCAGTGACGGTTTCGGATCAACCAAAAACTTGGGTAAGCAAATACCTGTCACTCTTTTGTTCAAAAATTAAAATGCCTGGCTTTAAACCATGTCCAGCATGTTCCAAAGCTTTTCCACTCAACGATCCTCATGTGCCTTGGTCAGTCGCACCTGACGGTGAATTGCTCTATTTGCCAGTCCTTTAAACGTAGGACTTGCAAGCACAGAGAGCGGTGCTTACACACTCTGATGGAGGACCGCATGCCCACCTCTGATGCCACCTGAGCCACTAGCACTCTGTCAGGTGACTCCTGCACCAGAGCCTGCCTGACATCGACCCCCAGTACAGAGCTTATTGTCTTTGGTACCACCATGGCACCGTTCGCCTCCATCCCTGTGTTCCCCCGCTTGTGAGCCGGGACTGGAACTGTCTTCAGTACCATTGACACTGAGACCCCTAGCAATGGCATGGGCTCTGTTCCAAGACCCGGCTCTGGTACCAGACAAGGAAGCCAGGTTGAAGAGTAAGCCGGCTGTCAATCTAGAGAGCAGTCAATGCAAGAATTGGCACTGCTCTCGAGTCTGGTACTGTCGAGCCCCCATTTGGCATCACTAAACAGTACCGACGATCACTCCGACAGTCACTGCTATCAGTATTTGTCCCATGAGCCCTTGGTATCATGCTCCCAGGGCCCTGGGAGATGGAGGTCCAGCTCATCCTTTTCATTGTATCTGGCCTCCATCCGTTCCCCTGATTCTCCAAAAACCATCTCTGGTACCAGAGAACTGAGGGCTAAGTGTTGTCAAGGAGCATTTTTGACAGCAGGGGCGTCACTGGGGCGGGGAGGGACCTGGGGCACGGGCCCAGCCCCCACCCCCAGAGGGCAGGCCACACCCCCAGCCAGAAGGCCATGCCCCCAGGGGGAGGCTGTGCTGCCACCGGCAGCTAAGCCACGGTGTGGCACAGCCTGGCCTGACCCGAACCGGACCAGCCTGAAGCAGCTGCTGGAGCTTCCTTTCCAAGGTCCCGATCGAAGAGATCTGCAGGGCAACTACGTGGTAATTGGTGCATACCTTCACAACACACTAGGTTACTGTCTAACAGGCTAGAGAGGATGCCGCGTTGGGCAGAGCCATACTTAGCATGGGCAGACAGTAACTCCTCCCACCAGCCTTGGGTATGGCTAGCAGTCACCTGTAACTGAATGATGTGAGCAGCACTCAAAGAAAAATGGCAGGTTACTTCCCAGTAACTGTCCTTCTTTGAGATGGGCTGCTCACGTACATTCAGATCCCTTCCAATGTCCCCACCAATGGAGTTGGCAAAGGTATAAGGGACTGGGAGGGTCAGGGTCACGGTCACCTATATAGCCGCAGTTGCAGCACAGAGGGGGCATTGGCTGTGTGCCCTGACCTGACAGGCTAAGGCTAAAGACTTTCCAAGCTACTGTGCGCTGCAGCACGTAGACACCTGTAACTGAATGTATGTGAGCAGCCCATCTCGAAGGAGGACAGTTACTGGTAAGTAACCCAGTTTGTCCCTGGACTGCCTTTCCCAGTAGTTACACAATGACTTCTGGTTTCACTTTGAACAGGTAAAGGAACCATTTGCACTTTTTTGTGTAATATTAAGTTTTTAAGTACTTAACTGAATAATATAATTCATTGCTAAATACAGTCAATAACTTTAAACTGTTTGTGGAGACAAATGCTGTTATCAGTGTGCCTGCATGACTTTTCCATGCCTAAGTGGCTGACATTATTCACAGCTCTTTTGAGATCCCTGCTATCAGAAGTGCTTAAAGGTTTGTATTGTGTTTGAGAGATAACTGGAAGGTGCAGATGAGACAAATGGAGCCATGTGTTAATACAGTGATTTTAAAAGGTCAATATGCTATGTACAATTAGTGTAGTGGCTAGCACCTCTGCTTAACATGCAGAAGAGCCTGGGTTCAATTCCCAAGGGGTTGGACTCGATGATCTCATAAGGTCCCTTCCAGCCCTATGATTTGATTGATTGATTGAATTCACAGCTGTTAGCAATTCACTAATCTCTGGTGTGTTAAAAATTGCTTAAAGTTTGGGGAATATGGTTTTGGTACAGGGTGCTAATGCATGCTATGTTATTGCTGGTTTTTTGAGGGGATTTTTGTTTTTAAATATCAACATGTCCAGTAAAGCCATTAAGAAACATTGATCCTCCCTTTAATACCTATTTTGCTTTATTGAAATTGATAAAATTTTTACAGCACAGAAAACATACAGTCCACTCCACTTAATCCTCCCATGTGTCCACAGGAATTCATATTTTTGTGAATCTTGGATAAATGTGATGGACTGTTCACTCCACATTGGAGAGGAAGGTGTTTATGGAGGCTTCATGAGCCTGCCACATACTACCCCAGAAATAGGGGATATGAATACTCCAAGCAACTTATAAAGGCTGTGCAGGATGTAGCCAATTGGAGGAAGGCTGCATGGAGTAGTCAATCAGGCCCCTAGGGCTAATACAAAAAGAGTTGCAGGGCAGAGCAGGGTTAGTTGTTGCAGGGGAGCCCAGGGACTGCAGATTGTGTTCCTAGCAGGCTGCAGTCAAGGTAACACCTTAGAGCAGATGCTGTCGGGAACCAGAGAAGCAAGAGGGAGCATCTGGCTGTTTCTTTGGACTTACTGACAAGGGCCGTGAAGAAGGTGCTGGGGCCATGGGGAAGTGGACCAAGGGACTGATGCAGCAGGAGGGTTCTATCTAAAACATCCCTCTCTCTCTCTCTCTCTCTCTCTCTCTCACACTTGCGTGCGCACGTGCGCACATGCGCACGCGCACACACACACACACAGAGACAAAGAGGATGTTGCGGTACTTGGACTGAGGTGGTTCTGTAGGCAAAGAGTATGGCAGGAAAGGCACCACTAGGACAGTGAGCATCAGATGGCAGAGACCATCCTCATGATGGCCAGCAGGAAGGGCCTCTGTAGTTAGTGGACTCTACCACAGGGAGACTCAAACTTTTCCACTGTTATGACCCCAACATTTAAGACTTTGTTACATGACATAAAGGTTTGGGGCTCATTTCCAAATGTGAGTTAAAAACAACAATAAACCTTCAATTCACAATACTTAGGAAGGAGGAGACTCATGGTTAAACAATTTTTTAAAGATTTACTAAAACTAGGTGTGACATTTCCCTATGCAAACTGAACTAGTGTACGACAGTGTCACTCCAGTCCCAGATTGCTGGGCACCATCTTGCATTTCTCCCTACTGTGTAACCTCTCCAACTCTTGGGTCAGCTCACACAGAACATTGTGCAAGCACGCAGTCCCTGATTTAGTGAATTAGTGCTTCTGGCTAGCCATTCATAGAATTATGCAATAGATTGACCCAGCACATGCCCTCAGTCCCAGGGGCAACTTCAGGAACCAGTGTCTTGCAGAGTTCAGTACTGTCCCAGGCAGATTTTTACCATCAGAACAACCAAGGTTGCAAACTCTGCCCACACATGGTATACAGGCAAACTTTGTGACCTGGGTTATTCTGATGGTGGTAAAATCTGCCTGTACCTGGTTTTGGGCATAGCCACAGCTTGGCTCCCAGCCTGCAGCAGGGGAGCATGGGCCATTTTAAAAAGCCCCAAGGACCACTTTAGGCCTGTGGGCCAGGGGTTGGGAACCTCTAGTCTAGTTTTATTCTTCCCTTTCCTTGAGGAACTCAAATTGCTCCTGATGCCTCCTCTGTGCGATGATTCCCACGCAGGTTCATCACCAAAAGCGGTGTTGACACCGTCAGCCCAGTCTATCTGCCCCGCACCTACAAGGGGTGAGAGGATGTTGTGCAGCTGTCGGCATAGCCTGTACCAGCACCAATGTGATGAAGGCCATTCCTCGACATGAACAGACTTGGCACTGTGCTCCTTTAGGGAAGGGTCCAGCCAGTGGCTGGACTGGCCTCTCCAGGACAAGTCCATGACTCTTGGCTCCTCCAAACCGCCCTCCTTAAGAACCTCTCGTTGACTAGTACCCTCAGAGGAGGAGTCTGACTCTGGCACTGGTCAGCCTTGGCACAGCACCTCAAGGATCCTCTCCTCTTCCTCACCAAATCAGGCCACTCATCAGAGGCCGCTGGCTTACAGAGACGACCCCCCACACCCACCAGGTCCTCCTGCACCGTATGGCAGCTAATCTCAAGTTGGAGGTGGGGGTCATGATGGATGACTTTGATCCCCTCTTTGATGTGAGCGATGCGGCCCCTCCTGCTAGAGTCACTGTGCCCCTCCACGAAGGGGTTGACAAAATTGTGAAAGCCCACTGGCAGACACCCTCATCAATCCCACCAGTTTCCATAATGGCAGAATGTAAATGCTACGTCCCAGCAGACAAGTTTGGGTTCCAGTTTCATCACTCCACACCTGGTTCTCTGGTTATTGACACAGAAGGAGAGGCAGGGGCAACCTGCAGCTACCCCCAAAAACAAGGAGGCCAAGAGTCTTGACCTCTTTGGCAGAAAAGTATATTCGACTTTGGTTCTCCAGCTCCATATCATGAATCACCAAGTTCTCATTGGGCAATACATCTTCAACTTATGAAAATCAACAGAGCATTTCCAAGACATGGTCCCTCATGAATACCTTAGGGACTATAAAACCATGGTTGAGGAGGGCTTACTGGCTTCACCCAATGCCCTTATGAGCTCCTGGGATGCTTCTGACACAGCCAGCTATGGTGTGGCTTTAGCCATCACTATGCAGAAGGCTGCCTGGCTCCAAAGGTCCAGCCTGTTGCCCCAGATGCAGCAGGCCACCCCAGACCTTCCCTTCAAGGACCCAATGCTTTTTGCAGAATCTACGGATTCTAGGCTGCGCAGGATGAACGACTCAAGGGCCACCTTCAAATCCCTAGGCATGTACATGTTCCAGGCGGCCAGGCATTCCTTCAGACCCTAACAGTCCCAGCAGCCACAACAACAGGACCCACACCAGAGAGCATACCAACACCCTCAGCACTAGTATGGGACTCCTAGAGACAGAATCATAGAATCATAGGGTTGGAAGGGACCCCACGAGGTCAT
>ML681966.1:12980453-12998652 GCA_007922195.1 Podocnemis expansa | reverse complement strand
ACTACCTTTCCTCTCTTTACTACCATCCGGCCACACTTCTCCAGTCCGAATGACATCCCAATATCCTCACTGTAGATCCGTGTCAGGTGGATTAGCCAGTCGGTGTCTCGTTCATTCTTAGCATACAGCTTGATGTCATCCATGTAGAGGAGGTGGCTGATGGTAGTTCCACTCTTGAACTTGTATCCATATCCAGTCCTTGTGATTAGCTGGCTGAGGGGGTTCAAGCCAATGCAGAACAGCAGGGGGGATAGAGCATCACCCTGGTATATGCCGCACTTGATGGCCACTTGTGCAAGCTGTCTTGAGTTGACTTCCAGTGTTGTCTTCCACAGTCCCATTGAGTTCTTGAGGAAGGTCCTTAGTGTCCTGTTGACTTTGTATAGCGCCAGAAATTCACAGATCCATGTGTGCGGCATTGAGTCATAGGCTTTCCTGTAGTCAATCCAGGCTGCGCACAGATTGGTCTGTCTAGACCTTGAGTCTTGGGCGACTGCTCTATCTATGAGCAGCTGGTGTTTTGAGCCTCTGGTGTTTTTTCCAATGCCCTTCTGAGCTGTGCTCATGTACTGGCCCATGTGGTCCTGTAGCTTGGCGGCTATGATGCCTGATAGGACTTTCCATGTTGTGGGGAGGCAGGTTATTGGCCGGTAGTTGGATGGTGCTGTTCCCTTGTGCGGGTCTTTCATGATCAGCACTGTCCTTCCTTGTGTTAGCCAGTCTGGGTGGGAGCCTGCTGCTAGCAGCTGGTTCATCTGTGCTGCTAGGTGTTTATGCACTGCTGTTAGTTTCTTAAGCCAGTAGGTGTGGATCATGTCCGGGCCAGGTGCTGTCCAGCTCTTCATGTTCTTGACCCGCTGTTGGATGTCTGCTACTGTGATGGTGACTGGTTCCTGTTCTGGGAGATTGCTGTGGTCTGTTCTCAGGTCCTGCAGCCACTTTGCACTGGTGTTATGAGTCTTCTCTTTCTCCCAGATGTTCTTCCAGTACTGTTCAGTTTCTGCTGCTGGTGGCTCTGCTGTCATTGTGTTGTTGCACTGCAGTTGGGAGTACACCTTGGATGGTTCTTTGGAGAACAGGGCATTTATCTTTTTGGCCTCTGCTTCTCTAGTGTATCTCCTTAGCCTGGTGGCCAGTGCTGTGAGCCTTTGCTTTGCAGTCTCTAGGGCTTCAGATGGAGTCAGGCCCTTGTATTTTTTCAGTAGCCGAGTCTTATCCCTAATCTCTACACCCTTCTGTAGTTCCACCAGCCGGCTAACTTCTCTCCGGGTTGCCTTGATCTTATCCTCCAACCTCATTTTCCAGGGGGGGTATGTATTGCTGTTCTTCTTGATTGTGTAGCCAAGCATCTCCAGGATTACAGAGGCTGTAGCGTATACCAGTTCATTGGTTTGAGTTATGGTGGTAGTAGGAATTGTCATTAGGGCTCTATTGGCATCTTCTAGCATACTAGCTGATGGTACTTCTCCCACGAGCCTTGGTAATCGGTCTCGAGGGTTGACTGTAGCTAGTTTCTCCATGATCTTAGCCTCATATCAGCTGCTGTGCTCTGTAATGGAGGGGGTGGCAGTGAAGTTCCAGCTTCAGGTGTTGGCTGCACATCTAGTTGTTCTTCTGGGTCTTCTTGAGTCCAGGATGTAATGTGGAGTTGGTCTAGCTCCAGTTGTGAGAGCAGCTGCCTCTTTACTATGTTGAAGCATTGGGTAACTAGCTGTTTCTCACTTAGTGTGGATGTAGGTCTTTTGTCCATCCATAGTTCCCTCATACGTTTCATATATCCCCTCTCATTAGGTCTGCTGTTGTAGTAGCATTCCATCAATTCCAGGTTCTCTTGTCTCGTCCATGCATGGTTTGTTCCAGTAGCCCACTTATCGTCAGATTGTCCTGGTTCCCCAACATCTGGCGCGGACCTTGTTAATCCGGGCGACGTCTGAGCCGGCATGACTCTCCTAGTTCATGTCACTCTCATATTCGAGGTAGGCAAGTGAGGCGTTAGGGGGTCTTTTGCCCAAGGACCCCTACTGGGAAGGTAGATAGGTACCCACCGGGATTTGAACCCCTGGTCTCCCGTATCAAAGGGCGTCGCACTTAACCACTACGGCGCTCTTATATATACATATATATAGAGAGAGAGAGGTCACTGACCCTGCACTGACAGTCTAGGGCAAAAGCTTTCCAGCCAACCGTGTGCTGTGGCACGTAGACACCTGTAACAGAATGTAGATGCGCAGCCTATCTCGAAGAAGGACGGTTACAACTGGTAACCCACCATTAATTTTGTTTTAGTTAAATTGTACTACCACCTTGCTATGCCAAATAGATGGTTTTCCTAACTACATCATGCCAAAATTATAGCCCCAAGTATATGTCACTGAAAATACATCATAATGCTGAGTGTTGTGATGCGCCAATCTGCTGAGATCATAATTGTCATCAGACTCACAAGACATATTTTAGGTCACTTTTTTTTTTTTAATCTTTAGGTTTAGTGTTAATGTGGCCTAATGCAACTAATCATATAACAAAAGACTAAACTTGTTCTGTTACTAGTAATAACTGATGTATTAGAGGCATTTTTTTCAGACTTTTAACAGTAGAGTTTTATTCTCAATCTGGATTTTTATGAAATGGTAGTTTACTAACTCAGTTCCAAAGGGGCAGCCGTGTTAGTCTAGTAAAGCAAAAAAAGCAAGGAGTCTTCTGGCACTTAAAGACTAACATTTATTTATCGCATGAGCTTTCGTGGGAGAATATCCCACTTTGTCAGATGCATCTTCTCCCATGAAAGCTCATGTGAGAAATACATCTGTTAGTCTTTAAGTGCCACAGAATTCCTTGTCTTTTTTTTTCTTAACTAACTCAGTATTACAGTTTTCAAGAAGAAAGTGATCTTGTGCTTTGTGCCTAAAGTTAAGCTTCCCCTGTAATAAGATTATATCCTAACACGGTCTTAAATTTTGCAGGCTTAAGGGGGACTATGCACAGTCCATAAAGTTAAGCATGTGCTTAGTGTTTTGAAGGATCAGTTACAGAGACTGGAAAGTTGTGTGCTCTGAATGTCATGGAGAGTAAGTGTTTCATATCTTGCTATGGATATGTGAGCATATATGTTTGTGATGATTAAATAGATCTTCTCTTTTGAAGTATGTAATTTTTCTCAGACTTCCAAGAAAATTTGCTTATTGTAGATATTTTTAATGAACCAATTGAAATCCATGTTAATGGAAAAGATAAGAGCATCCATTGTAAGAAATTACAGAATGCAGAATGTAACAGTATTGGTTTGTATGAATGTTATAGTGTCTTTCATTCATCTGCTACTTTCACGTGTTAAGGAAATAATATTGTGCAAATGGCACTGTAGGTTTGTAAAAATAATTATGTACAATAAATGACAAAAATTCTGTGTAAGCTTATTAGGATAAAAACAAAATACACTGGCAGTGATATTGTTTCTGTCAATGTTGACAGAATTTAATTCTTGGTTACTTGTGATTAAAGAAATTTCATCACATTTTTCTAGTACAAAGAGCTGACTGAAACCAGATCAACTTTTTTTTTTTTTGTTTCAGTTAATTTAGAAACATCAACAGAAACAAAACAGATGTTTTGTTAATAGGAAAATCTGGAAATGGCAGCTACAAATTTATAATCTGACGTGAGCAAAACTAACAATTTTCTATTCTGTTTTTAGCTTATGGCTGTTTTAGGGGGAAAAGAGTGTATATCAATATTATGGACAATTATAAACATGGCTGACAATTAAAAACCACAAAATGTTGCAGACATTCACATGGATAAAAATAATAAAAGCTGAATGGACTGCTGGAACCAAAGGATAAAAAGTGGTGGAACAAACTATCTGCATAGAGACAGTATGTCAATTTCCAGCAACGATCCAGTCATTTTTGTGCAAATCGGTAATTAGGCTAAAGACCTATCATTTTAGAGAGAAATTTTTGACAAATATACAGCTGACCTACATATTATGTATCTTCACAAAAATGTCCATGTGTATTTGTAATGTGGTTGATAGTTGATTTTCAAATGGGAAATAAAGCGTAGCTATACAGACACCTTAGTATCCATGATTCCCTTATTACAACCAGTTTACAGTAATTCCTACTACAGTTAAGTTTACAAAACTTTTTCCATCACACAGAATGTACAAGGAATAAAACTTAGATGAGCAAAAGGCTGCAACTTTATTAACATTTAATCCCTATAGGTAGGCTAAGACCACCTCAAAGTACCAGCATTTATTTGGGTTCAGTACATAGTTTAAATGGCCTCCATATCAAATAACTGATATTCAAGGTTGGGTTACCTTCACTCTAACTCCAAGAATTCAGTTCACTTTTTAATTTCAAACTAAGAAAGCACAGTTAGTCTGAACTAAAAGTTAGTTTGAACTTTAAAAAAAAAAAGCTCCTAGTTCAAACTAACTGCTAGTTCAAACTTATTTAGTTCAAACTAGCATGTTTGGAGTGCGGTAGTGTAAACTAAATATGCAAATAAGTTTGAACTAAGCAGTTAGTTTGAACTGGGCAAAGCCTCGTATAGACAGGGCTCAAATTAGTTTGAATTAAAGCTCCTTAATTCAAACTAATTTGCTAGTGTAGATAGAGCCAATGATACTACCAAGCCTTTCTTGTCTCCCCATTAACCCAAAGCCAGGCATCCAGCATGCTAATAAAAACGGTGTGAAATCACCAAGGAACTCGATGATCTTGTCTCAAGAGAAAAAAAAATCCTTTCTAAGCCCAAAAATTGGCAATCAGGCAGATTCACAGGACTGTAGAAACACTACCTCCTTGCAGGGCAGGGCACTTACAATGGCCACTGCACACCCTGAGAACTTCTCATACAGAAAAGGGGAAATGGGGTGAATAACTGTCAATGGACTCTTCCATCCCTTCACCTTGGCCAATGGCACCAGGAGAGGTGGAGAAACTGTTCTTCTTTCCCTGTTCTACTTTCCCATCCATGTTCAATCTCCACCTGTATTCCATTCTGTACAGGTAGAGAGAGAAAAGTCTCAATCCAGTCTACCCTGCCCCTCTTTATTTCCTTCCTATCAGGACTCAACGGTTGGCTTCCTTTTGTCAGACTGATCATATAGCTGTCCTGCTGAGCTGGATGGTGAAACTGAAAGTGAGAAGTATCATTGCCTTCTGCCTTCATAAACTCATCCACTTTCAAAACATTTTACACCTTCAACTGGAAATGTCCACATTTGATCTCTTCCGAAAAATGGTTTCTTACTGTTGTAAGTCTGAAGCAATGCTATTTTAGATTAATGACTTACACTGGTTGGAAGCTGAAACTAGGAAAATTCAGACTTAGAAACAAGTTGCATATTTTTAACAATGAGGGTAATTAAACATTGGAACAAATTACATAATGGTGTGAAGGATTCTCTGTCACCCAAAGTCTTTAAATTAAGAAGGAATGTCTTTCTAAAATATATACTGCTAGGACTCGATGCAGGAATTACTGGCTTTGATTATGTTTTGTCTCCCCTGGCCTTAAAATTTTTTACTCTTAGCTGTGACTAAACTGAGTACTCATTTTTTTTTCCTTTTTTTTCTTTTATTTTTAAAGTGAATTTTTGACATTTGGCATAACTGTGGCTTTCACTGAGACCATTTCCCTTTTGTTGTTATGGGGAAAGTCTTTAAAAATAATTTTACAAGGCTATAGGTGAGTAATAAATCATTTAAGAGTATGCATGATCTCTATTTGTAGGCAAAGTGGACACACTCTGGATATGTTTGGTCACAGGATTGACGGCCCACTACTTTCACCCATCCAGAAAGTGTATTGATAGTGTACAGTTTTCCAATTCCCCTTTTAGTCTCTCTTTTTAGGCTATGTAACCCACTTCCCTAGTACCCGACATGTCTTCCATTTCAGAAGAAAGCTGTAGCTTAGCAAGAGAATCCATGAGTATGTCTACACTTAGAAGTTATTTTGAAATAAGGAGGCTTATTCTGAAATAACTTTTTTCCTGTCAGTGCATGCATTTTGTTATTTCGAATTAAGCATCCATGTATTCCAAGATAACAAAGCACTTTTTTGAAATAATAAAATCTGCTTTTATTTTGAAATAGTGCTTAAATTGAAATTATTATTTCAAAATAAGCCATTCTAAGCTGTGTAATAGGCTTATTTCAAGATAATGTCCCTATTCTTTTGCCTGCCTTCCCCTATTTTGAATTTGAGAGTCTAGTGAAGACTCTCTACTTCGAAATAATAACTTCTACCTTATTTTGAATTAGAGAGTCTTCCCTGGACTGCTAAATTGAAATAATAAATTTGAAGTAGTGCTAATTCAAAATAATTACTTTGAATTAAAATCAAATTAGTTATTTCAAAATAACTATTTTGAATTACTTTGGTAAGTGCTGACATAGCCCATGACACCAGAACTCAGAGCTGTTAGCAGCTGGTGGCTGCCATGTCCACACCACCACCTGACAGCTTTTTTTTAACAGAAGCTTATGAGTCCTAAAGGCTCAAGCATCATTAAAAAACAATAAGCAGTTGTGTGGCACTTTAAGACTAACAGATTTATTTTTTGCATGAGCTTTCGTGGGAGAAGATCCCACTTCCTCAGATGCTTCGAAGATGGGAGAACTTACAGAAAGGAATGAAACTAAATGCAAGGGGGTGTAAAACATAGGATCAGGTCATAAAGTAACAGCAAATCAGAACAGTTTACAGGCTCAAACCATGGGAAGCCTGAAGTCAAATTACCCTTTGTAATGGGAAAAGAACCCATAGTCTCGATTGAGTCCTGCTTTCACAGAATTTAGCTTGCATATTAATTCGAGTTCAGCTGTTTCTCTTTGAAGTCTTGATGTCCCAGCTACATCTCTAATGACAGTCGTGACTGGCCCAAGAATGCTATTTTAGGCGTAGGGAAGACACTTAGAAGCTCTCTGTGCAGACACGTGAATCATTGGATCACTGCTGCAATTGACTCTGCTTCACATTCCCAATAAACAGTCCTATGCCTGATCTTTGTTCTTGGCCACCTGCTCCACTTTAACATCTTGCCCTGTCTGTGTCCAACTCACCCTTCCTCAGCTAATCTATATGGCTCTGGCCTGGTATGGCTCATTATTGACCAGATCATATGATGTGGCACAAGTCTGGACTCTTGCTTCTGGCCTTGATCCTCTGGACTGAACTTTTAAAACTCATTACTACTGAGCATTCCTTCTAACCCGGGCTGCAGTTCAATCTATGCCTCATGGCCAGAATTATGACAGCAAGTAATTTTAACTTTCTGTTATAAGAACTAACTGTGGAATCAGTGTTTAAAGTATAATTTGATGGGTCCTGGAACCCTCCTAATCTTTGGGCTCTCTTTCCATATTGTCCCCCCACACCTGGGAGGGGGGGATAGGGATCAGCCCCTCTGGGCCCAGGGTCAGGCCAGTGTGTGTGGGGGGGAATTGGGCCAGGTGGTGAGGCCAGATGGGGATCGGGCCTCCTGGAGTCAGGCTGATGGTGACCGTGGGCAGCAGGGCCCGGTGGTGGGGGTGTTGCCGCCCTGAAAAACGGGCCGAGGCCTGGGGTTGGCCCTTCCCCTTTGCTATTAGGCCCTGCTCCCTGCCAAGTGTCCCTCCAGCCCAGGACATGATCTGGCCTTGGGGCATGATCTGGGAGCCAGATTGGCCTCGTTCAGCCAGCAGCTCTGTCTGGATCTGGCCCCTGCTGCTGCCAGCCAACGGCAGGCAGACTTGGCCTGGATCCAGCACCAGTCCCCTCCCTGTCGGTGGCGCTGGTCCAGCTCCTGCGACTGCTGGTTAGTGGCAGGTGGCCCAGGCCCAGACCCGGCCACAGCCCCTGCTGGAGGCCCCGAACCAGCTTCTGCAGTCTCTGGGCAGCTGCAGGCAACCCAGGACCAATCTGCCCCCACCAAGCTCCACCACCTGGGCTTGGGGGAGGGAGAGGAGCCACCCACAGCCCCTTGGGGGGGTGCAGTGCCCAGGGCCTCCTGGCCTGTGGGGCAGTCGCTCACCGCCCCCAACTCCTGTTCTGGGAGGGCAGGGCGGGCCGGCCCAGAGGCAGCCCCTACACTTTCACTTCTCTCCTGAGTCAGCCAACTCTCTGCCCCCAGGGACAACAGCAGGCCAGCACAGAGGCTGGAGTCCTCCTCTCTTACGCTTCCCCTTGGCTGGCTGTTCCTCCCTAGGGGCGGGGAGGACCGGTCCAGAGATGGGGCAGCAGAGCAGACCCCAGCCTCTGACCCAGCCAGCTCCACACCAGGGGGCTCGGAGAAGGAACAGCCGACCCAGGGGAGGGGACAGAGAGTGGAGCCCAGGGTCTGGGCTGTCCCGCTCAGCCTTTGGGCCAGCTGTTCTGCCCTGGAGGACAAAGGCTGGGTTCCACACTCCCCACTCTCCTCCCATCCCAGCTGCCTTCAGGTCTGGGGGGGGGGCAGCAGTACAGTTCACACGCTACCCTGCTCATAGCATGATGGCACGGGGCCCATGGAACCACGAGGCCAGCGATGATCACCCCTCTCCCCCACCTCCCCAGGACGGCCCTGCTGGCCACAACTCCAGGCCACAGCAGAACATGAATTCCACCCATTTTTTTTTTGGGGGGGGGCCTCTGGAACACTGCCTCCTCAAATTTGTTGACCCCGGAATGACGTTTTAGGGCATTCTACCAGACTTTGACCCGTGTGGAATGGTGAACAGTTCTTGATTTATCTCTTGCACTCTGTGAGTTGAAAGTGTCTAAAGGGGCTACAAAATGCAACTGAATGGGACAAAGGGAGGCTTAAAACTGTCACTTCTTAAAAAGAATCTTACTCCTGGCTGCCTTGCTCTTTTTACTTTTATCCCAGGGCACATCCTCCCCACTCCACCATTCGCTCATTAATCATAATGCATGAAGTAGTTTCTAATGAGAGTTAAAGAACAAATCTCAGATCTGCAACAGGGAGCAGTCCACATGTATTATAATAATAGGAGTAGTAGTAATAATAATAATAATAATAATAATGATAACAAAATGTCTGACCATGGACTCTGATTAATGAATGTTCCCAGTCACAGTTTAAAGTCTTGTCTGCACACTTTTCAGTCACTTCTATAATTACAGTGCTGGCTGAAGTACACACTACTTTCCTTAGGCTGGTGCAGTGTCCCCTCAACAGGAGCACTTCCACCAGCCTAAGGGGCCGAGTGGAGCTTCCTGTGGGCTGCCACTCCCACACTTCCTGGTCTCACCTGGTCCCAGTGCGCCCTGAAGTCTTAGCTTGGAGCATGTGGCAGCCATACATGTTTTGGGAAGCCAGGTAGCAGCCACCTGTGGCCTTCCTGCTACCAGCTCCCATGTCAGAGGCAGTGGCAGTGTCCCAAACCACAGCTTCAGCTTGGAGTTCAGCAGTAGCCATCCATGCCCGAGGCTTGCAGCCAAGAGTTGCTTCCCATGTCTTGGCTCGCCACTGGGAACCAAGGAGCAGTCTCCCATGCCTCAACTCAAAGCCCCCCCCATTCTCTGTTCACAGACAGCGGCCTCTCATCTCTTGTAAGACAGGCGGCAGCTTCCTGTGCCCTTGCTTGGGCAGACTGCCTAGTCCCAGCTTACAGGGGGGAGTCACGTGCTAGCCACCCACCTTACTTATAAATTTCACTGCTCTACCAGAGCAATGGCATTGACAAGCATGACACCCTTATGCTGCTCTAAGATACTGCATTGACCTAACTCTGCCAATAAAAATCCTTAAGCATCTCATAGAAGTGTTTTTATTTCATCAGAAAAGCAAGGCAGTTTTGTTGGCAGGAAGTTTCTGTATTGCGTGCAACAGCACTACTTTGTTAACAAAAGCTGACTTTTGTCAACAAAACTTTCTAGTGTAGGCCATGCTTAAGAAAACTTTTAGCAGTGTCATTGAAGCTGCACCTACACAGGGAGATCGTTAGGACAATCTCTACATAAAAATATTATTAAACATTTCACTCAAAAACAAAATTCAAATCAATTTGAAAGTAATGGTAAGCATAGAAAAAAGGTGGAAAATAAGTCACTGTCCTGAAAATTTAGGATGTCTAGTTTTTTTGCATCCTAAAAAATTCTGTGATTTCTAAATTTCTTTTAAAAACATATTGTGTTATTATATTTGTTTTTTGCAATCTTATTTCTATCGCTGTATAAACAAAAAAACACATCCCACCAAATAGCATCTAGAATTCTAGGAAAGATGGGAACTAGACTCTCCTCTGCTGCTCATCTCACTAAATCTGAATTTCAGTCTCACTAGGATCATTTTAATGTTTCCATTACTAATGATTAGGGCTATGATTTTTCAGAGGTGCCTATGAGAGTTAGGTACCCAATTCTATTGAAAATTAATGGGAGATGATTTTCTATCTGCCTTAACTGCTTTTGAAAACCTCCCCCTCCCTCGACGATGTTGTGAGTTTAAATGGTTTTGGCTTTTTTTTTATCCTGCCTGATTGTGTTTTTTTCTTTACAATGTGCAAAGAAATAAAATGCAAACACCCCTGCATAATAAACAGTAATGGTATTTGACTCAGCCTGGATGAGTGGAATTTTGTCAGTGGAAAGATGTCATATGCCATCATTCTTATTCTAGAAAGCCTTTTTTCAGGTAAACCTTACTAAAAAGTGCTATTATGTTTCAGTGGTTGCTAAAGCTATGCTCCCATTTGAAGCAGTATAGTATTACATCACCTTAGATAGAGTTCTGAATGTCATTTTGCCTAAGCCAGGTACAGTGCAATTTGGAGCTCTGAAGGGTACATAAATAGCCATTCTTAGGGTTTCAGTACCTGTACATGGTGCAGTGAATGGCAGGCAGAGCATGGCTATCAGCTTGTTTCTTTCCTGATAACTTTTGCAAATAATGCTGCTATTTCTGTGCAAGCAGTGCATTTCTGTAGCAAAAGTACTATGTCTGTGCCAGACCCCCATGTAGGGGTGCCAATAAGGTTACCACCTTTGAAATTCAAAAACAGCATTTCCACCCCCACAAGAAAAGCCCAGTGCATCCCCAACAACAAAGCAGCTCCGCAATCCCCTCCCTTCAACGGTTATTTATTGTATCTAGAAAAATGACACCTATAGATGGGATTGAAAACATCATTTGCTTACTTTGGTTGTATTTATCTAAGCTGCTCTGTTTGTGTTTTTCTTTACTGAGATTATTTTTTCCTAAACTCTATTGATTTCATATTTTAATTATATATTAGAATGTGCATGTTTTGGAACATTATATGTAGAGAAAATCCAGTGAGTCTATTTCATCAGTTTTGTATTTGCTATTTATTTTTTCCATTTCCAGCAATTGCTCTTGTTTAATGGCAACTTTATAGTTTCTTTAGCTGAACACAGAAACTTTTAACATAAGATACCTGTGATCAGACGATTGCCCCACACTAGCAGTTACTGGGTTAAGTGGCCCTGGGAGGGACAGCCAATTACTGCCAGGAGCTGGTAGCCAATTAGAGGGCAGGCTGCCAGTATAAGAAGGGAGCAACAGAGCTAGCTGTTCAGTCTGCCCTGGAAAACTGGAAGGATAAGGTCCTGTTCCTGGCTGGCTGACTGCAAGAGCCAGCACTGTGAAGAGCTCTGAGAGGAGGAAGCTGACCAACACCAGGGATCCTGAAGAGAGCAGACCGTGGCAATGTCTGGAGTGGTGGTCTGGAGGCAAGGTGCCAGGAGCAGATGGTGGCTGGACACCTGTGTGGTTAGTGATTATGAGCGACTGGAGCTGCAGGGAAAACAGCCCATGGAATTGACAGTTGTGGAGTGACTAGAGGGGAGACAGAAGGCTTCTGTGGAGGTACTTAGACTCCCTGGGCTAGGGCCCAGAAAAGTGGGTGGGCCTGAGTCCTGCCCTGCTCCTCCAGCATTCCAAAAGAAGTACTTTGGGCATAAGCTTTTGTGGGCTCCAACCCACTTTTCAGATTTCATCTGACAAAGTGGGTCGGAGCCCACAAAAGCTTATGCCCAAAGACATCTGTTAGTCTTTAAGGTGCCACAGGACTCTCTTTTTTTACTGTACAACAGACTAACCCTGCTACCCTACTGAAAAAGATGTACTGATGCTGGACCTATCACTGTTCCATGTAAGGGGTGGATGTGGGCTTTACTGGAGGGCTAAGGTCTGAAAAAAGGATTTGGGAGGGGAGTCTACTGTGGAACAGAAGTGGAGAATGGATGACCACCAGGAGGACCACTTGAGCAGACTCTCCAGTACCATCAGCAGGAGATACCCTGAAGGTGAGTTGAGTGCTGAACCCCATGACAATACCCCAGTGGACTGTGATAATGTGAATCTTTAGAAGTACATTAAAAAAAAAACTAGCAGATTTTTTTGCAACTGCCACACCCATAAAAAAAAGTAGACTAACCAGGATGTAACCCTAGGATACAATGTGAGGAAGGCTTGATGGTGGGCAGAGGTGCACCACCACAGGGCCAGCATAATCTTGCCTTTATATTTAAACACTGCAAGGGCATGGCATTGTACTGAACCAGTGTCATTTGCAATTTCCCTGTGCACTCACAGCAGTTCATCTGTGCATTCAACAACATGGCAGATTCTGAGCCCTCTTCTATTTTAAATTACCAAGGATTAATTGTTTAGAGAGCATAATCACTTTTGATCATTTAAAAAATTTTCTTGTTTTCCCATTTATAGTGATAGCATTGGCTCCTTATCAGTAACCCAAGGCAGGAAACCTTCCCGAAATTGCTTGTTTGAGTGTTTACTGTGTTAATGGTCTTGGTCTGCTGCTAAATCAATTATGCATTCTTCCACCTAATCTGTATTCTGTAATAAATAGTCCTTGCATTAGAACTGTGCAAGTTGTAGGGTATTTGCAAGTACTCATGAAGCAACATACATAGCAGTGCCTGAAAAAAAGATTATCTATCTATATAACTCAGAACAAAGTGATGCATCCTGTCATCATTTTGGTGTCAGAGATAAGTGCATATCATTGTGACAAGAACAATAAATAACTGCAGTTCTTATAGCCTGGGACTTGGCAGGCTTTCTATATTTACTGCAAGGAAATACTATAATACACCCTAATTCTAATTCATATCCATGGACTTAGTAGGAAATATGAGGGCATGTTTTGAAGATGAAAAATACTATAGGTTTGCCAGCACATCGTGTCTGTAAATAATGAGTATTTGTTTCCATTTTAAACAGCATGCCTGGGTCTGAGGAGAGAGAATCAGATTTTTTTTAAGGGTTTTATTTTTGTTAACGGATTGGAAAGATAGGCTTGTGGTCAAGGCTCAGCTCTGAATCCGTCTTTAAGTTCTGGTCCTACCACTGATTTGTGGTATAATCCTGTGCAAATCACTTAATCTCTTCTTGTCTCTAATCACTATCTGTAAAAGAGGAATAACAAAACTTCCTTTGTCTCTCAAGTCTATTCAGAATATAAATTATTCAGAAAAGGAATAATCTTTCCTGCCTCTTCGTACAGCTGCTATGGTCATACAAACAATAACCATCATATTTTCACTATATAGAGAACCAAAGGGATTACAAGAATATTTTTCTACCAAGAAATAAACTCAATAAAACACTTGAAGGAGTAAAAATTTGGATAGGAGCTGGGCGATGAAGAATCTATTTGAGCTGCTGAAGTACTCTCAAAATGCCACTTCTGTGGCATAGATTCCAAGGTCAAATGGGTCTATTGTGAATATGTAGTCTGACTTCCTGTACAGTGCAAGCCTCAGATCCTGCCCAAAATAATTCCTAGGTCAGAGTCCTGTAAAAGAATAACCAGTTTTGATCTTAAAAGTGTTAGTGATGGAGACACCACCATGGTACATTTTTCCAGTGGTTAATTACTCACTATTAAAAACTAACTGATTTTTTTTCCCAGTCTGAACTGGTCTGTCTTCAACTTCTGTCCACTGGACTGGGTTATACCTTTCTCTGATAGAGAAAGATAAAACACAAGTATAACATTGTTAAATGTTAGTTCTCCATGAAAATATTTATAGATTATGTTTAAACTAAATAGATTGAGCTCTTTGAGTCTATAATTCTAGCTCTCTACTGCTCTGTTATTTAAAATAAGTTACATAAAACATTTCCTCTTTCAAATCAATCAGTAAACTTTCACATTTTTCTGACAGCTTAATTCTTATTGCACTTTAAATATTTTAATCCAATATTATATGTAGAAATAGTTTAAAATATAGAAAAATTTTGAAATGGATTGTTTTTTCCTTGAAATTACCAAACACTCTTTCAGAACAGCTAGCAGCACTTTTCATTTAACACCCCCCTCTGAACACCACATGCGCGCACACACAATCTTACTAAAATTTTTGGTAAATCAGAAATGGTCTTGATTTAGAACATGATCTCAGGCTTTGATTAAATTATTACAGGACTCTCAGTGACTACATGTATTTTTTCTTTTGCAAAATTTATCTCAATGTTTTTTTCCCAAAATCTCATTTTTAATTTCTGAAAGGATTTTTTTATCAAAACCCCTCTTATGTGAAAAGTTGTAATCAGTGATTTTTAAGAGGTAAAATATTCTCTGCTGCTGCCAGAAGATGTCCTGTGTAGTGAAGGAAGAAAAGTAATGCCGCAAATGGACATGCATTAGAGTTAATCAGCTATCAGAGGTCTCTAAGTATACGTTCCAGACTCATAATCATTGCTCAGCTACTGTGTGCTTCCTCTGATACAACACTATAATGCTTCTATTTCATTGGTGTGTCTGTTACATATCTGTATCAGATTTGCCTTGTGTGGATGAAATCCTAGAATGCATCAGACCATAACACTCTCTAGCCTGTTTGACAGGTACAATGAAGATCAACTGAATTTTCTTTCTTTCTTTTAAAAAAAAGTCAGTGGTAGAATTTTTCTTATTTACTGTTGGACCCTTGAGCACTGAGAATTCTTCCTCCAGCTCAAATAACTTTCACTATAGAAACAATGTCTAAACCACACTTTTCTAGGAACGTACATTGGCAATGTGTTCCTGAAGTATTCAGTGATGGTGACACTTTTTAACCAATCCCAATGGCTGGCAGAAAAAGGCACATTCACAGCACCAAAAGAGGATCTAAAACAAACACAAACAAACAAAACCTTCAGCCTCCCTCACATCATTTAGACACAGTAATTATTAGGGTTCTATTTAAACATTTTTAAGACATCATCAGTTTCCTGAATTGACTGATTGCAACATCTTTCTTTCTCTGTATTTTGTATTAGGCATGTTTGGGGATGAATCAGGGGATGTTTCTAATACCTAATGCTGCTCACATTACATTGTGGAATTTCTTTCCCATGTTCTTGTAGATTGGTTAAAGAAGAGAACAAAATGCTTAGTCTTTCTCCAAAATGAAACTAGGTGCTTTAATGCTAAAGATGTTTTCTTTAAACTTTTTGTGCTCTCTTGGGATTGATAACATCTGACCTTGTACTGCAGTAAGGAGAGTGAACCAAAAAGTCTTCCTAGCCTCCTCACACACAGGCCAGGCATGTTCAAAGATTCCAAGGCCAGAACAGGGCACTGTGACCAGCCTGTCATCACTCAAGGTGTAAATCAGCAGCGAATCAAACTCACTAGCCTGTATCTATTAAAAAAATTCCATTCCCCAGTATGGAGGCCACATCACAGCATGAATGGCAAGTGCTAAGAAGCTGAAAAGTTCAACCACTGAGTTGTTTTTACCTTGTACTCAGGCCTGTTATAAAGATTTCTTGACAAAAATCACCTGTTGACAGAACAGTGAAGGTGTAAACACTGAAATGTTCATCTCACTGATGCATCTCCCCTGGTACCTGATACTCTGCTGCATAGTAAAACCACTTCAACAAAATGCATAGGGCTTATGTCAGTGTGTAATAGGCAATACAGTGTCACTGTAGACACTACATTAGCTGTTGACTGCCATTCTTTTCATTCTCCATTAGAATCATGAAGCTGGGCAGCTAGAGGCCAGCTGCTCCCTTACTCTCCTGGAAGCTGGGTGGCTGGAACCCATTCACCAGCTGGGGGACTTGGGCGAGGACCTCAGCTGAGCAACCAGGCTTCTGGCAAGGAAGCTGCCAGCACAGCTCCCCACATTTCCTCCTTTAGGTTGGTGGAAGCACTCCCAGTGAGGATGTGCACCACTGACCTGAGAAGGTTAATATGGACATTAGCCACTGTAGTAATTACTGGCTGGAGGTTACATAACACAGGTAGACCTACCTTTGTAGTGCAGTCAAGGGTTTGCTTTGCTTGGGAATAAGTCCCCATTTATGTCAATAGGAGTCTTAATTGACTTGACAAGGCAGAGAATTAAGCCCTACTTACTACACTAGGAATACTATGCTTGGGAACTCTGACCTTCCAAATGTTGAACAGGTATAAAGAATATAGGTTGTTGTTTTAGTGATAAAAGTATGATTGTCAGAATAATCTGTTGATATTTGGGAAATTGGAAACTGGAAGCCAACAGTCATATTTTGACTAGCAATAGATTCCAAATTTAGGACTGAATAATCTAGACTATTTTGTATTTTCCTAATTGCTTTCTGAGTAGATATTAAAATACAGAAGGTAAAAGTGAGAGCTAATCAAAATTCAACTACACTGAAAAATACTCCATTCTCTTTCTCCACTATAGCAATTTATTTCTCTTTTCCATTTTAAAATTGCCCCTTCTAGCTAACAAAAGGGAGAAATAGGAGATTTTTGTCCTTTACAATGTAGGCTTTTCTTAAAGTACTTCTTGTCTTTGCAGTCAGTGCTTATGGTATATAGCTCTGTCCCTTCAAATGATAAATTGTGTGGACCCTAATTCTTATCTCACAAATGTTTCACCATAAAATTTGATATATAGTTATAATTCTTTTAAATGTCTATATCAAGTAAATTTAGGTCTTCCATATACTGAGTAATCTTCATATGAATAATTTCTGTTCTCCAAAAAAAATCTTTGCCAGATAACACATTTGCAATAACTCTGGAAACTAAGTGATTACACAAACTATTAAAATGTAAGGCATAGGGTAAGAAATTTGCTGCAGTTATATCTTAACCTAATCATTTTACTCTGTGTGCATGAATCTTTACTATAGAGCAATATTCTTCCTAAATTACATGCATGTGTGGGCAATGATCCCTGTTGGAGACAATGCAGAGATCAATATTTGTTGCTCAAAATGCCATGCACATGTTCACAGACATAAAATTATATATCATGGACATATTTAAAGGTGTCCCAGCCTTATCACTCCAACATCTGTTTCACTTCTGAGGTCAGTGGCCATTCTTTGCCTGCTCCCTATATTAAGGGAAGAAGCCTTCTCCTACCAGTTTTATTGCAGAGCTCCATCTCATTTGGGATAGAGCAGAATCAACACTCTCTCAGGTGAGAGCTCCACCACAGGCCCCACTAGACTTCAGGCACTGGATGTTTCTGTCATAGGGCTGTTGCTCTCTATGAAGAACCAAATCTCTTTGGACACCCAAAGACCTTCAGAGACCTTTTTAATTTGAGAAGCCTACAGTTCTCATCAGTCCTTGGAATTACTCTTCCCATTTTTCAGCTTAGAACAAGAAAAGTCTTGGAACAGGCTGTGCTGGGCCATGGCCTATCTCAAAGGGCTAGTTCTCAACATCCATGTAAGTGTGTGGTAAAATAAACAACTATTCCAATAGTTGTAACTAAAGGGATGTCAGCCTTGGAATCTCTTATGGAAGGGTGTGGGGTGGTGTTGTATAGCTTATGGGTTGGTTTCTTTTTAATTTTTGAGGGACTGGTACTGAATACCTTGTGTATCCAAACTCCCACAGTTTCAAGAAATATGGACCAGACTCCCCACAATCTTTTCTTGAAATTTATACATGAATGTAGTGCAAATTGACCCTTGAACTTCAACATTGACTGTTATAGTTGTGGTGATTTTAATTGGTTAAAACCTAGTCTCAAGAACTGTCATCACTTTTTGTTTTCTTTAATATTTAAAACAAATAGGCTATGTCTACACACGGTTTTGTTATTTCGAAACAAGTTATTTCGATATAACTTATTTCGATATAACCTGTTATATCAAAATAACTTGTTCCGAAATAACAAAATGGTGTCTTCAAAATAAGGGAGTGAAATAGCAGGTCCACAGTGTGGACCTGCTATTTCACTTGGGGAGGGGACTGCAGGCACC
>ML681966.1:12947032-12970453 GCA_007922195.1 Podocnemis expansa | reverse complement strand
AGTGGCAGGATGTAAGATGCAGGCAGGAACAGCATACACTGAACGGCACAACCAAGTAGCTGGCATTGTGTACAGGAACATCTGCACAGTGTATGGGCTAGACCCTCCCAAGACCAGATGAGAGATTCCACAGAAGGTCGTGGAGAATAACAGGGCTAAGATTCATTTGGGACTTCCAGATCCAGACGGACAGGCAGGTACTGGCCAATCAACCAGACATCGTGGTAGTAGACAAGGACCAGAAGACAGCAGTGGTGATAGATGTAGCAGTGCCAAGGGACAGCAACATCAGGAAGAAGGCGTATGAGAAGCTGGAGAAGTACCAGGGCCTGAAAGAGGAACTAGAGCGGATGTGGAAAGTAAAGGCCAAAGTGGTCCCAGTGGTGGTAGGAACACTTGGGGCTGTGACTCCTAAGCTGGGAGAGTGGCTCCAACAGATCCCAGGAACGACATCAGAGCTCTCTGTCCAGAAGAGTGCCGTGCTAGGAACAGCTAAGATACTGCGCAGAACCCTCAAACTCCCAGGCCTCTGGTAGAGGACCCGAGGTTGAGGAAGACACATACCACCCATAAAGTTGAGAGAGGAATTAATTAACTTCAAAAAAATTGTATCTGCAGTAGCTTCCAAGCAGGAGTCTAGCAAATGGTCTTAACACAGCTGGAGTACAATGTCCATTCATGTTGAGACTGTACAAACACTATGTTACAAGAAAAAACTGCATAAATTGCTATCCAGATCATGGACGGAGTGTTAGTAAGGTGATTGGTTTTGTACAGAACACCCAAATGAACTTTAATGGTAATTATTTGCAAGCTGTGAAACATCAAAACAACTATGAAAACAGGTTAATGGCTGCAACTAGTGGACATTACAGTTTAACTACATTTGGTGTTAGCTTTGTGGGGAGGAAAGTGGTTCTAAAATGAAATTATTAAATCTACTGAATTATTCATATACTTTAACAGCAAACTATGGTATCTACTTGATTTTCTATTTTAAGGGGAAAGAAAATGCTATAGATAGATTTAAAGTGCCTAGAATCTATCAGTTACTCTCTCTGCTTTAGAACTAAAGACAGGAGAAATTTATTGTGTGATGTGCCTTGCAAAATGTTTTTTTAAGTGACTGACATCATTTGGCATATTTCACTTGTTTACTCTACTTTCTTTGATCATGTCAAATATTGACTATAGTTCTTTTTTTCCTGTCACACTCCAGTATATCCTATCTTCTGTTGCTGTGAAAGATGATGATATGGGGAATCAAGGAAAGCTTTGTGTGGCACCACAGAAAGGATTGTAGAGATTATAGTGTCTCTTGCAGGAGTGAGGAATTTTACACAAAACAGTTCTCTTGTAATACACTAGAGAAATGACTATTTACTATGTGCATATGGAGAAAGGCTTGGTGGATTGCAGCCTCACTGAGCTTGCAAATGAGACACAGATATGGGAAGGGTGACACTGTCTGGGTCTATGGGGCTGTTTGATTATCTTTAATGTTAATATTTCATGTTTGCAATAATCCATATGTGATTTGTCATGTGTGGTACCAATAGAAAGGTTGTAATCTGCTAGGAATGATTATATGGCTTATGTATAGATGCCAAATCTGTGTTTAGAAATTAGGAATGTGTTTGGTTTATTTGTTTTCCAATTTATTGGATTCTAAGGCATTCTCAGACTAGGTGTCTGTAAAACCTTTGTTCTCTTAATGGCCCCTTAAAGCTTCCAGCTATAGTAGGACTACAAAGAAACTTGTTTGATGAGTCACCCAGACTGACCATGTGACTCAACTCCATTTTGATTTGGCAAGGACGATGACAGCAAGGGGAAAGCCAGAGGTAATAAAAGGCAGTGGCCCCATCTCCATTTTGTCTTCAGTCTCCAACCAGCAATCAACACCGTTCTTCGGAACTATTCTGCTGTACTGAACAAAAGACTGATACCCACCCAGGTGCTGGGTGCATACCAGAGGAATTGGACTAACCTGCCAACTACAAATCCTTCAAGGATTTGCTTTCTATGGACTCTAAATCACTTGCATGTATGTGATTCATGTTGACCCTTTAACATCTCTCATATTTTGTTTCTTTTCTTCTATATTATACTTTACATGTAGTTGCTAAAGGTTTGGCTGGCAGCATGGTATTTTGGGTAAGATCCAAGTCTGTATTGTTCTGGGTGATGTGGCTAACCCTTTGGGGTCAGAAGAACCTATTTCTTTAAGAGACCCAGTGACTAGGTAGGGACCAGAGGAGCTGATATGCAATAAAGGGGGCTGTTTCTATTTTGTCATGTTTTGTGATGACTAGTGTGGGAATCAGAAACATGTTTTGTTGCTGACTGAGAGACTGGTTTAAGTACCATCCATCACTGGTTTGGGGGTTTGGCCCTTGGTTTTGCAGCTTGCCCTGATTTTTGCACAATCAAGAGGTTGTCCCAGGAGGCCCGGATCACAGGAACTAGTAGAGAGCAGACATAGGATGTATAGTGACCTTGACAAATCAGAAAATTTAGCCCAAAAGAATTCTGAGGTTCAAAACGGACTAGTGCCAGTGGCAGTGCTGGTGCTGGGCACAGGGTGCTCATGCCCCGAGTCCCAGCACCAGTCTCTCAAGTGCCTGCAGTGGCGGCAGTCTTCCCCAGCCCTGGCAGGGATCTGGGTCCGGGCCACCCTTGATAGTGCCTGTCTTCCATGGCCCTGTCCTTGGCCAGGGGTCTGGGGCTGGGCTGACAGTGGCAGGAGCCTGATTTTGGCCCTGCCCGGGGCCCCAGGGACCTGATTGGGCCTGAACCCCAAATCAGGACTGGGAGAGTGAGGAGCCTGGGCTTCAGGTCTTTTCCTGGGCCAGCATCACCCCTGACTAGTGCAGAGTCCTGCACTTAGGACAGAAGAACCCCATGCATTGCTACAGACTGGAGACCAACTGGCTACCCGACAGTTTGGCAGAAAAGAATCTGGGGGTTACAGTGGAAGAGAAGCTGGGTATACATCAACAGTGTGCCCCTGACACCATTAATTTGTATTTGAACAGAGATGTGGGCTGGCCTTCTCATTACAAAAAATTTTTTTCTCCTCTCAATCTCTCAACCTTTTTATATGTTGTTCCACACTGTTTGAATCAAAACAACGTGTTTGATTTGTTGAAATAGGATGACCTCAAGCCATCACCCACATTTCACTGGATTTATTTTTCCCCTCCTTTCCACTTTCAAGCATCTGATGAAGTGGAATTTCTCCCACAAAGGCTCATGTGATAAATAAACTCGTTAGTTTTTAAAAGTGTCATGGGACTCTTTGTTTGTTCTTCTGTAATCCAGGGATTGTGCAGTCCTGTCTAAGGTCTTTCCTCTAGAATTGCTCAAACAAATCCAAATGTTAATTTTTGCTCACCTTTTTCTAGGTAGATTATAAATTCTTTGGGATAGGGACTGTCTAATACCTTATACTTATACAGTGTCAGCAGAATCTGGGTCAATCCCTAGGCATAAAGGAAATATAATTAAAACTATTAGTCATTTTAATTAGAATGTCTTTGTCAATTGCAAAACTAAAATTGACTTCATAAAAGATCCATAGCAAACGGTTTTCCTCTCTTTTCCCTCATATTACTCATTATCTTCAATTGGGTCACATCTACTTTTGGTTTCCAGTCTGCAAGTTGTTGTGAATGGGTGGAACCATAAGCTGGCAAAGAGACTCACTGAAGTGAAATAGTACCCTGCGCAAGCAGGGCAAACTATAGGGTTAGAGTCTTCAGTTATGAACACTCTGGGCAGAGGCCAGGAGGCTAATCAATAAAGACAGTATTTTTTGTCAGTGAAAATTAAAGAGAATATATTAATATTTTAACAGAGTTATTAGGTCAATATATGTGCTAATTACCATAATACAAGCAACATTCTGTTCTGGTGTAAGTTTAAGTAACTCCACTGACTTCAGTGCTGCTCTATGTGCCTACATCAGGGTCACAACTATTCTGTAGAGTGGTCACAGAAATATTGGTTTTGCAAAACAGTCATATATATGTTTCCTCACTGCATCCCTAAGAATTCAGTATCAGGAAATCTAATGGCTTTCCATCTTCCTTTGTATGTACAATGTGCACCTGTAACCTGCAGGTTTAAGAATGCATCAATCTTTCATTAAGCTTTCCTTTCTTAATAAAGCAGTTTCCTTGTTCCCAAAAGAGCCAGTGTAACTGCATGACTGCCATCTACACTCAGAAAAGACTCCAACAAGAAATGATTTGACATAATTGTTTCAAAACCCAAAGGGTGTTTGGATAATAACAAAAATGTATCATGGCAGAATTAATAAGAACCCAGTTCTTATTTCTGGAATGTTAATTAACTCAATAAATTTAGAACTGGGGTTTTGATATACTCATTTTGAACAGTACATTTAGTTTTTTATTTGTCAGCAGATGTTTTTTCTTGAATAAGGATGTCAGAATCACACCCATAGTGTTTCTTCATCTTCTTCATTAAAGTCTTGACTCAGTAAAACACTTACACCTGTGTTAAGTCTGAGTACATATGTAGCCCAAATAAATGAAGTCTGGATTCAGCAAGGCTCTATCTACACTTAGAAGGTTAGTTCAAATTAACTTAATTCAAACTAATTAATTTGAACTAATAATGATTAGTTTGAATTAAGTTAATTTGAATTAACATGGCCACACTAGGAAAACCAATTCAAAATAGCATGTCCATGGACAGGACTTGCTAGTTCGAATTAGAAGAGGGGCACCATGGGAGGTGTTGCAAGATGGCCCCCATGAAGGGCATGCCCCCACCTAATATATAGAAAGAGGAAGGCACCCTGGGAGGAAGAAGGTCAAAAAGTGTTCATTCTAATTAACACAGCTACATTGGGTTAATTTGAACTAATAAGTTCAAATTAACCCTTACTTCAAAGTTAAGCGAGATTTTGTAACTTCAAAGTAAGCTTTCATTAATTCAAATTTAGGAATTCTTTAGTTCAAATTAATGAAAGCCAGTGAATCCATGCATTAATTTAATTCAAATTAATCCACATTAATTTGAATTAAATTATAAGTGTAGACATACCCCAAGATATTTAAATATGCTTGTATCATGAAGCACGTGACTACTCCCACTTAAAGGTATGTGCACATACTTACACATCTTGTGGAACTAGGCCCTTTATAAGTGGACCTGTTTATATCCTTAATATTAAGCACAGTCCTGAGGGTTTTCCTGAATTATCAGACCTAAGTGGAGAGTTTTCACTGGTCCTGATTCTAGAGAACCCTTAAACATGCTTTTAAGAACATGCTTGAATTCCACTGACTTCAATCCAATTTAATCACATGCTTAAAGTTAAGAATAGGCTTAAAAGTTCTTCTGAATAGGAGTGCTTTGCTTAACTGGAATGTCTAGGATCAGGGCTTTCAGAAAAAAGGAGTTCTAGGAAAAATTATATTAACCCAAAGATCCCTGACAGTTGTCCCTTCCACAGCTTACTACTCATGGCTCCTTTCCTTTCAAACACACTTGATATCTCTTTCCTGAAAAGGGAGAGAAGAGAGGAGATGAATAAAGCTGCCCTCAAGACTAGTTTCTTTTTTTACAACATATCAAGATTGGTTCCTCATCATACAGCCATTATAACCTTCCCCAACTTGGTCCTCTCCTGAACTGGAGCCAAAACAGAGTTTGGGACATGTCAATTAAATACAGATGTAGACAAATACCTGAAAAGTCTTTTTTCTTTTGACTTGGCTATAGATTTGACAGCACTGTGCAATCACAGACACTCAGTGCTGGCAAAAGTTTTGTTTTTAATTTTTGTTTGAATGCTTCTAAAATGGGTATAGGAACACTATTTAGCCCCTGTATAAGACTTTAACTTTTCAGCTCATCTACCCTTTTATTCTTGTACAGGTGCTTTGTGAAAGATTAAGTGTAAACTGGTTGGAAGCTACAAGGGGAGGCTGCTATTGGAAATCAGGGTCTGAATATTCAGGATCATGGAATTGATTTGATGAACAATGGCTTGGTGAGTTCTATTACTCTTGTTACTGCAAACAAAACAAAGATCCCTTTCTGGCTGTACCTGTGTTTCTGCTGATTTAGTTCATCCTCCTATGGCTTCTCTAGGCCTATGAGATGAGGAGAATGTTTGTTTGTTTCTTGAGCTTTTCTGAACAATGTAGTTCCATAGCAGTGTGATAAATAAATTTGTTAGTCTTTACATGCCACAGGACTCTGCTTGTTTTGCTCAAGTAGACTAACACAGCTAGCCCTTTAGAAGTTGTAATTTTGAAGATGAATTTGATTCCTCCCTCCCCCCATAGACAGGGCAGTTTCTAAGTTTTGTTTGTTTTCCATGTATTTAAGTCTGTAACTATTGAAAAATTATGATTCAGTTCAAATGAATAAAAACTCAAATGTGATGGGATCCATTCCTTTTAGTCCAGTTCTGTCATGTCTGTATTGCATTGAGGCTTTATAACAATTCTTGGTCAGTCTTGAACTTCAGTGCATTACTGTCCATTGAGAAACTTAAACATCTTGATTTGGTAAAAGTGTCAACATGAGACTGAAGAGGAACAAAAATGACCTACTACATTTTCCTTCAACCTCTGTGCTTTACTAAAACCTTCAATGCTCCATATAATATTGCAAAAGATTCTAAGCTGAAAAGAGAGACTAATATTTAGGATATGTTAAGATGCAGTGGTATTATATAATCGACCTCTTCTATAAGATCTTGTTCCTCAATAATCGCTATTAACCTTTTATCAATGCAGGTTTGTCTTCTTATATACATTATTTCCCTATATGACTATATGGGGAGGGATCTTGATCTGGTCATTTCAGCGGTTTTATTTCTTATTCATTAGGCTGCTAAGTATTGGTAACTCCTGTTATATTTTTCATTACCTTTTCCTTTATTTTTCAAATGAAGGGGGGCAGGAGGAGAAGGACTTCCCATTTTTACTCACAAAATGGGAATGGAAACAAGGATCTTAGCTTTGTTTAACCTGGTTGTCAAGATGGATGCCATTTTGTCAAGCATCAGACAGTAAACTGAGTACCTCCTAACTAAAAGTATGAAATTTCTACAGCTTGAGTTAAACTTACAGGCTCTATAGCTATGGACTGAGCTCAGAGGAGGATACAGCACAGATTGACCAAGTGTATGGGTTACTTCCTCCGGAGAGAATAAACTTATCCTAAACCTTCCAAGGCACGTGACAGTTTAAATCTTGGACAATCCCCTAAATTGTATGATGTCAATCAATATGACATCTAAGAGACTGAATGCAAGACCTCCAAAAGTAAACACAAGTCTCTACAACTTGAGTTTAGGAGCCAGGCTTTGTACCTGTGAGCTACAAAAAGACTCATCTTTGAAACAGCCTGGTCGGGGAAGCCTCATACATATTGCCTGGTACATTACATTTACATTCTGAGAAATGGTAAGGCTCCCTAGCAGTTTTTACCTCATTCACTGAACAGTTAAATTTGTGCACTCTGGGGGCAGCGTAATCTACTGGTGATTCAGGCAATCTGAACAAAAGTGTAATTAATAAACATTTTTGTTCCATTAGTTCTTTAAAGTGACCAAACTGTCCACTTCTAAAATTGTTAGCAGAATTTGTTCATAGCATAGGTGTAGCTTAACTTCTGTATGTGGGAAGGTAGGTAGAGTCATGCCAACAAGCTTGCACATGGCAGAGGTTGGGCAAATTCCACACCTGTCCTTGGCTTGCAGTTTGAGAGGACTAAGCCATGGTTCTTTGCTTTATTTTCAGGATCAGAAACTTATGAAAATACTTTTTATTTTGAGCTGATCAATCAAAATTTTCAATAAACATAAAGATGACAGATGACTAAATGCAGCTAGGCAAGAGGCTATGTTTTTAATTTATCATTTCCACAGAGAATTAAATTTTAAAAAGTGAAGTTTGAAAGAAAAGATAATATATTTTGTGGAGAAAAATGTGGTGTTGAATAATAGCTTTTTTTAATGAAAAATCTTTGTTCAAAATAATTTCAACCATCAGTCATGAGTCCCAATGGACAGAAAGTAGAACTAGGTGTTAGCTGTTGATAATACTACTTCATAGTCCATTTATGATACTTACATAATGCATGTGTGGTCTGTTCACATTTGCTGTTATAGGCATTTTGTTTTATACATAGGGTAATGGAGTCAAGAAGTTATTCAGTTTGCCTAAACCTAGGCAATAAAAAGAATGTCAGAACCAGGATTAGATCTCAAGAATTCATGGTTCTCTGTCCTGTGCTTAAATCAGTAGACTTTCCTTCTCTTTGCACAATGCTATATTACCTTTAAGAGACTGAGTCAGCCTATGTTTTTCATTATTGCGTAAAGGAATTATTGTAGAAACCATCGTAAATACAAAGCAAGATGACAGAAAATACACTCACCAGATTTAAGTTCATAAAGTGAAAAAAAATTCAAAACTACTTAGATAAAATGGGGATGATAACATGTGCATACTTACAAAAGTAACTTGTTTGCAAATTACATTACAGATGGTACTAATTAAAATCACTTAGAATAATTACAGCAGCAGATTAAATCAGATGTTTAGTCTAATACTGTGCAGCAACTGAATTAATTATAGAAGCTTTCGCTTCCTTCCTAGATAGAAAGACAAGACTACTGTTGAATTTCTTAACCGCTGTATTGTGATTTTAATTTTAAGTACTATATATATTCTGTTGTCATTCATTAGCTTAATCTTATCTTTATCATGGCTTTAAGTTTTTTTATTCTAAATCTGCATTATCAACTTGAGATAAAATTCTCTAGTGCCCCCTAAAAATGGTGGGAAAATATTCAGCATTTCATATTGGTAACAAAAAATAACTTCCAATGCCAAATTAAGATTTGCTTCACCATATATATGTAGGATAAATTCATGAATAAAGGACAGGTTTAAGACTGCATGAACATGGTGATTTGAAGCTTTGCTCATATTACTGCAAAATGACTTAGGTTGTATCTGGTTTTCCTCCCTTGTTCCTATTTGTTTAAGGCTTGTACAACAATGAGTGAGCAAGGATGTATAGGTATTTAGGCACCTAAACATGAAGATAGGAGCCAAGTGAGATTTTCACATCCATCTAGAGACTAAATCCAGTACAGGGTTTTTGCAACAAACTGCCACTTTAGGCACCTAAATTCAACACTGATTCCTCATTAACTGCCACCTAACCAAGCAGATGCTGAAATTCTCTAGAAACCTAAGATTCTGCTGGTGGGCATGCTCAAAGCCTCTTTAAGCCTAAGGCCCAGTCATGCTTAAGTCCCAATGTGATCCACAAATAAGGCAATCCCCACCTATCTCATCCCATCCAGATAGCATCCTTAGAGCACATATACAGGGTAATCATCTTCACAAGGTAGTGGTGCTGCTGGTGCTTTCACACCCTATTGTTAAATGGGCAAATCACTCACCTGGAATGTTGTACAGCTGTGTGGATTCAAATCCTGCTCTATTTGAGAGAAGCTAGGTCCTGAACCCAGTTCTTCCCCTTCCCAAAATGAGTTCTAATCACCAGGGTATATAGAGAATTCTAGGATGGATCATTCTTACTCTTATTGTTAAAGCTTTTTTTTTTTTCCTTTGTATAAAAAAACTTAAACAATCATTGGAGAAGGACTTGAATTTGAGTCTTCTACATCCCAGATGAATGCTCAAACTGAGTTGTAGAGTCAAACTGTCTATGGCTTGAGGAGCAAAAGGTTTGGTTTTTTTTCCCCCATGAAAAGGTAAAGTGTCAAAGAAGAGATTTAAATAACATAGCCTAAAATACTCTTATAAGTGAGTGTTTAACACTCAGCTATGAAATGGGAGACCTAGGTTCAAGTTCCTGCCCCTTCCACAGAGAGTGGGAAGCTGAACCCCCATTTCTGCCAGCCTGGATGAGTGCTCTAACACTTGGGCTATATGATGAAAGATGGGGTGGTATCACTATCCCTGTGCTTTGTGAGAGAAGGCCAAGCTAGCTTAGGGGCTGAGGAGTAGAGGAGGGTTTAGAGCTGTGAATTCCAAGCGGAGGGTGGTACAACCTATTAAACACAAATTCCCTTTGGTGGTGCATAGGCCACACTCCTTTCTCCAGCATTTCCTATTGGCTGGCACAGGGGCTTCCCAGTCAGCTTGTTGACTTCTGTGAATTATATTATTAGGCACCTAACTCTCCCCAGGCATTGTATAGGGTGCCTAATGTTGGGCTGTGGATTCTGCTAGGCAGCAAGGTATCCAAAGTTATGCACTGAAATTCTAAATACTATTTGTGGCTTGAGCCCCAAATGTCCATCTCCTATTGAAATCAATGAGACTTAAGTACTTCTGAAAATTCCCTAACCGCACCTATCTACATCTGTAGGTACTGAAATGCCTTTAAAAATCTTGTTCTAAAGCTGTGTCTGTTTGCTGTCACCTACTTCATTGCAGCAGAGGCTGAAATCCAGGCCACAGTGAGATAAGGGTGTTTTGCTTGCACTAGTAAATCACAGTTTTACTAATGCTTATGCAAGCGAGGGGATGGACCCGCTCTTGTGGGGAACTTCCCAGACTTTGTATACCACCCCGGTGAAGGTGGGTAGCAAAAGGATCTGAGTCCCTGCCCCCACTTCCTTTACCCAAGGCCTGCCTGACCTCAAAGGCTCACCTCCCAATCTCCTGTTTGGAGGAGTCTCTGTAACCCGGACAAGGCTGGGCCCCAGGATTTCTGGGGGCTCGACCCCCACTCTTATCGTGGTCTCTCAGGACAGGGCTAGGGTGTCCCCACTCTGGGGTGCTGACCACACTGACCACTCTTCTGGCCCACCAGTTACTATATACACTATATACAATTTATTTAAGCATACAGAAATAAAAAAGAATAACCCAATAAGAAAATAGAAAAAAGTGGAAACAGGTGAACAGAAACCCCCAGCACCGCTGCCTGGCGTGGGAGCACTACAAACAGAGTCTCTGGGGCCTGAGAAACAGTCTCACAATCTGTCCTCCACATTGCAAGCCTTCTGCCCAGGCCTGGCTGCGACTGGATGACCCAGGGGGCCAGATGCAGGCTCCAGCTGTGGCCACACGTCCCCAAGCTCCAGGGGCAGGGCCCTTCTTCCCAGCGTCAGCCCCCCTTCACTGCTCCCCAGCTGCTCACCACACCCGGCTCCAGATGGCTGCAACTCCGGCTCCCAGCCGCTGCTCTGGTTCAGTGGGGCTCCTCTGGCCCTCCTGCTGTGGGGCTGCACAGATGAGCTCAGCACCTTGGGCTCCTTCTCTGGCCTCCTGCCCCAGCTTCAGGCAACTCTGGCTCTGTCACTGCCTCCAGCTCTGCTCTGCTCAGCTCCACTTGGCTCTCTGCTGGTCCAGCTGCTGTGGGTCTCCTCTGCACAAATCAGCTCAGCCTGGCCTCCCTTCCTGGGTCCTCTGGCTCCCAGCTGCTGGCTGCTTAGTGCTTCCTCCTTAGCTCGGCCCTACACACACTCACACACACGCTTGTCCAGGCATGTCCAGCCTGCAGTTTCAGCTCAGGGGCGGGGGAGCACTTTCAATCAATCAGGCCATCCTGGGACACTGGCCTCTCCCACTGGCCCTGGGGCTGTCTGTTTCAGAGTCCTGCTTCCAGGCGGGAGTGGCCAATCAAAAGGCCCATTCACTCTCAGTAAGGGGCTATCAGTCCCCTTACACTTATAATAATAATATGAGATCTAAAGACAATTTCTGTGAAAAAGGTAGAAGCAATTGAATTAGTCTCTTCAGTGATCTGCCCAAGCCAGGATTTGTCAAGTTTCAGACATTTGGCAACACTCGTTAACTGCAGTGTTCATTTACAAGATAGGTTTTGTTTTTATCACCAACACTTGCTGCATGTTGATAGTGGCTGTCTTTGTACCACCATATTAGCAACACTGTGTATTTGTAATCTTATGTGTGGGACTTACCCTCATTAACTCTGAATGACCAGATTCTCCTACCTCAAAATAGACATCACAACAATGTTTTTTTATCCAACATCTGTGTAGTCCTAGTATTTCTTTTTAAAAAATACCCAAAAGTATACTATGAGCTTCAGAATAAACAGAAGGTCTATTGAATAGCTTATACTCTGATTTCAAATATGACACAAGTAAGAGTAACAACCAAACTGGGATGATCCTAGAGGGGTAGGACTGGAAGGGACCTCAAGGGGTCTTGCAGTCCAGTCCTCTGTGCTCAAGGTAGAATTAAATATCATCTAGACCAGAGGTCTCAAACTCAAATCACCAGGAGGGCCGCATGAGGACCAGCAGACGGCCACATGAGGGTTAGTATGGTAGCCCAAGGGCCACACCACTAAAACCTTTCCCTACAATGATATTGAAAATATCAGTAATGATCGTGTCATTGCAGGCCACAGGAAATAGCTTTAGGGGCTGCATGTGGCCCATGTGCCGGGTGTTTGAGACCCCTGATCTAGACCACCCAAGCAGGTTTCTGTCTAACATGCTCTTAAAAAAACTTTAGTAACTGAGGTTCTAGAACTTCCCTAGGTGATTTATTCTAGTGCTTAACTACTCTGACAGGAAGTTTTCCTAAAGTCCAATCTGAACTACCCCTGCTGCAATTTAAGAACATTCTTTCTTGTCCAGTCCTTAGATGTTAGAGAACATTTTTTCTCTCTCCTCATTGTAGCAAACTTTTCTATACTTGAAAACTGTTATCATCTCTCCCTCACCCTTCTCCTCTTGAGACTAAACATTTTTTTTTTAAATCTTCCTTCATAGTTCATGTCTTTCTAAACCTTTAATCATTTCTGTTGCTCTTCTCTGGTCTTTCTCTTGAATTGGGGCATGAAGGTCTGGACACAGTACTACAGCTGAAGCTTTACCATTGCGAAATAGAGCAGAAGAATTATGTGGAAGATGTCTCATGTCTTGCATGGGGTCTGGCTTACTTATTAGCAGATTCTCTGTTCTTTAAAGTTCTATTGTGATTTGAGGACTTTAGTAACTCAGTCATCAATTAAAGGTTTATTACTGGAGTGGATGGGTAAGGTTTTATGCCCTGCATTGTGTGGGAGGTCAGAGTAGATGATCATGTTGGTACCTTCTGGCCATATAATCTGAGTCTATGACCAAGCTTGCTGCTTGTGCTTTTTTTGTAACTGACTCGTATTGCACTTGTGATCCTCTATGACCCTCAGATGCTTTTCCACAGTACTCCTTCCGAGGTAGTCATTTCCCATTTTGTATGCGTGCCTCTCCTTCTCAGGTAGAGTACTCTGCATTGATCCTTACTGAATTTCATCCTATCTACTTCAGACCATTTCTCCAGTCTGTCCAGATCATTTTGAATTTTCATCTTATCCTCCAAAATACTTGCAACCCTTCCCAGCTAGGTATCCCCTGCACTCTTTATAAGTGTACTCCTTGTGCCGTTATCTAAATAACATGTGAAGTTATTGAACAGAACTATAGAAGGAGCCCAGATTCAGTAGGGAAATAACTTGTGTGGCAATAGGAACAACAGGGCAGAAGACTTAGCTGAGGAGCTGACTGCAAGGACAAGGCATGGCAACAGGGTACCTGGCAGCTTGACCTGCAGTAAGAGAATATGCCTGAAGATAGTCAGGATGGTGCAAAGGTATCACAGTACTTATTCACTGCTCTCAACTGCTTCTGCAGACTGGTTTAGGAACTCTTGTTTTGATCTGCCGTTGTAACAATTAAAGGTAATTATGCATAAGGAGATTGCATATTTTTATGCTCTGGAAGCATTAGTAAAGGAATACTCAATCTGTGAGTGTCTCTAGGAATTTACCGCTGCTAGAGCCTGAAAGCTACATGTCTGGGGTGCCTAGAGTGCTTCCTTCTTTTGGCACACAAGACACTCTGTCTGACACTGGTCCCTTCTGAAGTATCACAACACTAAGTGGCACCTTGCACCTATTGTTAATAAACTCTGACAGCATTATATTTATTAAACTATGCTGAGTTTCATTCCTCACAGTACTTAGAATAGGGCAGATATTGGTTTAGACTAGACTGTCTTGGCTTGTTGAACTACATATCTCCCTGATGAAAGTCCTTGTCCACTTTAGCCTCTGAGGTTCTATTTATTTTTCCCCCCAGGTAGAAGGGGAGTTAAGATTAAGTCCTCATATAGTTTGGAAAATAATCTTTTTAAAAATTGAACTGAAGGTAAAGTCAGTGCAGTGATGTCTGCCTGAATCTGCAGGCATCATGAAACAATAGGCTGAAAGGTGCAAACGGTCACTTTCTAGTCCAATGGTATTAACTCATTTGATTAAAACCAGTAAAGATGAGAATCTAATGAGCAACATATGAAAGATGGGGAAGACAGAATTAAAGACATATACATTATATTTACTTTGTAATATTCTAATATCCATTGGCTGTGACTGCTCCAAAACAATTAACAATCATGGTAGCAGTGGGCCTCTGTCATTGTGATGAATTCTGTGTCCTGTCAGGAGAGGATATGTCTTGGACTGTGAGTTGGAAGAGCATCTGCACTTCTCCCCTCTCTCTACTCCACCCTCCAAATCTGGCATCTTTTTATGTGAAATCTGCATTTAAAAAACAAATCAAATGCTAGTGCTTATATGTGCTCTATTGTTCTGCTTGTGAATGTACTAAACATGATTTGTTTTCAGTGGAATTTACATATGTCTGTTCAACTCTTTAGTTTGCGGTATTAACAAAGAGCTTATGGATTGATGAAACTGAGAGCCCTCATCTTCCTACTATCATCAAAAGGAATATTCTGGTGGTAACCAGAAGTTTGAATCAGTATGAAGGTACCATCATGCAAGAGAATGTTTTCATCATGAAGAATAAGGCCCAATGCTGCCTGAAGTCAGAAAAATAGTGCAGAAGAATGCGTGCTCAGAGACATCATTGTGTTAGATCCATGTAGACTAAGCCACATTCCATACAACTCACTAAAAATAACACTGTGAACTTGTATAGCAGGCGTGGCCAAACTGCGGCTCATGAGCCGCATGCGGCTCTTCAAAGAAAAAGCATGGCTCACGGAAGAGCATGGCAGGGAGAAGCGTGGCATGATCGTGGATGGCACAGAGAAGCGTGGCATGGTCAGAGATGGTGCAGCATGGTCAGAGACAGTGCGGAAGTGATAGCATGGTCAGACAGTGGGGAAGCGGCGGCATGGTTGGTGCCTTGGGGGTGGTGTGGAAAAGTGCGGCATGGTTGGAAGGGCGGGGAGAAGCAGCGGCCTGGTCAGGATGGCAGGGAGAACCTAAGTTTTTACTGTATAGGTAAGCCTAGTTTTCATGTAGGCCTACTAGGTAGGCCTAGTTTTCACCTTAAGTAATTATTAGAATCTGACATTAATAGGATCAATATTTGCCTTCTTTTTACAATAAAATTAAAGTGTGCAATGGCTTTTAAACTTAGTAATTTTGGAGTAGGCAGAATATGGCTATATGCCTCAGTGTGGCTCTCGAAGTTTTAATAATCACCTTGTGTGGCTCTTGAGTTCCATAAGTCTGGCCACCCCTTTTGTATAGTAACTGCCAGCTGAGAATCCAGTGTTGTCTGTAGCGATCAATCAATTTAAAACAAACAAGGAGTCCTGTGGCACTTAAAGACTAACTAATTTATTAGTTAACTTTCCTTCCCGTTGTTGAACACAAGCCTAGAGCACCTGTATGACTTCTTTTCTGTAGGACTTCTTACAGTGCTAATCTCTAGCACCAGCACCATGGCCTTGTTAATTCTGCCCCTTACTGTTTGTATCATAGCTGTGGATGAGGAGGCACATAGGTGGCATGGAAAAATCAACATCAGTAGTCTAGTGAAATGGAGTTAATAAAGTTCCAAGGGGCCAGCCATGTTAGTCTAGTAAAGCAAAAAAGGCAAGGAGTCTTGTGGCACTTAAAAACTAACAAATTTATTTATCGCATGAGCTTTCATGGGAGAACATCCCACTTTGTCAGATGCTTTGAAGAGCAAGAACTTGCATAACCGGATGCAAATAAATGCAGGGGAGTGTAAGACATGGGATCAGGTCATATTGCAACAGCAAATAGGAGCATTTGTAAGGATTCAAACTTTTACCTGTTAGGTAATTTGACTTCACCTTCCCTCTGTACACTTTCCTAAAGTTTGAATCCTTACAAATGCTCTGATTTGCTGTTGCAGTATGACCTGATCCCATGTCTTACACTCCCCTGCATTTATTTTCATCCAATTATGTAAGTTCTCCCTCTTCCAAGCGTCTGACGAAGTGGGATATTCTCCCATGAAAGCTCATGCAATAAATAAATCTATTAGTCTTTGAGTGCCGCATGACTCCTTGCTTTTTTTTTTTTTTTGAGTTAATGAACTGTCAGACCTTCAGCCTGAGCAGAGATTGAGAAAGATACCTGATCTGAAGTAACAAAAACTGATCTTATGCAAAATAGGTCAGCTTTATAACTAATCTTTATTTAACTAGGCAGAAAGGTGCTCAGGTATCTTGAAGCTTTGTTTGCAACATATTTTGCTATGTCTCTCTTAAATCATTGGCACTATAAAACACTTAGGACAGTTCAGAAATGAATTCCTCCTGTTCATTTCACCTTGCTAATGTTAAATTTAAGTACAAAGCAATACTGTAGCAAAATTCACTATAGAATTCATTTTTCTTTTAATCAGCTCAATCTACCTCCTCCCTGACAGAGTTTGACTCCAGTTTGTCCCCATGGTTATACGTCTTATAGGTGAGGTTGTATTTCTGCCTACACTATTCACAAGACTTGGTTCACTATCTGATTTTTTTTCATCCCAAACTTCATACTATTGCCGTACCACCTTTCCAGTCAAAATCAGTAGCAAATTATGATCAAACCAAGTCAATATTTGGATTGAAGATCTCTAAGTATCTCTTAGGAAAATGGTTTGGAACTCTCAGGCTATGTCCACATGTTAAATCTCATTTCAAAATAAGTTATTTTGAAATGAGTTACTTGGAAACTCATGCCCTGGTGTGGACATGCTATTTCAATTTAGCAGAGGGGCAGCATGGGAGGTGTGGTAGCAGGGCCATGTTGCGACCCAATCCTCTGCTTAGTTCTCACCCTGGAGAGTCAGGCAGGGGAAAACAGCCACAAAGGCAGGGATCCTCCTGCCCTACATCCTCCGCTGCTGGTGGGCCAGCTGGGACGGACCCCGGGGCAGTGTGCAGTCCCAGGAACGTGGATGAAAGCCAGCTCCCCACACCCCTGGGGCTCTGAGCCTGCATCCCCAGCAGCACAGGCGGGAGCCAGCTCCCTGCTGCCCGGGGGCACCTTGGCTGCTGCAGCCCTAGAAGCGTGGGTGAGAGCCAGGCTCCCTGCACCCTGGGGCTTGTAGCCTGAAGCCCAGGCATTGCTGGAGCGAGCTGGCTTCCAGATCCCCCTGGCTACACTGCCTGGGCTTGGCAGGAGCCAGTGGGGAGCTGGCTTGCACTGCTGCCCCCCCTTGTTGGCAGCAGGTGGGAGGTGACAGATCCCCAACCGGCTTTCCACCACTGCCTCGCCAAGCCCAGGGAGGCGGTCCCCAAGGGGGTCCTGGAGCTGGCTCCCAGCAGCTAGCAAGCCAATGGGTGCCAGAGCCTCTTGCTGCGCTGCCTGGTCTGGGGGGCAGCAGGGCCGTGGGGGGAGAGCTCTCCCGCGCCCCGGCCCCCAGCCCCTGGCCATCTGCAAGCATCCAGGGGTGATGACCACTCCCCCAGCCCCTGCCAGGCTCCTGTGAAATGGACCAGGCTGGGGAGCCTGGCAGGGGCTGGGGCAGCAGTCATCACCCCTGGACACTTGCAGGTGGCCAGGGTTGTGGGAGCCTCGACCCCCTTGCCGGGGTTGCTGGCTCCTGCCCCCACAGTGGGGGTGGGAGCTGGCTGGACCCCCTTAACAGCAGGGGGCAAGGCAGCCAGGGGTACCTGCAGCTTCCCCCTGGCTTTCCCCACTGCAGCTCCCAGGCTGCTCCAGCCTTCATGGGGTGGCCAGAGCGGGACCTGCTATCCCGTGGGGGCTGGAGCAGTCCGGAGGCTGCAGCAGGGCAAGCGGGTCCAGCTCCTGCCAGGTCACCAGGGCTGCAGCCTCCACCCCTCTGCCTGCTGTGCCCCCCTGCAGCTCCCCCAGCACCCTGACCAGGGTGCTGATGGGCTCCTAGCCAGGGTGCTGGCGGTGGTGGGACTTCCTCCCAGGTTGCCTTGCACCCAGGGAGGAAGGTCAAACCCTTGTTTCGAAACAGGGGTTGTGTCAAAACAACGCTTTCAAAACAAGGGTTATTTCTATTCCACCCGAGGTTTTATTATTTCGAAATGACGGAGTCCGTCATTTCAAAATAAAGAAATGTCATGTGGACCTGACATATTTTATTTTGAAACAACAGTTGTTGTTTTGAAATAAAACACTCGTCTGGACATACCCTCAGTTCTGAATCATTGCCACAGCTGGTTGGAGAGCTGTTGACTTTTGGTGAGACTTAATTCAAAATTCTGATCACTTATTATTAGAAATGTAATGATATGTTTAGTTCAAATAGAAATGTTAACATTGCTAGTTTGGTTAACTCTGATTTGAGTAATTATTCTGCCTACTAAAACTTCTGTTCCAGGTGGATGTGGTAATAAACTATAGTGGACAGTTAAGAAGGTGTATGGGCCTGCAGCATTGAGGACTACAGCTTGATACCTACAAGGTAGACAAATGAAGAAGTCTTGTCAATAATGTAAATCAAATCAAGACCATACTTGAAGACAGGCTCTTCCTATTTCTGTCTTTTTAAGCCCAGTTTGTAATCAAGAGCAGTTACTGGTATGAGTGAATTCTTATCTGTTTTTATTCAAAGCTGGACGTTTAACTACTTTATCACTTATTTGGTAAATCACAATTGCATGACTCAGGGAAGTGATATAATAGAACCATAACTTTCTTAATTTAATAAATTAGAATAAATTAAAACTGTTAATATATTTCCTTCTCATAGGACTTTTTATTTATTTTTTTTAAGTGGCAGTCAAATTCTGTGATTCTTTTTTAGCCTACACATGCGAGCCTTTTGTGGGAGAGCAAGCTATGGTCTCTAGGACTAATGAAAAGATGGACAAAGTGGGTCATTTAGGGCAGTGGCACAAAGAGACTTGCTTCTATGTCTTTTCATAGACCTTCTATGCCCTAATTTCTGACTTGCATGTTTGCAACCCTATTGATCTCAGAAGTTCCATGTGTGAATCTGAGGGCAGAATTTATCTTTTTACCTCCTTTCATATCTGAATATCAAAGCATTTTACAAATGTGAAGACAAGTCACTGTGAAGTCTGAGATATGCAAAAATTATTTTATCCACAACTGAAATATTTATGCCTAGTTCTTTTATGAAGTGCTATTCTTTAATAAATCTCAAAATGCTTTTCATAGGAGGAAAACATCATGATGTCCATTTACAGATAGGTTACCTGAAGTAGTTTGCCCAAGTTTGCTCAGGGATGGAACTGGACTAGAATTCAGGTCTAGTGAGTCCTAATTCTATGCCATAACATCTAGTCTACATTTGCAGCCAGCTCTATAGAGGAATATGACAGCTGAGCTGTTAAGCAATGCATAGCAACCGTGAAAAAGAATTTTTAGTAGAGAAGGTGAAGAAAAATAAACTGAAACAAGAATTTAGCTTGGCAATGAGCAAAGGAGGAATCTGATCAGGGCACTTTGGTTAAATCAGGTAGAGTAAACTGAAGATGAAGGCAAAATGTGACCCTATAACTAATTTTACTAATTACCTTTTTTAGAGAAGAATGAATTAGTGATGTTTTGGGCATATTAATTACCATGTCTGTTAGATAATCTCAGTTCAAGTAATTAAGCAGTTCTGTCATTATCTGTCTCAACACCAGATTACTTTATGTACTGTACCAAGGATTAAAAGAACTATATTGTAAAATTGTGTGTTCATAATGCAAGACTTACTCCTCTTTTCTCTATAATTTTCTTTACAGTCCATAAAAATGTGTGGAAAGATGTTTTCAAAATGCTACATTGTGAAGTGTGTGTTAAATGTATATTTCCAGTTTTCTATTTGATAATCTTCTTAGGAATGTATTGCTACAGTAGATAAATTTGAGAATATTTTTGTTAACAACCATCTGATGAGAAATCTTTAAGACTCAATAGTAAACAATGTTTATAAGAAGCAGGAAACATTCACCCGTGAGTGATTCCCAAAGGAATATATTTCATTACCCAGCTTGTGTTTCAGATCTGCACATTTTCATTTTAAAACTTCATTTTAATCTTGCAAGGGATTGGGAGCCTATCCATTGATGCACTGGTAAAAGATTTAATTGCAGTTCACATTCATCTGTAATTAGTGGATGAATTATGAGTTCATCCACTACTTTTATTCCCTGGATAGTGCTTTGATTATTGTGCTGATTGGTTTATTTTACTTTGTAATCTTATTTTTTAAATTCAAAAGAATCATAGAAAATGTTGTAATCAAGTCCATGCTGTGCATTGGAAGCTAGGGCCTACATACATACTTAATCAAATGGGATTTTTTAAGCTTCATTTTGCAATAATAGTGTAGTTGCCATAACCATATTATTCAGTGAGATGTACTGCCATCTGTATATAGATAAGGGAAGGCTTAGTCATTATGGTTCCAAAAGGAAAATAAAAAATCTTGAAGGTAACCAAAGATGCCCCAGCTGGAAGAAAAAACAGGCATTTTTAACTGCCAAATTATGCCTTATAGATGCCAAACCCTTGTCAAGTTAAAATAATCTTTTTAAAAAAATGTGGTTTAAAAATGACTTTAAAGTCTAGTGTCATATCTGTATTAGGAGAATGAAACAGAAACAAAAGATGAAATCCAGGCCCCATTGAAAATCCAGTGCGTGTTTTGCCATTTACTTCAGTGGCACCAGGTTTTCTGCTATGATTTCAAAATCCAAAAGCATATGCAATTGTCAAAGCTGTATAAATCAGGTTTTGTTTTTTTTTTTAAATCCTTCAGTTATGAGCTCTGTCACTCCTATACTACTACTTCCCTCTAAGCAACCTGACTTTCCTCTCACTTTACATTTTTTCATAACGTACAAAACATTTAAGACTGAGCTATCAAAAGTAAGAACCTAAATTTCTCATTCAAGACATACAGGGACAGATTCTATGGCTGGTGTAATTCACGTGAAGTCAAAGGAGTTACAGTTGGAGAGATTTTCTTCCCATATGTTTTGCAGTGAACGTGGAGAGCTGTGTATGCAATGTTAAGCCTTTTATAATTGTTTCAGGTGACTGTAAGACTCATGATGGGAGCCAAACTGACTTTCTTGGAGTCTGAGGCTTAACCACAGATAAGGAACAGTATGGGCAATGGCAGTGCAACTTCCCACGTTCTGCTTATCCAATCTGCCTACATTCTGTTCTGGAGGAGTAGAGGGTATTCATTTTACTCTTCATGCTTGTTCTATGCTTTGCTTCTTAAATAACACTAACTTGGAAGGTATGGGGTGTCTGTGGGCACAGATTAAACTACCAAGCAGTCATCAAAGGGTAAAAGCTTTTAATCACTGCCAACCTGAGTTTGATTTCACTTTTTTGAGATAGTGGTGAAAAGCTCTGTCTCAAACACAGTTAGGTCCCCTCTCTACACATGTACTAATTAAATTAGAAGGTCATATTCAGACTAAAAGAATGCTGAAATCCAAGAAGCTATTCTGTTTTACAGCAGCTCAGAATTTGACACAGGCGATGAAATTCATAGCAACAACTACCAGTTCTGAGAATGCAAACTCATGTCTTACACACAGAACTTAGGCAACTCATTTTTAGAAAATATAGCCCTCCAACCCAGTTCTCCTAACATATTCAACAATATTAATTTCTACTCTAGCAAGTTTTAACCTATGTTTGGATGTGTTATGTGGTTCTATACCTTGAGTAGTCTTCTCTAGTACCAAACCATTAATTATGGAGAAATAAAGATGAGTACTATGGAAACATTATCATTTTTGCAATGCAAAGTGACTGTTTTAGTACAAAGTTTGACCTAGCGCAATGTGTCAAATGTCCTGAATGTATTGGGAACATGAAGGAAAAACCAAGTGGTTTTCTTGAACAGCTGCCTAATGTAGCTTTGAGACAAACATAACACTTGAAGGGTTTCATAAGCACCTAATGCCAAAATAAAACAAACACTTGAGTTCTCCTCTTGAGACTATTTCAAGTGTAAAATCTTCCTATTCTTGGTTCTGCTGTTTAACAGTATGACAGAGCTTTAGTTATGTGCACAGAAGGGCTATTTATTTTGCATGATTTGCCTAATGACTACCTCTTGTGGTGATGATAATGTTCCAGTTTCTGTGAAAAGTGGCATTCTGAACATGTATTGCTAGACAAGGTTGGCTGCATAAGGCACTAGCAATGCCAGAAAATACTCTTTCCTCGTCTGCCTGTCTCAAACCTTTCCCCTTTCCCTCACTGCCCTTTCAAATGCTAGTTAACTGCAACAAAATTAGTCTCCTCATCCACCTAATCCTTAATGACTAGACTCCTAGACCCATCTGTAATTTTGCCAGTTTGCCTCAATGGTGAATAGAATGACTCTCTTCCATTAAGCGCCAAACCTCTTCTCTCCCACAATGTGAAGCAATTCCACTGAACTGTCAAGTCACATGCATTCAGTTAGACACAATGGGAGAACTGGATCCATCTCTGAAACATGAATGGGAAGTGAAAGATAGTTGCAGGCTGTGGCTGCTAAATGGCTGTCCTCAGCAAGCTCTTATGTGCTGAGCAGATAGGAGCAGAGTGGTCCACATGGGGAAGAAGGCAGCTAGATGAGTCTCATTGACTCTAAGGTCAGAAGGGTTAGTATGATTGTCTAGGTTGACCTCCTGCACAATACAGGCCTCAAGACTTCACCCACCCACTCCAGCAATAAGCCTCTAACCCAGGGGTACTCAAACTTTTTGCGAGCTGGTCCACATTCAGCCTTCCACCATTGACCAGGGTCCACAAACAACTAGGGTGGGGGTGGGGGGTGAGTGGGAGCGGGGGGGGTGATATCAGGAGTGGGGGCGGCAATGCCGGGACCGGGGGCAGGCAAGTGGGAGCGGGGGGCAGTGATGCCAGCCGCGGGGGGGGGCGAGTGGGAGCAGGGGGCGGCAATGCCAGGAACGTGGGGGGGCAAGTGGGAGCGGGGGGCGGCGATGCCAGGAGCATGGGGGGGCAGCGATGCCAGCCACGTGGGGGGGTGAGTGGGAGCGGGGGGCAGCAATGCCAGGAATGTAGGGGGGCGGCGATGCCAGCCGCGTGGGGGGGGCGACTGGGAGCGGGGGGCGGCGATGCTGGAAGTGGGAGGGCAGCGATGCTGGAAGTGGGGAGGCAGCGATGCCGGGAGGGGGAGGTGCCGCC
>ML681966.1:12787429-12939504 GCA_007922195.1 Podocnemis expansa | reverse complement strand
ATTCTAGATATAGTATTATATTTGTTTTTAAAATGGATTTAGATCTCGTATCAGATTTCCTCTTTGAAATACATAGCAAATAATCTCAAATGTTTTTCATTTGATTTATCATTGGAATCAGAATGTGCATTTTTGTTCACTCTTAATTTCAGATAGTATCTACCTGTTAGGTCTAAAGTTTCCTCCATTCTTTGTCTATCTTCTTTCTCTGACAGAGTTGATCTGTGCTTATTCAGTGGATTTCTCTCCCCTCTTGGCTTATGTGACTGTACTTCCTTGTTTCTTCATCCTTCTTCCAATGTCTCTTTTGCCGCCACCTCATACTCCTCCTCCCCCTCTCTGGCTCTCATTCAAGGTGCTGTCCTTGTTCCCCTGCCCTCATGATATTTTCTCTTACATCTGTGTTCTCTGCTCCTGTGTTTTCAAGCAGAAATTCCCAATTGCTGTTGTCAGTCCCTTTTCCAACACTATTGTCACTTCCCATGTTTGCCTTCAAATTTCTACTCTTCCTCTCCTCTCCTCTGTTCTGTCAGTGAATCCTATCCCTTCTTCAGCATCACAGAAATCAGGCAATTTCACTACTATCCATATTTTCTTTTGCTTCCAAGATACTGAATCAAATTGAAGATGGAATCCCCCTTTCTCTTCAATAAGGAACCCATAACTTCCTGCTCCTTGCATATTTTTATCTGCTATGGCGTCTAGTCTTGCAAGTGAGAGGTAGACTTAAGCTGCCTTTCTCCTGTGTCTTTAGGAATTAGTTGGCACCTCTATACCCCTCAAACCCCTTTTTTATGGGTAACTGCTAATCCATTTTCCATTCTGTTATTCTGAGAAGGCCAGCTGGTAAGTGCACACTTTATGCTCCATGAAAGTTGCCCTGGTTCTCCTCCAGTTTCTTCAGTGAAAAATAAAGTCATAATGCAACTATTCCTCTTCCAAATTCCTTCAATTGCTATTTTGTAGGAGTGACTGGCCTGTTTCTTAACTTTTAGATCATTTGAGCTCAGAAATTCCTCTGATCTACTATTTTGGCCTAAACTTTACAAGCACTGTGTAATTTACCAAGTCCGGAAGTGCAACTACCTCCTTTTTATATAATAAAAATATAAGCCTGTAAAGGAATTGCCATCTGGTTAACCTTGAAAAGGAGACCAGATGTCAGAAACAATAAAAGGGCACAGTTCAATCCTAAAAAAACAAAAACAAAACAAACAAACAAAAAACCCTGCCCTTAGGTTGTGAGTTGCTAAGAAAGGAAATGATAAATTTAAATAAATAATCTTTGGGTAAACATCCAAATATATATGAACCAACTCTGAACCTTTGTGAGGTTTAACAATCACTAAACTAATCATAGAAATGTTAAGACTGTACTCTTGTATTCCAAGAGCCTGTAATGGCAGGTTGTAGATCATTTTCTAAATTTTTGATAATTGTTCTAAAGAAAGTCTGACACCTTCAGTGACTTTAATTTGTGTATGTAAGAATCAGAAATCAAGGTTGGAGGCAGAACCACAAACACATGCACACACAGAGAAACAGATCTAGCAGGACAAACTCTTGGGGATGGGTGGGAGTGCAGAGTCACTAAAACCAAGCAGAAGAAATGCAAAGGTCTATTAAAACCAATGAGGAATTTGATATCTAAAGATATAGGATTCAAACATCTGTTTAGGGAAAAATAGTTTGCGTACCTTATATCCTTCCTTTGAAACTTGAAGCTCTGTGTTTAAAATGTCTTTTGTGTTATGCTCAAGTAATGTAGATTACTTTACTTTCATATTGTTTCTTCTGTGAATACAAAGGTATCATTCTTTCTAGCAGAAACAATAGCTTCTGATTACTTTGAAGTCCCGTGTCCTGGAAGGCAAATATTTGTGTCACTTGTAGGTAAAAAGATCTACCAAGTGTCATTGCTGTATAGTCAGTGTATTTTAAGTTTATCATATAAAATTGAAGGATGGGTGCTCATTGTTGGAACTATTTTCAGCAGTAAGACTCATAGACTCAGGACCCGTCCTACATAGAGGGGATATAGGCAGCCACCTAGGGCACCAACCACTAGGGGGCACTGCCTTGCAGCACACAGGAACGTAGCCCACTGCACAGCAAGGTGAGAAGCTTTTTCGGCTGGCTCCACTCCCAAGTGAAGAAAAGGTAAGTGCTGGGGGGGGGGTTAGAGACAAGCTCGGAGGGCTAGAAAGAGTGGGGGCAGGAGCCCCTCTGCTGGCTTCCGCACCAGCCCCCCGCCACAGCCTACTGCACCAGTTGGCCCACCAGCCAGCCAGGCCCACCGTGAAGGGTGAGGATGCCAAAATCACAGGCTCTGAGGGCGCCATGAAACCTTGGACTAGCCCTGCATAGACTTAAAGCCAGAAGGGACCATCATGATCATCCAGTCTAGGCTCCTGCACATCGCAGGCCACAGAATTTCACCTACCTCTGTACTAGGTCCATTACTTTGGATGAGTTACCGAAGTCCTCAAATCTTGATTTAAATACTTAAACCAGCAAATGTCATGTTCCCTACTCTGCAGAGGAAGGCCAAAGACAAATTTAAAAACTCTTTCAAAAATACTGGGTCTCTTCCAGTCTGACTTGGAGAAAAATTCCTTCCCAACCCCGATGGACAAGACTCACATGCCAAGCATCTGGGAAAGAATTCATTGTAATAACTCACAGCCTTCCATATCCATTGTTCCATTTCTGGCCATTGGACATATTTGCTAATAACAGTCGTAGATGGTCTGTATGCTGTTGGAGGCAGTCTCATCCTACCAAAACCTTCACAAACTTATCAAACTCAGTCTTAAAACAAATTAAGTTTGTTGCCCCTAGTACTCTACTTGGAAGACAGTTCCAGAACTTCACTCTGATGGTTAGAAATCTTCATCTGATTTCAAGCCTAAATTTACTGAAGCCCAGTTTATATCCATTTATTTTTGTCTAATCATGGCATTTACCATAAATAACTTCTGCTCTTCCCTAATGTTTATGCCTCAGATATACTTAGAGAGAGCACTCATATCATACCTCATCTTCCATTTGGTTAGGCTAACCAAGTCAAACTGCTTACTTCTCCTCTCCAAAAGTAGGTTCTTCAATCCTCTTATCCTAATAGCCCTTCTTTTTACATCTTCCAGTTCAAATTAGTCGTTTTAAAGGGAGACCAGAACTGAACACAATGTTCCAGATGAGAAATGGTAGCCTTGAGAGAAGCTGCTTGAATGCTTAACATCCTTTAATCTTCTTGGTCTAATTCTGATCCCAGTGTATTAAGAATGCACCACAATTTGATGTGGTCCAACAATTTTAAGACACCTCATGGTTAATAGTGAAATTACATCCAAATTAGGAAGAATTATTAAGTAAGATCCAGAGTTGCACTTGTCTTAACTTGAATGCAAATAGTCACTCTCAAGGGATAGTTGTGGAAAAATATAAACAAGAAGTTGTGTGAAACAATGGCTATGTAGATATAATGAGATTCTGGCACTTTCATAACTCAAAAGTACCTTCTTTCGTGACACTCTCTGAATTCCTTCTCTTCAGTCTTATTACCTTGATCTCTAAGTAACTGTAAGTGGTTTAAGCATGGAATCAATGAAAGCTGACATTTCAACAACCTTGAAAATCTGTTCATTTCTTTATATGCCTAAATATGGCTTGAAGAACTAAACCTTAGATATCTATGTTTGTATAATCTTGGCATCAATTAACTGTTGCCACTCAGAAAAGACTGTGGTGTCCTCTCAGAGAACTCACTGAAAACCTTTTTTTATTGTATGGCCACAGTCAAGAAAGCAATAAAATGTTAGGAAGCAAAATTAAAGACATGGAAAATCAAACTAAATATATGTAAATTGGTAGTATGCTCTACCTCAAAACATGTAACAGGAATAAAGGGGAGAGGGATCAGAAATGGACAATAAAATGAATATAGATAAAACAGGATTCCTTATGGAAAAAAGATAGAAATGATTGGGAAATAGATTAGCAGTATGCAATATAGTAAATTGTGTAGAGAAGATTAATCAGGTGACTTTAATTTATAGTTTTTTTCTGGCTTGCTCTAGTAAGCAGATTTTAAAATTGATGAAAGGAAATACCATTTTTTACCCTGTAAACAATTACTGTGGAATTCAGACATGCTGAGTCCAAGAGCGTAGTGGGGTTTAAAATGGATTGGATATTTAACTGGATAATCATGACATTTATAGTTGTTTTAGAGCAAATTAAAAACAGCTTAGAGGAGATATCTTGCTTTCAGTCACAAAATGAACTATAACTGAAGGACATTAGGAAGCAAATTCCCTTGTGAGTACATTATTGAGTAATTTGCCCCCCCATGGGGATTTTGCACCTTCCTTGGTAGTTGTGGGCTTCCATTACAATACAGTACATCACTAAAAAGATTAAGTAATATACTGTAATCTTCAAAGCAGTTATATGTAGAAATTAAGTCTGAACTTCATCCTTTATCTTTTGTTTCTAGGAATTGAAGCAAACCTGTTAAATAAAATCACTCACTCTTCATACACCCTAGGAATAAAAGGTAGCTTGACAAGTTTCAGGATTTAATAGTTATTTTCTGTTGTTTTCTGGCTCTTGTTCCTTTGAGACAGCTGTTGTTTTAATATACTATTACCTATAATTTATCCTAATAAATGTATTTTAACTCAATTACAAGCTCATAAATTCAGAAAGTCCAAAGTTAAGTGGTTTATACCAACAGAACTTTGAGATGTTTTCTGTTCCAAATTTTTCTTGATTATGTTATGTTACACAGATCCAACAATTTTGGCATTATTTCTGTAGTACTTCATTGACTTCCATTCACTTTTAAGCACACTCATGTTCAACTGTTCCAATCCACTAGTTCATTTTCATGATTCCTTTCAATAGTATCTCAGCACTTCAGTGATGGATATACTGAAACAATATTAGTTTTGGAGAAAATATTCTCTTGTGTGTGTGCAAAGTTACATGTCAAAAATGAAAATATATTTCTTTGGTGTAGTTTTCAAAGAAAAAGAAAATAAAATTTAAAAGAAAAGGATATCACAAACTTTCAGGGTCTTTAGTATTAGAAATATGGATAACCAAGTGGTTTCCTATATGCTATGTCACTTAAAAAAGTCTTAGATTATGTCCACACTAAAAGTGTTATATTGATTTAAGTTAAATCAATATAACAATATTGCTATAAACATCCTTATATCAATTTAAGTTAGATCACTGTAACACATCCCCACTAGAAACCTCAATCTAACAAGCATGTCTGTGGACAGGACTTGCTAGTGTGATTTAGGAGAGCGGCATCATGGGAGGCAAAGCAACATTGTCCCCACAATGGGCCATGTTGCCACCCAAGCCCCTGCCCATCTCTCGTGGGGTGAGCTGGGTGTTAGGAAAAAGATCCCCCTACCTGGCTCTGGGTGAACTGAGTCTGGCGGGGGAGCAGGCATCCCACCCTCCTGGGTGCTCCTCATTTCTGTATAAGCTAGTGTGGACCTGACCTTCATTAAACTGATATAACCACCATGATATCAGTTTAATCACTAGAAGTGGACATAGCCTTACATCCTATAGGTCAAAAGTTTATTTCACACCAGTATTGCTATAACTTGGATATTAAATATCTTTCAAAAATAAAAATCCATTGTACTGCTGCTAAATATTATTGTTTGAAATGGACATGATTTATTCATAATACTACAATAGTCTCTGATCTGTTGCTGCAAATCCAGCCAGGAGGGTGACCACTGTTTACTGATGGAGTAAGACAAGGCAGTTTGAAAGCACATCCTAAAGAGAAATGATCACGGAGTCTGGTGGCACTTTTAAAGACTAACACATTTATTTATCACATGAGCTTTAATGGGAGAAAATCCCACTTTGTCAAAGCTGCAGGCACCAGAAGTTCAGTTAACCTGGGAAACTCGGAAGGGAAAGTTGTCCCTCTAACTGTCTGAGGAAGTCAGCACCTTGGAGAGCTCACAATGTGCCACTGGGAGCTGATTAGAGGCCTGGAAGTTCTGAGAGCCCTGAAGGCAGCTTTGATCCGGAGAGCAAAGCAGAGAGGAGCCAGCGTGGAACAGAAGGCGGTGGAGGTTCCAGTGGGGTAGCAGGACCAGATGGCTGGAGTGGCCTTCAGGTGAGGGCACAGACTGAGTTGGAAGCTTCTGGGAAGGGGAGATTGGCAGCAACTGTGAGAGACTGGATGGAGCTGGCAGTGACAATAGTGCCAAGTCATGGCACTTATGGTCCCTGGGCTGGGGCCTGGGGGCCCTGGGTACCTCCCCACTCACCCAGAGTGCCACAGTGGCATTGGACTCCTGGGCCATGGAATGTCTGAACAGTGGCCAGAATGAGGTAGTGGAACTTTTCCCCAGAAGGGGGCCTGGAGGGCTGAGTAGCTGGAGAGTGGCAGAGCACCAGTTAGACATGGGACTGTTTGAGCAGAATTCCCCAAGAAAGACCATCATGAGGGGGCACCAGTTAGGTGAGGAGCATGCACTGCATCACACATTTATTGATGAAAAGTGCTGTATAAGTAATAGGTGGAGTTATTTCTATTATTATCTGGCTATTCAAAATATTGCCAAGTGCACAAATAAACAAGCTGAAAAAAATAGATGTGTTTAATCTTTCAGCATTAGCAATATTATGACTACAGACACCTAATAGGTAGAGCCCTGCAGATCCCTAGGTAGCCACAGGTGCAGGTGCAGATTACCACTGACCCACTGGTGCAAATTGACCTGTGGATGTTAGTTCTATTTTTTTTCTGCTCAGGGTGTGATCTTTCACTGCAGCTGCTGCTATGATCTGTATCAATAGCACACAGATGTACAAGGAAGTGCTCCAGCCAATCCTAGCTCAGCTCTCATTGTGGTCTGCCAGCCAATCAGAGTCTCAGTCACAGCAGGCTGGGGCTTGGAGAATCACTACTCACCATCAGTCAGTCAGGATGCTGGCCTTTAATTGGCTCATTCCCCATGACTTCCATTCCCACTTCTTCCTTTTTTTGTTTGTGATTCACATTCCAAGCTGTCATTCAGAGATTTTTATTGCTGGTCAAGGAAATCCGACTGACAGCATAGCTTGCGAACTGCAAACAAGAAAAGGAAAAAGCGGGTAGGACCCATTTGGGGCATGAGCCAATCAAAGGCTAAAATGCTGACAGTCAGCTCAAGCTTGGTTGCGAATGTGGTTACAGATATAGATAAAACAAGGCAAAGGGATCACAGACTAGCTAGATACTGTCACTGAGAAGATGAGGATCAGATGTGGATCCACATTTTTGTATCCACACAGGGCTCAGCTAATAAGTATACAACATAATAGACAAGATAGCATCCCTTTTATCTCCCACCACACTTTCACACCAATTATCTGTTTTGTCAACATTACTATTTACATGACTAATGAATTGAGTCTTTTATGTCCATAAAGTGAAACACACATTTTGTAAACTTGGCAACAGAAGCCCCTTATGTCCACTAGTTTTTTTTTTAATTTATTTCTTATTAACCCACAGTGTAAAATATTCAGGTTTATTTTTTACACATTTCCTCATAAACTTGCAGAGCAATTCTCCCCCAGAATCGCTCATTTGCATAAGAAAACTAATCCTCCTTGCTACAGAATATACACAGTATACATCCATTTACTCTTCACTTGTAGTATCTGTAGAAATGTCTATTTATGACATGATTATCCTATTTCCCTCTGCTCAACCAGAACATACACATGTAAGATTATAAAAAAGATACAAAAGCGATAACAATGACAACACTACCAAGAATGTTGTTTACATCTGAATGCCTTTCACTGCCTCCCTTAAGAGTTTAGCAGTGAATTTCCTTCCTGAGAAAGTTCTGCTGCCAGCTCTCTCCCATATATCTACCCAAGGGATTTCAGCTCCAGCTGCTTTGTTGAGCTCAAATGAGGCAGAGGAGAAAAAATGTATCTCAAGTAAGTAGATCCCACATCTAGTAGGGCTTTTTACTTCAAAATTAACACATTTAAATTCTACCTTGAAGTCAACAAGCAACTATTATGAATCATGAAGCAATACTGTCATGGGCTCCAAGCAAAGATCTTCACACACAGAATGGGCAGCTATATGCTACATCGATTTCAGCTCTGAAATAAATTGAAGGTGTAGCTCCACGTAGAATACATTCCAAAAGTTCATTTGTGAAGAGGTTAAAATATACTTGACCATAATAAGATGAGGATTTGATAGAGAAAAATCTGTCACTTGGAAGACTCATTTGATCAAATACAGATTTTGAAATACATCATCCTGACCACAGATGGCATTGGATGAACAGGTACTTTTTAGATAATCTTACAGGTTTACCAACTAATTATGAAGGAAATAAAAAATGGTACGTACACAATTTAAAGTAAGAAAGCCAATACACCTTACAGTTGTTGCTGATCTACGACTATCACCTCTATTTTACCTGGATTGAGCCTCATCTAGTTTCCCCTCAACCGTGCCCCAGCCATCATGAGACAAGTTATAATAAACTGAACCCTACTTTGCAGGATCAGTCAAGATGTGGACATAAAGCTGATTGCCATCAGCATATTGCAAACCATAGTCATTCCTCCTCTCTGAGCCCCTAATGGTTCTATATATGCATTCATTAGTGTGGGGTAATCTTGCAATCACACACACAAGAGAGCCCTTGGGATCTATCAGCAATTTCCGAATTCAGTCCTTTTGGATTTCTCAGTCAGGAAGGAAGAGAAGCACTTAAGAGCAACTATACATTTCTTCATATAGTTCAGGCAACTGAACAGTGCCTCAGTAACAAGAGTATCTAAGTTAGTTGATCTAATTAATAGCAAAATGATCACATGAGCATTACTTGTCACTAAGACGAGATAGCCAACCAATGCAAGTCACAGTTTCTACAGCATATTCATGTCTGTATCAGGATGACAAGAGTCAAGGAAACATATAACATTTAATCTCATAAAAAGAGGAAGGATTCAAACCAGGTCAACAGTTGGTCAGATTGCTGATATTAAGCAATGGTTTCTTCAGCAAATGTTGCAAACACATTTCCATCTAAACAATAAGCATCCTTTTCTTTGCACCAGAAGTACTGATAATCTCAATCAGTAATGGATCCAGGTATTTTCCTATTGACCTTTGCTAACTTGATGGATCTATGAGACTAAAGCATAAGCTGTGGTCCAAAACTCTAGTTTACATCAGTGATGCAGGATGAAGTTCAAGAAAAGAACAAAACAACACATTCCCTTTGATAAAATAGTCTGCTGCTACAGAAGCAGATAACTTGACCAGTCTGATCAACAGCTCTGCAAAATACTGTAGCTAGAATCATCAGCAAACCAGTGAAGGCTCATCTTACTCATTAACCGCTTTGAAAGAAAAGGTAAATGTCCACCTGTTAAAAAGAGAAATTTCAAAACTATTAACTGTAGTGTGTAACCTGTTACCGAAACAAGCCTCTTTAACAGATGACAGGAGTATAGCTAATGTAATACCAATTTTTAAAAAAAGGCTCCAGTAGCAATCCTGATAATTACAGGCCAGTGAGCTTAATTTCAGTATCAGGTACATTGATTGACAGAACTTTAAGGAACAGAATTATTAGACACATAGATAAGTATGACTTGTTGGGGAAGAGGCAAACATCTTTTGTAAAGGGAAGTAATGTGTCATCAACCTATTAGAATTCTTTAAAGGTGCCAACAAGTTTGTAGAAAAGGCTAATCCAATTGCTAGTGTACTTGGATTTTCAAAAAGCTTTTGCAAAGATCCTAACCAAAAGTTCTTAAGGAAAGTAAGTAGTTGTGGGATAGAAAGGAAGGTTCTCTCAAGGATCAGTAACTTGTTAAAAGATAGAAAACAAAGGGTAAAGATAAATGGTCAATTTTCACAATGGAGGGAGGTAAACAATGAAGTTCTTCAAGGATCTGTACTGGAACTATGCTGTTCAACATCATCACTAATGATTTGGAAAAGCGAATGAACATTTACATGACAAAGTTTGCAGATGGTACTTAATCACTCAAGAAAATTAAGTCCTCAGCTGACTGTGAAGAGTTAGGGATCTCACAAAACTGTGTGACTAGGCAGATGATATTAAGTGTTTATGAGTGAAAAGTAATGCAGATTTGAAAAAAAAAATTCCAACAGTACATGTTTAATGAGTTTTAAATCACTGTTACCACTCCAGAAAAAGATCTCAGAATTCCCATGAATAGTTCCTTAGAAACTTCAGCTCAATTCATATCAGCAGAGGGTGTCTCTTTGTTTTTTTTAAGGCTAACTGAATATTAGAAACTATTAGGAAGGGGATGGCCAATAAAAAAGAAAATATCACAATGCTACTATATAAATCCATGGTGCACCCACATCTTGAATACTGTGTTCTGTTCTGGTGACCCCATTTAAAAAAAGCATGTTGAGGAACTAGAAAAGTTTCAAAGAAAGGGAACAAAGATGTGGAATGGCTTCCATATGAGGAGACACAAAAAAAATTACAGTTGCTTATCTAAGAAAAGAGACAATTAAGGGGGGTATGACAAAAGTCTATAAAATCATGCATAGTGTGGAAAAAGTGAACATAGAAGTGGTGTTTATTTAAAACACAATTTAATGAAATTAATAAGCAACAGGTTTAATGCTTACAATAGAAAGCACTTTTTCATAGAACATGTAATTAACTTGTGGAAGTCATTGACGTTGGAGGTTGTGATGAACAAAAGTATAACAAGGTCCAAAAAAGAACTAAATAAGTTCATGGAGGTTCTTCTATATCTATTAGCCAAGATGTTCACAGATTTATACCCAAAGTCAGGGTGACTCCAAATTTCTGATTGCCAGAAGCTGAAAGTGGAAAATAGGGTGAATTGCTCCAAAATCACTCTGTTCTATACATTGTTTGTGAAGTTATTGTACAGTCAGGAATCAGATATTAGATTAGACAGACCATTGATCTGTCCCAATATGGGTATGTCCACATGTCTCTTTTATTTCAAAATAAAATAAATTAGGTCCATGTGACATTTTCTTATTTTGAAATGACGAGCTCCGTCATTTCAAAATAAGAACAGTCATGCTGAAATCCTTAAACCTAGTAAATGAGTGAAATAACCCTTGTTTAGAAAGGGTTGATTCGAAATAATGCTGTTAGGATGTGTTGTATTGAAACAACCCTCTTTTGAAACAGAGGTGTGAGCACCCTTCCAGGGTGCTATGCACCCTGGGAGGAAGGGCTACCCCTGCTCAGCACCCTGGCCAGGGTACTGAGAAGAGATGTAGGGGTGGGCAGGAAGCAGCCTTGGCCAGGTGTACCCAGCCGCTGTGGCGGCTCGCCCCCCCGTGGGCTGGGGGGTGCTGCAGCCCCCGCGGCTCACCCCGCCACCTGCTCTGGGTTGTGCAGTTGCAGGGAGCTGGTCAGGACCTGGCTCCCCAGGGCCCTGGGGCTGGGCTGCTGGGAGCCGCTGGCCCCCTGAGTGCCCTGCCTGCATGGGGGGGGAGCGGTCAGGGCATCCTGGCTCATCGCTCTGCCCCGGCTGCCTCTGGGTGCTGCAGCCCTGGGCAGGGTGGGCTCAGGCCCATCACTCACCCCGCTGCCAGCTCAGGGTGCTGCAGCCACAGGTGGGGTGGCCGCAGCCACGGTGGCTGACCCTGCCACTGGCTCCTGGTGCTGCAGCCCCCAGTGGAGTGGGTGCAGCTGTGGCCACTCATGCCGCGCCCAGCTCTGGGGTTAGCAGCCCCTGACAGGGTGGCTGCAGCTGCCATGGCTCACCCCACACCCAGCTCTGGGGGTGTGGTTGCAGCCACCCTGCCAGAGGCTGCAGCCCCAGAGCTGGGCACAGGGCAGAGCTGAGAGCTGGGCTTCCCCGACGGCTCCCCCCCCAGGAGGCAGGGCAGTCGGGGGTCCAGCAGCATCCAGCAGCTGAGCCCCAGGGTTCTGGGGAGCTGGGTCCCCACCGGTTCCCTGGGGCTGCAGCCACTCAGCCCCCGGGGTGCTGGGGAGCTGGTGGGACCCAGATCTCTGGGGCTGCTGGGGTGCCCTAGGGCCCCTGCCCCACTGCCCCCAGCAGGAATGGGGATGTAGGGCAGGGAGATCCCTCCACTGGGTGCTGTTTTCTCCTTCCTGGATCACCAGGGGAGAGCCAGGCATGGGATTGGGTGGCAAGATGGCCCGCCAGGGGCCATGTTGCCACACCTCCCTGGCTGCCCCTCTCAGGGAATCGAAATAGCATGTCCATACACAGGGCATGCTATTTCTATTGGAGGGGCTTGACTTATTTCGAATTAAAGGTTTTATTTCAAAATAAGTGATTTCAAAATGACTTATTTTGAAATAAAACTTTTTGTGTGAATATAGCCTATCAGTTTTTAATCCATTGAGTATGTGCCCTTTTAACTTTACACTGTTCTATTGTTTTAGTTTTTTGAGGTACGAAGTCAAACCTCTTAGATAAGAATAGTACCTTAATGTTTTTACCATTATAAACCAAATTTATAATCTCTTCAAAACTATATATCAAGTTATTTGGTAGGATGTTTTCCATATATCCATGCTGACTGGCATTATTTATATTGCCCACCTTTAATTATTTATTAGTAGAATCTCATATGAGTTTCTCACTAACTTCCTGAGATTAGTGACCAACTGACAGTCAATAGTGGTGTACAGTTTATGTCAATAAAACCCATCTGGAATTAAAATATAAGCTTTGATAGACAATATTTTAATTGCTTATTTTGTTCTTGTTCTGCTTTTGCTAGGCTTCTATTTCATGGTTACCACAGTTGTTCCGCTTTTGCTCAGCTTCTATGATGCAGTTAGCACAGTTTTTTTGCAGCAGTAGTACCTTAATTTGCAAAACCATGTCTGTTCAACAACAAAATTTTAATTGGCCTAGATAATAAGTGACAGTGTTTGTCAGCAAGAAAACTGTACAGTCTAAGAACCAATCAGGTGATGGCATAGCTCCTCAAAGGATACCAAATATGGTAAAATAAAGGAATGGTACCTTCTGGAAACTGAGAGTGGGTTGTGGAACAGGGATAAAAGACTGCAAAAGCCCATGCAAACCGGAGGTCTATGGAGGCACGTATCTAATAGCTGAACTCAGGACTGATTACACGATGTTTCCTCCCTGGCTATGAATCTAACTGCCAGTAAGCTTGCAGGTCAAGAATGAAACATCCCACTTGCGATAAGACTGGTGCAACTGAATCAGAATCAAAACTGAATGTGAATCAAATGAATAAGTCATGGTTTTGTAAATATAAGGGATAATGCTTAACAGTACTGATTATAGTTCAGTATCAATTAAGGCCTTAGTAATAGGAACAGGTTTAGGAATTATATTTATACTTTTGCTGTAATAAACCTTTTGCTATCTTTCTGTTTTTAATTTAGAACATTAAAAAGAATAAGAAAAAATTATTTATTCTAATTAGATGTAAATAAATAGAGTTAGTAAAAGAAATCAAATATACCCAGTGTCTGTTTCAGTGTCTCATCTCCCTCAACTGTATCCAAAGAATCCATTATTAAACAGCAAATCTCACTGACAAGCCTACAATTACCTAAGTCATCCTCTTTACTCTTTTTAAATATCTGCACACTATCAGCTTTCACCCAGCCTTTTGGAATGTCCCCAGTGTTCCAAGACATATTGTAAGTCAACATTAACTGTTGAGTGAGTTCAAGTTATCTGGACTTGCTAATATAAAAATGTCTAACTTTAGTAGCCACTGTTTAATGTCCTTCCAAGCTAGAAGTGAAATGGGTAACATCTGTTAATCAGGATAGATTGACTAGGAGATTGGGAAAGTTCGGAGAGGGCAAGCTGACACTTGCAGAATATGGATAAGTTGGCAGATGGAAAGGTGATGCTGAGTCATGGGTCAGGAAGAGCAAGGAGCAGAGAACATGCTCAGGTTGGAGGTCCCTGAAGAAACCACACCTTGGAATGTTCAGGGGGGAGCCCAGAAGCCTTTTAGAAAGGGCAAAAGCAATGGCCAGAAAAGAATGTGCCAGTGGTCAGAAAGGAAAGCATTCATGCTGGATAGCCTGAAGTGTTCATGAGATTCTGAGAAATCACCATGTTAGTGACAGAAACTAAGGGAACCATGAGGCAGGAAGAACAATGGCTTCTTCCTCTCAGATCTCAACCTTAAATATCCATTCCTGATGCCCACTCCTAAACTGTTAAGGCTTCCTACAGACTCAGCTCAGTTTCTCACACTCTCCACCCTTCTATCAGGGGCACTCCCTTCATTGTTTCTATTCTCTGTGAAAAAGTTTAAAGTGAACTGAATGAATGAGTAGCAATCATAATCATAACCATAATCTATTCTATAGATTAAAATTATTGTGCTGTTTGAATGTAAAACCAGCACAATAACAAATAGTTAAATGATAAATCATTTGTAAAAGTTTCTTGGAGAATCAGGGAAACATGCAAGTGTTTTGATCACATGATCATAAAGCTCCTATTTTAGATGTTGATACCATGTTAAAAATTAAATAAAATTGTACAATACAGCATTTTCACTCTTGTTTTGTAAGAATTAAATTCTTGCTGTTAACCTTTACAAAATAAAGATTATGTGCCCCATCACCAGTGCAGGTAACTAAATAAAAAGTCACCCTCCTATTCATGAAAATACTTTTTTCACAAAAAAAAGGAAAAGTTTACTTAAATCATGTTGAAGTGCAGCAGCAGTGAATGAGGCAACATCACTGGGAAAACACCTTGGGACAAAAAGTAAAAATAAAATGTGAGTTCATCAGAAGGGACAGTTGCATGGTTTCATCAGTCCCTGGCATCAGCACCTTCTATTCTCTATGAAGTTATTTCTATAAGGAAAGGCTTATTAATTGTTGGCAGTGAATCAGTTCTAAATAAGAGCAAGTTTTAGTCTAAGATGATCATAATTGTGAACAGGTGATAGGAAAATGAAGAGTAAAAGCCAAAGACAAGTAAACCTCATAGAATCCTCCTGAGCAGCGATTTAAATAGTGACATAGTATAAACTGGTAACAGATTCTGTGATACCAAGACTTTGGGTAGAATGGCATGACATCTTCCAATACCTCTTCTTTCTTCCCTCTTTTGAAACATGGCAAACAGCATACGAAGGGAATCAAAAGATAAAGCATTAACTTCAGCATTAGATGATGATATTTTCCTTAAAATTTAAATTTCCATCCTAAAATGACCAAGCTAGAGCAATCCAATCCATTGGGATTTACTCCTATCTGCATATATTAGTGCCTGTGCAAAATAGATTAAAAATGTTAAAGTTGCTGAAAATAATTCCAAGCTTTCAGCTTGCCATTGAAATATATTTATCTCCTACGAGGTGGGTTGGGGGGTAAGTTAACCTTGAAAGTACTCCCTTTCATGGGTTAGAGAATGGGGAGAGGTTGAAACAGAGCACCTTCATCAGAAAGGAATTAGCAGCTTTGATTTAAGGAAAACAAAGCAGTCTATTCTCATCAGTAGTATTTAAAATGTATTCTAATGCATTGTCAAAGAATGCAATGAATCACTTTGGCATGAACTCCTCACAGTTTAGCTTGCCAAGAGTGGTACAGCTGACGTGAAATCTGCTGAGGAATATAATAATACAAATTTAAATGGAATTTGATATCCCATGTTTACCCAGTGAAGCCAGTGGACCTGCTGCTGAATGAAACCAAACTACCTTTTGGTGTCTATGAATCCTGGGCTTTTGGTTCAACAAAATGCACAGCATGCTGATTTTATCTTTCATTTTACAAAGAAAAACAAAGTTCTAGTCCCCATACTCCAGGCTTATTAATAAACTGGCTTTGAAACTGTATATTGATCACTAGAATGAAAAACTTACTACATTGTCTTCTCATACCCATGCAGTTCTAGTGAACTGAACTGTGGAGGGTCATTAGAAGGGAGAGGAATTTGGTGTGTTTGACTTAAATAACAAGCAGTTGTGTGGCACTTAAAGACTAACAGATTTATTTTTTGCATGAGCTTTCGTGGGAGAAGATCCCACTTCCTCAGATGCTTTGAAGATGGGTGAACTTACAGAAAGGAATGAAACTAAATGCAAGCTTCCCATCCTTTAAGCCTGTAAACTGCTCTGATTTGCTGTTACTTTATGACCTGATCCTATGTTTTACACCCCCTTGCATTTAGTTTCATTCCTTTCTGTAAGTTCACCCATCTTCGAAGCATCTGAGGAAGTGGGATCTTCTCCCACGAAAGCTCATGCAAAAAATAAATCTTTTAGTCTTAAAGTGCCACACAACTGCTTGTTGTTTTTTTACTGGACTAGACTAACACGGCTATCCCTTTGGAAATTGACTTAAATAAACAAACTTCCAGAACACCATGTTTTATCCCTTGCTTCTTACTCTTCTTCTGCCTTTGCTTTTCAGCTCTATTCTCTGTGGGCAGCAGTATGTCATCTTTCATGTTTGGAACACCAACTTCTTGCCATATAGTGAGTACTTGTGCACTAATAATTAATACTAGGGTTACAGGTGCAACTCTAATTTTTAATATCTTTTCTGCATGGGGGGGTGGTTTGTGTGAGAATGTGGTAAGAGCAGACTATGAACCTACATTTGATGTATTTCGGTCTATGCTACAAAACTAAATTAGGGGGTAACTTGGCTCTGTAAGTGGTTAACTGTTACTGGAATTGTATAATTTGATTTGCCTTATAACCAGCTAAGCAGATTCCATTCTATACTTGTTCTAAGTCCCATCCCTTGAGGGCAGTGAGCATATAATTGTAAAGATTGGGTTCTCTCTACTGTAATTTGCAGATGACCTTTAAGGGAAGAGTCATAACATTGTCAGTTTGCTGACATTACTTTTTAAGAAACAAAAATGTTTCCTTAAAGATTCTATGGCTATGTCTACAATAGCCAATTAGTCCGGACTAAGCAAACTTAGTCTGGACTAATTTGGTCCAGGTCTACACTAGCCTTTGATTAGTCCAAACTAAAAAAATTTCTTAGTTCAGACTAACCAAAGCTTAGTCCAAACTAACAAGTTTGAGTGCTTAGTCCAGACTAAACATTTCATTCGCTCTTTAGTTTGAACTAAGTGTGATGTAGACCAGGACTAATGGCTAGTTTGAATTTAAAAAGTTCAAACTAAGACATTAGTTAGAACTAGCTGTGCATCCAAGTTTGAACTAAAAAGTTAGTTCAAACTAGGATGCATAGCTAGTTCGAACTAAAAAGCCATGGTTAGTCCAAACTAACCGAAGACTAGTTCAGACTAACCTCAGTCTTCTAGTTTGGACCAGCAAGTCTGGACTAAAAAAAGCATATGCAGACATGGCCTATATGTACATGTACAATGCTTTTGGTTGTTTGTTTTATTTTGTTGTTGTTGTTGTTTTGTTTTGTTTTTTGCTACTGATCACTGTAGGAGAAAGTAAAAGGTTAAAATGGAAAAGACAAGTAGAAGTGTCTAGGTGCTGCCCCAAGGCCTAACAAAGTAATCCAAAATAGTGGACCTGAATGTAATGTACAGTGGCTTTGAAATGAAGGTACAGACAAGAGACAGGTTGCAAAAGTCCACATTCACTAAAATTGGGAAGAGACAAGCTTCAATTGCAATAAGTATAAAAAATGAGAATGTACCTTGAGAAAGGAGGTGTTGGGTCAGCCTAGTGCCAAAGAGATAAAGGTAATGTTTTGGCCAAGCTTAAAGATGATGCCATGGATAAACAAGACACCTTGATGGATGGAGATGTCCAGTGATGTTTGGAACTATCAAATTGATGGGTGGCATCAAAAAATGGGTATGTGGACCAGTCAAGGTAAATTTGGATCCCAAAAGGTGCTGAGTCAAGAAGACTGAGTAGATTATGAGAATAGGAGCCCTGGAGCCCAGATTTCGTGCAGCCAAATGGGGCGACAGTGAGTCCTGCCATCAGTTGAGCTGTTCCGTTGCATTGAAAGCACAAATGCTGTGAGCAAATCTAGTGAAATAGATTGTTTTCTATAGTGCTATGTTGCAATAAAGCCTAGCCTGGCACTTTCATTTCCACACGGATCCATGGTCATGTTGATTTCCTTGATCATGAATGTTGCCTCAGTTTACCTCTTGCACACGGGGTGCACCTATGCTCCAAATCACTGAGCTAACGGAGTTCTCACTAGAGATTTGAGACAAAGGTAACCCAAAGCATTGACCAAATGAACATCTCAGCTTAGGATCACTGGGCTAACTCAGTTCCTGCTTAAGATCCAAGCTAGGCTCAAGATCACTGGGCTAAGAGTCCCCATTTAGAGATCTGTGTGAGGGGTAATCCTGAGGGCACACATCTTCAGAGACTCACACATGCATTCACACACACAACCAAACTGATATCTGCACTGGACACAGAACAGCACTGATAAGAACACACCATGCCTGATACACCTGAGCACGCTCTGCCTGCTCTACCACAATCTCTTTATCTTAAAGAGCACTTCAAAGATTCTTAATAGAAAGGGGAACTCTATTAAAAAAGTGTTTGCTTTGCTCAAACTTTATCATATACTTAGGTTAGGATATTATACTTTTGAACTGATTTCTTGAAGTCCTATGGAAAATCTTAAAATAATTCAATAAGGAATAAAAATAAAGTACTTATTTTCTGAAAGATTCTCTCACAGGAATGGAAGAAAAGTCATTAAATTATTCAAACAATATTATGTAGCTGAGTTTGGGCTTGAAAACTGGTACCTTCTATATTGTGGCTTCATTAAATAGATTTCCTTCTAATAACATGGTTATGATTAACTTCTAAAAATCATTATATTCACTACTGTACTAGCTGAATTTAATTTGAGCATCATGACTGTTGTAATAATGAGAATGCAGGGGTCAGAAAGTCTTAAGAAAATTAATGGAAACTGATCAAACATAAGTCTCCTTAGAGCTTGTGTGTATTTTAATAGAGAATTTTTCAGGCTCAAATTTGACATGTTCTGTTGTGTGAACCAGCTATAGAAATTACATTTCACAACTGGATGAAGAAATTGTACTTGGAGCCTTTTAGGCTCTGTGAACATCTGCTTTTTCAGTTTGGACTTGCTAGTCTGAACTGAAAAAGCTCAAGGGTAGTCTGAACTAGCCTGAAGCTAGTTCAGACTAATTGCAACTTTTTAGTTCCAACTAGCTGTGTAACTTAGTTCAAACTAAAAAGTTAGTTTGAACTAGTCAGCATGGCTAGTTTGAACTAATGGCTTTGTTTGAACTAAAAAAGTTCCAACTAAGCCATTAGTCCATGTCTAACTTGCTCTAGTTCGAACTTAAAGTTTGAACTAAGCACTTAGTCTGGATTATCCGCTCGAACTTTTTAGTCTGGACTAAGCTTTGGCTAGTCCAAGCTAAGAAATTTCTTAGCTTGGACTAGCCAAAGGCTAGTGTAGACACGGGCCAAATTAGTCCAGAATAAGGTTGCTTAGTCTGGACTAATTGGCAAGTGCAGACATAGCCTTAGGGTGTGTTCACACAGCATTCTTATTTCGAAACAACCTTGTTGTTTCGAAATAAGAATTGCCATGGCCACACAATGCACAGCCATTGCGAAACAAGGAAACCCCTTGTTTCGAAATGGCAGCCATTCTTTCAGAACGGCTTAAACCTGGTTTCCCGTCGAAACAGCGTTGTTTCGAAACAGCTAGTTTCAACACAATACCAACAGGACATGCTGTTTCGAAACAATGCCTGTTTCAAAACAGCATTTGACCCTTCCTCCCAGGGTGCTAAGCACCCTGGGAAGAAGGGCTCCCCCCTCAGCACCCTGGCCAGGGAACCCTCAGCACCCTGGCCAGGGTGCTGAGGGGTGTCCCCTGGCCAGCAGAGGGGGACTGCAGACACCCGCGGGGTGAAGCGTAGCCATGCACCTCACCCCACAGGGGTCTGCAGGGGCTGCAGGCACCCGCGGGGTGAAGCGGAGCGGCACCTCACCCTGTGGGTGTCTGCAGAGGGGGACTGCAGGCAGGGGCGGAGAGCCGGCCAGCCGGGTGCTGCACCCCCACCTGGGCTGCCCCCAAAGCCCATGGCGGGGTCTAGGGCACCTGGCTCAGCCTGCCACTGCAGGGGCCAGGGTGAGCGCGGCTCCAGGATTCCTCTCGTTTCAAAACAAGCCCTTTGTGTGTGAACATAGCCTAAAATTTTAATTTTCCATTCCTCTATATAGTCTGTCATATATAAAATGATACCCTTCTAATTTAGAAGTGTCACACTTAACTTGCACAAATGTAAATAACCATACCTATTGTAAAGCTCCCAGAGAATCAGGCTTCTGTCATCTAAAGTAAAGGATAAATGCAAGTCAACAGACTACAAGGGAATTAGGAAATGGAGACATGCCACAAAGAGAAGGGAAAGCATCTCAAGATGCAGATCATTAACAATTGTTTCAGTTCCAAACTTCTTTTCAAATTTAACTGTCTTGTGGTCAGGCACAAAAATGGGGAGCAGACTGGTATCAGAATGGAGATCAAAGATGAAAAGTTGACTGCAAAAAATAGTTTTATATAATCTTAGAAATTGGAGGGAATACTTTCGTTAGGTCATCTAGTCTTCTCCCTTCTGACCAAGAATGTTGAATTGGGATTTGGAGGAATAGGGGATGTATTTCTATGAATCCAGAGTTTGACACACTCAGAGTTGAAAAGCTCAGCATACACAGCATGATTTAAACTTCAGTCTTCTCTGCAGCAAATGACCAATGCATTTGCATGTGCAAATATAAACAGATTTGTCAGTAATCTAGAAGGGAGGGATATTATTGTAGAAGGGCAGAAGAGATAAACCTCTCAGGCCTTCTAGAAACCCTGCCCCAGGATGGAGCAGGTGCCCTAGATAATTAGGGCTGAAGAAGATCCTAATTAGCCCAGAGGGAGCACTGAGGACCTGGTCCAGCTGGGTATATAAGGACTGAGACAGGACACTAGGGGGAGAGGTGTGGCCTTAGGTGATTTCAGTCTGCCTACAGTAGTCAAGGGGAATGTGCTAAACTGTGAGTCTCCAAGGCCCTGAATAAATGCTGAAGCCAGAAGAGATGTTGGGAAGATGGGCTATCTGTATGTATTGTAAATAAAGAGCACAGGTGAGAGCAACACTGAAGTTGCTGCATCCTTTATAGGGTTCTGGATACCCAGGAAACAGGATCACTGAGCCAGAAAAAGTTAAATGGCACATGACTTGTTACAATTATGCAGTGCCTATTTCTGGGCAAACAACAAGTGTAAAGAAGTATATAGGTAATATGAGTAATGTGACACTTTTTTCAAACTTGTGACCCTTCTCACAGGTCTGATATACTAAGTGGAATAACTTACAGATAAATGAATATGAACAAGGTAGTCTAAATTGCTGTTGTTTACACACTGAGCCATAAAGGGTGTGTGCAGAGTGATGGTGGGAACATTACTTGAACTCACCTTCTTACATTCACCTGTTAATTACTTTCCCTTCTATCATGTTTCTGCCTTTGTTTTCATATTAGTGAAGCACCAGTTTAGACTTGGAGTCTTTAAATCATCTGGGAACCTTGTAAGAAGATTACTAAAAACTACATACTGAGAAAGCATTACTCAAAGAGCATTATCCCCCAATTAGAGCAGGAAGCAAATAATACAGGTAAATTCAAACACCAAACTATAAACAAGGAACTGGCACTTTCACATTAAAGTATAACATCATGCCTCATATCAACTTTGAATTTTTTGGAACACTCTACTGTAATCTCCAGATTGCAATTGGAAGAACCAACCTTTCTCTTTCATCTGCTGCCACAGAAGGTAGAGTGACAGACCACTTACTGTACCTTAATTATCAATTTTTAAAGTATAATTTGGCAGGCCCTGGAACCCTCCTAATCTCTGGGCCTCCTTCATGCATGTGCAGGCCCCAGCCCAGGTAGGCATTTTTAAGCCCTACAAGCACTTTCCTCATTCATGAAGCACAGCCTCAAATCCACATCACCCCAACCCTGTCCACTAGTGCCCATATCAGACCCCTCTTTCCCCATGTCCTCCTCACCCCCATCCCCATTTCCTAAGCTCCCTGCCCCAAGTGCCTAAGCCTTCCTAATTCCCCACCCCTCAGTCTTCACTCCACCCCCACCCCTCTCCACACCTTCCCAGCCCCCTTCAGTCCCCTTGTCCCTATTTCTCCACCTCCCTTCAGTTGGGGCATTGCTGCTCCAAAAACATTCAGGGCACACAGCCCGCCCCCCAGCATTCACCCTCTATCCCCACCCACTAGTAGATTGTGCCTAATCTGGCCCCAGACTTGATCCAGCCATGGGCCACACAACTATCCAATCCCCAAGCCCTGAGAATGACTGCATCACTGGACAAGCCCCAGGCTGGACACTGAGCCGGGCCAAGAAACTGCAAATCATGCTGGGTCCCTGAGACCAGCTCTGGGTTGCACTGGTCCCTTGAGCAGCCTGACTGTCCCCAACCCCCCCCCCTTCCCCAGGTTCCCTTACCTGGCCTCTGGAGCGGAGGACTCAGGACATGGGATGCTCCTCCTACCCTGAGCATGCTCAGAGGCTCTATGAATGCTCAGTTAGAGCATGCTCAGGGTGGGAGTTTTAAAAATGCCCAGCCTGAGGGAAGCTCCTTACCAGTTGGAAGACATAGTCTTCTGGCCACCAAGGAGTCTCCTCCAGGCTGGGAGCTTTTAAAACTGTGCAGGAGGAAGGTGCCGGAAGGCAGCGCTCCACCCCATTTTTCTATTTTTAGGAGCTCCAGAACACTGGCCCCTAAAAATGGTGGGCTCCAGAACAGCATTCTGGTGCATTCCAGCTTACTTTAATGCCTGTTTGTTAAGTGAATTAATGAATCTACCATTGCACAGCAGTTCTGAAACTCTTATCAGCTCTTCTTACTTACGTGTTTACCTTCCAATCACTAAACTTTGACAATATTGGCTATTTTTTCATAGTAACAGAACCAACAAGAAAACATCAGTGTGGTTCTTTGTCCTAGATTTAAGCAACAAATCAAAATTTAATGTTCTGGGTTTTTTTTTAATTTAATTTAATTTTATTTTAATTCTAAAATGTTGAATATGGCATAGAGGAATTCCGAGGCAAACAAAAAGAATTTTACTTTCTCCTTGTCTAAAAAATTCAGCTCTAAGAATTTCTTAATAAAAAATGTATATATTAGTGGCTCAGTTTTCAAATGGTGGTATCCAATTAGGCTATTATAATACTGAGTTTAAAGGTTTAAAAAGGCACTCATGTTTTTAAAACAAGAATTTATTTATATGTTGAGTAACTGCTAAAAGACAGGATTCAGTTTTTCTAATCATGTTTCTGTGGTTACCTTGTGAGCTTTTTACTTGTCCATATTTGACTATTCCCCATTTATACTATACTGCAAATGCAGACACATCAGGAAATGGTTGCTTTTCATTTTTGTCATTCTGTTATGCTTGTATCATACAAACTGCAGTATTTTAAAACAAAATGGCTAACATTCAATACACTGATTACATAGTACATTTGTTTTACAGATTTTCATTAAGCAGTAATCTCACAGCATTTCAAAAAAGAACTGCATAGGTCATTTCTACCTCTGCTGCTACGTAGGGTGTAGACTATGGACAGTTTATACAAGGTTTGTTAACAAATTTTATATTCAGATCAAATACTTAATTGAATACCCTGAATGCTGACTTGAATACAGAACACTCCTGAATGTCTATGATTATAATCACTTTAATGAAATGATATATCTGAATAACTCTTCTTGATGATCTTTATTACAGTTCACTACTTATTGTATTTTAATGATAGCTTCAAATTAATCTATGTTTGTTTGAAAAATACTCTACAGCTAGATAAGTTTGAAAATCAAGATCTCATTTAAATTCACCAAACATCAGTGTGAGATTTTTCTGTCTGTCTGAGTGTTTGCTTGCCACACCAGTTATGAATTTTCAGTGTTGCCAGTATAATTTGTTTCAGTAGTTTTTAATTTTTTCCTGTTCACCCACTGCAAATACAGATTTTCCTCTAATCTGCCCATAGTGTCACTTCTATTCTCTTTTATTTCACTCAGGCCAGTTCCCTTTATTGTCTAATGTGTCATAATACTCATAATTTGCCATGCAGATATCTCCAAATATTTTTTTCTTTTCTAAATATCCTAATGTTCTTTTTTCTTCTCCACATACCCACCCCCTCCCCGCCATTCCAGCTTGATAGATATATGAAATATTGCTGTGTATAGGGTGGAAAAAACACTTAACAAGTTAACACCATGGAATCTGTTTCCAAAGATCCAGGCCAAAGCACTAGTATATTTAAACAACAGAGATATAGTTAAGAGACTATATCAATCAGAATTCATCAATATCATCATGACAATTCCCAAAGGGACATGGGTTCCTTGCAGATGGAGCACCATACAGATCTATCTCTAGCTAGATCCTTAAGTCTATGTCTACATTCCAATAAAACACCTTCAGCTGGCCCATGTCAGTTGACCTTGGGTTGTGGAGCTATTGAGTTGCAATGCTCAGCCTGCAGTTTTGACAATTCAGGGAACTTTTGTAAACCAAATTTCACTTGTGGGTTCACAAGGGGATCTGCCTCTTGAAAACAGCTTGAACACACAGAAAAATACATAAAATTTGGGAATTTTTTTCCAGTCAAACTCGGAAGGGGTTAGTACCTCTCTGGTTACCAGACAGAGATGAATAGGTTTTTGTTGCGGGAAAATAGAGACTTTGAACTATTAAAGCTCCTCACATGAAAGTAATATGTCATGGTATGTCAAAAGGAACATTATTATACTATCCAACCCTTTCTTTTCTTATCCTGTTGAGAGCAGGTCCACAAGCTAAGGTTGGATGCTTTTGAACTACATATATAAAAATTTTTGGACATGAACTGGGAGGAAACTAACAAGACTGAATAAGAGAGACACTTTCATGTAGTAACTGACAATATCAAAGTAAGAAAATTATAACAGTGGTGGTGTCTATGCCCAATGACTGGAGACAAATATCAGGCTTTGCTTTCCACAGTGTACATTCAGCATTGCTGGAAGAGAGGCAATATGAATATGGCTTATTTGCAATTTAAATATTTTAACCCACTTGCTGTTCAGTATCTGACAGCTAGTGGCACTAAAATATACATTTCTGCAGTAGAATAAGAGCAATCTGTAAAGACAGCACAGTTTAAAGTTTAATTTTATTTCATGCTTTAATTCAATCACCTCAGTTACTTATTTACAGTGATAATGGTAAATTGAAATAATTTAGAAAAAATGCTCTGTGGTCTCCCCTAGCCCCATTTCTCTCCCACCCACTGTAATCTGTTGTGAGAAACAGCTCATGAAGGAGAGTCTTCATGAAAGTGGTGTGATGGGGTCAGCACAGTGAAGCACCAGTCTCAAGGTGGGGAGGACGTTTTGGTATTGTAAGAATTGAAAGGTAATGCATAGCAGTTGTAAGTCCCTCGCTACTGCTCTTCAAAAACATGTGGCCCCTGTAAGGTCTTCCATATACCACAGTTGGTCAGCTATAAGCCCTATGAGTAAGATGCCTACTACATTGCAAATCACCTCATGGCTCCTCTGTATTATCTGGGAGCAAGATTTCAAGGATGCCAACTTTGTGAATCTCTATAAACATAAAGGTGATAGGGCAAACTGTGATAATCAGCATGGCATTTTCCTCTTTGTTACTGAAAAAATTATTGCATGGGTCATATTGAATCGACTTAACATCTATCCTGTGGTAATCATCTCCCCCTAATCTCAGTGTGGATTTTGGTTTGGACAGGGCACTGTCAACATGATCTTCCCAGCTCACTAGCTTCAGAAAATGTACAAGAAACTTTTGTTCATTTGTGGATGCCCAGCAAAGATGATTTCTGTCATTCAGTCCTTTTAAGATCCTAAGTGGCAGAAACTGACAAGGTATAGGACCGTTTTCAGGTCACCAGTAGAACCAATCAAGGTTGTGTACAGGTTTCCTCACTCTTCTCCATTCTTTTTTCAGTTACATTTATGCAGAGTCATAAATACTGTTTATGGTGCCTGGGGCTCATTCTGATCAAGAACATCACCCTTACAATGATCAGCATCTGGGGCGAGTGGCATGGAAAGAGCTCTTCAATGGAGCAGCTCAATGGAGCCACTCCAGCACGCCCAGGGCAAAAACCTGCTTGTCCTGCTGTACGTATGGTCCTGCCTTTATGGATGCATTTCATTGCATTGGTAGAGTATTTATCCAGTTCTGCTCTGATGAGAGTTTATTCAACTTGTAGTGTTTTTCTTCTTTATGAAAGTAGCAGATTAACTCAATAAGGAACTTTTACTTGCTGATGACTGTGCTCAGTCAATTGATATTTTAATTTAAAACTGATCACTTCACTTGTTCAGTAATTCACTTTGGTTTCACAATCAACATAATGAAAAATGAAGTGCTGTGGATGCGTAGATCTACTGCCACCCAGTTATTAACTAATATTTCTCTATTAACCAATGCTTCTCCAGTGTTGCTGCCTAGCGATTATACTGTCAAATGCTATAATTGATTGAGACTGCCTATAGCATTTTCAAGGCCAGCTCTGTATTTAGAAAGCTGTCACATCATCTATGGAATGGCGGGGTGGTTTTAAAAAAATAAATAAAAAAAAAAGCACTAAAATCTTAGTGTCTATCAGGCAGTCCCACTCATAATGCTTCTGTATGTTTGTGAGATATGGACAACACATTGGTACCCCATTAGGAAACTTGATCACTTTCCTGTCTATATTCAGCTTGTCAATTGTAGGACAAAATTCTCAATATCAAAATCTTCAATTTTTTTGTATATGTTTGGTATTCAAAGAACATGCCTAAAAGCTCAGCTCATTTGTTGGGGCATCTCATTCACATGACTGAATTGAGAATATGCAAGTCCGTGTTCTCATGTTGGCCAGTGAAAATAAACATACGTACAGTGTAGTAACATGAAAACATGTCAGTTGACCCCAGTAACTGGGAAACAACAGCTCACAGCAAAGCAAGAAGGTGACAGATTTGTTATGTTGCCCTTACTCTCTTTTGGAACAAGGCGCATTAACACTTTAAGTGAATAAAATAAGTGCAAAACAAGGGCAGAAGAGCCTGTAATGTTCATGGATAATCTTGTGAGTCACAGCTGTAACTGTTTGTTATCCTTGCATTGATCTAATCTGACATATGTGTGTTCACTTACAGTTTTTGCTGAATCCTTATATGTCAACATGAAAGTCAAACTCCATTGTATCCCACTGTTGATCGGCAGAGACCTGTCTCTGGTCATGGAACCATAAAGTCACTGTGTGTGTACAGAAAGCTTTTAGGACTTTATCCCCAAAAGACTGGAATGGTGAAGACACAGTCTCCATTCCATTTGGAGGTGGAGAGTTTGGTGGAGTTATCTTTCAGGAGATCATAGAATCATAGAAACTTGAAGGGACCATGAGAGGTCATTGAGTCCTGTCCCCTGCACTCATGATGTTGGGAAAATTTTACTGTGTTTATAAAGGTATGTTCTCCTCCCCAGAAGTGGGAGCTTTATGTTCCTTGTATTGTGTTCACTGTTATTGTAACAGTTAAGTGACCGGAGCTCTAGAAAGTGCTGGAGAGCAAGTCTGCCTGGCAACTGGTGATGCGGGCTCCCTGGTCAGATGGACAGGAGCCTTGGCAGGCAACCAGGAGTCTGTGCTCTGCCCAGCAACAGGGTCAGTGAACTGAAAGCAGTCTGCCTAGTGACAGGGGCTGTGTGCAGACTGTAGAGAGGGCCATGTGCAGTGGGCAGAGGTCCGTGCGCACACCTTCTAGAACCCTCTCCACTGACCCCTATGGAACCTGGTTTGGGCGCGAAAGCTGTGGCTTTCTGATTGGTTGGCCGGCCAGGTACTTAAGCTAGGGCTCAACAGTCATTCAGGGTTCGGACCGTGGCGGACAGGCATGAGGTTCGTTCCAGGATCTTTGGGCGTGCTCCCTTGGCCACGTGGCAGGAGCTGTAAGAGCCGAGATCCGAAGAAGAGATTCTCCAGAGGACCCCCTTTTGGACTAGGAGCCTTGAGCACCCTGGGACTCTGCTGGTCTCTCTGAGCCTTTGGTCCCTGGGATCTGAGGTTCAGTGAGAGCAGGGGGAGTCAGGCTTCGAAGAGGACACCGAGGGATCGCATCCGGGAGCCGGAGAGTGCATCGTGGACCAGGAGGGAAGGAGCCGTCGTCGTGCCGGAGGGAAGAAGACCAGTCCCCGAAGGGATAGGTTCCCCGTGTGGCCCTATTTGGACTTTGCCTTGGGGTGAATGGACTATTGAATAAGGACCCAGGCTACCAGCAGCCCAAAAGACGATGGTCCAAGTCAGGTTTATCCGGACGGGAGACGACGCGGGAGCAGACGGTCCACCGAGGGACCTGGAGCAGCGCCTCGTGGAGTCGTGTCCAATGCCATTCCAGTGAAGAGAAACTGTGAGGCGTTGGGACTGTGGGGACCTCAATTGAGAGAGAATCTCTCTGTCTGGTGGGGTAGGGACGCGGGTCCAACCCCACTGTTGGGTACTTGTGTTTTACTATTTAACTGTGTTGTGGGAACTGTTTTTAATAAGTGTTTGTTGGGGATCCAGTGGGAGGTTGAGGGTGTGTTTGTAATAAAGCTGTGTTTTTGAAATCCTCAACCTGCTTCTTCCTTGACTGCATCTGTGGTAGGAGCCAGGGGTTGACAGACGCCCCAGGTGAATAGGACTTGCCATTCAAATTCTTTTCCAGTAACAATGACAGGACCAAGTATCCTCTCAAACTATCTCTGACATGTGCTTGTCTAACTTGGTCTTAAAAACTTCCAGTGATGAACATTCTACCACCTGCCTAGGCAACTTATTCCAGTGGTTAATTAGCCTGACACTTAAAATTTTTTTCATAATGTCCAACCTAAACCTTTCTTGCCATAATTTAAGCATATTGCTTCTTGTCCTATCATCAGCAGTTAAGGAGAAAAAAAAATTCTCCTTCCTCCTCATGACAACTTTTTTATGAAAACTGTTATCATGTCCCCTCTCAATCTCTTCTCGAACTAAACAAACCATCTGTTTCAATCTTCCCTCGTAAGTCAAACGTTCCAGACAGCTAAATCATTGCTGTTCCTCTTCTCTGGACTTTCTCCAATTTATCCACATCTTTCCTGTAATGAGGTGCCCAGAACTGGTCACAGTGGTCCAGTTGAGGCCTAATCAGGACTGAGTAGAGCAGAAGAATTACTTCTCGTGTCTTAGTTACAATACTCCTGTTAGTACTTCCCAGGATGGTATTTGCTTTTTTGCAATAGTGTTACACTGTTGACTTGTAGTTAGCTTGTGGGTCACTATGGAACCCAGCTCCCTTTCCACAGTATTCCTTCCTAGGCAGTCATTGCCCATTTTGTATATGTGCAATAAATTGTTCTTTCCTAAGTGAAGTACTTTGCTCTTGTCTTTATTGAATTTCTGTTTACCTCAGATCATTTCACCAGTTTGTCCAAATCATTTTGAATTGTGATCTTATCCCCCAAAGCACTTGCAACCCCTTTCAGCTTGGTATCATCAGCAACTTTATAAGTGTACTCTCTATGCCATCATCTAAATCATTGATGAAAATACTGAACAGAACTGGGTCCAGAACAGATCACTGCTGTATCCCAATGATTACACCCTTGCAGCATGACTATGAACCATTGAGAACTTCTCTCTGGGAGCAGTTATCAAAACAACTTTTCACCCACTTCTTAATAGCTCCATCTAGGTTGTACTTACCTAGTTCATTAATGAGAAGGCAATGTCTGACTGAATCAAAAGCCTTACTGAACTCTAGACGTACCACATCTACTGCTGCCATTCTATCCACAAGGCTTGTTATCCCATCATAGGAAGCTATTAGATTGGTTTGACATGATTTGTTCTTGACAAATCTGTGATGACTATCACTTAACACCTTTTTCTCTCTTAGATGTTTGCTAATGAACTCCTTAATTATTTGCTCCATTATTTTTCCTGATACAAAGATTAAACTGACTGGCCTGTAATTCCCTGGGTTGTCCTTGTTTCCCTCTTTATAGATAGGCACTGTATTTGTTCTTTCCCTGTTCTCTGGGCCCTCTCCAGTCTTCCATGATTTTTCAAACCCACTGTAAATTATATATTAAAATATGACAATAATTGCCATTGAAAACCTGAAAAATAAATGGAAGTTTTCCATCCTCCCTGGAGATGTAAGTGAGAAAGATCTTGATTTAGAATTTAAAAAGTATTATAGTTCTTTTTGTGGATACCTGAACTGGAGTAGCCACTAAAAGAAGATTAACATTTCATTAGCTTGTCTAGAACCCACAACATATTTGAAAAGTAATTAAACATGGGTCTAGCCACATTTTATGAGATAACTGTAGCTGCTGAGTCTCACAGAATTCTTATTGCAGCGTGAGTGTTCAAATTGTTTAATAATTTGTGACAATGCAATAGAAAGGTTTTTTTTGTTTGTTTTTTTCCATGCAGCACAGAGAGGTGCTAAGGAGGTTCTATGAACAGTTATGTCACCATGTGAGCACACTATGATGCTGTCTCTGTCCAGCCATACCCACTAGGTCTACAAAACTATATTTTGTGAAAATTAACAGATGAATATAGTACATGGACAGAAGTAATTTATGCACTAAAATAACTCTACTTCAGGGGAAATTTTATCACTGGTTTGAATGTTGGGATGTAGAAGATATTCCATAGTCTATTCTTAGTAACATTTCTAAAGGTTTCATCATCAATAATCTCACTTAATTTCCCCTTTAATTCCCCTTTCTGCAGAGCACAATAAAACTCAAAACTCTATAGACCTCTGATTTACCAAGAACTGAAAGGGTCTCGCTATTGGTTCTATTTAATTTTATTTGTGGGCATCCCTTTGAAATTTAGTACTGTAATACAGTTGTGTTATTTATTTTCATTACAAAAGCTCTAGAGGCCCCCACTAAGAAACTACACAGAACAATTAAAAAACTTCTTCATAAAGTAGCCCTTCCTACATCATTGTCTTTTACAATGTCTTTCTCTGTTGTTACCATTCACAGACAGCTGTGTCATTCAGTATTTTTCAGATTAAAGTTTGTCTTATATTGTTCAATCTTGAAGGTGAAATTTACCATTCCTATTACTTTAAATGTTCATTTCAATGACACTATAGTTCCACTGCCAGGGACTTCAAGAATTTAAGATATGATTTCAAGCAATCTTTTCCCATTTCATATACATTTTGAGTATTTAAGCATATGCATTGATGTCCTGTATCTCAGAAGTCAATTCCTTAAATCTTGGAAACTGTTATGATCTCCAGCTGCTTTCTTACATTACTGAACTTTGGGAAACCACAGTCAATATGAGTTTAAATTTATGTGGTGAGCGCTAACTAATGGACAGTAAATGACTTGTAACTGAAACAAATAAAATGCTTTTGAAAGTGCCCTTTGCCATGTTTTGCTATGATCTTCTGGCATAGCAAGCGAGACTGTTAACTTGGGTTACTTCTACACACTTTACTACTGACTGCATTCAAGTATCTGAGATCAGTCAATCTATTAGACATGCTGGTTGAGAAAATGATATATTGTGTGTCAGGTGTCTGGAAAGATGAAGCATTTCTTTTCATTGCTCCTGCAGACTGCAAGTTTTAACGGCCAAAACCCTCATAGTTAAAAGTTGGAATCTTTGTTTGATATGTTCCTAGACTGTTCATTATAAAGCACCAACTGTTCAGCCAAAGACTTCTTGCTGCCCTAAGCATTGACACCTATTTCTTGAAAAGACAGAACTTCTGTAATGGAATGTTCAGTGGATCGTTTCATTGTTATAACTGTAGAGATGATGTTTTAGTTTAAAATGTTTATATTACTAATTAACACAAATATTTGAAGATTGTTGCAAGTGTATTTACACATGTCCTGAAATAGCTGATTATGAGCTCACTAATCTCATTCCAACCTGTTATAAAAGAACATTGAAATTATTAATCAGCAGCCATCAAAATGTGCTGTTCATTATACTTTCAATATAGGGAAGATTTTCTTAATGTTGGCTTTCTGCAGCATGCTATGTTTTTCACAAACAATAAACAACATGTGCCAAAAATGAACTATAAAAGTGTATTTTAATTTGTAAATTTTTCAAGATAAGGGTTTGGTCATGTGTGTTTCTCTGAAACATACAGAACATTTTGGATGTTATGTGAAACTCAAACTACAAGAATAATGTACATTTTTATCATGGGCGGTCAAGCCAAAGTGGTCCACAGATTAAAAATGTTGGATAATCACTAACTGTAATGCCTAAAGACTAATATAAAACAAGCTACCAACAGCAGCAGGCTGATTCCTATTATTTGGAAGTGGTAACTCAGCTTTTAGGGAATTTAGGCCGTTGTCCAAAATAACTGAATACAAAACAAATTAACCCTTCAGCCACTCACCAGACAGTCTCAAGACTTCACTTACATTCCAAGCAAAGAATTAGTTCAGATTTCCCCCTAATTCTTCTATTTCAATCAGAAAAATTTCTAGTATGTATGTTCTGTGAGTTTCCTCAACAACTGGTGTACACAGCATTCTGTGACACGCAGCATTAAAAAGTTACACCACCAGTTGACACAAATAAAAATAGGTGGTGGCAGCCTGACTAGAGGAGTCAATTGAATCGCTGTGAAGACTGAAAAATGACAGTTGTTTTTTGGGGAATATTTTAAATGCATTTTTCAAAATGTTCTGCAAAACTTTCCCAGTTTCTCAACTAACAGCTGAGAACTGAATTGTGTTCAAAATCCAAAAGTGTTTTTAATTTCAATTTTTCCATAAAAAACACAGAAAATTTCAAATTAAGTTAACATTTTGCACAAAAATCTTGTTTTGGGGATAAGCTATATTTAACATTAAAAAAGTCTCAGGTCACTGTTGAGTAGAGTTAGGGAAAAAATAAATTGACAATTAGTGAATTTTGCCAAAAATATTTTTCTGGGTATGAATCTACTCATAGATTCAGGTTGAATTCAAAAAGTAGTTTGCGGCAATTTTGATTTTAAAGTCACAACTGTTATGTAATTTTTTGAGCTATATTTATTGAAAAGAAGATTTAAATAACTCTACCAACCAGCAAAACAAAACAAATAAAAAAGGGTTTTTTAAAAAATATTTCTCGTTCTTGTTTAATTTGGAGTGCTTTTCAATACAAAATGTACTTCTTTCCTTTTTTTGTTTTTGTTTTTTTTTTGTTTTTGTTTTTCATAAGAAACTGAAAGGAATCCCTTGTGCTTTGTGATGCGTATTTTTCCTTCTCATTTCAACCTTTGAACCGAAAGAAATGAATTACTCCGTCAGCTCTAGAGCTGAAGAAAATTGACTGGGTTGTGCGAGGAAGCTTATAATGCTGCTGCCTGTGCTGATAACTGTTCTTCCAATAAATGGGATGCTGATAAAAGCACAGGTGGACTGAATTATGAAATCCTGGAAACTAAGGCAGGAATAGATTGTGAAATGGGTGAACCAAGTGAATTGTTTCCTTAGTTTTGGACTGAATCAATGAAAGCCTCTTGGTAATTTTTTTATTTAATATTCTGTTGTGGTACCTGAGTATTTCTGGAGCATAGAATGAGAGGAAGTAAGGGATGGTGGTGCATGAAGACTTGAGAAGTGTACTGTATAAAGATACAACAGGAGGGAAGTATGGAGTCTTATATGGTTCTTGTTTCAAAATTCTGCCTTCCTGGTACAGTGAAATTTATTGAAATATACTGGGTTACTACAAACGATGGTTACAAACAAGTGAGGGAGAACTTTAAAGAGAAGGAGTGAACAGTGCTTTACTGAACATTAATGAATATGATGTTCATCTAGAGTAGGTAAGTTATGTCAAAACTGAAAGAAAAGTTGTGGTTTGTTCAAAGTTACATAAGCATTTGGTAACCGAACTGGAATGAAAACCCTGGAGTTTCTGTCTACTGTACTTAGGCACACAATAGATGTGTCTACACTATGGGTTTAAGTCAACTTTAAGTCAACTTAAGTTACTCCCTGTCTATATTTAGAAATTATTAAGTTGACTTAAGCTATTTTTTAAGTTGACTTAATAACACCTGCCCTGTAAGTTGCCTTAAGTTTGTAAAATGCCTTTACAGGACAGGGCCCACCCCCTTCCCCGCCCCAGGGTGTGATAGGGCTCTGGGGCCCCAATCCAGCCCCAGGAAGCCCAAACTGGCTCCTGCCATGTGTCAAGGAGCTGGGGGCTGGATTTGGCTCCCTGCCCCTCTCCACGGGTGGCGAGGGCTGGCAGCCAGTTTCTGCATCCTGCAGAATGGGGCTCAGAGCCCAATCTAATCCCCAGCCCTTCTCTGCAGGCTGTGGGGGCTAGGATCTGGCTCCCAGGTGTTTGCACTGTGGAGAGGCGGTGGGAGCTGGCAGCCAGTTCCCGTAGTATACAGAGAGGGGCTGGGAGCCCTGTTGGGCTCCGAGTCCCTCTCCACAGGCAGTGGAGCTGGCAGCTGACTCCTGCCCTGGCTGCTTGGAAGCTGCCAGTGGTGCCTGGAGTTGGCTCTTGTCCTGGCCACTTGGACGCCTGTGAAATTGACTCGACTCCAACTAGCTTGCCCATGCCAGCTTAGGCCAATGGTGCCTGGAGTTGGCTCTTGTTCTGGCCACTTGGAAGCCTGTGAAATTGACTCGGCTCAAACTAGCTTGCCCATGCCAGCTTAGGCCGGATCAAGCTTTACATGCCTAATCAGGACCAGTGGTGGGGTTGGGGGTGGGGCACTCCTGGTTATGTCTGCACTATAACCATTGCAGACATACCCTGAAGTTGACTTAACAAAGTCGACTTAAAGTTGACCTTGTTGGCTGTGTTCACACAGCACTCTTATTCCAAAACAACAGAGGTTGTTTTGAAATAAGAAATACCCTGTTCACATGAAACAACGGCGTTGTTTCGAAACAACTTAAACCCCATGTGGGGATGAAACAACATTGTTTCAAAACGATTGTTTCGAGACAATGCCGTCTGAACATGTTGTTTTGAAACAACAGTGACTTGTTTTGAAATAACTGTTGCCTGAAAGTGCTATTTTGCTTTGAGCTTTTTTCCTTAATTCGAATTAACAAACTGTTAATTCGAATTAAGTTATTTCAAAATAAGGCATTATTTCAATACAAGTTGTTTCAACACAACTTGTATCGAAATAATGCCTGTGTGTGAACACAGCCATTATGTCTATGTCCCAGAACCCCCCAATGTAAACATAACCCATGTGATTGCCTCAGAGGTATACTGTTTTCTTGTTTGATATTACAGCAGTTCAGATAAATTATGGCATTTGAGTTAATGCCACTAGTTTAATCCAAAGGGAGCTGGAAGGAAGATAGTTTCAGTGAAGATGTCTTAATATCTTAGATTGTGAAATGGGTTTGCCAGAGCTTGAATCTGTTGAACTCCAGGACATGCTTCAAGACCTATCATTTCTCCAGATCTCTCTGGTACAAGGGGATGAGTAGTAGGGTAGATGTGTTGGCAATTGCCTAATCTTTATTCTTGGTTTTCACCTAATTCTTATTCTTACCATGAAGTTTTGTTTCCAGTGCACAAGATACATCTGTCTTGTTAAAATGAAAGGAATTAAGACATACAAATATGATAAAGAAAAAAAATTAATACAGCTCAGTTGTTCAGAAACATGCTTTTCTTGTCCCAGACACTCAAAGTTTATAAAATGACCAATTAAACTCACTTCATGTCTTTTTTAAAAAAAAGTCTTGTGTTCAAAGCTGAAGACAGAAGGACTGTATATTATTACAATGAATAGTCTCTTTGTGGTCTGTAAATGACTAATAATCAATGTCACATGCTCATAAGTTATTATCATTTTACTTGATATAGTTCCACTTCCATTCCTTCAAGTTTATTTTATTGTATTATATGACTATATATTGTCTCAAATATTTATTGTATGAAAGTGTTTCTATTGCGTTTGATATCAGAAGACCCTAGTTTCATGGCAGTTGCCTTACTCCAACTAAGATAACATTGGTTGGCTTCAAATCTAAAATACCATGTATCAAAGCTGTTCCAAGCTGCAGTGAGTACAATTACTTAGATTAATAAAAGTCTTCACTGATGAAGCTGTGAGAGGTGGAAAGGGTCTCATGTAGTTCCTAAGAATAGTATTGGCTCATCAGCATTTACATTAATATAGCACCATACTTACTTCTGTTGTATGGGGCAGGGGGTTTTTTAGCTTTACTTAATCAGCGCCTATTACTGAACTGCAAACACAGTTTTTAATACAAAGTAGAGTAAATACTATATGTTTGTTGTTATTCCAAATTTCTCCATATTCTTTATGCTTGGTGACAGGAAACCTACTCAGTCACCACATACCCAGCCATCTATTTCTAAGAGATACACTCTAAGAGTTATAGCACAGGATCTGGCTGCTGGATTCTATTTCCATATCTGCTGCTAACTAGCTCTTTGACCCTGGGCAAATCAATTCACATTTCTGCCTTATGCTCTCCATTTGTGAAGTACAAATAGTGATATTTACCTTGCTTTGAGCTATATGATTGAAAACCACTATGTAAATTATAAGTATTACTGGATATGATTACAAAAATTCAGTCCCTATGTAGTTGTGTACCAAAAAACCTCCAGAATTCCAAAAATCAGAGGAACAAGAGTACTACTCCAAATGAAACAGAACTCTATACTGCAGTAATAAGCATTGCAGGCCTCAAAGGTGCTTTTAAGGCAGTACTTTTTAATTATTATTTTTTTCTGATTACCAAACAGTGAAGGAAAGGTCTTCTTGGAGCTAAAATATGTTATAATTCTAGGTCTGTGTTTTAACTTTTTTACACATAATTGCATCCCTAGAGATTTCAGAAAATAATTCTCTAATTTCTACAGTGTCTACTGTTTCACAACAAAAATATAGTCCTGTGGCACTTTTAAAGAAATTTCCCATCTTCAATCATCTGATGAAGTGGGATATTCTCCCTTGAAAGCTCAGGAGATAAATACTTTTTAGTTTTTAAAAGTGCCACGACTCCTCATTTGTTTTGCTGTAAAAGACTAACACCCCTTTGGGACTTGTCAACATGCTGTTTGGAAGTGTCTCATAAAATGAAACTCAAATAAGTTTGTCCACTAATTATAATGTCTGGGGTCTCCAAAAAGTATTTCTTGCACAGATGCTTAACTCAGCTTTGTAATTAAAATATTAAAAATCTGGTTCTTTTCAGTGTACTCAGAGGTCCAAATTTAAATGATGAAGTCAAGAATGTTCAGTTACTTCAGTTATTTTCACTAAAAGATGTCTCATGCAATGCAACATTTAAGAAACAAGTCAGTTGCTTTGTCATTTCTCCCCTAGAAAGAGATAGTGGGCAAAAGCAAACAATGAAAGTAGATGTCTACAATGGCACTGTTCTTATCTTTCCTGGGTATCTTGGGCAATGGCTACTTACACTGAGTAATCCAGCACTGAGAAATAGAAAATCCCTCTCTGGACGTCTGTAATACTAAACAGCGATGGTTATAGCACTGTACAGTTGGTTAAGTGCATTATAAGTTTTTCAACTTCTTTTGAAGTCTCATCTGTTGACAACTGAGAAAGCAGGATAAACATCTTCATAGAACAATGTTGTGAACTAGTAAAGAAAATATTATTTTATTATATTATATTTATATCATATATTATTAATATATTTCCAGAAGGGTAGCTGTGTTAGTCTGTGTACAGCAAAAACAACAAAAGTCCTGTGGCACCTTATAGACTAACAGATTTCTTCAGGCATAAGCTTTTGTGGGGTCCAACCTGCTTCATCAGATGCATCTGCCAAAGTGGGTTGGCGCTCACAAAAGCTTATGCCTGAAGAAATCTGTTAGTCTAAAAGGTGCCACAGGAATCTCACTGTTTTTATTATGTTCCTATGTATTTCAGTGTTCTTCTAAGCTCTTTTTCTTCCAACTCTATAATCTGTTATTTTTAGGGATGTTTCTGTTTAGCAGCAGGAACAAATCTCACCATAAAATGTTTGTTTGTGGTACACTGTCTGCCATTGAAAACAGCTCCTTTAATGCATACTGCTGTTCATTGCAGAACTTTCATCAGAACAAAGAGTTATCTTTCAGAACATATTGCTCAGAAAATATTCAGACCTGCCTTATTCCATTTCTTATGACACTGTTAAAATTGTATGCTATTCCTTATGGTCTGCAGAGGAAAAAAAAATCCCCAGTATTTCTTCTGCAGACCATAAGGAATAGCATACAATTTTAACAGCATCATAAGAAATGGAATAAGGCAGGTCTGAATATTTTCTGAGCAATATCTTCCAAAAGATAACTAGGATTTTAACATTTGTATTTGTATAAGTGTTAGGGACTTCATAAAATCATTATATTCTTGTTATGTACAGTGTTTCTTTCCTTTTTCCCTCTACCTCAACTTACCTCTTTGCTGGCAGAGACCAGAGCTTAGTCTTTTCAGGACTTTTATATAAATCTTTATATATTATACAGAGAGGTGTTAAAGTAAGGGGGAATTCACCGGAACACAGTTTCAGAGCCCCCTATTTTTAGGCTGACAGCATTCCACGCCCCTAAAAATAGAGGAACACACTGGAATCTGCGTTTCTGGGCTCCCTAAATATAGCATGAGCAGCCAGAACACAACATTTCAGTGGCTCCATCTTAAACCCTGCTCCTCCTTAAGCCCAGCCAACAGAGAGCTGCGGTAAGGCAGAGCAGCTTGTGGCTAGAAGCAGCTTCTAGATGGTCAGGCAACCTGTGAACAGCCCACGTAAGGTCTTTGGGGGGGTGGCTATGTGGGGGGGTGGGAGGGGTTGCTGTGGGTGTGTGTGTGTGTCTGGGGATGGGGATGGGTATTGGGGAAGGGGGTGAATTCTGTGGATGGGTATTAGGGGCAGACCAATGCTGGTGGGGGGCCACCCATGCCAGAGGGGGGCCCACCTGTGTGGGAGGGTTCCAGGGCCCACCAAATTATAGTTTAATCCCTGTTACAGAGTCAAATTTCTAGTAGAAGTGACAATCACTAATGGCAAACATGTGCTAAACCTCTATGGCTATGTCTACATTGCCCAGCATTTTTGAAAAAAAGCTTTTTCAAGATAAATATTTTGAAATAAATATCTCAAAAAAATTTTTTTTCCAAAAATGCTATTTCAAGAAAACAATCCGTTGTCTCAAAATACCGTGGCTTTTTTTATTTCGAAAAAGAAAGTCTACACCAGCCTTTCTTTCTCAAAAAAAAGAAAGTCAATGGATGAGATAGGGATGATTTTTTGAAACGAAGCCTTTGCCATGTCCCACGATGGCTTTTTTTGGAAAAGTTATCTCAAAAAAGACTTTATTTTGAAAAAGCTGGCAGGTTTCACTTTTGTGGAAAAGTGTTCTGGTATCTCGAAATACCAGAGTGCTTTTTTGTGAATGCTAGACCTGGTTTAATATTGGGAAAAAAAGCCTTTTTCAAGATAGCTTTTTCGAAAAAAGCCTTTGCAGGACATGGCAAAGGCTTTTTTAAAAAAATCCTCCCTATTTCATTCATTGACTTCCTTTTTTAAAAAAAAAAAGTCCAGTGTAGTTTTTCTTTTTTGAGGACCAAAAATAAATAAATAAATAAAAACCTGTGGTATTTCAGGACAATGAGCCGTCCCTGGACTGTTGTCCCGAAATAGCATTTTTGAAAAAAAGTTCTTTCAAAATAATTATTTTGAAATACTTATTGTGAAAAAAGTTTTTTCGAAAATGCTGGACAATGTAGACATAGCCTATGTATGCCTAAAGCATGTAACAGTTTACTTATATCACTTGAAATAACTGTGAATATTGTCAATATTTATAATGTTCACAAACACTTTCAAGGAGTTATTCCATAATTTTTAAAATATGTTTTCACAAGTTCAAATGCAAAATATAATTTTGTGTACATGCTTACATAAACTCCCCTAGGTCTCTTCTTTGGGCAGATTTGCCCTGCTTAGTCTCTGTGGAACAGTGTTCAAATGCTTTGTTGGGCACCCCAGTTCACTAAAGTTGAGAAACAAGTGCAAATCACACAGTCTCCTTCAAACTTCACTTGAGTCTTTGCAACGACCATCTGCAGTGTGCACAGCCTGCAGAAAATTCAAATTCTCCTCCTCTTTCCACTGGGGTAAGGGGGCCTACTGTCTAAATTCAGCAGAACTGGTGAAGTCCCCTGAAACCAGTCCTGAGAGCAGACCCTGAAGGTTCTTGTGCTGTTCCACTACTGAATCCTCTAGTTCAGCTTCCACTTGTCCTGATTAGGAATACTGCTCCCTTCCCTTGATTTCTTGTTGATTCCATTTTCAGAGTGACCCTGCATGTGTCCTGCCAGATTGCTTGTCTACAGCAGAAGACAAAAATAGTTTTGAACAACTAATGAGCATGCCTATTGCCTGCAATACCTGGTTCCTTACTGGTCCTAGCCCATCCAGCACAGTCAACCCCGTATGTCTCCAGCAAATCTGGAAGTATGGAGTCTTCAGGCTAAAGATAAGAAACTATATATACTCCCCACCATTTCTTCCCTTATTTACACTACTAAATTATGCACTGCAGGCATGTGGGTTACACGTACAGAATTGAAAGTGTATTTCTTTATGCATGCCTAACTTGAGCTGTGAAATTAAATTCAAGTTAAACAGAATTGAACATTTTAGCAGCTATTCAAATGTATTTTGAGTTGCCTATTCATGACATTAAAATGTGTTATAAATGTTTTTCTTGTAAATCTCAAGGCAAACTGTTTCACAGAATTTAATTGCCACCCCCTTAACAAAAGAACATGTTCCCTTTTCATAACTCGGTTCTTGGTGATTTTTGCTACAAGTATTACACACAGCAATTATTTTGATAGAAAAAACATCCATTAGGCATGTCTAATGATGCAAAGCTGTGAGGATACTGGCACCCTACACGTGTAATATAGCACTTTAAGAAAGCAGGAGCTGTGGTTAATAGCCTTCTGCAATACACTAGAGAGCTCATTGTTGAGAGAGTGCTAGAAAGCTGAAAATGAAGCCTTTGAAAAGCAGAAAGAAGTGACTCATTGTTTTGAAATGGAGAACAGTGTTTTTTGGGTTTTTTTCTCTGAGGGAATGAAGTACAAATTTACAAAAAAAAAAGACGATGGTGAAGAGCTGTTTCTTTCATGTATCTGAAGGGGAAAAATGCAAGAATTGATGAGAATATATTATTTTGCTGATTCAAAGGCGCAGATATAAGATATGATGTTGCTTTCGGTTTCCCTTTACTGTGACTATGTGCTCTTCTCTGAGGGGAAATAATGCTACTGTAGAGGAGTTAATTAATATTGTTGGTTTCAGCATTCCCATCTGGATTTCTGCCTCAAAACCCACCAAGTTTTCAATGATTAAGATGGGTGGAAAACTCTTTTTAATCCTGTGAAAATGTAAGATTTCAGAATATTTTCTGTTTGGACAAAACAGAGAGTTTCTGAAAATTTTAACCAAAACCTAAATGATCAGAATAACCAGTAGTTGGGGCACTCACTTGGGATGTGGGAGATGCACGTTGAAGCCTACCTTGGCCTGATTCAGAGAAGTCAAATCTGGGTCTCACATTGAGGGCCAGTGCCCTACCTACCAAACTATAGTCATTCTGTCTCTGCTGCAATGTATATTTAATTATTTGTACTGAGTTGAACAGCTCCAACAGGACAGATTGAGTGATACCCACCCCAGAATAGCCAATACTTCATGTTCAGATATTCATCTTGTTTTGAGGGTTTGTCTTTACTGCCGTGGCTGCATGGGCTGATTCTACGGACTCAATTGAGCAGGTTGTGGAGAACTGCCCAAATGACCCCAGAAATGCTCTCTGATTAATGCATTAAATACTTCCCTTTGAGAAAAGAGAGGCTGTGTTAACATGAGAACTTCTGCTGATGCAGCACAGAGGAGATGCTGTGGTACAGCAACATAAGTAAGTCGATAGGAGACACAAATACTTGAAGTTGCAGCTGTAAGTTTCCCATCTTGAAGTATTTGACAGAGTGGGATTTTCCTCATGAAAGTTCATGTGATAAATAAATATATTAATCTTTTAAGTGCCACCAGACTCCTTGTTTGTTTTGCTGAACTAGACTAACATGGCTACCCCTTCAAAGCTATGTTATGTAGTTTGCATATCTTCTGCTGGTGTAGACCAAGCCTGAATCAGGCAGAGCAGTAGTTAGGGCACTTGGAACTAGGTCTTTCACATCCTGGGTAAGTATTTAAATCACTGGAGTGACTGTCTCCCCACCCACTTCCCTGGAACTCTGTCCTTTCCCATGAGAAGTGTAACAAAAGCTGATACATATTTACAGAAAGGTTCATTTTCAACAAATCAGCATTTTTGCAATGAAAAAACAATTCTGTCAAAAAATTCCTGACCAGCTCTGTATTGGACATAGTCTCTTTCCTTGTTTCTTTGCCTTCATGTGTCCAGAGTATACCACATTTCTGAAGCCTCAAAAATGAGAGGAGCATTTGCACTGAACAGTTACCAGGAGCTATGCTAACTTCTCCCAGCTGGCCCTAAAACTTTGCAATCAAAGTTTGGACATTGTTATGATCCAATAACAATACAGGCTTGGGCTCTGACCCAGCAAAGCACATCTGCTCATTGTAACTTAGCTTTAAGCATATGTGTAAGCTGTCTGAAGTGAAAGAACTTGATTCAAGGTGGCGTTCCCTTTTTGTTCAACAGTGAATGAAATGTTTAAAGTTCAGCATGTGTTCAAGTGTCTTTCTTTGCTGAATTGAAAACTTCTTTTATTTTTGTTTTAACAGGAAGAGAGACCAATCAGCTAATGTATACATTTATATTTATCACTGGGAGCAAAAGCTCTTTAGACAGCATTCATTTTCAGATGACTCCCAATTCTGAAAAATGTAAAATCCTTATTTATGATTCAGTAATTAAATAGCTGAAAAAAGTATTTTTTATAAATTAAAAAAAATCTTTATTAACTAGATGGTTTGGGGAATGTCGAGCTAGGAAAACAAAAAATTCTCAGTGCATATATTACAAAAACAAGGTGAGGACTATACTGGATGATAAATGAACTCTAGTATTTCTTTGTTTTTGTTTTGTTTTAAACCTATGCAATGAATGTGGCCTTAAAAATTATAAAAGATCTCATTCAATTTCTGTGAAATCAATAATAATTCCTGTAGGAAATCTTTGCATGAAGGTGAAATAAGAAAAGGTTTAGACAATATTTTTTTAACTTCAATGTCAGAAATGAATTCCACCAAAATTAACTCATCTGTCTCCACTCCCCACATATAACATACAATTGTACCATTAATATTTGGGAAACTAGTTTCCTTTGGAATACTCATGGTGAGTGGGTATCCTATATAGACTGATCAGCTGAAATTTTCCCTAAGGGTTGGTTGTTTGACACCTATTTACTACAGAGTTTCTTACTTCTTTAGCACTTTGTGCTAGACTTCATCAGAGACAAGATTCTGAATTAGGTGGCTCACCCACAGCTTTTAATACAATATGGCAATTCTTGTATTCCTAAAAACAGTGGATTCCATACAAGAACTCTGTCATCAGTTGGCAAAATGTTCCTTTATTTGACTTCTGAGATAGAAATATTCCTTTACTTATTTAACCTTTTCAGATATGTTAGTAAAAGCATAGATGAGCTGTACTGAAGTCCAATGAATTTGTTGTGATTAATATTCACTGTAAATTTAGTTTTCTGTTTGATAACCAGTCAGTACTCCCAATTCTCCAATATATTAAGTCTACTAAAAGCTATTGTGGTAGTTGGGTCTACATATTTACTCTACTTGTGAGCTCAGTTGTAAAAAGTATATGGAAATTCATGATGTAACTACGATCTACTGTAACAATTGTTAATAGAAAGTAGGTCAAGTTGTCTTAAAAAATGAGTGTTATAAACAGCTGCAAGAGAACCAGACAAAAGAGATTAAATTAGTCCAAACAAAAAATATGATTCAATGTGATTGAAAGACTAAGTTTACATAATACCTGATAAAAATATAAGATGTGGAACCAGAAATTAATGATCAAAAATTATGTCTCATGTTTAGATCTGAAGAAATCTTTTGGGTCCTTAAGAAATGAAACATGGGGGAATATAAGGAAGAACAAGCAGAGGCTACTGACACTGTAAAAAGAAATTTTCCTTTGGGCCCCAAGTATTGAATAAATAACCTGGGTTCCCGCAGGTTCGTACCCACCTTTCAGGTGTCTATCACCCTGTCACCCTTAAGGTCTGAGGAGGTCACCCCACCAGAGACAGACACTTGAAGTCCAAACACAATAGTTTATTCAAGGGAGGATGAACCCCACTAAATTAACACAAGGTAAGTGTAACATGAACCCCACTAAATTAACAACACTCAAACATAATCATGAAGGATGGGGGAGGGGGAATCCCTCTCCTTCTTGGTGCCCTTCTGGCACCTAGGAGTTGCTCACAGTTTTTCTTCGGCTGGTTCTGCCGTTGATCCCCTGTTCCCAGGTCCTGGCTTGGGTCGTCTGTTTCAGAGCTCTGGTGCCCCAGGGTCCTGTATTAAAAGTCTCTCGCCCCTCTCAGAAAGTCTATACAAGCAGGGCAGCTTCTTACCAAAGTCCTGGCCTCTGCCTCTTCGGGGACTTCCAGAAGAAGGTCCTCTTCAGCCTACAACCTCGAGGGTGGGTGTCCGAGTCCCCAGCCCCCTGAGTCAGAGACTTAAGCCAACTCCAGTTCTCCACACCTCAGGGAGGCTTTTAATCATTCTTCAGGCACATCAAGCAGTTCACACACCGACAAGTCTCTTCTCTTGTCTGGCGGGAAAACCCCCTTAAATATGTTTAGCTGGCCAATCAGAGGGGCCCGTGGAGCGTCCCCTCTTTCGCGCCCTTTCAGTCATGTCAAGTCCCCCCAAAGTTCGAGAGAGTTCTCCCCCTTCTGAGCAGGCACCTCAGGACATTCCAGCCTGCTTGTTCCCTCCCAGGATGCTGCTGTTGCCAGGCAGACCTGAGCTCTTGGCAGACTGCCCAGATCCTGCAGTGGCTACTTAGTTAGCCTCTATTCACAAACCCACATTCTTAACTTACAGAAACTTCTTAACTTCTGACAGCTTCCTCTGGGGAAGCGCTGTACAATGTTTTAACAGCGAATGGTAACACAAAAATTATCCCAACAACACAAGCTTTCAGCATAATGACTTCCACCACTACCACATCTTGGGCTCCTGGGTCTTTGATATCCTGATCTTGAGAGAATCCTGACTAGACAGGGTCAGAAAGAAGTCTCTAGATGACATCACTACCCCCACTAGCATCAACTGAAACCCAAACACCATCTAAGATAAAATAGGATTGAAGTTTAACAGCAGCTACAACAACTCCTGCCCATTTCAATATCTCCTTTTCTTTTACTTGAAAGGACAGTTATTACTATATTTAAGGATATGTCTTACATTGACAGAGCTGCACAGATTGATGCACAAGGATCAACTGAGTGGGCTCTCGTAACTTGCTCAATCAACCATGGAAGTGCTCTCCAGTCAAAGCCAGAAACCTACCCGGTCCCCAAAAAGAGAAAGACTGCATTGATTGGAGACTCTCTCCAGTGCAGTGGAAAAACTGAAATATGGCAGCATAAGAAAGTCAACAGAAAATATGCAAGCTACATCTCTTGTTGAGCACCAGTGGCAGTATAGTCCAGGAATAAAAGACTATCAAATAAGGTGTTTTTTGTTTTGTTTTTTTTTCTAAAAACTCTCTCCAGCTAAACAGAAAGAGAACAAGAAATATTGTTAAAACGAGAGCTTTGCTTAATACTTTTCCTTTTCAAATGCTTTCCCTGTTTTTTTCTTCTTTTCTATATCTTTAATAACAGATTACAAGTATTTTAATCATGCGTTTGCCATAGTGTTCAGCAGGCTGAAGTCTTTGTATATCAAACTTTGTTCCTTGTTTGACCTCCTTAATGTTGCGCAGTGATTAAATTAACACCTCTGACCCTTTGTGCCCATTTAGTCAATCTAAATTAATACAACACAGCCACCATAATGCTGCTGCTCAACTGCATTAGCTCTGCTGCAGGTCATATAGGCAGGGCAAAGGGGACCAAAGCTGAAGTGGCATTATGTTCCCAAAGAATTCTTACCTGCTGGAATGTCCCCGTTAGGGGGCATGGCCAACCAGCATAATGTTAGAGCTACCTTTTGGTGTTGAATTGGGCCTTCATGAATCAGCCATAAAAATACGTGTATTTTGTATGTTCCACCTCTGTTCTCCTTACTTAATTGGTTTCATAATATTTCCAGATCTCTTCCCTGAGATGTCAGCTCTATTTTAAAATTTACAAATAATCATAGCTTCAGGTAGATAAATAAAGGAAAATAGGAGCTATAAAAATATACTATAGCAGGAAGTGTTTTGAGGCAAGGCATCAAAAACAATCTGGATTTTCTCAAGACTTAAGCAAACATTTAGATCAGTGTGAAAATACCATCTGTGTAACCAGAAACTGAAGCTATAATAAACTACCTCAAGTTAGAAACTGTACTTTCTAGACAATATTATATCTGAATTCTTAAAAAGGGTTGATGTCTGAGCTGTGTGTTTTCATTGTAAAGGCATTATATTATATGGACTAAGGCATGGATAGAAAACTCCATGTAAGTCAACCTGCATCTCACAATCAAAAATAAATATCCATGGGGTCTGGGAAAATATTTAACACAGATTATTTTGATAATGGCTAAGATGCAGTTTTACGTCATCCCGAACATTCAGTAAGTGAAGATTAAGTTCAATAAGTAGTGTTAAATGACAGTATTAGCTTCTAAATTGGACAAGTATAGACAGAAAAATGTGATTCAGTCTCTCCCTGCCATAAAAAAATTAGGGAGAAGATGCAGATGTTCATTTAGTAGCCATATTATTAGAAGTGAAGCTACCAATTAAAATGGTCAAAATACATCTGTAAAGAAAAAATGATGCCTTTTCTCTTTCAACTTCCAATCAGATCAGAAGGTTCATTAAACAAAAGAAGTGGTTCAGTGAAGAAGAAGATGAAGTCACTGTTTCATTATTGTCTAGATCATTCTCTATACATATTGAAAATACATGATGGTTATAGCTGATAATTTTTATCTTGGATTTGAAAAGCAAAGAACAGAAGTAGACTTCACAGAAGAGCACATTGTGTACCTCCTGGGCTGAGACTGATACTTGCGCATGTGGCAACCTTAAAAATTTAAACATTTAACATAAAACAGGATCAATATCTCATGTATCCTGTGACAGTCCCATTTTTAAACTAGAAAGTCTATTTGTTTATTATAAATAGATTTGTTTGGAACATAAGGAAAAGGTAATGCATTTTTAAAAATAGCTGTCAATTTCATTCAGACTTGTAGGTATTTTAGAACAGTGTTTCTCAACCTTTTTTTGACACTAGGGTCTGGTATGCTGCCTTCCTAAACTTTGTCAGGGAGATATCAGGGACTGGCATTGGTCCATGGATTGGTCATTAAGAAACACTTTTAGCCCTCTTCATCAATTTACAAATCCTTATATTTCATTTCCTGCTAGTGCTTTTTCCATCTCTTATGCAATGACTTCTACATTGTTTACTACACTAATAATGCTGCTATAATTTTAATTTTAATTTTTCTTTGCACAATAAAATAATGTAGGAGTTGGATTACCAGTGGGGTTTGTTGAAAAGGATCTGATGTCTTTCTCTGAACATTACCGTATATTTCTGATACAGTTAGAGTTAGTCCATAGCAAGTCAGTTCAGCATCGATTTCATTACAGATGAACATATGTTTTTGACTTGTTTAATACTAGGTTTCACAAAACCCAATCTATAATGACCTGAAATAACACCAAGGCTTGTCACCGCGAATAAAAATCAGAAAGGGCAGTGGTATATAGCAGCTTATCATAAATAAATATAATAATATGAGTATGGAAATTTGGAGGAATTCAGCTCTGGATCAGATACAGTCCTTCTACTGTTTGGCACTACATGATAGGTATACCTCCCCATTTTATTTCTGGACCATGAATGGGTGGACTGCCACTGAAGAACTTTCTTTTGCAGGTATTTAGGTTTTTTTATGTTATCCACTAATCTTTTCTTTCTGCATATATGATTTTTTGGAACTCTGCATCCTGCATAATATTATATATCTATGGATGTAGATATAAGCTTCAGGCTAAATTCTGGAATTGCTTACAGTGTCATAGTAACAGCACAGATTCTCAGTTACTCACATTTTTTTCTGGGTATATTTGAGTACTTTTATATTTTTTGTCTGCATACACTTAGACACAGATTTTTGTCCAGAAAAATGACCATGTATAAATGACACCTTGCTAATCAGCAGAGTAGCTACCTGCATGTATTTGATGTTTCATCTCCAAACTTCATGAATTAAAGGTACTTTTCTTTTTCTCTTTTTAGTTCAGGGGAACTGAATATTTACATATATATGGTTCATTAACCTAGAACTGAATTGTTAACAGTTTACCCACCTATACAGTTGTTGAGAGTCAGTTTTCCTTTCAGGTTTACAGCACAGAAGTGTTGAAATTTTAAATAGAATTAGTCTTATGTTCCATAAATGATTTTGGTTTTACAGAATTGGACAAATTTAAATGAAGAATGTTCTTTCAAGTTTGTTTCATTATTGATCTCAGAGCCCTAAAAATTTGCTATGCACATTTGAAGCTGATTTTTATATCAATTTGGCAAAATGGGGGGAAAACAAACAGGTTTTCACTTATAACTAAAGAAATTTTCACAATCTTACCCAAAGTCTTTTTTTGTTTGTTTGTTTTGGGTTTTTTTTTTTTTTTTTTGTTAAGCATTGTGCTCTGAAGTCATACAGCTGGCATGGCATCCTTTTGAGGAACTCTGCCTCTCAAGAGTAGGAATGAAATGTTCACCAAATCTTTCTCCAAATACTTCTCTGAGTGAAGCACATTCCAGGAATATTTTCTATCTTGGCAGAAATAGTTTCCCATAATGTGGAAAGAGCAGGTACCTCAGCAGTCAGTTTTCTGGTGTAGTCACACTTCACTTCAGATGCTGCAACAGGGTTCAGGTTAAAATAGGCTGGAGAGATGCTGCTGCAAAGGTGAGTATGCAGAATACATGTACAGCTTTTTCCATTTTAACCTAATTGTCACATACAAAGATGATGCATAAGAGCACGTGCACATCCCTTGTGAGCCAGTGTTTATGCTTGACTTTATGCGTGCACATTTTTTTTCAGTAATCCATATCAACATTAGTTTCTTGCATTACATCTTTGTATAAGGAACGTATATTTGTCTGTATGACATTTTGAAAATCTAGTCTTTGAGTTTTGATTTCTTACATTTATTCCATGTTATAGGGTTACAATACTGTACAGCAGTGGTGCCACAAGCATCCCTGAGAGCTGGAGTTAAAGTTCCCTCCTTGCTCAGCCCAGCCACATTGGCTTGTGAACAGGGGACTGCAAACAGGGGAGTTTGTGAGGGAAGGAGTTGGTGCCAAGTGCATCCTAGGTAAGTGATTTGCTTTTTCCCTACAGGTGTTTTACTTGTGTCTTTTTCCCTACAGGTGATTTGCTGACTGTGTGTTTGTGTCTTTGTCCCTACAGTTGATTGCTGTTAGTTGTGGGACTGTGCTTGTGTGATTGGGTGGGGGCTGTTTGCACCATTGTTCCCTGATCACCTTTAATCACTAGCTTCTAGCAGCCTTGTGATTGGCCTGCCCCTGTGGGACTAACAAGGGGCAAGGGCTGACCTAGGCAGAGAAGGCCATGAAAAGCCACTGCTTGATCGACCAGAGGGAACTTGCGAACAGGGGACTGCAAGCAGGGGAGTTTGAGGAGGAGTTTGGTAAGGCCACAATGGTGAAGAGGAGCCGCACTGCTGGTGCCAGCACCCCTTCTGTTTCCTTTGCTTCTGTTTGTAGCCACACAGACTGTTTGACCATGGATATCTCCACCCAGATCCTGGTGTGGACTTGCAGGGACTGTGGCCTTCATTTTCCTGACACTGATGATCAGGCTAGAGAGATGAATATATGTGATAGGTGCCTTCTGGTGGCATCTCTCTGGAAACAGGTAGGAGAGTTACAGGAGGAGGTGTCACAACTCCAGGGTACCTATGCCCTGGAAAAGTTCCTTGACAGTGTACATGATGAGACCTGCAAGGAGGAGGTCCCTATCCCAGTGCCAAGGGCTACTGCCACAGCTCTGGAAACGGATGGGATGCCTATGGCAGAGGAAGGACACTGGCAGCTGGTCGCCTCTGGCAGTAGACAGTGCTCCACACCTGCTCACATCCCACCATCCATTGTGTTGAGGAACCATTATGTGGTGCTGGACACAATAAAGGAGGTAGAGGAGATGCCATCCACCCCAGAGGCTGGGCAGATCACAGCCACCTCACCTAAGAGGAAATGTAGGTTGGTGGTGATTGGGGACTCACTCCTGAGAGGAATGTAGGAACCCATCTGTCGCCCTGACAAGGCCTCTAGAGAGGTATGCTGCCTGCCAGGTGCCCGTATCCAAGATGTAACGAAGGGATTGTCAAAAATCATCCGCCCTCAGACTACTACCACATGCTTCTTATCCATGTGGGTACCAATGATACTGCAAGAGGTGATCCTCAGCAGATCAAAGGTGACTTCAGGGCTCTGGGAGCAAGGGTGAAGGAGTTTGGAGCACAGGTGGTGTTCTCCTTGATCCTTCCAGTCAAGGCTAGAGGCCTGAGGAGAGACAGATGCATCCTAGAGGTGAATGCCTGGCTGCAAAGATGGTGTAGTCAGGAGGGATTTGGCTTCCTTGACCATGGAGTCCTGTTTCAGGACAGAGGATTGATAGGCAGAGATGGTCTTCACCTGTCCAGGAAGGGGAAGAGCGTATTTGGGCACAGACTGGCTGACCTAGTGAGGAGGGCTTTAAACTAGGTTCAACGGGGGAAGGAGACCAAAGCCCACAGGTAAGTGACAATGTGGGTGATCTGGGGGAAGGGATGGAACTTGGGGGGTGCTGGGACTGTAGCACCAGGAATAAAAGGGAAGGTGCTGGGAACATGGAGGGGGAATCAAATAAATGTCTTAAGTGCTCCACTGAAGCCCCAATACATGAGGAGATTGGGGTAAGAGAACTCCAAGAAAAAATGCAAGGAGGTTTATGTAATAGAATTGGAAATCAACATGACAAAGTAGGGCAATCGGCCGAGTATCTTAGGTGCCTATACACTAATGCGAGGAGCCTGGGAAATAAGCAGGAAGAATTGGTAATACTAGCACAGACAAGGAACTATGATATCATAGGAATAACGGAGACATGGTGGGATAGTCTGCACGACTGGAGCTCTGCCATGGATGGGTATAAACTGTTCAGGAAAGACAGGCAGTGAAGAAGAGGGAGAGGCGTAGCACTATATGTAAAAGAGCTCTATGACTGCTCAGAGCTCCATTATGGAAGTGGAAGCATGCCAATAGAAAGTCTGTGGGTTACACTGAGAGGGGAAAGCACCAAGGGGGATGTTGTGGTGAGTGTCTGTTATAGACCACCAGACCAGAAGCAGGAGGTGGATGAGGTGTTCTATGGACATCTAGCAGAAGCTTCTGGATCACAAGCCCTGGTGCTGATGGGCGACTTCAATTACCCTGACATCTGCTGGGAGGCCAATACAGCAGTGCATGGGCAATCCAGGAAATTTTTAGAGAATGTTGGGGACAAATTTCTAGTACAAATGCTAGAGGAACCAACTAGGGGCCTTGCACCACTCGACCTGCTGCTTACAAACAGGGAAGAATTGATCAGGGACGTAGAGGTAAATGGCAAGCTAGGCAGTAGTGACCATGACATGGTTGAGTTCAGGATCCTGATTAAAGGAAGGAAGGAAAGAAGCAAAACAAAAACCCTGGACTTCAAAAAAGCAGATTGTGGCTCCCTCCAGGAACTGATGGGCAGGATCCCTTGGGAAGCTAATCTGAAGGAGAAAGGAGTCCAAGAGAGTTGGTTATATTTTAAAGAAACCATGCTCAGGGCACAGGAAGTTGCCATTCCAATTAGGAGAAAGAACAAACATGGGAGGCAGCCAGAATGGCTTAGCCGAGAACTCTGCTCTGAGCTTAAACATAAAAAGGAAGCTTACAGGAAGTGGAAGCCTGGTCAGATGACTAAGGAGGCATATAAAGATATTGCTAGGGACTGCAGGGATAAAATCAGAAAGGCCAAAGGACAAATGGAGTTGCGGCTAGCGAGGGATGTAAAGGATAACAAGAAGGGGTTCTACAAGTATGTTAATAACAAGAGGAGGATCAGGGATGGTGTAGGTCCCTTGCTGAATGGGGCAGGCATCCTCGTGATGGAGGATGCGGGAAAAGCTGAAGTGCTCAATGCTTTTTTTGCTTCAGTTTTCACAGGCAAGGTCAGCTCCCAGCCCACTACCATGGGTGTGGCAGATTGGAGAGAAGAAGAGAGGCCCTTGGTGATGGAAGGTCAGGTTAGGGACTGCTTAAAGAAGCTGGATGTGTCAGCCAGCGGGCAAACAGCCCAAGTAAGGGCGTTGAGGTGCTGCTGAGGTGTGTGTGTGTGTGTGTGTGTGTGTGTGTGTGTGTGTGTGTGAGAGAGAGAGAGAGAGAGAGAGAGAGAGAGAGAGAGAGAGAGAGTAACAGGTGGCTGGGAGTGGATGTGTAGCAGAGGGTGTGTAGCTGTGGTTGTGGGGTGGCTGTTTGGTTGGGGGTGTGTATAGCTGGGGGGTGAGGTGGCTGGGGGGGTGTAGTTGGGAGCTGGAGGCCCAGCTCTGGCCCCTGCAGTGATGGGAGGGTCCATCAATGGCAGCAGCGGGCTTGGGCAGGGGAGGATGGGACCCACTGGGGTGGGAGGGAGCAGCAGTGGGGTGTGGATTTGCCCTGGTTGGCAAGGAGCCACTGTGGAGAAGGGGGAAGTGGGGGCTGTGCCATCCTCCCCTGCCCTACCTTCCCACTCCCCAGGTTCCCCCTGCCCCCCCACAAAACCGCTCTTGTTCTCCCTTCCTCTCTTCTCTTTTGCCACCCTTGTGTTGTTCCGCACATGGCTGCCCTTGTCCTCCTTTGCTACGCCTGCCCTGCTCTGCTCCCCATTCTCACTCCTGCCACTGCACATGACTCCTGACCTCCTGTTTTGCCACCCCTGCTCTGCTACCCCTACAACCCCAGATAGCAGCATTTCTGAAATACTGTGCCATGGTTCATGAATATTCATAAGTAATTTAAGTTAATTTGAGTATTCATGAGTTTTTAATGGTGGTGTGCCTCAAAACATTTGAAGGTATCAAAGTGTGCCATGGCAGAGAAAAGGTTGGGAACCACTGCTGTACAGTACATGGTGTACTATACATTGTTATTGGCCTCTAATTCATAAAGCTTAAAAGATGAAGTTAACTCAGTCATCTGCAACAGTCCAGTGCTTTCTCTATCCTGACGTAACACTCATCAGCATTGAGATCATAAAGGAAACTTCAGTCAGTGCAATTAGTATATTTATTTCTTTGCTAGTGTATGGGTTAATAAAGCAAAATTTGTTAGTTTTTAAAAATGCCACAGGATTCCTTGCTCATTTCACTGACCTAGACTAATATGGCTACCCCTCTGGAACTTGTCAACTAGAATTAGGACTTTAAGAACTTTTATAGATTAAGGAGCAAATGAAACTATGGTTGATAAAGTTAAATGACACACACACAAACATAAACTGCTACTTTCTTAAACAATTTAGAGCTGGATTCTCTTCCTTCAGAACATTTGTGTCATTTGGATAGTGCAAAGGGGCAGTAGATTTGTCAATGGTCCCCATCTGAGGAGTCACCAGCTGTGAGGGAGTCCCAACTGTCAGAGTCAGCCAGTGGCGTACCAATGGGGTGAATGGAAGTGGGGCATACCCCTGGGCACTGGCTAGTCAGATCCTTCTTGGAGGAACCATTCCCTGCTGTTGCAGCTGGCTAGGGGCCACCAGGCATTAATAGCCCAATGGTCACACCGACCTTAGCTCAGGCCTGCCAGAGGTTGAGGGCTCCCATTGTAGTGGGAAGAAGTATCCTCTCTGCCCCCATGCTTGGTGTAAAAATGGAGCCACAAATTCTCGGAAGCCAGGCAGCTAACCTGATGGTGAGCCTTCAGGGCAGAGCCTGTAACACACATGGAGGCAAAAGCAGTGGCGGAGGGAGTGTCGGGGGTCAGGCAACAGTGTGGAACCCAGCTTCTGTTCTGGGTTGGCCCTCTTTGCCCCCAGGACAGGGAAAAGCCAGTCCAGGGGCAGAGCGGGCCAGCCCAAACACCAAGCTCCATTCTCCCACCCTCCCAGGGAGCAGGGAGGGCTGACCCAAAAGTGGGGTGGAGAAACAGACCCCAGCCCCCAGGCTCGCCCGCTCTGCCACTGGGGGCAGAGTGGCTGGCTCAAGGGAAGGTGCAGAAACGTGGGTCCAGCCCACCCCGCTCCCCAGCATGAGGTGGTGGGTGACCCCCCCACTGGTCATTTGGCACCGAGCCCTGTAACCCTCTAGGGATGGCTTTGCTGAGAGGGAACATAACAACAGTTTTCAAGTACCTAAAAGTTGTTATGAGGAGGAGGGAGAAATTGTTCTCCTTAACTACCAATGACAGGACAAGCAATGGGTTTAAACTACAGCAGGGGAGGTTTAGTTTGGATGTTGAGAAAAAATTCCTAATTGTCAGGGTGATTAACAACTGGAATATGTTGCCTAGGCAGGTTGTGGAAGCTCCATCATTGGAAGTATTTAAGAGCAGGTTAGACAAATACCTGTCAGGGATGGCTTAAGAGGGTACTTGGTCCTGCACTGAGTGCATGAGACTGGACTTGACGACCTCTTAAAAAAAAAATCAGAGCTGCTCCAAACTGAGACAGGTCACATCACAGAAACTTCCTCAAAATCAAGGAACTGGAATCAGCTCCTCTTTAATTCCACTTTCTTGCTGTAGCCATCAGATCTTGGGCACAGCAAAAAAGCTGCCTTCATGCCCTTAAAGAAAGATTTATCATGGACTATGAATGTCTGACTAGCTCTAGCGATTTTCTCCATTCCCATAATTCTCAGACTGCTCCTCTCCATTCATAAGGTCATCTCCAGTGACAACTTTGCAACTGGGTTCTAAACCCTTGTCTTCTTAATTTACTTCTTATTCCCTATACGCTGACAAGCAAAATGTGCAAAACAAAAGGTGAACCTTGACTTTCAATATAATATACTAACCAGTATGCTTTCTATTCAGTCCTCTCTGATTTGGTGACCATTTGGAATTCAGCAGAATAAGAAGGACTTTTTTGAGGGTGCGTTGTCTCAATTTTTAATTCTCATTTTTTTAAAGAAATAGAGTACAGAATATATACGTCTATGTGTAAAGTATTAATCTTCTTGATAACCTGTCTTAAATGACTGACCCAATTGCTCCATGTCAGGCACAGTGTTAATTTATATAAAAATTTAGAATTACCTACTACTGTCCTAACACCTTTTGCTATGCCTAGGCAACCAATTCCCACAAAGCTTTTTTACCTCATCCATTATATGATTACTTCACAGTCCTGCTGCTGTTGACCTCATCTCATTATATTTGAAGTTTGCAATATAAGGGCTTGTCTGCAGTGACCTGTTCTGTTGGCACAGTAATCATTGATGCAGCAGCATTGATTGAGCATGTCTGCACCAGATCTGCCCAATCAATTATCCAGCACTTCTGTCATTTCTGGTACTACACTAACATGACAAATGTAAGCTATGTCAATGGGAGATGCTTATAGTGTAGTGAAGATAGCACAGGTATTCAGTGCAAGGTATATCAACTTTAGTTACATTATTTGCATAACATAACTTGCCTACTTTGTGCTGATAGAACAGTACTGTGTAGACAACTCCTAGTCTGCCACTCTGTGTGAGACTGAGAACCCAGAAGTGAAGCTTTACACACACCATGGTCTTCTGATCTTTAAACGAAGGAATTGCACTTATGGTATTTGTGGAGGGAGAATCAAAGGACCATGCTGATGTCTCTTCTGGAGAGGAGGAAGACTAGGTTATACCAAAGATAATCAATAGAGAGGTGAATCAGAGAATCATCTTGAATAAACGTCCAAACTATTGCCCAACTGAACTTTATTGAGGATAACATTTTTATACTGTTTCCCAAAATAATTTGTGGAAATAAATAATAATTTACAGTGGCTATGTTCACATGTAAACTGTTATTTTGAAATAAAGTCCTTATTTTGAAATAAGTTAATTTGAATTAAGGGAAGCCTGCTATCAAAACGGCTGTTATTTCAAAATGGTTATTTCAAAATAAGGCTGTTTGGACACGTTGTTTCAAAACAATGGTGGTGTTTCAAAACAACGTGTCCGAACACCTTTGTTTCAAAACAGCCATTTTGAAACACCAGCTATTTCGATTTCAAGCGAGGTTTTACTGTTTTGAAACAAGGGATCCCGTTGTTTTGAAATAACGGAACGTTGTGTGAACATAAGAAATTTTATTTCAAAACAACAGTTGTTGTTTCAAAATAAAACTCTCATCTGAACACAGCCAGTGTTAGTACTGAAAATAGCAGTTTTGTATTAGGCAGATAATGGGATTTGGTGAGATGACAACACATGAGTCAGGATGAAGCAGCTAAACAGATTTTATTTATGCACTCACCATCACAGCACGCCAGAGGAGAGCCATTTTCTGGAAGGGTGAGAGGCCCACGGACCAGGAGACTCCAACTCATGGCGTCTGCTTCAGACCCTGAGAGACTCTCACTCTCCTTTCTAACCCTTCTCATAATTATACTCCTTCCTTAAGTAAGCAAAATAAAAATGTTTGGGAAATAAGGCAAAATAATTACATTACAGCCAAACCTTGCAAAGCAGCAAAACACCTTATCTCGGGCCCTAGCCAGTTCCCAGAAGAGACTGGCTCCAGCTGGTGCTTTGGGCATGAAGCCCAGCATTAGTTCACGGTCAGGTCACTCAAGGGAGTGGCTGCAAGCGCCATGCTACCTGCCCATCACAAAATCTTCCACTTAAGCCCTACAAGAAGTGTGTAGGAGAAAATTAAGCCCTATGGTGGAATAAAGAGAAGAGAAGAAATCCTATGCACTTCTCGTCGAAATATGAAAGTATAGGCAAAACTCCTGAGAGAGAGAGAGAGAGAGAGAGAGAGAGAGAGAGAGAGAGGTTTTTCCTTATGTCAAGAGCAGCTGGATATAAAGCTTCCTCAATAACATGGCTGAGACTGTGAGGGAAAAACACACAGTGGGAAGGGGAGTAGGGACAGACATGGGCTATGAAGTTCTCTGGTGCAGCTCTGGTTCAGTCTTTTAAGAACAATGAAGCTAACTCTGAGCTAGATTGCTAAATGCATGAAAAGTCAGTGGGGTTTGAATTGGGGAAGGTATCACCTATGGATGAGTGTGAATGAAGGCATTATATGCAGGATTTTTTTTTTCTGGCTGGCTGTATTTATTACCCAAAAGATAGTTTTTGTTTAAAGTGTGTAACATGGATCCACCTCTTCTAAATTCAAGAGCAAAACTAAGCACTTTATCAATCCTAGTGTTTTTCAGTCCATTAAGTTTTGGGTTGAACTCCATGAGAAAAAAGCACAGATCACTTACTTTCTAAATAATAGAACCAGTTAGCCCAATGAAGCTTTACAAAGTATTTTTTTCCTCATTTATGCCAACATACAGTGCTATTAAAGCTCCTTTCCGATGTGCAGCATTGAAAATATTTCAAAAGAAAAGGGTCATTTTATCAGTTTGATGTCTTTTAATGCAGGTTTTGAAAAATCTGTAGTGATGCAAAATGTAAAACACATGTACAAATAAGAGACTCAGAAAGGCTCACCACTGAAGAGTATGAAATTAGAAAAAGATTTTAAAAGAGATTATGTAAAATTCATCTGCCAGTGTTTCACATCCTTTATATTTTCCTTCTATCCCCTCCTTTTCCCCTTCCACCACCAGCAGGTTTTCTCTTTCCCTTTACTCACTGGAGCAATGGGAAACCAAACCATCATATTGAAGAGAGAAGATGGGTAGGATACACACAGCTAATGTCCTCCTCCTCTCAGTTGGTCCTGGTGTTCCATCTACGAACAGGTCGACTGGAAGTTCTAGATACAAGCACCAACTCCTTTTGCCTTTCTCACATCAGTTTAGCCTGTTTGATGTTGCTTTGTCTCATCAGCCAAGTAGAATGATCCTTCACTAATGGTGAACCAGAGCTAAAAAGTCATTTCTGAACTTTTCCCACAATTCAGTGGATGTTCAGATCTGAAGTTCTGAGCTGAACTAGTCTCTGGCTCTTCACATTTTATTCTTCAGTTTCTCTTTTTTTGGGGGGAGGGGAGGTAATTTTAGGTACCTTATGTCAAACTATCTTGCCATCCCCCATGAATTAAAAAGTTTGAATGTGCCAAAGTAACAGACTGTATGTTAGACATCTCCTATCTTTTGAGAAAGACAAAAGCACCGTATAATTAAATGCTAGGATTAGGCTTGGGGAAGCTTGCACAAGGCCTGTCAGTCATTACATGTGGCTTCTGCTAGTATTACTCATGTCTTCATTATTGAGAACAAAAAGTAACAATGTCTAAATGCAGCTATAAGTGAATTAAACAAACAACCCCCCCACAGTATTTAAATCCTACCCAAAATATCTTAATGTTGTATAATATTATGGTGAAAAAGCAATAAGGCCTGATTTTTAGAGTGTTTCTAGTGAGGTATCTGTATTGAGGTAACGAAAGTATCTGAGAACCTTCCAGTAGTGCATTAAGAGAGGTGACAAAATACATCATGAGAAGTTTGTTCTTTCTCTCGTCTTCTCCCCAACAGGAGAATCCTGTGTGTAGTGTTGAGTTCTGTTTACGGGGTGGGAGGATGGTTAAATATACATACTGGTCTTTGTTTATATTAGAAAGGGCAAGGTTGAAGAAAAGTAACATGGTCTTAGAGCAGAAAGTGATCGTTGGTTCCTGTGAGATTTTGTTCCACAGTCTCAGACTGATCCTCGAGAAAGCTCTTTCTCCTGCAAACCTGAGTTTTATTCTTATGGTAGAAAGTACCATTGCACCTGAAGAGCAGAATTATCAACTATTGTCTTCATCCAATAACTTTAGGCAATATTTTAGATATCCTGGTCCCAGGCCATTGACCATCCTGAGGTTAAGGACCATCACCTTGAACTTCAGTCAGTATTTTATAGGAAACAAATACAGAAAGGATAGAATATGTGTGCTGAGCTTTTCTTAGTCTACATTGTGAGATGATACGCTGAATCATTCTGTGCTAGTTGGAGTTTCCTAAGGGCTGATAATTCCAAGGCCAGATATATTGTACTGCTGTAGGCCAGGTAAGAGGAAATGAAGGCACATATACTGACGGTAGGTCTTTGTCATCTGCCAAGATGGGATGTAGTCTCTTAGTCATGTGGAAATGATAGAAAATGTTGTTTGTGGATGCTAGTATGTGAGAGCATAAGGTAAGCAAGGAATCCAGAAACACTCCTAAATTACAGATTGAATTGACAACTTGTGGGTATGTGCCTTCAATCAGAAGTGGCTGTACTTAGCAGCAAACTCTTTTGTGCCTAACACCATTTCTATTAGGTTTAATTTCAATCTGCCATGGGCTGATTTTTTCCAGTCACTGGACATTTTGATGGTGGTTGTATGGTCATATGTGGTGAAAGATAGATAGAGCTGTGCGTCATCTTTTTATTGCTGGTATTTAAGTCCATACTGTCTTGCCATGTTTAATAGTACTATCAGATAGTTGTTGAATGAAACTGGAGAGAGAATTGATCTTTTTGGGATTCCCCAAATGAGGAGTTTAGTGTAATGGGTACACTCTCCTGTCACTACTCTATGTATGTGCCTCCTAGAAGGACTTAAGTCATCTGATTGCTTTCTCCTGAATCTCTATCATTTTGTCAAGTGGGATAGTGATATCTCATGGTTGACAATGTCAAGGGATACAGAGAGATTCAGGAGGAAAAGAATGAATATCTGCATTCTATACTGTGGCAAAAGGAAGTTGTCGATCAGTACCATTAAAGTTGCTTGTTTATCCCTTTCGGTAAATGATGCCTCTGTAAGATGTCTTAAACTGAGCCCCCCAAAACTAACGTACCCAAAATCACGAATCATTTTTGGAAATCTTGGGAGTAGCAAATTGTCTACATGATGCTCCAATCCAATAACATCTGCTGGTGTATGCCACAGCCACTGAAATGTGGAGAGATCTCCTATGGCATCATTCTTGCTTATTTAATTCATTAGGATCCCAGTTCAAAATAGAAAGATAGGAACAGTCATGCCTAATGTTATATACACAATTAAATGCTTGGCTAGATTGATCAAAGTCATTGCATTAAAAAGATCTTTCTTGTTTCTTTATTCTTTTTTTCCTTTTCTTACTTATAATTATGGATGGTTCAGTGGTTAAAGTATAATTTTACAGGCCCTGAAACTCTCCTAATCTCCAGGCCCCCAACCCCTATTGTCCCTTCATACATGTGCAGGCCCCAGCCCAGGTAAGTATTTGCAACCACTCTCAATACAACATGCATCAGTTACTGCTCCATAAAAATATTTATAATTTTATATGGCATTTATGTCTATAGCAACTATAGTCCCAAACTACCAAACACTGCATAACACAATAGATAGTGTGATTAACAATGTGATACTTAAATAAAATGCGATGTGTAATTGATTGAACACAATGCAAGGCATAAGCAGAAACAATCAAGGCAAACAAAAACACAAAACTGCATTTATTGCTTACAGTAAAACACAGCTACGCAAACTCTCATTAATATCAACATACATAATAACATATATAATCACAACCAAAACCGTTTATAAAATCAATTAATATTTTTCCATTGTCTGCCTCATTGATTTCATTGCTGCACCTTCATCCTGAAGGCCAGTCTTTCTTGAGGGACCTTGCATGCTAGTTGCTGATCTCCAGTTTAAAAGTAACCATGATTTGACATATTTTAAAGGTTCCCACAATGCAAATGGAGGTCCACATAATGAAATGAACATTGATGATGACGTGCTTAACCGTCAGCCTAGACCATAAGCAGTTAACAAATTATGTTCATTTTACTAAAACCTCTTTCACATTCTGCTGTGCTGACAGGAATTGTATTTACGCAGTTCACAAGTTTCCACAATGCAGGTTTCATGACTACTCCCTGATAATCTGTATATTCCCAATATGCAAATTTTACTTCATTAAATGCAATGCCAAACTTAGAACATAAAAATTTTATGTCACTTTCACCAGATTTGAGTGACAGCTCTGTAGTGAAACATGATGGGTCAAGTGCTTCAACAGCACTGCTTAGACATTTTTTGGAGTCTGGCAACAATCTAGCATTCATGCAGTCTGCCAAGGCCTGGTAAAACACATTTAGAAATTTCAGTTTGCTTGCCAGCATTCACAGACGTGTTAACACATACACCTTTAAAGCAACCTGCAGCTATCACCTCACAAGCCTCTTACCAAAACTCTGAATCACACTCTCTACAAGCTATAAACAACAGTCAGAAAATTTTCAGTGGAACAGTTCTATGTTGTCAAATGCTGTTTTCTCAAAATTAAAATATTTTGTCCATTTCCTTTTGAAAAAAAAAAAATATCGGAATCATTTTAGTGAAGTCACAGTGAATCATTTGCTATCTGAAGGCTTCACTTTTTCATTTGAAAACTATTCAAGTTTTGAAAATGTTTAAGTCAAAACCAGAAAGATATATTTTGATTTTATCAAATGAAATATTTCAAAATATTTTCAATTTTTCAAAAATTTTCTGCTGCAGGAAATTTCAAAGTTCTTGGGTTCTGATTTAGAATTAAGAAAAAATCAGAATCGTGGACTGTCCCATGAAACAAATTCTGGTTCCTCCCCAGATCCGGTATCTCTGTAACTGCTCTGGTTGTGATTCAAATTCCATGAGAAATCTTTCTAAGTATCCCACCTGTGCTTGTTTATCAGTTCCATTAACAGATCTGAAGGCTGAGTGACCACTTCCAGAAGTACCGGTACACATTTAAAGAACCTTAACTGCACATACTCAGAGGGAGACTTGAAGAGGTAATAACAGGAGTTAGCAGTTTTGTCTATCAAATACATACAGATCTTGAATCAGGACCCCCAAAATTAGGTGTTAATCTTTAAAAATGGGAATTCTTTGGTAAATTTCTACAGTTGGGATCCTTTTTATTTGTCATGGTTTTTTGAGCCCTTAGGATGCACGTAAATCCCATTTTTCTCCACAACCAGGAGGAGTAGGAACTTTCAGTTAAAAAAGAACCAGCTGAAACTCTCACCTAAATACAAACAAGGAGTTATGTGGCACTTGAAGACTACCAAATTGATCTATTGCATGTGCTTTTGTGGGAAAAGTGGGATTTTCTCCCAAGAAAGCTCATGCAATAAATCAATTAGTTAGTCTTTAAATCACACAGGACACCTTGTTTGTTTTACTGAACTAGACTAACAGGGCTGCTCCTTTGGAACTCACCTAAATACGTGACTCCTGGCCTGCAACATCCAAAAATTTCAAGGTAGCCCAAGAAGTGGAAAACATTGACTTAAGTTCCCAGTTACCAATACTTTTTAAAAAATCTCCATGTATCTCCGCATGCTCGGGGTGGGAGATTTAAAAACTCCCAACCTGCCACAGCTCACTGCTTGCCAGCATACAGGGCTGCATTCCACTCCATTATTCTATTTTTAGGGGCCCCAGAAAACTACCCCCTTAAATTTGTGGGCCCCAGAACAGTGTTCTGGGCCATTCCACCTTACTTTAACCCTTGGATGGTGTTTCCTGCCACACACATTGAGAACCCACATATGTGTGTTTTTGCTTTTCTGTGTGTTTTTCCCTCATTTTCTCCCATCTTGGGGCAGAAAATATTACACCCCAAATGCTGAAGTTTTCCTGTTACCAAAAAGTCATTAATGTACATTTCGCTGCAACGTGCACTCTGCCATATTAGTGTCTGTCAGAATTTCATTGCTTATAATAAGTAAGGCTGCAGATCTGTCTGGGTCGGGGAAAAGGTCACAGCATGAATTTCCTGTTTGTCCATGATTATTTTCTGTCTCTTTGACTCTCCTGGTATCTGTTATTCCTGGTCTGTGGAGCACTCTAAAAATATTGGTGTAGTCAAGGTAGCAGTGGCAGCTGCACAGACTAGTTCCCCTGAATTACATCTCCCTGTATTGATGGGATTCAGGCTGATTTGTACATAGGGTGCCTAACATCTGCTGATGATGATGATGATGCTACCATGACTACACTTCCATTTCGATTGTGTGAATTCACGTGAGAGCTAATGTGAGTATATGCATGTGAGCCCGGAATCCCACCTGTAGCTCACATTGTAGACAGTCAAAGGGTCAGACATTAACATTCCTGAAAGAGCAGAAACAGCCAGCACTGAGGTGGTGATTATCAGAAATCTGCTTAGGTAGACATGTGATGTTTTCAGAATGAGTGATAAGGAACACCTGTAAAGAGTCTTTTATAGTGCGCTGAAAATATGAAAGCCCAAGAAAGATAGGCAACATAAACTCTTTAGAAAAGCATCCATACACAGAATCTCAAGTCCTGTGGTATAAATATTGATAACTCTGAAGACAAAAGTCAAGAGCTGACCTGAATGGAGAACAACCATCAATAAAAGTTGCAAATACTTTGAAAAGACAGATGCAAAAATTGATTGAAAAAAAGACCACATGTCATACCAAATCTTCAGGGCAGTTTATACATTCCTATGCAAATTTTTTTGGCATCTTTCTCCCTCCTTGCAGATCAGGCTATAAACTACCAGAGAACACATTAGATGTTGTAACATCATCATCAGATAATATGGACAGCCATATTACAAGGTATTTCCTTCATTATTAGGGCTGCTTATTTCTCATGGGATTTTTCAATCCAAAAACATGGCACCATCACAGTAAAATTAGTGAAAGTAATGGGTTACTATGTTTAACATGACTACTACCTGATTTCTGATTTTAAAAATGCCTTCCTCCTCATTCCACTGAGAAGTACAGCACCCTTTGGTCTGGCACTGCAACTCTAACCCCAGCCTATTTTAGGCAGAAGGCTTTGTGGATGAGATAGTGGGAGAGCTCCCTGGACAGTGGCAGCTCCTGCATGCTGTCAGGCTAGGGTTGGTGCCCTGTACTGGCTACTGGTACCTGATGCGTGGGGTTGCAACACTACTCATTTTTGTTTACCCCAAGACAGAAGGCTGGGGAAGCTAAACCAGAGCGATGCTGTGACCTGGTGAGCCAACCCATGAGGCCTGGAGTAATGAACTAGCTCAGATGAACACAACTAAGTCTCCCTCTCACTGAAGGCAGGGATGGAGTTGCTAAATGTCTCTCAGTCCTGGGCACCCAAGAACAGTCTCAAACATATATTTCAATTTTTGCAGTTAATCCAATCACCATTGCATAGCTACATTTCAGCTAATTGTCCAGATAGTTGTGTTTGCATTATGCATTAATACACTACACATTTCCAGCAGTTTTGACCCTCAGAGTTTAAATGAGCATACTCCATGGGGATGAGCAGGTATTTCCCCCCCAAGTCAGATTGGCAGTGACTTACAAGTGGAAGTAGTTTGCTTCCTCTGCAACATGTGATTGCAGGTTATTTGCAAGGATTATCTGATTATAACTCACTTAAACACTTGCTGCCACTGCAGGGGCCCCAGGGAAGGTGCACCTTGCTCCCTCCTATTTTCTGTCTGCAGCACGCAATAGTTTTCTCTAGAAAACTAGTACTTCATTGAAATCCACTGTTTGGTTTGGTGTGTGCTGCTGTATGTCCTGCGATATACAGCAGATCAGACTAGGTGACCTCTTCAGGCTTTAAAACCTATGGCTATGTCTATACTGTCAATTTAGTTCAAATTAAGTAGACATAATTTGAACTACATTTGTCCCTATCTACACTGGACTTTCATTAAGTTGAATTGAGAAATTCCTAATTCAACTTAATGAAAGCTTAGTTCGAATTAATAAGAACTGCCTATTAGTTTGAACTAAGCTTTAATTCGACTCTTAGTTCCAACTAAGGACAGTGTAGACCTGGACTAACTCTTAATTTGACTTTATTAAATTTGAATTAAGGGCAGTTAGGTCAAATTAACAAAGTGGACTAAGTCAGCTTAACTTTAAGTTGACTTAGTCCACTTTGTTAATTTGACTTAATAAGGTTGAGCTTTGTTTGAATTAAAGTCAAATTTATTAGTCTGAATTAACAAATTCAACCTAACTTTTTCTAGTGTAGACACAGCCTATAACTCTATAAGTTGCTTAGCCATCATATTTTACCTAGCAAGAACCTATGCAACTAAAAACAACTTTATGGGGCTATAACAAAAATTTATGCTCTTAAACATATTTCCTCTTAATAAGCAGTTTAGTTCTTGTTTGCTAATAATTTCATATCACTTTTTTAATGTTACTTTTTGTAAAGCTTTCTGGGACTTCTTAAATATAAATACTTAAGCTTTCAGCTTTCATATGCCAATACTGTTAGCTGTACAAATAATTACTGTTGTTAGATGAGAAATTATTTATGACTGACAAGATAAGGTACGTCAAAATTGTTTTGGCAAAAATTATTATAAAGTGTAATTAGATCCTGTATGGTTGACATTCGATTCTGTAAATGATGGAGAGTATAGACCGTAATATTTCCATCCGAAAATGAGCAACAATTAGGCAACTGAATTGCCAGGAACAGCATTATTGAAATGGTATAGACCATCAGTAGTGAAAAATAGGAGACACAAGGTATATTCCATATCTATTTAATGTTCATGAAAATCCTTCAAAATATTTGTTATAAGCAAAACTATTTTCTTTGCAACAGTATCTTGCATTTAAAACATTAATCTCATTTCATGATTGTGTTCCCACATCATGCTGCTTATGGCATTATACACATGGGTTTCTCAAGACTTCTCTGTAGATGACAGCAAGTAATTTTAAATGATTTTTCTGATACAAAACAAAAAGCAGAAAAAAAGACAATAAAAGCTAGTAACCCATGTGTGGGCAACATAGTTAGTTCTCGTAGAAGTTTACCGTCAAACCTTATCTGATAAGAAAAGCAAACTCTTACCTGAGCACTGCACTCATATGTAACATCATTTTCACATCTCCTACATGAGCTACATAAATGAGTACTGAGTCATTCTGATTTACAGAAGGCTTATATTTCACAAGTTCTGGGCCAAAACATTTTAATTAATACTTTCCTAGAATCACAGAGTCATAGATTGCAATGCCAGGAGAGATTACTGAGATCATCGAATCTGACTTCCTGTGTAACACAGGCAATAGAACGTCATCAAAATAATTTACAGAGCAAAGCTTTTAGAAAAACATCCAATCTTGATTTAAAATTACTGTGCTATGACCTTTGACAAGTTATTCTAATAGGTAATTATACTCACTGTTAAAAATTTACACCTTATTTCTAATCTGAATGTGTCTAAATTCAACTTCCAGCCATAAGATTGTTATAACTTGTTTTGCTATTGTTCCCCAATATTTACAGCTTGTAATGAAATTACCCCTTAACATTTTCATTGTTGAGCTAAATAGAATGAGCTCCTTGCTTCCGTCACTAAAAGGCATGCTTTCTAATCTTTCAGTCATTTTCCTGGTATGTCTCTCAACATCTCCAGTTCATTTTGATAATTCTTTCTTGAATTGTATGCACCAGAACTAATTGGATGTTGTATTCCAAAAGTTGCTCTACTGCCAAATCCAGAAGTAAAATAACCTCTCTGCTTTAGTCAAAATTCCGCTGTTCATGTAGCCAAGGATCACATTAGCCCTTTTTCAACACATTACACTTGGAGCTTCTGTTCAGCTGATTATCTACCATGACCCCCAAATCTTTTTCAGAGTCTCTGATTCCCAGAATGGAGTCACATCATTCAAATAGGGGTAATCCTCTTCGTTGTTAGTTGTATACATGTACATTTAGCCGTAATAAAACACCTACTGTTTATTTGAGCCCAGCTTATCAAGCAATTCAGATTGTGCTGTGTCAGTGACTTGTGCTGTTTATTTACCACAACCTCTATCTTTGCCTTATCTGAAAACTTTATCAGTGATATTGCATCTTTTCCACATCATTATGTTAAATGGCACAGGGCCAAAACTGAATTCCCATGGGACCATGTTAGAAACACACTATATCAATGATGATTCACTGTTTACAATTACATTTTGAGATCTTTTAATTGACTTTAGGTATGGCATGTTAATTTTATATCTTTCTGCTTTTTGCATCAAAATGTCATGTGGCACAAAGTCAAATGCCATACAGAAATCTTAAGTATATTACATCAATGTTGTTACCAAACTTGTTATCTCACCCAAAAAAGATAGTTTGACACACTCTGTTTTGCAAAAACTCAAAAGATTGGCATACATTATATTGTCCTCCTTTAATTCTTTATTAATTGAGTTCTGTATCAATTGTTCCATTATCTTGTCCATAATCAATGTCAAGCTGAGTTATCTCATTTACTCTAATGAAACATTGGCACAACACTAGCTTTTTCAGTCTTCTGGAACTTCCCCAGTGTTCAAAGACTTATTGAAAAATCAACATTAACAGCCCAGCAAGTTCAATAGCCAGCTCTTTTAAAAGTACTTTATGTAAATTTTCTGGACCCAATCATTTTAAAAAGTCCAACTTTAGTAGCGGCTGTTTAACATGCTCCTGAGATAAATTCCTTCTTAAATTGTGGACATCAGAGCTAATTGGACATTATATTCAATGACAATGGGAATGAGATGAATTTTATATGATATGACAATATCTGGTTTTTTTCCCAAAATACAGAACAGATGTATAGAACCTTTCTCCTATTTCTGCATTATAGGTGATAATTTTGCTACTTCCACTTAGCAATGTGCTAATACCACAGTTAAAGTTATTTTTTCCTGATATACTTAACGACTTTGTATTGCCCTTATCTCTGCTAGCTATTGACCTTTTGGGGCATCTAATAACCTATATACCTGGTACTTTAAAAAAGCCAGTTTCACAACCCTGAAAATAATTATGAGCCAAATTAGCTGTGAAGAAGAATTTAATCAGAGGAAAAAGGTGATTGTGAATTGTTTAAAACCTTCCCAGATGCCCTCCCCCAACCACAATAATTCCCTTTCCCATTTTACTTACAAAACCATTTTTAGCTTTGTGAAATTGGCCTTTTTAAAGCAACAGGTCTAGAGCTGATTCTGTTTGCGCACTGTAAATGTGATTAAGCCCTGTTCACTTGTACCTATATGACCATTAGCTTTTAATTCTGTAATCAATTCCTCCTTTCTCTGTCAAGTGTAATAGAATTCCCACGTGTGTGCTGCAACCCTTTGCAAATTAGGAAATTGTCATTTATAGTAATAAGAAATTTGAAGGATATTTTATTACTGGAAGCATGAGAACTCCACCATATGCCACTCAACATCAGATCCCCAAGGATCACATAGGTGTGGTTTTTTTCCCCCTTTGCACACTATTTATTGTGTAAGGAGCTTGCCATTATTTGGTGGTTTGTAGCATATTCCAACTAATACCACACCTTGAGCTTTATCTGTTAGGACATTGATCAATAAGTGTTCAAGATCACTTTCTTCCAAGTTTTCAGTGAATTAAAAAAGGAAACCCATTTTTACAGAGAAAGTCACTTCGCTACCCCTCTTACTATATCCTTCCTAAATAAGTTATAAACATTTATTTTTACATTCCAAATCCAGAAGTTATAACAACACATTTCAGTGATGACAACTAGATTAAAATTTTGCTGCTAAAGGTGCAAGTTATGTTGTTACCCAAGCTCTTAGCATTGATGTATAGAGCCCTGCAAATCTGTGGATATCCGAGGATATCCGCATTATATCCACATCCACAGATACAACACATATATCTGCGGACCATTTCTTGTGGATGCAGATCGGATACGGATCTACATATTTTTATCTGCACAGAGCTAGAGCCCTGCAAGTCTGTGGATATCTGCGGATATCCTCATTATATCCACATCCATGGATATAACACGGATATCCACAAACAATTTCTTGCGGATGCAAGTCAGATATGGATCCATGTGTTTGTATCCGTGCAGGGCTCTATTGATGTATAGGTAATTAAAGAGTTCCTTCTCTTTCTTTATCCTGGAGTTCTTTATTTTTCTCTCAACATGTTGATTTTGTGATTACTGAGTGCTCACATCTTCCCTATTTTTACACTTTCTTTTGTTATTAGTTTGATTCCCTTCTGATTACTATAGCCAGTCTGTCCCCAAGAAGTTGGTCCCTAGTCTGCTAAGGTGGAGGGCGACCAAAACCTTCCCTCTACAGAAATTTCCTAGCCAGGGGTTCACTTCCAAAGTCATCTAATTTCTGTCTTCTTCTCCACATGGAGCAAGAAGTATCTCAGAGAAGATTACCTGAACGTTCTTCTTCTTCTTCTTCGGTATGTTTTCAAGTTTCCAACCACATCTACTATCTGCAAGATATCCTGAAACACACTGGCCTTAAAGCTGATATGAACCTTTCCTATCAACCTCAAAAACATATCCAGTCTTGAGGTGATGTCTTATGTATTGGCTACAGGAAAACAACACTGTGTCTTGTCGTCTGCCTGTCCATTGCAAAATGTTCTTTCAAGTTTTCTAAATACTGAGCTCCCAGAAAGGATCTCTATCTTTCTGGGATGGGCAAGTTATGGACAAGGTTTTTGGGTTTGTTTGTTTTTTTTCCTTACAGGTCGTACCATCCACAGGTGTGTCCCATACATCTCTCCATTCTCTTGGATCAGCTGACTCTTGAGCATGTGTCTCCCATGATTCCACCCTGAGCACCTGGTATTGACTGCAAACTTCTAGCTGTATGGAATTCCTTTCAGTCCTCTCCTCTCTGGCAGCCACAATCTGCTGATTCTGGGCTATCTCCAGACATGTCAAATGCAGCCATGACTGCTTGCTTCTGGTGGCTGCAAACTGCAAGACCATCTCACTCACCTCCTTCTCTCAGATTCTTGATAGCCAATTCCCTTCCTCCTTGAATCTAGCATACTAAGGTTTTATGAACTTGGCTATCTAAATATACTGGATGTTACCCCTCACAGCAAGTTTGGTGTTCAAGATATTTCTTTCTAATAAATGATTTTATACTCATCAATTCTTATTTCAGAAGACATGATTATCTTTTCATCCTGTGATATACAACTAAAGCTGTTCAATAAATGTCATTATGGTCACAGTGGTAAACAATGAAGAAATCAGGTCACCAAAACACAGTGATCTGGATCATTTATAAGCTGGATGTAGGCAAATAATATGCATTTTAATAAGGTTGAAAATGTAGGCTTTCTAGAATAGTGGATGTTATCTTGAGGGAGTTATGATGGATAATCAGATGAATATCAGATCCAAGTGCAACACTGAGGCTAAAGGGACAAAATATGATCCTTATACATATTAGCAGGGCTATAATACCTGTATTTAACATTGCTATGGACATTAAGAATATTCTGTCCCATTGTATTGTCAACACTTCAAGAATGATGTTAAATAATTGGAGAGAGTTCATAAAAGGATTAGAAAGGAATAAAGGACTGCAAAAATCAGAGATGCTTTAGGAGCTAAACCTATTTTGTTCATCAAAGAAAAGGTGACTTGATCACAGCTTTTAAATACTTACATGGGGAAAGAAATGTGAAAATATAGGATTTTTCAGTCCAGTAGAGAAAGGTACAACATGATCCAATAGCTAGAATTTTCAGCTAGATAGATTTGGACTGGAAATAAGGTGCAAATGTTCAAGTGAGAGTAATTAAGTTTTAGAAGAACTGGCCAGTGATTGTGCTGAATTCTCCATCACTAGACATTTTGAAATCAAGATTAGATGTTTTTCTAAAATATATTCCTTAATATAACTAGTAATTAATTTAGGGAACTCTTATGATGTATGTTATTTGCTTTCTTGGTAGCTTTAGGAAAGATCAAAAGGCTTTAGAAATTCCAGTTAAATTATATCTACCTGCTCACCTTTATCCAATATATTGTCGACCACTCAAAGAATTCTGATCTACTAGAGAAGCATCATTTTTCTTTAAAAATCTCATTTATTTGTCTCTAAGTGATAATAAAAAAGTAGTTTTTAAAACATCTTAAGCCAGATATTGAGGTCGGCTGATTGGTACATAGTTCCCATGATCCCTTATGGCACTAATTTTAGAGATGAGTGCAATTTGCTAATCTACACTGCAATAGCTGATTTTAATAAAATTGTATATTTTTGGCAGCTCAAATATTTTGTCATGATCTTGCAAAGATCTGAACACATGGTTAACATTATACGCTGAGTAAATGCACTGAAATTGATGGATCATCTTATAATGCATAACATTAAATATACAAGTAACAGGATGTGCACCTTAAATGTCTCACTGGACTTGCTGTATTTTTGGTCTTAAATGTAACTGTTTGTTCCAATACCTGAGTTAGATGTCTCTGTACCACCTTCTGTGATGAAGAGTGGTGCAAAAAATCAATTACTTTCTCTGTAGTGTCCCTTTATTTATTTATTCCCTTTTACTTTTGGGAGTTGAGCAGGCCCACTGATTTCACTCTCAGGCTTCTCTATGATTCCTACTTATGGTATGTCTACACTGAAAAGTTATTTTGAAAAAGATGACATTTAAAAATAACTTTTCCCTGTCCATGCAAGCATTTTATTATTTTGAAAGAAGTGTTTTGTTATTTCAAAATAATGAGGTACTATTTTGAAATAATAAAACCTGCTTTAATTTCAAAATAGGGCTTATTTAGAAATTATTATTTTGAAATAAGCCATTCCAAGCCACAGAATCAGCTTACGTTGAAATAATAGGCAGGGAAACCCTGGTGGTCTCCTTTCTCCACTGGGGCAGGGAACCCCTGGGGGGCTGGTTTCCTAGCAGGGCTGCTTCTCCCCCATTCCTAAGGCATGCTTATCTGCCTACCATCTCCTCTGTTCAGGCTGGGGGAGGGGGGCTAGGAGCCAGATAGGGCTCTGAGCTGCTTGAAAAATCATGGAAGATAGGTGAGGTCCTGGAGGACTAGAAAAGGGCAAAAATAGTGTCCATCTACAAAAAAGGAAATAAAAGCAACCCACAGAATTATAGACCAGTCAGTTTAACCTCTGAACCTGGAAAAATAACAGAATAGCTAATTAAGGAGTCGATTTGCAAACATCTAGAAGAGACTACAGTGCTTAGGGCTAGTCAGCATGGATTTGTCAAAAACAAATCATGTCAAACCCTGAGAGGTCATCAAGTCCAGTCTCATGCACTCATGGTAGGACCAAGTATGCTTATTAAACCACCCCGACAGGTGTTTGTCTAACCTGCTCTTAAAAACCTCCAATGTAGGAGATTACACAGCCTGCCAAGGCATCTTATTACAGTGTTTAATCACACTGACAGTTAGGGATTTTTTTCCCCTAATGTCTAGGCTGAACCTTCCTTGCTGTAGTTTAAGCCTGTTGCTTCTTGTCCTATCATCTGTGATTAAGAATAATATTTTTTTTCCTTTTTCCTCATATCAACATTTTATATATTTGAAAACCATTATCATATTCCCTCTCAGTCTCCTTTTCTCTAGACTAAACAAACCCTGCTCTTTCAATCTTCCCTCACAAATCAAATGTTTCAGACCTCTAATCATTTCTGTTGCCTTTCTCTGGACTTTCCCCAATTTCTTCACATCCTTTTTTAAATGAGGCACCCAAAATTGGACACAGAATTCAAGTTGACACCTAATCAGTGCAGAATAGAGTCGAAGAATCACATCTCTTATCTTACTCACAGTACTCCTGTTAATTCACCCCAGAATGGAATTTGCTTTTTCTGCAACAGTATTACACTGCTGACTCCTATTTGCCTTGTGATCCACTATTACACATAGATCCCTTCCTGCAGTACTCCTTTCTAGGCAGTCATTGGCCATTTTGTATATGTGCAATGGGTTTAACCCTAAGTGGAGAACCTGGCACTTATTTTTATTGAATTTCATTCTCTTTATCTCCAACCATTTCACCAGTTTGTCCAAATCATTTTGAATTGTGATCTTATCCTTCAAAGCACTTGCAACCCCTCCCAGCTTGGTATCATCTGCAAACTTGATGACCTGTTATATAGACCATAAACTGTCCAAGGCAAGGATCTTGTCTTGTTACTCATCATTGAAGTTTGAGTGGTATGTACCAAAACAACTCTAGACAACAAAAAATATTCAGGAAATGACTCAGGTTCGGAACACAGAGTTCTGTAGAGCCTGAGCTGATCTCAGTATGTGATCTTTCATTGCTGTTGTTTTTATATAGTTCATAGCATAGGACAAAGATTCTCCCTATAACCATCCTTTCTCCTCTAATAGAAAATTTGATTTAGACCATCACATCTGATTCTTGCTTTCCTTATTCTCACTAAGAGATTAATTGCAGCCTGTACACACAGCACCTACCCCTTTAGGAGCATTATCCGGATCAGGTTAAGGTGATTTTCTTAAAGCTATGCTACTTATTTTGTAATATGAAATGACTGATACATTTAAGAGCTGATGCAGATTATGGATGATGCACTCTCACATTAGACCCTTTTTAGTTCCTCTAAGTTCAGCCCTCAAGTGACAGACCTGGCTACTGTAACTTCCCTTATGGTGGTTCAGTCCAACATAGTACATCATTCTGGCACTGGATTTCTGGGTTCCTGCTTCCCATCCATGATAATCCAACAACTCCAACTATGTTTGGCACCTGAAAGCTTTTTTTGCCTCAGGAGGCTATGACAGTGGCTTCTTATAGTGAATAAAAACCAGCATCTTCAACAAAAGGCTTTATGTAATCTTTCACCCAAAGGTACACAGCATGCAGAGCAAATTATATAAATAGAACCTCTTTTTTTCCTTATGTACATCTTAAACTTTTCTTGCTAGTTCTGGTAAACTCCCTTTATCCAGCAAACCCCATCCTTAGCTCAGTGAAACTAACTGCCTACTGCAGCATGCTCTTTGACATTCGCCCTGTGTGTCTCCTGTTGGTGGGCTCACTACCACGGCAGATTCTGAATGGTCCTTAGGGGCCATGCCCAGGGGCTCTCCACCCTTCCAGCACAGGGGGGGGGAAGCAGGCTGTGTGTTCCTGCCTGCCCCTGGGCTAGCCAGTCTGCCCCCAGGGGTGGGCCAGAGCAGGCCAGTGCAGCTGCTGGTGTGCAGTACATCCCCTGCCACAGCCTTTGGGCCACACCAGAAGCTGCACTGCATGCACCAATAAGCCCCACTACCGCTGAGGGCTGACCAGCTGGGGTGTGGCTGGCCTTTGGCCCCTGACCCCTCTCTAGTGCTGGCCTACCCACAGAGGATTAGGTGGGGGGGCCACCAGTAGAAGAGACCCAGGGGCCTTGTAGCCCCTAATCTGCCCCTGCTCACAACCCACATCCCTCTCCTCCCACCTAGGCTAGCTTCTTTAATGCTTCAGTATTCCCCTTGATTCTACTTTTGTCCAGGGAAAAGTTAATTTTGCTAGCAGGTACAAGACCAGGAATATTTTGCACTTAATAGATTCCCCATTGTTTCCCCCAAGAAGCCGTGCAATTCCCTATAGTAGTCCCACGTCAATGTATGGTTTTGTTTCCTGCTGGTTTCCTCTTTTACAGCTCCTTTGCATTCAGGCAGGATAATCCCAAAGAAGTAAATCGAGATGAATGTAATATTTATAAAAATACTACATATACCTCCCTCATTCTCCTCAGTCTATTATCCAGTGTTGCCCCTTACTCTTTGTCACAATTATAAGAAAACATGAGAGTTACTGTAGGTCTTCACTTGGTAAAATATTTCAAAGGAAACTTCAATATGCATTGGTAAGTTGGCCACTCAATCTTCTTTCTTTCTTTCTTTCTTTCTTTCTTCATGTTTCTATTCTATTACCTTTTGATGAGAAATTGCTAATATTTTAGTCAAAATGTATGATCCTGTGTGAACTAACATCTCTCAAGTATGTTATTATGGAGAAGTGTGTGTATGAGCCTGGTTTAATTTCCCTGTTGATTTTTAGTTAGATGTCTGTGAGAAAATATGCTGTGATATTGTGTGTTTAATCCACATTTAACCTGAAAAATGAACTTGTCATTTACAGTCTGTCAGATTCCTCTTTTAATCTGTAGTTAGATGTGCTTTAATAAGACATACCGTAGGTATATATCTCTATTGGTATATCTATATTGGAATAAGCCTTTGTAGATAGATAGATAAGCGTAAAACAACAATGTAAAAAGGGGTTGCTAAGGGAAAAGCATGTCAAATTTGAACTGGAAAGAGCAGAGTAAAGTCATATACCTACATCCATCAGTTTCTGACACAATTACAATGAAACTCACAACAAATGCACACCATCTATTCCCCTAGCAACCCAACCCATTCAACCACAGTCATTGCCTGACAATCGTACCTCTGACTACTCCTTGTCAATGTTTCTGAGATTCATTTTTAATTTCCCCTTTGTTTATGGTTTTGAGGCTGTTGTTATTTTTCCTTAGAAGTCTTAATAAATGTGCATATGCAGTATTAACACTGTGAGCTCTGATAAGTTATTGTTAATAGCTTGCCACTGAGCTCTCGTTGTCACTTGCAGTGTGGGGGTGTTGGTCTCTGGTGGGAATGCTATTTGACAGTATTTATTTTTCAGTAGGAGTACATAGTTTTTCTATAGCATTCAGTGAAGGTCTCTTCTGACCTGTATGAGGGCGCCCAGGGGAGTTTCTTTAACTCATTAGTGTATGTTGCTGGCAGTAAGGAACTCAATGCAGGAAGTCTGTCCTTCCTTGGGTGCAGGCAGTGCCAGAAATCAGAGGAAATACTGTAAAATGTGCATGACAACTTCTTCACAGCTGTCTCTCAGTAAATAGAATAGTTTCCAGCCTTTTAACTGGAATGGAGAGGAAAGAACTGAGTCTGAATAAGCAGTTGAGTGCATTGGTCATCTTAGGTTGCCCCTGGCTGCCAAGTCTGACATATATTAAACCCTGCTTCGTAGCAGTGGGTTAGTTTTCTGACTTATGCATACCTAGCAACATGCATTAACTTTTCCCCTATCAAGTTTGTAATTTTCAGTTGGCAAGCATGGAATTGGTTTGTCTAGCTTAAATTTAACAAACAGGAGCAACATTTTGTTTTAGTTTTGTTTGGTCTTCACTTTGTTTTTTGTGAATAGCCCTGGACACAAGATTTCATAACATTTGTTATTACTGCTACAGAACCAGAGAAAAAATCTCTCACAATGGACTGTATTTTTGGCATCTGTTTTTAAGCAGTACTCCATGTTGTGTGGTCAAACATTTGTTTCTCTGTAGCCAACTGAGGTCAACCAGCAACCAGGCTTTTTGATTAAACCTCAGCACGCATGGGGGAGTATACAATTGTATCATGTTGAGTGCAGTTATCAAGTACAGATTTTATTGAAGACTTTGAGCTTTGAGTTCTCTGTAAAAGCACATATGTGTACAGAGTACTCAGATAAATTAAAAGTATTCTTCTTGCTTATACATGTTAATGTTGTCTTTGGCTCTGGAAAATGATATGATGAAAAAAACAGTAGTGAATAAATGGTTGGGAGAAGAATGTGCAGATAAGTATTATGAGTCAAACAGGAAAATCCAGTCAACCGTTTTGGTCACTGTGTACAATGAGAATTAAATCTATAATACTGTAGTCAACAGCAGGAGGTGTTTGCTTTTATTTTTCACATTTCTCCAACCATGCTAAGCTATATTCTGTATGTGGTACAAGCTTAAGAGTAAGAGAGAGGGGAAGTACATACACAGAGAAAACCTAGCAGCACAGTATACTAGAAAAATGTGAGATTTGTGAAAAGAGGCAAAGGAAGCACCCCTTAAAATCTTCTATGTACATCTGCCCTCAGGAATAGAAAACAACAATATAAATGAAAATAGCTCCTACTAGTTAGAGGTGAGTGATCAGAATATTGATTCTGCTGTCAAAGAGGGTGAAGATTATGTACTATCAAAAGCAATGCAAATTCAGTCCTGTGTCAGTAATTTGAATATATTTCCTAATTTGTGACAAGGTCAGAATGCACGGAAGAGTGGCAACAAATGCATGAACTGCTCATGAATGTCTGTAACGCATCATTCACATTAATGGCTTTATGCACGTTACTGAAATGATATAGCATGCATGCAAGTTAAGTGCAAAGGGCTATGTCTACGCTAGAGGGCTCAGTTAAATGAGCTTAATAAAGTCTACTTTAAACTGTTATAAAATAGGTCTTGTTAAGCTGGCTTAAAGCATCCACACTCAAAATGCCAGGAGACTGCCCACATCCACGCTGGCAGCTGCTCGGTTGCCCTAAGAGTGGTGCATTGCAAGCAGCTGGCCTACAGTGCACCACAGCAGAAATGCCTCTCTCTCCTGGCCACCCCTGTACAACAGGAAGTAAGTGACCGCACCACCTTCCATACCATGAGTGGCAACATGGAGCCCGAGGAGGTCCAGGGACCCCAACGTGCCCCAGCAATGTGCCAGCACAGCACTCCACGCCCTCCATGCATTGCCCAGACTCCTCTGGCTCTGGACCAGGTGCCACAAGGCAACTGCCAGTGCAGGGGCAGGCCACAACAGGCCAACCCCCTCGTCCTGCCTGGCAGCTGATGTGGACAGGGTGCCCTCCATGCACCCCTGCATCTGGGCATGGGAAACCACCAGGGACTGGTGGCACCAGATCAGTCTCACCACATGGGGCAATGACCACTGGCTGCAGATGCTGCAGAGGAGGAAGAGCACCTGCCTCCAGCTGGTATCACCAACCTCATCCACCCATTCCTGTCCCCCAGCCCCTCCCATCCCCCCCCCATCCCCAACACAATAAAAGAATGCATTGCACACGGAATGGTTGTGTGGGTGTGTTTTATTTGCAGGAGAGAACTGGGGGCCTGTGGGGGTGGGAGCTGCAGGGGTTGGGGCTTTGGGAGGAGACGGGATTTGGGGGAAATGGAGGGGGGTGGCTATGGGGTGGGTGCCTAGTGGCCTTTGGCCAGCAGGTTCTGGGCCTACATCCAGCCATCAGAAGTTAGGATCCTAGGCAGGGGGATCCTTAGCCAGACAAGAGCCCCAGGCCCATGCCAGGTACTCCAGGGCATGGGTCTGGCACTCTAGGATGTGAGTCTGATGCTCCACAAGGTTGATCAAGCGGTCCGCCTGGGCCTGCTTGACCCTGCAGTGAGTTTGCTTCTCCTCCATCTGCCGCTCCAGCCAGGCTCAGAGATCCACCTCTGTATGCTCCATGAGCTAGAGGTGGTCCTAGAGGATATTGTCCCTGGTGCAACTCCCATTTCTCCTCATATCAGGGCTGAGTGCACCTTGGGAGTGGCCACTGTCACGGGCACAGAGGCTGCAGGAGGAAAGCAAAGAACAAGAGTTCCCCACTTTAGGTAGTGTGGAGTTCAGGCTGAAAGCAGCTGCTCTCCCATGCCCATCCCCCTGCTTTCAAGGACAGGGATTTCTTAGTATACGCTGCCATGCTCTGCTGCATGGGGTACATGGAGTGGCCAGGACAGTGAGCCCCAGGCAGCCCTGTTCCAGGGGGGTCTCTGGAGGCCACATGCCAATGGTGTCTGTTGCATGTTGTCTTGCCTTGACTGTCTCACTGTTAGTGCCCCACCCCATGTCCTGCCAGGTCCCCACCCTGGTTGGCTCCAGGACTCTCGTCACATGGCCCCCTGTCTCCCACAGTTCCTGTCCCACTTGCCTGCCCCACCATACCCACAGGGAAGGAGCACTAACTAGTATGTGCACCAGGAGCCTAGTAAGATGTCCCCTCGTCTGGGGTGGAGGGAGCCTCCTCCTGTGTCCCTGGGATGAGCTTAAGTCACGATTATTGAATAATAGACAGGAGGAGATGGTAGGAAATGATGTCAGCAAATTCAGATGCTAATGTGGCCTGCGCCAATTTTTGGAAGTGATAACACTATTTTTTAAAATCATTAGTGATCTCCATTGATTTGATTTTAATGATCCAATTGCAAGACTCAGTCCTAAATTTGATTGGAAGTTTTTTTCTTTCCAGCTGTTAGGCTTGGAAATTAGGCAAAAGCTACTGTCTTTTTATTGATAAAGAAACTGTTCAACAAGTGGTCCAATGTCCTTTTTCCCCAGCCAAGTTGATGATTTATTACAATACTAAAGAATAGTAATTCTTGGTTGAGTAATCTGCTTTGAGGATCCCGGAGAAAGAGAGGGAAAGTCCGATTTCAGGAAAACAGAAACTGAAGGCTTGTCTCCCCTTATATTGCCATACTGCAGTGTCTTCACTGCACTGCACTAACATGAGATGCCCTCCAATCAAAGGAGATAGGTTAACCTCACTGAGTAGAGAGTGTTTCCAGGATTGCTTCAGTGGGTCTCCATGACCCACTCAGTTGATCCCACTACATTGATTCCTGCTGCCACAGTGATGAAAACATGCCCTCAGATGGATCAAAGTTCTGAATAACCTGAAGTAATTAATATTTTCTCTTGGTTTTGTTCAAATCTTCTGGTGTTTTCTTATAGATAAAATTGTTGGTTGTCACTGGTGGTAAGTGAGAAATTTGTCATGATTAATTTAGCCACGTTTTCTTCATGCAGAATATCCAGAAGCAGATCATCATTTTTTTTTAAGTTCACTGCTGCTATGAATTAACTTAAATTTTTAGAGGAAAAAACTTACCTTAGTGACTGGGGGGGTAAACAGTTTGCCAAGAGATTAGCAATTATTTGCATAAGTGGCATGGTATTATTTTTGGCCTATGAATGCATGAATCTTTTAAAGTGTTTGTACCTTCCACATTTAAATCAGCAAGAGGATTAAGCCCATGAAAAGGGAAGTCAAAAACTGTTGCAGTTCTGGATCTCCTGTTAGAGAAAAGTAGCACAAAGACACCAAGGTACCTAAGTCCCAGTTTTCAGCATCACTGTGACTCACAGAGCTCCTGCTTGGCTGCAGACTAACACTATAGGGTCATAACTCACTTGGCTGCCTATATTTTCAGAGTAAAAATTCTCTCGATGGCTAAGTTGTTGCACTTGGGACAACACTCTGCCGTCTCCAGCAGGAATAGCCTTAGGCAATTGGAGGCCTTAGTTGAAGGCCCATTGTGAGAACTTCTATAGGCTCCCACAGCCCCTCTCCATGGCTCCCAAATCCACACCACTGGCCCCTCTTGTGGCCCTGGCTCCCCCTCCATGGCCCTGGCTCCTCTCTGCTGGCCCCAGGACCAGTTTCTCTTCCTGCTGCTGACCAAGGGAGATGCAACGTGGCCCCTTACTGCTTGGAGCCCTAGGTGTGAACCTGCTTTGTCTATCCCAAAAGCTGCCATTACTCTTGTCTTTAGAATGTGAAATCTCCTGATACCTCTTCCCAAAGTCATGTTTAAAACCCTTCCCTCACACCTAGATCCCACTTCCTCTCACCAAACCTCCAGTAGCTCAGAGTTGCTTCTCTGCCTCCCACTCATGTTTTTGTTAAGCAAAAAGGAGCAGAGGTAGCAGACAAAGACTGGATGGAGGAAGGGGGATATATTTCAGGGTTACCTATAAAAGTAGGGCCCAAGCTACACTTCATTACTCTAATTATGTTGGTCATGCGTATGAAATCCACACCTGAGCAACATAGTTATACCAACTTAATCCCTGCTATAGGCAGGGCTACATTGGGCAGAGAACTTATCCAATTGACACAGCTACCACTTCTCATGGAAGTGGATTAACTACGCTGACAGGAGAGCATCTTCATTTAAGTGCTGCACCACTGAAGAGATTTATGTATTAACCATCATAGGTGAAAATGTGTGGAACAGAACTGGTAGCAGGGGGTACCGGGGAGAAACAGAAGAGGATAAGGCTTAAGTGGCTCTGTTTGCTTAACCTCCCAAAAGAAACACTCCCCATGGTCTAGCAATCAACACCCTGTAGGCAGCTTCACATCCTCTTCATCCTAAACCATCTCTATCTCTCCTGCCCCATCACACAGGCTCCCCTGCCAACCTCTGTTGAGGTGCAGGTTTCTCCTATTTTCTCTCCTGCTTTGTGGATGGAAGGTGAGGGAGGGAAGGGGGCATAGGGAAGTATTCCTATGTAGGAACTAGTGACATATTTGCAGTAAGGAGAAATGTCACATGCCACCCCTGAAGAGTCACAACACTTTACATAAGTACAGGGGTAGATGGCCTTGCTGCAACGACAGCCAGAGCCAGGCGCCAGCTTGTCATTGAAGGTCAGGGAACCTACAGCACCTGCCAAAGTGGCATATGAAACTGGGCCAACCGTTTACTGTAGTTGTGGTGTGCGGGGGGTGGACAACAGGTGGTATTGCACCCTGCAGTGCAGCAGCTGCACCATGTGGCACTAGGGAGGACCATAGCCCAGGCCAGTCCCAGGAGGAGGAGTATTTGCCACCTGCCCCATGCCGAGGAGGAGGCAGAAATACAGTGGCAGGCCCAGGAAGCAGCATGGCGAGCAGAGGCAAGCCCCACTCGGCTCATAGTGACTTGGTGTTCAGGACGAGAGGGGATGGGACAGGCCACACACATGCATGGTCACAGAGGCCACCTGGCTGGGAGCCGCTGCCTGATTGTCTGAGAGGAGGAGCAGACCAGATCAGCCGTGAGCTGGCGGTGGGAGGGGTGCTGCTGCCATGACATTCCTGCTTGAGGGGTGGACTCAGCTGGGCACCCTAACCAGAAGCTACCTCGCTAGCCCCAAGGGCAGGTGCAAGCATAAGTGCACAGCTGCCTCCCTGTTGACCTGATTCAATCCTGAGCCACAGGCATTAGGCAGCTTTGCTTACCCATTGGGGACTGACTGGCAGGGGAAGGGACATGCCCTGGGCTCTGCCTGCAGCTGCGGCCATTTAGACCCCTTCCTTCCTTACCTGGCCACTGGAGCCAGCTTGAACAGCTCCCTGCTATCAGGGGGCCTGGCCCACTCTGCCCCTGAGCTGGTTGTTCCCCACCTGGTGGGCAGGGTGAGCTGGCCAGAGCAGAGGCCAAGTTCTGCTCCCCCTACTGCCGGGGGGGGGGGGGCACAAAAGCCAGCTCAGGGTGCATGTGGCACACCATGATCTCTTGAGCCAGTCCTGGATGCCTCAGTTTTTAAGTTAGGCGAAGCCAACAGCTCTGCAGCTTACTACTCAGGGCCCTAGGCAGCTGCCTGCTTCGCTTACCCCAAAAGCCACCTCTGCAGCCTCACTGTGGCCATCCAGCAGTTTACCTCCCCAAAGTGATCCACAAATCAGGGTAAGACAAGCATTTACTCATCTCTCTTATGTGGGGGGGTCTGATCTACTGGGTGTGCTCAGAGGCCACCTATCAAATTGGATCCCATTCAAAAGCAGGCTGGAAGTGCCCACCTTATAACATGTATCTCAGTGATTAGAGAACTTGCTTGGGATAGCGGCAACAGAAGTTCAATTCCTTTCTTTGTCTGAGGAAGAGAGACAAAGGGTATGACCACACACACTGTTTAAATAATGCTGGTTAGTTTGATTTAAAAAATGGCAGGTCCACATGACGTTCCTTATTTTGAAATGAGGAGCACCTTCATTTCAATATAAGAAAAGTCACATTGCTATTATAAAGCCTAGTATTATATCGATATGATGATTAAATCAAAATTGTTATTTTTAAATAACACAGTGTGAACATATTATTTAAATTTAACTGTTATATCGATTTAACACTTTTTGCCCTTCTCCTTCCCAGGTGCTTTCCTTTTTCTATATATTGGGTGGGGGCATGGCCCTTCTAGGGGGCCATGTTGCCACACCTCCCATGGTGCCTCTCCCCAAATCAAGATAGCAAGTCCTGTCCATGGACATGCTATTTCGATTTGAGTTTCTGGTAGGGACCTGTTAAATTGATTTAACTTAAATCAATTTAAAGATTTTTTATATCAATATTATTAAATTGATACAAGTTAAATTGATTTAACTGTGGAATTGTGGCCATAGCCTAGGAGAACAAGGGTCTCCCACACCTTTCCAGTGAGTACTATAGTCACTGAGCAATGGGATATTCTAAGGTGTGGGGCTTCATCAGTTTCTCTCGTTGAAGCTGTTCCAATCACTTGTTAAGTATTTATTCATAGGTGGGGGAGAGGGATTAAACCTTGATCTCTCCCATCCCAGAGGCGTGTGCTAACCTCCAGGCTAAAAGTTGAAAGAGAATTGGGGTGGTGGCACCAGCTGCTGTGTGGCATGAGGTTTATCCCACAAGATATAACTTAGACGTCCAAGTTTTCTGACTCTAGGAGAAACTATAGATTGCAAATAGAGATCGACAGCTCACTATAATCCAGGCTCAGGCATTTAACTCTGTGAGAAGGGCAGAGACATAGCTGGCTGGGGGAGGGACCTGGGGCATGGGCCCAGGCCCCGCCCACAGCCTGCAGGCCCCACCTCCTGGCCGGGGACAGGGCCAGACACTGCTGTGCCGCTTCAGGCAGCCAGGTCCCAGATCCCTGGCCGGGGGCGGGGCCACCGCAGCTGCCAGCGGCCAGGCCCCACATCCCTGGCGGGGGACGGGGCTGCCACGGCCACCAGCGGCCAGTCCCCAGGCCAGTGACCAGGGGCACTGGTGCTGGGGTTCAGGACACATGCCCTGGAGTGCCCAGCACCAGCAACACCCCTGGAGAAGGGTAGGAGTGACACACACATCTCCTCAGTTTCTCTATTGACCAGCATAAACAGTCCTCTGCTCTACCTAATGTGCTAACTTTCATGGATTCTACTCTTAGGTGCCTGTCTCTCTCCTGCCACTGGACAAGAGCTGAGGTACCTAACCCAGGCTTTGTGGCTCACAGTGTCATTCTGCAGGTTTCCTAGCTACCTAAAAGTTAGCAATCACAGCACTCATCAGGTCTATTTGTGGATTTGAACCAAAATGACTTTAAGTCTAAGTTATTCATTCAAATTAGGAGACTTCACTAGACTCCTAATTTGAATTAAAGCAGGATTTAATAATTTTAGATAGAGTCTACATTAGACTAACTCGAACTAGGAAAGACACATCTCCAAAGGGAGCTGCAGCTCCTAGGCTCGGAGAGACCCAGCTCCCTGGCAAGCAGGGAGTCGTGGCTCCCTTCTCCCCAGGACCCACAGTTCACCAGCAAGAAGGAAGCTGCAGGTCCAGGGGAGAAGGGAGCCTTGAGGAAAGAAGCTGCAGGTCCCAGGGAGAAGGGAGCTGCTCCCTAACAGAAGAGCCCTGGAGAAACTGTTACCTGTGCTCCAGGATGGGGGAGCTTCCAGGGCTCCTGGGGAAGAGAGCTGCTGGTGCTCTCTTTCCTGGGGCTCCCCTGGTCTTCCCCAGTGCTCCCTGACAAGGAAGCCCCAGAGGTTCCCCTGTCCTGGGAACACCAGGGCGAAAGCCCCCAGAGCTCCCCAGATAGCGGAGTCATTGGCTGGCAGGGTGATTTCCTCACCATCCAGCAAAGATCCCCCACCAGCTGGTGGGGAAAGCTCCCCACAGAGGATCCCTGCCACTTGCTGGGGAAGGTGCCCTGCCCGCCGGTGTCTCCACTATCCAGGGAGCCGCAGCAGCTCCCTTCTTGCCTGGACCATGGGTCCAGGGAGAAGGAAGCTGTGGGAGCCATTTTTGGCTCCCTGGCAAAAGGGAGCCACACAGGGCTCCCTTGTCCCAAGCCCTATGTCAACTAAAGCTGACTTAGGGTGGCCAGCAATGGGTTAATTCGACTTAATAATGACAAATTAACCTTTAATTCAAAGAGAAAGGTGGTTTTGTTATAGCAAATTAACCTTTCCTTATTTCAAATTAAGGAAAGGATTGATTCAATGTAATAAAATGCCCCCATGGTCAGGGAGTAAGTTACTTCTTATTAAGCCTCCTGAATTTGAAATAACTAGTAAGTGTACATGCATCCTTGAGTAGCCAGTGGCCAACTATTTTTGCTGGTATTATTGATGAATTCAACATAGAGTAGGATTAGATAACATGATATTACATCTTCTAGTCGTGGAGAACTCATGGATTTGATTTATGCCAGTTCAGCTGCAGCCAGTTTATAAAGCAAACAAACAAGATTAGAGAATATAAGAAAATTAGCCACACTTTCCTTAAGACGTGTTAACGTAAATTGCAAATACGAATGTCTTTACAAGGTTTCCAGTAATGGCAGAGAAATATTTCTTGGTGAGCCCTGCAAATAGTGTAGTGGCTAGCACCTCTGCTTAACCTAAAGAGGGTCTTGGGTTCAAACCCCAGGGGGTTGGACTTGATGATCTCATGAGGTCCTTTCCAACCCTGTGATTTGATTCAATTCTATAAGTTAATTCAACAATACAAATTCTTTGCTCACAAGCAAATATATTTGAATAGCCCCCATCTCCCCGTACATGACCTCCTAAACATTCATTTGACTGATGGTCTTTAAAAAGTAAGTGATCTCTAGGAGCCTTTGTGAAATAAAAGAAATATAAACAGCTAAACAAATACAAGGGAAAAATGTATATAGTCTGTGATAAAAGGAAAGGGGCCATGGGTACTTATAAAGAGGCATGAAGGTCATGTGTATTTCAGATATTTGAATCATAGGGTCGGAAAGGAACTCATGATCACTAAAAGCAGGATTATTCGCACTAAATCATCCCAGCTACAGTTTTGTCTAACCCGGCCTTAAATGTTTCCAAAGATGGAGATTCGACTACTTCCCTAGGTAACTCATTCCAATGCTTCACCACCCTAATATCCATCCTCAAATGCCCCTGCTGCAACTTGAAACCATTGCTGTTTGTTCTGTCCTCTGTTACTACTGAGAACAGCCTAGCTCACTCCTCTTTGGAGCATCTCTTCAAGTAGTTGAAGGTTGCTATGAAATCCCCCTGCAGTTTTCTCTTCTGCAGACTAAATAAGCCTAGTTCCTTCAGTCTCTCCTCATAAATCATGTGTCCTAACCCCCTAATCATTTCTGTTTTCCTCTGCTGGATGCACTCTTATTTGTCAACATCCTTTGTGTAGTGTGGAGCCCAAAGCTGGGCACAGTATTCCAGATGTGGTTTCACTAGCGCTGAATAGAGAGGAAAAAAATCACATCCCTCATTCTACTGGCAACACTCCTACTGATGCATCTCAATATGCCATTGGCCTTTTTGGCAACAACATAACATTGTTGATTGATATCCAGCTTCCCATCCACCATAACACCCAGGGCCTTTTCTACAGTGTTGATACTTAGCTGATCACTTCCCAGCCTGTAGCAGTACATGGGATTTTTCCATCCTAAGTGAAGGACTTTGCACTTGTTTTTGTTGAACCTCATGAGATTTTGTTTGGCCCAATGCTCCAATTTATCTAGGTCTCCCTGAACCCTAATCCTACCCTCCAGTGTCTTTACCATTCCCCCCAGCTTGGTGTTGCCCACAAATTTACTGAGTGTGCAATCTATCCCATCACCCAGATCATTAATGAACATGTTAAACAGAACAGTCCCGAGGACCAACCCCTGAGACACTCCACTAGTTACTGGTTACCAACTAGACATTAAGCCATTAATTCCTACCCGCTGAACCCGATGACCTAGCCATCTTTCTATCTACCTTACAGTTCAGTCATCCAAACCATACTTCCTTAACTTGCTGACAAGAATGCTGTGAAAAACTGAATCAAAAGCTTTGCTAAAGACAAGGTATATCACATCAACAGCTATTCCTGCATCCACATAGCCAGTCTTCTAATCATAGAAGGCAATCAGGTTTGTCAGGCATATTTTGCCATTACTGAGTCCATGTTCAACACTCTATTTCCCTACAAGTGTTTTAGAATGAATTCTTTGAGTATCTGCTCCATGATTTTTGCCGGGATTGAGGTGAGGTTGATTGGTCTTTAGTTCCCTGGGGCCTCCTTTTCTCCCTTTTTTGAAGATAGATATTATATTTGCCTTTTTCCAATCATCTGGGCCCACCCCCATTCACCACGAGTTTTCAAAAATAATGGCTAATAGCTCTGCAATCATATGGCCAACTCCCTCAGCACCCTCAGATCCAGTTCATCTGGCCCCATAGACTTGTTCACATCCAACTTTTCTAAGTAGTCCCTAACCTGACCTTTCTGTTACTCAGTGTAGTAGCCTGGGAGCTGACACTGCCTGTGAAGACTGAGGTTAAAAAAAAAAAAAAATTGAATACTTCAGACTTTTCCACATCATCTGCCACAAGGATACCTGCCCCATTCAGTAAGGGACCTACCCATCCCTGATCTTCTTCTTGTTACCGACATACTTGTTGAACCCCTGCCTGTTATCCTTCACATCCTTTGCTAATTGCAAAGCCACTTACCCTTTGGCCTTTTGATTTTATTCCTGCAGACCCAAGCAATATCTTTATACGCCTCCCTAGGCTATGTCCACACACAAGCCCTTGTTTCGAAACAAGCCATTTCGAATCAAGCTGTTTCGAAATAAAGGCCTTATTTCGAAACGCCTTATTTCAAAGTAACAAAAAGCTATTTTGAAATAAGGAAAAAGGAGGGAATTGAAATAGCATGTCCACTGTGACATGCTATTTTGAAATAGGAGGGGGAGGGAGGCCCTGTGCTGGGTCGCGGAGGCTCCCCCCGGGCTTCTCCTGCCCCCCCCGTGGGCCCCGGCCGGGGGGGGGGGGGGCTTCTCCTGCCCCCCACACGACTCCTGCAGGGCACAGGGGGGGCTTCCCCTCCCCCCCATGGCTCCTGCTGGGGCCGGAGGGGCTTCCCCAGCGTGGTGCTGGGAAAGCCTCCCCGCAACCAGCAGGAGCCGTAGGGGGGCAGGAGAAGCCCCCCGCCCCCGGCAGGAGCCATGGGGGGACAGGAGAAGCCCCCCTGCACCCAGCAGGAGCTGCGGGGGGGCAGAGGAAGCCAGGGGGTGGGGCTCCTTGGGCTTGGGGCAGCCCCAGCCAGCTTCCCCCCCTTCCCTTTGCAGGGGGTAAGGGGGGCAAAGGGGGCTGAGGCTCCCATCCTGCCCTGCTCCCAGCAGAGGGAAGTGGGGGGGAAGCTGGCTGAGGCACCCTCCAACCCCCTGCAGCCCACTCAGCACCCTGGCCAGGTTGTTTCGAAATAACATGTCCGAATGGCTAATTTCAAAACAACTGGTTTCGAAATAACCCTCCTTTTGAAAACAAAGTGGTTTAAGCTGTTTCGAAAGGAGGGCTCTTGTTTCAAAACAAGGAGTTCCTTCCTTTCGAAACAAGAAAACGTGGTGTGGACATAGGGACTTTTATTTCGAAACAACCAGTGTTGTTTCAGAATAAAAGCCCTGTGCGGACATACCCCTAGTCATTTGTCCAAGCTTCCCCTTCTTGTAAGCTTCCCTTTTGTGTTTCAGCTCATTGTACAGTTCTCTGCTTAGCTACACTGGGCCTCACACCTTCCATATTTGCTGTTCCTTCTGTGCATTAGAAGGGTATCTTACTGTGCTCTTAACAGAGTTTCTTTAAAATGCAGCCAGCTCTCTTTGAAGTTTTTCCCCTTCTGGTTAGCCTCCCAGGGGATCCTGCCCATCAGCTCCCTAAGGGAGCCAAAATCTGCTTTTCTAAAGTCCAGGGTCCGTGTTATACCTGTTTCCTTTCTTCCTTTGATCAGTATCCTGAACTCTACCATCTCATGGTCACTGCTGCCCAGGTTGCCATTCACTTCTACTTCCCCAATCAAATCTTCTCTGTTTGTGAGCAGCAGGTCAAGAGGTGAAAGGCTCCTAGTTGGTTCCTCCTGTATTTGTACCAGGAAGTTGTCCTCAACACTCTCCAAAAACTTCCTGGATTTTCTGTGAACTGCTGTTCTGCCCTCCCAGCAGATGTCAGAGTAATTGAAGTCCCCCATGATAACCAGGGTCCATGATCTGAAAACTTCTGCTAATTGTCTATAGAAAGCCTCATCCACCTCTTCCTTCTGATCTGGTAATCTATAGCAGACACCAACCATAACATCGCCCTTGTTGCACTGTCCTCTAAACTTCAACCAGAGACTTTCAACAGGTTTGTCTCCACTTTCATAGTGGAGCTCTAAGCAATCATAAAGCTCTTTTACATATAATGCTACTCTTCCACCTTGTCTTCCCTCCCTGTTCTTCCTGAACAATTTATACCCGTCCATGGCAGTGCTCCAGTCATACAAGCTATCCCACCATGTCTCTGTTATTCTAATTATATCATAGTTCCTTGTCTGCACCAGTACTACCAATTCTTCCTGCTTGTTTCCCAGGCTCCTTGCATTTGTGTACAGGCACTTAAGATATCAGGCTGATTGCTCTACTTTCCCCTGCCGATAGTCGCTCCTGTTCCATCTTCCTCCTTGGATTTTCTCCCGCTGTCCCTCCCACTCACCTCAAGTATTATGGCTTCATTAGGACACCTAAGATACTGATTTGATCCCTTGCCCCGCCCCCAGCTCTGACTTGACTCTTTTATCCCTGCTATTACAGCCCCAGCTCCCCCCAAGTTCCATGCCTTCCCCCATGTCTCCCTCATTGTGACTTACCTGTGGGCTTTGGTCACCTTCCCCCTTCAAGCCCAGTTTAAAGCCCTCATCACTGGATTAGCCAGTCTACATCCAAATATATTCTTCCCCTTCCTTGAGAGGTGGAGTCCATCTCTGCCTAGCAGTCCTTCTTCTTGGACCAGCACCCACTTGAAGAAGCCACAGTCCTTCTGGTAACACCAGTTGCACAGCCAGGCACTCACCTCCAGGATGTATTTGTCTCTGCTCAGGCCCCTCCCCCTGACCAGAAGAGAACACCTCCTGTGTCCCAAACTCCCTCACCCATGCTCCCAGAACCCTATAGTTACTTTTGATCTCCTGAGTGTCACATCTCACACTATCATTAGGGCCCACATGAGTACCAGTATCTTTATTCATATGTCTCATTTCATCCACTTTATACTGCTCTTAGAATATCCTCTTCCAAAGTACTAACTGAGGAGCAAATAATGTGCTTTGATACATAGAGTCCTGTAAACCATTACTCAAGCAATTAAATCAAAGCACAGGAGGCTTGCAGCTATGTAGATTAATGTGCATATATTACTAATATACACTAAGGTGTAACAGTGGCAAATTAATTGATAGTTAAGTTTGATCTGATCAAGACCTGTTTCACTTAAGGGAAATTCTGTGCTGTGACATATCATTTCAACTGCAGGTTCAGAATGTGTATGTGTGATTTTCTATAGTTTAAAAACTAGATTACAGCACATTTTTCCTATTAATTTCTCAGAGACTGTGTTTATAAGTGATGTGGACTTGCAGGGGCTGCAGCCTGCAGTTCCCTGTCTCCGAGGATCAGGCTGGGGAGATGAATCAATGTGACAGGTATCTTCTGGTGGAATCTCTCAGGAGGCAGGTGGGAGAGTTACAGGAGGAGGTGTCTAGGCTAAGGACTATCTATGCCCTGGAGAAGTTCCTCGATAGCATCCATGAGGAGACATGCAAGAAGGAAGATACTGTCCAGGTGCCGAAGACTACTGCCGCACCACTGGAGAAGGATGATGCCTATGGCAGAGGGAGGACACTGGCAGCTGGTTACCTCTGGCAGCAGACAGTGCTCTACCCCTGCTCCCATCCCTCCCTCCATTGTGGCAAAGAACCATTATGCAGAGCTAGAGACGATGGATGACATGAAACAGGAGATGCCATGCACCCCTGAGGCTGGGAGGATCACAGCCACAACAGCTAGGAGGAAACGTAGGGTTGTGGTGGTTGGGGACTCACTTCTGAGGTGGATGGAGGCACCCATCTGTCACCTGGACAAGGCCTCTCAGTAGGTATGCTGCCTGCCAGGTGCCAGCATCTGAGACGTTACGGAAGGATTGTCGAGAATCATCCGCCCCTCTGACTACTACCCCATGCTTCTTATACATGTGGGAACCAATGATACTGCGAGAGGTGATCCTCAGCAGATCAAAGGTGACTACAGGATTCTGGGAGCGCGGGTGAAGGAGGTCAGAGCACAGGTGGTGTTCTCCTCAATCCTGGTCAAGGGTAGGGGCCTGAGTAGAGATAGATGCATCCTGGAGGTGAACGCCTGGCTGTGAAGATGGTGTCATCAGGAGGGCTTTGGCTTCCTTGACCATGGAATGCTGTTGGCTTCCTTGACCATGGAATGCTGTTCCAGGAAGGACTGCTAGGCAGAGATGGATTCCATCTGCCGAGGAAGGGGAAGAGCATATTTGATCGTCGACTGGCTGACCTAAAGAGGAGGGCTTTAAACTAGGTTTGAAGGGGGAAGGAGACCAAAGCCCACAGGTAAGTGACAATGTGGGAGTCCTAGGGGAAGGGATGGAACTTGGGGGGAAAGGGGACTGTAACACCAAGGATAAAAGAGAAGGTAGATGGAACATGGGGGCAGGGAGAAAATCAAATAATTGTGTTACATGTTCTAATGAAGCTTTAATACCTGAGGCAAGTGCAGGAGGACAATCCCAGGAGAAAATACAAGGAGGTAGATGCAATAGAACTGAAAATCGACATGGGAAAGTAAGGCAATCAGTCAGGTATCTTAGGTGCTTGTACACGAATGCAAGGAGCCTGGGAAACAAGCAGGAAGAATTGGTAGTACTGGCGCAGACAAGGAACTATGATATAATTCGAATAACAGAGACATGGTGAGATAGCTTGCATGACTGGAGCTCTGCCAAATTGTTCAGCAAGGACAGGCAGGGAAGAAGAGGTGGAGGAGTAGCACTATATGTAAAAGAGCTTTATGACAGCTCAGAGCTCCATTATGGAAGTGGAACTGAGCCAGTTGAAAATCTGTGGGTTAAACTTAGAGGAGAGGGGAACAAGGGTGATGTTGTTGTGGGTGTCTGCTATAGACCTCCAGACCAGAAGGAGGATGTGGATGAGGCATTCTATGGATAGCTGGCAGAAGTTTCCAGATCACAGGCCCTGGTTCTCATGGGGGACTTCAATTACCCTGACATCTGCTGGGAGGCCAATACAGCAGTGCACGAAAATCCAGGAAGTTTTTGGAGAGTGTTGAGGACAACTTCCTGGTACAAATGCTGAAGGAACCAACTAGGGGCCTTGCACCTCTTGACCTGCTGCTAACAAACAGAGATTTGATTGGGGATGTAAAAGTTAATGGCAACCTGGGCAGCAGTGACCATAAGATGATAGAGTTCAAAATGCTGATTAATGGAAAAAAGGAAAGAAGAAAAACGCAGACCCTGGACTTCAGAAAAGCAGATTTTGGCTCCCTCAGGGAACTGATGGGCAGGATCCCTTGGGAGGCTGATCTGAAGGGGAAAGGTGTCCAAGAAAGCTGGCTGCATTTTAAAGAAACCCTGCTGAGGGCACAGGAAATACCATTCCAATGAGCAGAAAGAACAGCAAATCTGGTAGGTGCCCAGTATGGATTAACAGAGAACTCTGCACTGAGCTAAAGCATAAAAAGGAAGCTTACAGGAAGTGGCAGCTTGGATAGATGAGTAAGGAGGCATATAAAGATATTGCTTGGGACTGCAGGGATAAAATCAGAAAGGCCAAAGGACAAGTGTAGTTGTAGCTAGCAGGGGATGTGAAGGATAACAGAAAAGGGTTCTACAAGTATGTCAATAACAAGAAGAGGATCAGGGCTGGTGTATGTCCCTTACTGAATAGCGCAGGTATCCTCGTGAAGAAGGATGAGGAAAAGGCTGAAGTGCTCAATGCTTTTTTTACTTCAGTTTTCACAGGGAGGGCCAGCTCCCAGCCCACTACACACTATGGCATATTGGAGAGAAGAAGAGAGGCCCTTGGTGACAGAAGGTCAGGTGAGGACTACCTAAAGATGCTGGATGTGCACAAGTCCATGGGGCAGGACGACCTGCATCTGAGGGTGCTGAGGGAGTTGGCCGATGAGGCAGAAGTACCGCTGGCCATTATCTTTGAAAACTCATGGCAAATGGGGGAGGTGCCAGAGGACTGGAAAAAAAGCAAATATAGTGCCTATCTTCAAGAAAGGCAAAAAGGCGGATTCAGGGAATTACAGACCTGTCAGCCTCACCTCAATCCCTGGAAAAATCATGGAGCAGATTCTCAAAGGCTGTGTTCACACACAGGGGGTTATTTCGATACAGTTGTTTCAAAACAACTTGTATCGAAATAACGCCTTATTTCGAAATAACTTAATTTGAATTAACAGTTTGTTCATTCGAATTAGGGAAGAAAGCTCAAAGCGAAATAGCAGGTTCAGGCAACAGTTATTTCAAAACAAGTCACCGTTGTTTCAAAACAACATGTTCGCACAGCGTTGTTTTGAAACAATCATTTCGAAACAACGTTGTTTTGTCCCCGCATGGGGTTTAACTTGGTTTGAAACAACGCCGTTGTTTCGAAACAACGGGACCACTGTTCCCTCTAAGGCGTGCAGCAGCGTGGCCACGTGCTTAAAAAAATCCTGCCGCACAGGATTTTCCTGCCCCCGCGTATGGGGCAGTTCAGGGTGGCAGCGTGGCCGAGGGGAGACGCGCCAGAGTGCTGTGTCTGGGCACAAGCCTCAGCCCAGCCCCTCGACCAGAGGAAGGGAGGGTCTGCAGGCTTGGGTCAGCCCTGCCACTCCTCCCTCTCCTCCCCTCCCTTCCCCGGAGCCTGTGGAGGCTCTGCCTCCTCCAGCCGGGGTCTGGCCGTTCGCATGGCCAGCCCCAGCCTCCAGCCCGGGCTCCTCCATGACGGCCAGCACCGTGGCCTCCTGCGCCCTGCCCAGCTCTTTGGCCAGTAAAGAGGGCTGGGGGGAGGGGTTGGGTTGGTCAGGCAGCTGGCACGGAAAGCATGGGGGCAGGGAGGGTGTTTGGGGAGGGTGGAGAAGGGGTCAGGATGGTGGGCTAGGGAGGGCTTGGGGGGGCTGAAAGAGAAGATGAGGAGCTGGGGGTGGGGTTTAGGAGGGCTGGAATGGGGGCAGGGAGCTTAGGGAGTCGGAATTGGGGCAATTCTTCAGCTTTTTAAACAAGAGGCATGGCAAAGAGTAAGTGACATTCATATCCTGAAGTTTGAAACTCCTCAAGTGGGAAACAGGGAGTGCATAGTGCCAAAATGTCCCTTCTGTAACTAGATAAAGCTGTGGAGGTGAAAAATCTGAAAATCAGTTGTATATTTCCTGAAAGCTAGTGTGGATGTTACTTAAGTGGTGTGACTGAACAGTGAGAGTGTTTGAGCATGCTAACCCCCTGCTTTCTAAGAACCTGGAACATGTTTTCTCCAGAATCCTGTAAATTACAACAATTCATTGCAACACACAAGGAGTCTTGTGGTACTTAAAGACTAACAAATATATTGATTGTATGAGCTTTCATGGGAGAAAACCCCATTTCATCAGACGCTTTGAAGAACAATTCACAGAAATCTTAGAGATGTAATGGAGATATCAGATAAGTACTTGTTTTAAATATAGTAACAGCCAAAAGACTGGGAATCAAAGGAGCCATGAGATTATTCTCTTCATTATGCACCCTAATCTGTCCATCAGAAGAAACCATGATGCATTAAAGGGATGTGGTATTTTGGTAGAGATTTTCTCTTAAGTTGAAATATAGCACTAAAATGATGGGGCAGGTAAAGATACAAGGGACTGAAAATAGGCTTTTAAGAAATACTGTGGCCTTATCTTAAAGCAGCTAGAAGCCCATTGTTTTGATTTCAGCTGTGTTTAGCATCCTTCTTGTAGCAGCATTTTCTTGAAAAGAGATGCCTGCAATCTTTTTTTGATTTTTAAAATTTCAATAGACTTTACCCCTCTGGGACCATCAAGACATCTTAAATGCTGCCAATTTCCAAAGGGGTAGCCATGTTAGTCCATTCCAGGAAAACAAAACAAAACAAGGAGTCTCCCATGAAAGCTCATGCGAAAAATAAATCTTAGTTTTTAAGTGCCACACGACTCCTTGTGTATCTTAAATGCTGTCAGTGATAATTAGCTGGCTTCCGTGTGAACTGTAACTCTGCATGTAGAACACAGGAGATGAGGGTATTAGGCAGAACTGTGACACCTAGGATCCTGATTGAATATAACTTTGGTCTTGGGGTGTTTGAAAGCCATGGATTAGTTTCTTTTGATTGTATAGCAATTTGGGTAAATTTTAAATAAATTGGGTGATTTTAGTAATAAAAAACAACTTTAAATAGTTTATATTAATTTTTCATTGGTCTAGATTTTTCAATAATTTTTGTTGCACGAGTTTGCACACAAATTTTATTCAGAAAAAGTTTTGCACATGGGTTGAAAATTTTGCACACAAGCCGCCAAACCTTAGAGGGAACATTGAATGGGATCCGTTATTTCGAAACAACCATGCGTCGTGTGAACAGCCTAAATCTTATTTTGAAACAACCTCTGTTATTTTGAAATAAGAGGGCTGTGTGAACACAGCCAAAGAATCCATCCTGAAACACTTGGAGGAGTGATCAGGAACAGTCAGCATGGATTCACCAGGGGTAAATTGTGCCTCACCAACCTCATTGCCTTCTATGATGAGATGAGTGGATGTGGGAAAAGCTGTTGATGTGATATACCTAGACTTTAGCAAGGCTTTTGATATGGTTTCCCACAGCATTCTCATCAACAAGTTAAGGTAGTATGGGTTGGAAGTGTGGACTGTAAGGTGGCTAGACAACTGGCTAAATCAATGGTTTCAGCGTGTAGGAATCAATGGCTCCATGTCTAGTTGGCAACCAGTAGCGAGTGGTGTGCCCCAGGGGTCAGTCCTGGGGCCAGTTCTGTTCAACATTTTCATTAATGATCTGGATGATGGGATAGATTGCACACTCAGTAAGTTTGCGGATGACACCAAGCTGGGGGGAACAATAGACATGCTGGAGGGCAGGGAGAAGATTCAGGAAGTCCTTGACAAATTGGAGCAGTGGGCCAATAGAAATCTCATGAAGTTTAACAAGGACAAGTGCAAAGTTCTGCACTTGGGGCGGAAAAACCTCATGCACTGCTACAGGCTGGGAGTGATCTGCTAAGTAGCAGCACAGTAGAAAGGGACCTGGGGGTCCTGATGGATGGGAAGCGGGATATGAGTCAACAGTGTGCTCTTGCTGTCAAAAAGGCCAGTGGGATACTGGGCTGCATCAGAAGAAGTGTTTCCAGCAGATCGAGGGATGTGATCATTCCCCTCTATTCGGCACTGGTGAGGCCACATCTGGAATATTGTGTCCAGTTTTGGGCTCCCCACTACAAAAAGGATGTGGACAAATTAGAAAGAGTACAGTGGAGGGCAACAAAAATGATCAAGGGGCTGGAGCACAAGACCTATGAAGAAAGACTGACGGAACTAGGCTTATTTAGCCTTCAGAAGAGAAGACTGAGGGGGGATTTGATAGCAACCTTCAACTACCTGAAGGGATGCTCCAAGGAGGATGGAGCTATGCTGTTCTCAGTAGTAACAGGATAGAACAAGGAGCAATGGTTTCAAGTTGCAGCTGGGGAAGTCAAGGCTGGATATTAGGAAAAGCTTTCAGACTAGGAGGGTGGTAAAGCATTAGAATGGGCTACCTAGGGAGGTGGTGGAATCTCTGTCTTTGGAGATGTTTAAGGCCCAGCTGGATAAAATTCTGGCTGGGATAATTTAGTGGGAGTGGTCCTGCTTTTTTTTCAGGGGGTTGGACTAGATAACCTCAGAGGTCCCTTCCAAACCTATGGTTCTATGATTCTATGATTCTACGATTTCTTTGTTGCTTTAAAAGTTTACTTTCAGTCTGATAGAGATTCCAATCCCCTATGTTGGTTGAATCAGGTAGAGAAAGGTGGTTCTTTAACTTATAAGTAAGTAACTAACTAACTATTAATAAACTCAACTGACTCATCACACTCCCTAAATTCTAAAAATGTACTGTATACATCAGCCAAATATATCTTTCTAAATATTCAGAAATCATAATTGGTTTTAATAAAAAGACTAAATTGCCTATTAAGTTAGAGTTCTGTTATGTTTTGCACTAGTGACTTTCAAAACTGAACTCTTCTGATGACTCTGTGTATGGATAATTTGTAATTTGATATTTTATGACTATTTAATAAAAAATACACAAAGAGGGATAAATGACTTGTGCTGCTTTAACTAGTGAAAATTTTCAAAGCAGAGACAAAATGTCATATAGTCTCGCATTTATACTGCTCTCATCATGTTAGAATCTTGGAGCACTTGTTTGTAAATTTTCTCCTATAATAATTGTCAGTTTACTATTAACATGGAGTTCCCTGGGATTATGACACAGCTGGGTCAGTAAGCAGGACCAGAGGTGACGAAGTTTTCTAGATTCAAAGGCTCATGTTCTAAAGAAACCAGTCAATCAGATTACTCAGTATGAAGGTCTTGTGTCAAAAGCTTGCCTCGTTGCAGTTCAAATACAGGCTTACTGTAATCTTGTTGTACTATGTCATTTGGACATTGGTTACAAGTGTTATACAGTACCCAGCTGCTTGGGGTTGCAGTTATCACTCATTTAGAACATAGGTTTTACTGGAGCTGTCTGAATATTGAAAAATATTCATATATGTCCTCAAATATAAACTGAATCTTTTCATGAATATTATTTGGAAAAAAAAATTCTGCAAAGAAAAAATATATCAGTGTAAATATTTGCACATGGATACTCCTGGGACTCCGTTTGCATAAGTGTTTGTGTAACTATCCTGAAATCTTTGTAAACTTGGGAATCAGCCAGGCAAGGGACAGAAACAATATGATGCAATTTAGATGAACAATTTAATAAATAGTTACAAGGACTAGTCAAATCTATAGTCACAATTAATACTTTGTGAACAATTTATAGTCTGAAATAGAATTACACAGATTGAGTAGGACCTATGATGGTGTCTTTTGTGCAGATGTGTGGTCAAAGTTGGCAGCATGGTTTGTTGCAGGGATATGTGCCTACTTTAATGTGTCTGTTGTTAGGTCAGTAGTTGCTGGTGAGTATCTGTTTAAGGTTTGGGGGTTGTCTGTAGGTGAGGAGAGGTCTGTCTCCCAAGGCTAGAGAGAGGGAGGGGTCATCTTTTAAAATAGGCTGTAGGTCCTTAATGATCTGTAGTAGAGGTCTGACTTGACAGTTGTATGTGGTGACCAATGGCGTTCTATTGTTTTCTTTTTTGGGACTTTCCTGTAATAGTTGACAGTGGGGTACCCATATGGCTCTGTCAATCTGCTTCTTTACTTCTCCAGTTCGGTACCGTAGTTTTAAGAAAGTTTAACAGAGATCCTCAACATGTTTGTCGTTGTCTGAGGGATCATAGCAAATGCAGTTATATCTTAGGACTTGGCTGTAGACAATGGATCGTGTAATGTGTTTAGGGTGGAAGCTCGAGGGATGTAGATAACTATACCGATCAGTAGGTTTTTGGTATAGAGTGGTGTTGATGTGTCCATCCCTAATTTGTACTGTAGTATCCAGAAAGTGGATCTCCTGTGTGGAGTGTTCCAGGCTGAATTTAATTGTGGAGTGGAAATTGTTGAAATCTCTGTGGAAATCTTCAAAAGCATCCCTGCCATGGGTCCAGACCATGAAAATGTCATCACAGTTGCTAAGCACTTCCATCTTCCTAATCACTCCATCGATGAGTTGTTAATGATGGTTCTCAAGAAAATCAATGGGACATCAAGACTTCAAAGAGCAACAGACAAAATTCAACTAATATGCAGATTAGATTGTGTGAAAGCGGGGCTGAATCATGACTATGGATTCTTTTCACATTATAACAGGTAATTTGACTTCACCCTCCCTCTGTATGCTGTTTCCTGGAGTTTGAATCCTTACAAATGCTCTGATTTGCTGTTGCAGCATGACCTGATCCCATGTCTTACACTCCCCTGCATTTATTTTCACGCCATTCTCTAAGTTACCCCTCTCCATAGCATCTGATGAAGTGGGATTTTCTCCCATGAAAGCTCATGCAATAAATAAATCTGTTAGTCTTTAACTGCCACAAGACTCCTTGCTTTCTTTGCTTTACTAGACTAACATGGCTGCCCCTTTGGAACTTGGCAAGATGCTACACAATATTTCAGAATGGGAAGTGAAGAAGACTATAAACAAGCAGTCTGGTGACAGTTAAAAGACTTAAGTAATTTTATTTATTGCCTGAGCTTTTGTGGAAGAAAATCCCACTTCATCAGAATATAGTTTCCAGTTGAGACTGCATGGAGAATTCAGGTAAATATTACAGCCTTTTGATAATCAACAAAGAGTCTTAAAGATGGGCATACTATTTGAAGTTCACCTTGGACAAGCTAGGAAAATGGAGGATGAAGTGTGAAAAAGGATTTTTTCTCCTCGGTAAAGGATTAGTTTGGTATTATGTTCATTTAACAATCCAAAACTGGGACAAAGAGAATGCATAATACACTACATAGCATAGATCACCATACAGCAGAGGTTATATGTGATATATTCTATTTAGAGATGACAGAGGGGATCATGACATGCAATAGACAAGATGCAAGATGATTTTGTAGGTCTTCAAGGGTATGTCTACGCCTAGATCTGAATTCAAATTGATTGTCATCAATTCAAATTCTATTAAGTGCATGGACACACTGGCTTTCCTCAATTCGACCTGAGGATCTCCTCAGTTCAAATTAATGAAAACTGACTTCAAATTGGTCAAACCTTGTTTGACTTTGAAGTCAGGGTCAATTAGAAATGAATAATTTGACTTGACTCAGTGTGGCCATGTCAATTCAAACTCACTGTTAGTTTTAATTAGCCACACCTTGATTTTCCCTATACAATAGCACCCCCTACCTAATTCAAACCTGTTCATGGACACTCCATTTGAACTGGATTTTCTAGTGTGGCCACATCAATAATTATTAGTTCAAATTGACTAATTTGAATTCAGTAATTCAAATTGAAACTCTAAGTGTAGACATGGCCCAAGACACTAATTAGCAGTGATTCTATGCTAAAAAATGCTGAACAATACGGAAGCAGACATTTAACTGGTATGTGCACTAGATACATCTGTTGAAATAGTTGATTGAAACAAGCAGGCTTCTGTGATCTTGAATTTATGTTCAGTTCAATTTTGTGAGAAATGACACACGTATGCAGAATGTTACCAGAATGAGACTTTGGGATCTTCTAACAAAACGCCACTGTAAAGAGGTACCATGACCACCTCAAGGCGAGGCAAAATGGCTGCCCCGGGGAGAGAAAATGGCCACCCGCAGATGGGGCAAAATAGGCACCCCCAGAGGAGGCAAAATGGCTGCTGAGAAGCTGTCCATCAAGATGGAGCATAAGGGGCGGGACAGGAAGTATAAAAGCCAGGCCAGGGGCGAGCTCAGTCCAGCCCTGGCCACTGAAGAGGAAGGATGGCTCCCTCTGGGCTCCTCAGCCCCAGCCTTTCTTCCTGCAGAGGGAACCCAGGCCTTCCCACAGGCTTCCCTTCCGGTACCCAGATGACTGGCTTGGGCCTCCTAGGGTCGGTGTCCCAGGGGAGGACCCAACTCTGCTTGGGAATGACAGACTGGGGGAACAGCAGGACCCCCAGAACTCCCATGTTTCCCAGAAGGTCCAGGCTGCCATGACTTAGGCCCACCTCAGTCTTCCTGTAACTTAGGTGAACTGCCCCTTGCCACACAGGAAGCTAATCCCTCTGCAGGACAAGACCTGGACGAGCTGCACCTCACATTGGACCAAGTGGAGCTGCCAGAGTTACCCCTGCCAGAAGAGATAGAGATCACACCAGAGCTGCCTGATCTACCCCCACCAGATCCAATGGAGGGCTTCTGCTCCTTGCCTCTCAGCAACTACCCAGAGGATGTTGATGAGGGAGCAGAACAGGTACTAATGGGAGAGAGGGAAGGCAGTAGCCCAGGGAAGCTACGCCCACACCGGCATCAGCATGTTGCGGCTGGATCCCCGCTGACCCCGTGGTTGAGGGCCTGGCCTCTGACAGGGACCTGGGCTGGGACACAGTGGAGTAGGGCAGGCCTGTGTCCCCCTCCTCCTCTCCCCTTCCCTTAGACCGCAACCCCGTCTGATACCTAACAAGAACCCAGAGGAGGCAAAATGGCAAAATTGATTGTGTACCTTGATTAAAAACACCAGGACTATTATTGACCTGCCCAACTCAGGGCTATAAGCTGTGGGTTTACCCCTCTGAGGGGCTAAGATGGACTGTTCTTCCCCCTTTCCTTGCTTGGACTACTGGACAGCTTGAGTTGAACTCCCCAACCCTCCCACTAGAGGGCGCGCTCCAGGTGGGTAGAGCAAAGGACTCGCCTACACCCACCTAAATATTAGAAAAAAAAAAGACATTTTCAAAACATCATTCTCTTCTTTCTGCTTGTTGTTGTCTGCTTTTCCCATGCCTTGTGTCTGTTTAACTTGTCCACTGTTAAAGCAGAGACTGTCTTTTTTCTGTGTTTATACATTGTTTAACACAATGATGTCCATTACTGGTGACCCCTTCTCCATCTTTTCAGGGTACTACCAAAATTCATGCAATAATAACTGTGTTTTACTTATTCCTTTTACATTTTTAAAAGCATACTAATATTAGCATTTTTAAAAAACTTCAAGGTAGAATTGTGCTAATAGAACCTTTCAGATGAAGTACATTTTCTAAATGATCTATCTGGGAAACCAGAAACCTCTCTTCGGGTATGTCTACACTAACAAATTAGTTTGAATTAAGGAGCCTTAATTTGAACTAATGTGAGCTCTGTCTATACTAGGTGTTATGTAGTTCGAACTAAAAAATGTTTTAGTTCGAACTAAGCAAAACTTAGTTCGAACTAATTAGTTTGGCTGCTTAGTTCAAACTCATTTTGAAATTTAGTTTGTATTAGCACAATATAGTCATGCTTGTTTGAACTAAATAAGTTCAAACTAGTGGTTTGTTTTAACTAAGCACAGTTTTTTAGTTCAAACTAACTTTTAGCTGGTAGTTCAAACTAAAGCATGGCTAGTTTGAACTAAAAAAATTAGTTCAAACTAAAAAAAACACACTCTTAGTTCAAACTAACTTAGAGCTACTTAGTTTGTGCAAAGAAAGTACAAACTAAGCTTTTAAATGTAGGCATAGCCTTTTAGACCTAGGGATCTGTTTGGCAAAAAATTGCCTCTGTGCAATTTTTTCTTCCTAGGACCACTTTGCTGTAGGCTTGCAACATACTGGAATAACGACAGGAAATTGTTTGCCAAGTCCAAGAGGAACATTAAAATTTTGAATACACTGACTCTGTCAGTGCAGTAGATGATATGAGTTTGTAAAATGGCCTGTTAAAAAGGAGTAATTAAGATCCACATCTCTGCTAAGCTGAGGCAAAAAATTGACAGGTCAGCCACTTTTGCCATATATGTCTCCCGGATTTAACAGAACAAAACAAAACCCTGCAGTACCTTACATCTGTAGCTTCCTAGATGCTAAGGCCAGAATCATAGACACTGGAAGGAACCATGAGAGGTCATCATGTTCAATACCCTGCACTCATGGTGGAACCAAGTACCCTCTTAAACTATCCCTGACAGGTGATTGCCTTAGCTGATTTTAAAAACTTCCAATGATAAAGATTCTACAAAACTGCCTAGGCAACTTATTCCAGTGGTTAATCACCCTGACAGTTAGGAATTTTTTCCTAATATCCATCCTAAACCTCTCTTGCTGTAATTTAAGCCCATTGCTTCTTGTCCTATCATCGGCAGTTAAGCAGAAAACATTTTCTCCTTCCTCCTCATGACAATCTTTTAGGTACCTGAAAACTGTTATCTTGCCCCTTCTCAGTCTCCCCTCAAACTAAACAAACCCAGTTCTTTAAATTTTCCCTCATAAGTCAAGTCTTCCAGACCTTTAACCATTTGTGTTGCTGTTCACTGGACTTTCTCCAATTTCTCCATCTCTTTCCTGAAATGAGGAACCCAGAACTGGACACGATACTCCGGTTGAGGCCTAATCAGTGTGCAGTAGAGCAGAAGAGTTACTTCTCATGTCTTACCTCTAATACTCCTGTTAATACATCCCAGGATGGTGTTTGCTTTTTTTGCAACAGTGTTACACTCTTGATGGATCTTTAGCTTGTGGCCCACTATGACACCCAGACCTGTTTCCACAATACTCCTGCTTAGGCAGTCTCTGCTCATTTTGTATGTGTGCAATGTATTGTTCTTGACTAAGTGGAGTACTTTGCACTTCTCTTTATTGAATTTCATTCTGTTTACCTCTGATAATTTCACCAATTTGTTCAAATCATTTTGAATTTTGATCCTATCCTCTAAAGCACTTGCAACCCCTCCCAGATTCGTATCATCCAAAAAATTAATAAGTGTACTCTCTTTGCCATCATTCATGAAAATATTGAACAGAACCACAGCCAGACCCAACCAATCTGTGTGGTACCCTGCTGATTATATTCTTTCAGCATGACTATGAACTGCTCTCTGAGAGTACTTATCCAACCAGTTTTGCACCCATATTATAGTAGTTTTATCTAAGTTGTACTTACTTAGTTTCTTAATGAGAAGGTGATGTGAGACCATATCAAAAGCTTTACAAAACTCTAGATATACCACATCTACCACTTCCCTTCTATCCACATGTCTTAATACCCTGTCATAGAAAGCTATCAGGTTGGTCTGGCATGATTTCATCTTGCTGTATCCATGCTGACTATCATTTAGCACCTTATTCTCTTCTAGATGCTTGCTAATTGATTCCTTAATTATTTGTTCCATTATTTTTCCTGGTACCGAGGTTAAACTGACTGTTCTATAATTTCCAGGGTTGTCCTTATTTCCCTTTTTATAGATAGTCACTATATTTGCTCTTTTCCAGTCCTCTGGGACCATTCCAGTCTTCCATGGTTTTTCAAAAATAATAGCTAATGGCCCAGATATCTTCTGAGTCAGCTTGTTGAATATTCCAGAGTGCATATCATCAGGCCCTGGTGACTTGAAGATATCTAACTTGTTTAGGTAATCTTTAACTTCTTCTTTTCTATTTTAGCTTCTAATCCTATCCCTTTTTTACTGCCCTCCACTATGTCAGGCATCCAATCGCCACCAACCTTCCTGGTGAAGACCAAAACAAAGAAATAATTTAATTCCTCTGCCATTTCCACATCTTCTTTTATTGTTTTCCCTCTTTGTTGAGGAATGTTTCTATGCTGTCCTTGGTCTTCCTCTTGCTTCTCATGTATTTAAAAAATGCTTCCTTGGCTGCCTTTATGCCTTCAACTAGATTTATCTCCCTTCTGATTTTTCCCCTACATTATTGTGTTATTTGTTTATAGTCATCCTTTATAATTTGACCTAGTTTCCACTTTTTGTAAGACTCTTTCTTTATTTTTAGATTTTTGAAAATCTCCTGGTTAAGCCAGAGTGGTCTCTTCCCATACTTCTTATCCTTCCTGCATAGAAGAATAGTTTGTTCTTGTGCCATTAATAATGTCTCTTTGAAAAACCGCCAACTGTCGTCAGTTGTTTTTCCTCTTAGATATGCTTTCCATGGGACACTACCTATCAACGCCTTGAGTGTACTAAAGTCTGCCTTCTTAAAATCCATTGTCTTTATTTTGGCGTTCTCTCTCCTACCATTCCTCAGAACCATGAACTCTACCATTTCATGATCACTTTTGGTTAAGTTACCTTCCACTTCCAAATTCTCAATCAGTTCCTCTCTGTTAAAATAAAAATGAGAACGGCCTCTTCCATAGTCCCCTAATAGTCTTCTCCACAGAAGAGGCTATGCTACTCAGTTTGTGCTGCCCACTGACCTAAAAATTCTCAACTTTCATTATTATTCAAAGTAACACACATAACATTGTTTTCCTTGCCTGCTAATAGTTTCCTGTGAGTTGGCAATACTAGATGCTATAGGCCTGGTTGTCCATTTGAGCCCCAAAACTTATTTTTATTGTGCTCTTTGTCCCTCCCAAAGAGCCTCCTGAGTCCAAAAGAGAAACTTTCTCATGTTGCCTTTCCTGAAGTGGGATTCAGGTGAGGTTCTGTTGCCTAGATAAGCTTCTGTCTGTCACCTTTGTAAAGCATCAATTTACAGTCTGTAGGAAGAACTCTACTGGGCATGAAAAATTGTTCTTCAATTGACTGCCTCCTGCCTCACTGACAGCATTAAGAAAACACTTACAGCTTAGTGAGTAATGGTGGAAAAAATCCTTGACTCTCAATTTAAATTTGAAACAAATGCATTGCAAATTGTGTAACTCGCTGTAATATTATTAACCTAAGATGGCTTGGTAAATGTTACACTGTGAAATGCAAATTATGCATTTACTTGTAATAGTCATAGTTCCAACAACTTACAGGGCAAGAGTATTTGAAGAAATTAGTAAATATCTTTGAACAAGGGAGACGAGACAAGTTTACAGTCTCTTTGCCTATACTTTGCAAATGAAAGGAACAAAGGGGACAGTCATGAAATGAATTGCTCTTTGGAAATTATTGGTTTGGTTCTTGAAACCACCCATAGGCATAGCACAGAAATAAATAGAGTGGTACACAAAACTTTTGGCATGTGTAAGAGAGAGAGAGAGAGAGAGTGTGTGTGTGTGTGTTCTTTGGGGCGGGCTGTGGTGGTATTTTTCATTCTGCCACCCAAAACATAAGTGTTGCCTCTGACCATTCTCAGAGTAGCTAACTCTGAAAGTTAGGTTGCTACCCATCTAGCACCATTGTGAAGAAGTCTTACTTGTCCTTAGCTGGGTATCAGCTCCCTAACATAATTAGCCTTTCAGCAATTCAGATGCACTCTTCTGAGCTATACTAGCTATACTTTCTTTGACATGCAGGTTGACAATAGATATACCCAAGTCCCCGAGTTCCTTTGGAGTGTTCCCCATTACATGGGCCTCTCACAGGAATTACCAGGTCTGCTGTCCCCAGAGAAGCAGTGTAAGATTCAGATCAGGGCCATCATTTTCCTTGAACTGGAGCACTGAGCTACATTTGTTCTTGTTTTCACTATAAATATACTATTATTAAAGATTCAAGTGACAGTGAATATTGTGGACTGGAAACAAATGGTTACATATAAAAAAAATAATAATAAGATGCTTCCTATAGCCTCAACTTAGCTATCTGGTGAACCTCCTGTCTGAAGAAGTTTATCTCATACAAAATTGTTTACAGCATTTTCAGTCAGGGCTGGCTGAAATCTCATTTTTGTGAATGTAAACATGCTGTCCATTTACTTCATAGTTGCACAATGAGGATGAGGATCAGGGATTCTTTGCTGCTCATATACTTTCCAAAGTACATTGTCTGTATTCAGAACAGGATAATCACCTCTGGCTTGCGTGCCACTTCTTGATCAACTTCACATCTTTTGTTAACATCTGACTCTGTATGGGATTCTATCATGTTGAGCTTACAATGCTGTCAGCAATTCTTACTGCCCGTATGAAGGAAAACATGTTTTTCACCTCAGCCTTATACAATGTTTGAAAATGTATTTCTGGTATTTATACATGACTTCTTACTAACATCTGTACATACATGTCACAGTGATATGAAGGACCAGTGTGACACTGGCATTCATGTAACACCATTCTTTGGTGAGTTGGAATGTGCACACATGAAGCAGGACATTCCTATAACCCCTTTGCCAAATGGTATTAAGGGACTCTTAGGTCACACTGCCCATAGGCATCATAGCAGATTCTGCAGATGTTTCAAAATATGATCAAACATTCTGTTGAGCCTCCTCCATGTCCATGCAAATTCAATAGAGTTTATATATACTAATGGGCTCTGCTTGGTTCTTTGTGCTCAGCTTCATCTAATGAAAGGCCTGTACGCCTACTGGACATCTTGAACTTAACGCCATCTGGGTGTGGAGGGGATCAGGTGACCCCCCTCAAGTCTCCCAGATTCTTGGAGCTTGGCTGCCTCTTGACTGAAAATGGTGAAAGGGTAACAGTACTCTCCCCAGTCCTCTCATTCATTTCAAAATGAGAATAGATTGTGCAGTGTTGTAAACTTTGGTCCTCCTTCTCCCTTCTGTTGTGCTTTCAAGATCATTGATATTTTTAATAATTTTATCATTTGATGTATTATCATAGCATATCTAAATTAGCCTACACTGAACTGAATGGTCAGCTCACATATCTCAGGCTATTTTTTAAGATTCTACAGACTCACGCAGTCCTTACTGTAACAATTATATTTCATTCACGTTTTCAAGGCCATCTCAGCAACTATAATTGTTAGGGAGATCCTATTTTAATGAAAACTTAGCTTCCAAAGAATAAGAAATTGGCATGATTCTGGTACACCATATTCCGAGGTACAAGAAGAATAAGAGCCAGATTGTACCTTTTTAGAAGCGACTCTTCTCATGCCCAAAATGGCCCTTTTCAGGAATAATAAAAGAAAACGGAAAAGACAAAAACAATCTACACCTGTGTCCATGTACTTAATCTAGTATCTATTTTCTAAATCTACCTCTCGTTATGCCAGAGATTATCCTCTGTCTTAGCTGCCTAACTGCCAAACTGACGTGAGCTGAAAAATTCCATTAACTTCAATGGGCCTTACATTAGGCCCATGAGTAATCTGGTTAAGGTTAAGGGGACTACTCATGATTTGTTTGACGTATCTGTCAGAAACTTGCTGAATCAGACTGTAGAGAGAAAATAATAAAATAGAAGATATTTTATGTAAAAAGATGTTAGATTATGACATTTGTACAATGAAATAATGAAAAGTCAGGAAATGTTAAAGTTAAATTTTCCTTAATGCTGTCCCCTGAATTATGATACAATCTCTGATTACATTATCCATTTTTTATGGACAGTCTCTGCCTCTTTCAGGATGCAGGCTGGATGGGTGTGCAGAGAATGAGGCAGCTGTTCACTATTTATTTTTAATTGGTTAAGGTTTGTCATTTAAGCTTCTAAGATTTATAATTTAACACTCATAATTTGTAAGCTATGGTACTATTTTTGATTGGGGTGTGTTTGTCTGTATGGCTGTCTTTGTACTGTGTTGCTGTAGTGTAAAAACATTATTTCATTTGGGAGTGAATGTCTGTCCTTTGGCTGCTGATTTGAATAAGGTTTTTTTTTTTTTTATTTAGCTACTACATAGGATTTTTAAGCAAAATACTATTACTGTGGTTACAACATGTTTATAACATAACTAGATGAAACGACAGCACTAAATTGATTTTTTATTGAAAGTTGCAAATAAAAGTTGCTCTGGACTAATTGATAATTTTAAAATGCAAGTAACTTTTCTCAAATACTTTCTGTGTCATCAGATTAGGATACAATTAAAAAGTCCCAGTGTGCATGAGATACTACATGCTGCTGTTGGTGAAAGTTCCAGCATTTTTCCCTTCCAGTAGGATCACTGAAGATGGTGTTTTGCAACACTATTTCTTCCTTCGCAGGCAACTCACCACATAAATTTCTGTTCGTGGTTTTAAAAGTGTAACAGTTGCCAGCTTTTATATTGACCCCTATATGCCCTAAAATATTTCTGTTTAAAAAAGAGCATGAAAAAGAGAAAACCCAACAATGTCAGCTTTAGCACCAAGCAAAACACTACAGCTGCACTAAGCAGAAATTTAAGTCCCTCTAAATACTGCAGTATTTAAAACTGAATTGGACAAAAGCTTGAGACTATGATGTAATAAATCCACAGTTCTAGGAAGTATAGCAAGATCTTAAAATGTCTTTTGCAGATTTAATTTGATTGTTCAAATCCACAGTCTGGTTGGTTGGTAGGCCTTGCTGATTGCACAACAGTGAACCAATTCTGAGCAAGGGTCGGCTGTGACCTCATCACTGAAACACATGCAAAATCCCAGTGTGAATTATACTAAATAACCACTCATGCTAGTTGTCCCACTGTGTTGTTCCACTGTGTGGGGGATTATAAGAATGAAATCAATTATTCATATTCATTTGTATTGCAGGATTAAACAAATAACTCTGAAAACTCCTGAAAATAAAGGGAATATATTATACTGGATTTTTACCCCAGTGTCATGCATGGGATTTTTGTATTTAAATATATCACATTTATTTTTGGAAATTTAACAATAGCTTCTAAGAGAATTCTTCAGATTTCCTAATATTGTTATATAGTGGATAACTGATCTGGCCTATTCCAAATGTGTTCAATTTCAAGGGGACCACATTTTTTTTTCTCCCCCAGGAAGAAAGGCCAGCTTTTGTATGCTTTGAGGAAGAAACACCGAGGGGGTGAAGACAAAAAGACTTGTCCAGGGTGGGATAGACTTACCCCAAGTCTGCCACGCTAAAGGGGGGGAGCCCTGAATCCAGTGAGACAGAATAAGTGCCTGGCTACCCAATATATTTATACAAGAGGTCAGTTTATGACACCAGTTGGTGCAATCCTGGGCTTGCTGTCTTATTAGTGATTGATTTGTCTCCTCTTATTGCCACACCAACTCCTGCTGGATCGACAGCTGGACCCAAGCAGCTTTTTGTTGTGCCACCATGGCTTGCACCAGGGACCTTTACTATGTTGTACATTCTGGGAGTGATTTACCTTGCCTCAGGATGTTTCTTCATACTTGCCCATATCCCGCGTGTGACACTACATGCAGCAATGCATTCCGGTTGTCTAATGGGATTCAGGACTCCCTCCTCCACCAGGGCTGACTTGGGATAAATCTATCTACTCTGAAGGAGTTTTTTTGTCTTCACTTTTTGATGCTGCTTCTTCACAGTAGGCTAAGTAAACTTTGGTTCAGGTTCCAAGGAACGTCTCTCTGCCCTTCTGGGCTGTGGGGCAGGTGGTGAGAGTTGACTCCATAGAACAAAGAACCAGAGGAAATTACCTTCCTCTAGAGCAATGGTTCCCAGCCTCTGGCCGGGGGAACAAAGATGGCCTATGGGGGCTTCCAAAGTGACCCACGGATCCCTTCCTGCTGGCTGTAGGCTAAAAGACCAATGCAGCTCCTTCCTGCAGTCAAGGTGATGAGAGATCAGCACTCCTCTCCCCATATCCTTAAAATGGAACAGAGCAAAGTATTTTGCCTTAGTCCATCGGCACTAGTGGTCCCTGCTTGAGCCAGAGGGAGGGGAGCCACTGCCTAGAGACCCAGATGGAGTGTATAGGGCAACAGGACACATAGGGTTTCCCTGCCACAGCCAGGAAGATGGGAGAACAGTGAGGAGGCAAGTTCTTTGCTAAAGTCTTACCATTTGTCTGCAGAGATGGGAAGACTGCTGGCAGAGATTGGTAATATCTGTGGCCCCCAAGCCAAAAAAGTTGGAAACTACGCTCTAGACAGTGTGGTGGGAGATTTCAGGGTGTGGTCCCCGGGGTGTCAGTCTTTTTAAGCAGGCACCTGGCTCTAGCTGTCACCCGACTCTAACTGAAGGGAGGAGCACAATCTCCCACAGTGGAGGAGATTATCTCCTTCTCTTTCCCCACTTCTCTCTACTAGAGTTGAGATTTTAACAGGTCTCAGGAAGCCCTTGACTGGGCACAGGTGTCACTAATTGATCTGAAGGAACCCTTCCCCCACCCCTGTAGGTAAAAGGGTTTCTAACATTTCAGAGCTGAAATGCTGGCCTTCCAAATACTGCCCTTCAAGCACCTGCTTATAGCCATCCATGCTGACTTTGTCACAACTGCTCATTAAGATTAGAATAACCCATGATACACAGAAAAGACCGAAACAGTTCAGTACTATAAGCATATACAAATATTTTATGTCAGAAGTGCTCAGATATGGTTATATTTAAGATAAATATTTGTGCATCATTATTCTTTTAATTTGTGTGATAAAGTAGTCTTTCTTTCTGGGTCAGTTCAATACCTGGTACAATGGCATCATGGACCACGATGGGACAGCCTACATATTACCTCAATATAAATAAATAATAGTAAATAGATGGTACTATTTTTTGCTAAATCAAGGTTGCAAAATCTCCACCACCTCAGTACACATAGCTGTAATATTCCAGAATGGATGATTTCTTTTCCCCAAACATTTCCCAGAATAAATGGTGAACCAACAGTACCCAGAGCATACATATTGTTTGCTTAGGAATAAATCCTGGGTTGTTTACCTTCTCCTGAGAAAATGAAAAAATTCATATTATAGCTCTGATAGGATAAAAGACACTCCAGAGCTGTGAGGAGAGTCTCACATCCTCTTGGATTTTGCCTAGTGGTATATTTAGCAGTGAAACTTGTATGTCTTTGTTTTCTTCACACTGTTCTTTTAAATCTTGAAAGATTCTGATGATTGTAGAGACAGGAAGCTATTTTTAATCCAGTTTAGTACTGTCAGAGATGAGACAGATACTCTTGTGCTCTTGCATGGAGAAATTACTTTTATTGTTCTCTTCATCTAAAATAAAGGTCACTCTGACAGAATGTTTTTTCTGTATATGGATAATGCTGCCAGAAGTTCTATATGCTCTAGGGAACACCATCATATAACAAATATTCTGTGAAGGAAATATTTCCTCTGAGCATTTTGGTAACATTTTACATTAAGGGTATGTCTGTGAATGGCTTATTAAGACTTAATAAGATATGGATTGTTTGGATGAATTAATTACCGCCCAGACTCTGAAAAAGAAAGAACAAATTCTTGCCCTTAATAGAAGAAGGCCATTTTATAGTGCATGAAATTTTATAAGCCTCCTTGGACTTAGCTGACATAATAGCCTGATCCATTGTTGTGGTAGTAGTAATGAGGTGAGTTGCCTGATTACATCTCTCAGAATATCCCATGGAGGTACAGCCAACCACCTACTGCCTAATTTCTGAAGGACAATTTTTTCTTGGAGCACATGGACAATGACCTTAACTGGCTACAGTCAGGTCTCTGGGAATGTATGGATTAATAGAAATTATAAAGTTCCAAAGGGGCAGCCGTGTTGGTCTAGTTCAGTAAAACAAACAAGGAGTCCTGTGACACATAAAGGCTAACAAACTTATCAGTTAATCTTTAGGTGCCACAGAGGCTCCTTCGATATTATAAAGACATGAGTAGTATGTGTGATTAATGGTTATAAGCACTGGTGCTTTATTCCCACCAGAATGCTACAGGATGCCTTTCTGGCACTTTATTTGGGAGCCAGAATGGTGTCTTACACTTTTAATTTTTCCTTTTGGGCATTTCTCAAGCACTGCACTCACCCGCTGATAAACACAGCCAGAAAATGTGTTACAGAGGGTTAATAAAATATGGTGATGTGGTATTAGCCTGCATAACACTATGGCTATGTTCACACAGGGTATGCTTGTTTTGAAACAAGACGTTTTGAAACAAGCCGTTTCAAAATAACAGATTATTTCAAAACACCTTATTTTGAGGACAAAAAACTGTGTCCTCGAAATAAGGCAGCGAAATAGCATGTCCACAGTGTGGACATGCTATTCCGCCTGGGGAGGGGATTGCAGGCACCGGCGGGGTAAAGCGCGGCTGGGCGCTTTACCCCGCAGTGCCTGCAGGAGCTGCAGGTGCCCGCCAGGAGAGGGGCAGAGGGGCACCTCACCCCGGGGGCTTTAAAGCTCCCGCTGCCCCCAAACCTGGGGGCGCGGCCCCGGCGCGTGGCTGGAGACCGCTGCTGCCGGGGCCGGGGTGAGTGCCGGCCCGGAATCCCCGGCGGGACGCTCCTCACCTGGCCGGTGCCTGCAGCCCTGCGCCCCCCCCGCCCACGGACACCCCCTCAGCACCCTGGCCAGGGTGCTGAGGGGAGGAAGGTGACATGTTGTTTTGGAACACTTTGTTCCAAAAGAACATGTCCGAACAGGGCTGTTTCGAAACCTCTGGTTTTGAAACAACCCTGTTTCGAAAGCAAACAAGGTTTCAATTGTTTCGGTAGAACCACGGCCATTTCAAAACAAGCTGTTTGCTTGTTTTGAAATGGCCGTGCGTCGTGTGGCCATGGCACTTCTTATTTCGAAACAACCTCTGTTGTTTCGAAATAAGAAGTGTGTGTGGCCATACCCTATAACAATCAGTAATTATAGATATTTTAGTAAATGGTTAATCATGACCTATTCATAAATATAAAAGGATTACCATCCTTTCAGTAGGAGAGTAAACACAAAAATCAGAATAGGTATTTCAATTAACTATTTGCCAAAACCAGAGCAATTTCATGATTTTTCTTCCTGTAGCAAAGCACTGTAAAATGTAGCATTAAAATTATTTGCACACTAATGGGAAATTATGGACAGTAGGAGTAAGATTGAGCCCAAACAACTTTAGCTTATTAAAGTCACCAAAGAATGTTACTTTCCAGCCTGATAGTTTACATATAGCTCTTTTAGATATAAAAATCAACATCTGATTTTATTATGTCACTTCTGAGTACCTGTAAAAAGACCATGGTTGTATCTTTGTGACTTGCTTTTTCATCCTTCTCCAAACATGTTCTGACAACTTATCCCATTTTTCTTCAATTCATTTTCACTAGTGCTTGAAAATATTCTTTCTTACTGATTTTTGACATTCTCCATTAGATGAGAAGTGATTTTCATTTCTGTTTATGTGTTTTGTATAGAACTTGAAAGATGGCTATTTTTGTTCAAGATTATCAGCATGTATCAAGCCTTACTAGCTGAACTTTTTTTCTTTTGGGGACTACCATTACCAGGTTGGTGTCTGGAAAGCTTTTCAGATTGTATATGTTTGATAACAGGAACAGAGAAAATGTTGTATATAAGTTCTGTAAAAAAGATTTCTATTTAATTATTTGTCTTTAGTGATGTAAAGCTTAGAGTATAAATATATTATCCACACAACTTTTCCAAATTGATTTTAACAATCCTAAAAGTATTACATCAGAGTCTTTCTTTCTTTGCAAGACAGCAACTTAGCAGTCAGTGTATGACTATCCTTTCCGCAGACGGCTTATTCTGGAATATGTATACGCATTGAGTGTTTGGCAAGCAGTTTAAAAAAATGGGGCCTTTTAAGTGTGCCCCTAGGAATTTGTTTCATAATGTTAAATATCATTTTAAATAGATTTAATTTTCTAAACTTTTTACGTGCTTTTAGTTGGATTTTATTCATGATTCAGTCTTGTTCTATAGAACAAGTACATGGCGTTCCCCTAATCTGTGTGTCTGCATCACTGTGCATAAATGCCAGTAGTATTGTTCTTTAGAAATTCGTCCCATGGTGCATAAAAGCAATTAAAACATGCATAAAGTGGTTTTTAAACAGGAGAGAACAGAATTATTGCCTGCTACTATTAGGTAAGATGAACTTATAGTTAAGGAACACAATATATGGTGTGTGTGTGTGTGTGTGTGTGTGTGTGTGTGCAAAAAAGTGTCCTTCAATTCTATTTAACAATCAGAAGTAGTTTAGACTGAATGAAAATGTGAAAGAGAAGAACTCAGCACCACTTGTCTGAATAACACTTGATTTTTGAATAAAGACAGACACATGCCAGTCCTGACATTGGCATTAATGAGCAGCCACCCGTCTCCTTTGGCAGATACTGCATCATTTTGGAATCACACAAAATGTGATCATCCACAATGCAATAATAAACAGCTATGTATAACTATTATTTTGGGTCTTTTAAATTATCTTTTAAATATAGTATTCTTCTGCCAGTAATACTAATTGATGTTTTCCTTTGTAGAATGAAGTGAAATAGAAACATGACCATAATATATTCTATTCAGTTTATTATACTTAATAAATGATCAACAAGATCTTATTTGGTTTATATTATTTGGTACTATGTCACATTTATTGTAAATGCAAAGAGCTCAGAACAGCAATCTAAGGCATATCCAACACACACGCGCATGCACACACACACACAAATTCTGCAGTCAGAAGATAATTACCAGCCTTGGTGTTGCTCAAATCAGACCCCTGGCCAGATGAGTGAGCTTGCGGGTAGAGCCAGATCCAGGTGGTCAAGACACAATGCTCCTTGGAGTTTGCAGAATGAAACCAAAGTCCATCATTTCCTTCCTCCTTTTAATAAGGACCAAATTACATAGAAGCTTATTGAAATTGCTGCCTCATGTTGTTCCCATGTTTACAGTGACAATTCATCACTTGTAGATGTAACAAACATGCTGGCTATGTTCACACACAGGGGGTTATTTCGATATAGTTGTTTCACAACAACTTGTATCGAAATAACGGCTTATTTCGAATTAACAAAATGTTAATTCGAAATAAGGAAAAAAGCGGGAAACGAAATAGCATGTTCACACAGTGGACATGCTATTTCGCTTCAGGGGCAGGGCATCATGGGAGGCGTGGCAACATGGCAACCGCACTGAGCCATGTCGGCAGCCATGTTGGTAGCCAAGCCCATAAAAGCTGGCCCCGACCTCACTTCCCTGTCCACTCAGGCTAGCAACATGCTGCAAGCGATGGACTCTGCCCGGCAGCCCAGACAGCACCGTGCGACCCAGGGACCCTCTGCCCACCTGCAGAGTGCCCTGCATATGCAGGACACTCTGTTTGCGGACCCAGAGGGTGCCCAGCCTTCACAAGAGGCTTTCATCCACCTCGTCCTCAAGGCAGACCTCATGCCCCTGCCCTCCTCCATGCCCCGCCAGCTCTGGGTTCGGGAAACAAGCCCAGACTGATGGGAGTGAGTTGTCCTGTGCACCTGGGGCGACGAGGACTGGAGGCAGAACCTCCGCATGACCAGGGCCATCTTCACCACCCTGGTCATGGAACGCACCCCACACCTGCACCGCAGGGACACCCCCATGAGGATTAATCCATACATCCCCATGTGGCATGCCATCCTGGTGGACAAAAGAGTTGCCATCGCCGTCTGGAATATGGTCACTCCGGAGTCCCACAGGGCAGTGGCACACCACTTCGGAGTTGGGAGGTCCACCATCTGCACCATCCTGGGTGAGGTTGCCAGGGCCATCAACCGGGTCCTGTTGCGGCACCTGGTGAGAGCAGGGCAGCTTCAGGACATCATTCCTGGGATGGCCGTCCTCAGTTTCCCCAAGTGTGCAGGGGTCCTTGATGCCACCCACATTCCCGTGACAGCCCCAGAGCACAGGGCTGCAGGCCCTCGTGGACCACTGGGGCCTCTTCCAGAATGTCTACATTGGATGGTCAAGGAGGGCCCATGACGCCCAGGTCCTCCAGAACTCGTCCCTCCACCAGGACATGGAGGCGGGCACCTTCTTCCTCCGTCACAACATCCATCTTGGGGGCGTAGCGGTGCCCGTCCTTGTCGTGGCCAACGCGGCCTACCTCTTGCGGCCCTGGCTCATGCGGCCATATGCAGGGCCCCTGGACCTGAGCCGGCAGCTTTTCAACCGCCGTCTGACCAGCTGCCGCCAGGTGGTGGAGCTGGCATTCGGCCACCTCAAAGCCTGCTGGCGGTGCCACCTCACCCATCTCCACCTCGCGGAGAGGACCCTGCCCCACGTCGTCGGTGCATGTGTGGTCCTCAACAACTTCTGCGACCTGCGGGGAGAGCCCATCCAACCATCATGGGAGGCTGAGGCCCAACTCCTCACCGCGGACCTCACAGAACCCGGACCCGTGCCCACAAGAGACCAGCCATCATGATGGGCCCTCTCCGTGCGCGATGCCCTCCGGATCGCCTTCACAGAGGGGGACCTGTGAGGGCCAGGCCTGCCCTGCCCTACACCACCCTCTCCCCCATTCGCCCACAGCCAGGCCCCACTCGTCCACCCGCACTGTCCACCAACCCCAATAAAAACACTGACAACCACAAAGATGGTGCAACAGGGGTTTATTCACAATGGGGGTTTGGGGCAGGGAGGGAGGCTCTGGGGGTTTCGGGGAGGGGACAGCAACTTGGGAGGGGAAGGGAGGCTCTGGGGGTTTCAGGGAGGGGGCAGCAACTTGGGAGGGGAAGGGGGTGCAAAAGTCCGGGGGAAAGGGGGGAGATCAGGCAAGGCCTGTGGGAGGCTCCGGAGGGGGGTGTACCCCGCCCATGTCCACGGCCGCCCTCTAGCCATTGTCACCTCTGGGGAGGTCCGGGCGGTGACCTGTCGGTGGCCTGTAGCGGTGGCATCCGTGCAGTGAGCTCCCGGATGGTGCCCGGCAGCTGGTCCACGAGGTGACCCACGGCGGTGGCCAGCTCGCTGTCCACCTACACAGACCTCTCCAGGAACCAGAGAGCGGCGTCCTGCCCCGGTACTGCTCCCGGCACCAGTCGTGGGTTGAGCCCTCCATCCTTTCACCCAGGTCCTCAAGGGCCTCAAGGAGCTTGGTGCGGGTGCGTGGGGCCCTCCTCTGCCCCCAGGGTGCCCAGGGCCTCTGGTGTCCGGCTGCTGGTGGTGGTGGCAGCTGACGAGGAGCAGCTCTGCGACCTGCCAGAGGGAAGCAGAACACACAGTTGGGCCCTGCCACCTGCTGGCCCTGTCTGTTCGCACCTGTCTGCAGCACACACCCCTGCCCTGACTGCCAGAAGGTCCCAGGATCCCGTGGGACATTGCCCTGAGGTGGGGTTCCCAGTCCCCAAGGCCTCAGAAGGAAGCCAGGACAGTATCCGACGGAGGACATTGGAGGACCCTGGGCAGAAGCATTGTCTGGCTGGGGTAGTGGTCGGGGTTTAAGGGGCCCTGGACCACCTGCCTCTACAGATCAGTATTCTATGGCAGTGCAGGCTCCTTCCATCCCTCCAGTGAAAAGCCTGACAAACCTCTGGATTTTAGACAGACTGCCAGACTGGGACTGTGAGGATAAAAAAGAGGAACAGGATGGTACAAAGGGGACTGTGTCCTCTTCCTGCCTGCCATCTGGTAACCGTACCCTGGGGGCACACATGCTAGTTGTGCCCACAGGGGTGAGCTGGACTCAGTCACGCCTTGATCGAGGGGGGTCCCCCACGGCTACCTGCCAGTGGTGTGGCCTGCATGCTGTCCACCCCACCCGAGATGCAGCCGCATCTCCACCAGCCAGCCCCTGTCCAGCACCCCTGGGTGCACAGGCCGCTGTGCCACCCGTCTCTGTGGGACCCGTGGCCAAGGGGGGGCCTTTGCACCAACCAACCCTGTACCCTACCTGCCCTGGTGCCCAGCCCTGGCCCCCTCGCTGCGTGGGACCTGCTGGACAGGCCCAGCCCTTTGTGCCTCGGTGGGGGGGGGATACTTACCCACAGGGGCTCCAGAGGTCTGTCGCGACATCCCCGGCTCGGTGTCAGACCCAGGGGCAGTGGTCAGCCCCTAGTCCTCCACACTGCTCTCCGCCTCGGGCCTGGCGAAGAGCTCAGGGCTGCTGGGGGTGGCCTCTGCCACAGGTGGTGGTGGTGCGGTCGGAGGCCCCCCCCACTGAGACGTCGGAGCCCGGGGCCTCTGGGCCCAATGAGGGACCCCGATGCCCTCCTGAGTCCACGGCCTCAGCAGGGTGGCTGCTGGGCTCTGGACCCAGGAAGACAGGAGCTCCTCGTAATAGGGGCAGGTGGTGGAGCTCCCTGCCCCCTGAAGCTCCCGTGCCTCTCAGGTCCAGGCATGCTCCTGATGGAGCGTTTTTATCTTGCTCCAGACCTGCTCCGTCGTCCGCGGATGGCCCGCCTCGGACAGTGTGAGGACTGGAACCGGGAGATGTCTGGCCGCTGCCAGACCCCCCAGGAGGCAGAGGACAGCGTCCCTTGTCCACACTGGGGCCCTGCGTCACCCCCCAGCAGAGGGCCCTGCCTGGGATGCCGTCTGCCTCTCAGACAATGCCCATGCTGCCTGACAGGCACGCCCAGGCAGGAGCTTCCTGTTCCCCGGGGTGCTGAGCACCCTGGGAGGAAGGTCAGCCAGTTGTTTCGAAACAACTGTTGTTTCAAAACAACATGTTTGTATGGCGTTGTTTTGAAACAAGTTGTTTCGAAACAACATTGTTTTGTCCCCGCATGGGGTTTAACTTGTTTTGAAACAATGCCATTGTTTTGAAACAACGGCTCCCGTTGTTCCAAAACAACCGTGCATCGTGTGAACAGCCTAAATCTTATTTCAAAACAACCTCTGTTGTTTCGAAATAAGAGGGCTGTGTGAACACAGCTGATGTCTCTGTTATTAGCCTTCCATTCCTCTTTCACATTTTATCTCATTTCTGAGCTTGGGCATTACCTTCTCTCTGTTCCATGGTTTATTTTTCTCACATACTTCAGCTATCTGGATCATAACAGGACTTTTGAAGACTGGTATACCTCCCCTTTGCATTGTTAGGGGAGGGAGTCTTTTTACTCCCTTCTTTTTCAGACACCCCCTTCTTTACAGGTCCCCCTCACTGTAGGCGTCTATCAACCTGTGCGACTTTGGTGCGAACTCACAGACACACTGGACTCATTCTTCATTAAACCGAGCCTATTTATTTAAGGGGAAAAGGTCTGGAAAATGGGATGGAGGAACCTTATCACTATAACAAGATAGCTCAGTAAAACACATTAAAACTTATTAGCACACCTAGCATTACAACATTAACACCCAAGACCCCTATTCAAAGTACACTTGAGGCCTCTGTACCAGGTAGGTCAACTGTGCTCTCCCGGATTTACCCCAGATAAATGGTAAGTGCTCCTTCACAGGTAAACGGTAAGTACCCCTCTCTCCTGGGACCCCCGTCCCCCAAACTTTCATTCAGGGCCTCACAGTTGCTCGTTGCCAGATGGCGTGGACACCAGAAGCCTACTGACAGATCCCACAAAGTCCCGGCTGACCCGATCCAAACTTGGTTCGGCGACTTCTGGGCTGTCTTCCAGCCTGTCCTTAAGCAAGAGTCCGTTCACCCCTATGACAAAGTCCTTAAGCTGGAGCCAGCTCACAGTTCTTTCTCTTTCTCTCTCTCTGCTCCAGCTCTTTGGGGATTTCCTGCAGAACCTGTCCACTTCAGAGCCTGCCAGGGATCTCTGTCTCCAGCCTGAATCTCTGATTCAATAGAACCAGAAATTCAGTTCTTTGTCTCTGTCCAGGAAACCCCGAGGCTCCCTTTTCCCTTCCTTGGATCGATATCTGAGGCAGGCCGGAGGTGCAGATGCCACCTCTTCACCACAGGGTGTTCCCTGACATGCAGCGCCAACACAGGGGGAGCCAGCCCAGGGAGCCCTCTCCCCTCTCTCCTCAGACATCGCTCCTTAAGAACAAACTCCCTTGTCCAGTTGCTAGGCCCCCTTTTTTGTGCCGCTAGACTCACCCTCCAATAAGGGGGCAGCCTTTTTCGCGCCCACAGTCTGCCTCATTGGCTTACATAGCCGAAAGTGCTAGAGCTGCTGCTTACAGCGGAGGCTGCCATGTTTCTCTGTTGCTGGGCAGATCGCTGTTGCCGGGCAGATTTCAGGTGCCGGCAACCTCCAGCTGCATAGCTCCCTTTTCCCTAAGCAGCTCAGTGCTGCGGGGGAGCAGCACTAAACATTCACTTCCCACATTAATACCACAAAATACATTCAAACACAACAAAATACATAACCAGTGCTTTTACAATGGCTATAACCACTATCTAACTAAATTTACCCCAACAGCATCCTCTTATCAGATGTAACCTTCATTCACGTTCACCCCTGAATCACACAAACTAACAAATTTTACTAATATTTCTACATTCTCTTTGGTTAATTAAAACATAAATTCTAAAGCAAAGGCCCAGTCTTGTTGTTTCCTAGCCTCAATAAATTGCTTGCTTGCTTTCTCATCTTAGCATAAAAAAGTTTCAAATAACCATTGGGTGGCTTAACATATCAATTAACCTCAGCATTCCCTTTGTATACATAAACAAAATATGGCACAACAGCATATCAGAGACTAGAGATTTATACAACAAAGAACATTACTGAGTGTAGCTATGAAATGTTGTAGTATGTTCGTAGTTATCTTGTTTATTTTCCTGCAATCCTTCTGGCTACAGCATTAATTTCCCCCTGAAGTTTTCACTCTAACGCAAACGCATATTTTCTACTTTTAGGCCTACACCAGAATTACTGATGCAGGAAGTGATACCAGATATTATATCAACAACATAACCATGGTGGAATAGTAACCATGGCTATGTCCACACAGGGTTCTTATTTCAAAACAACAAAGGTTGTTTCAAAATAAGAAGCGGCATATCCAAACGATGTTCTCTTATTTTGAACCAACAGGTTCCATTGTTTGAAAACAAGAGCCGTTGTTTCGAAACAGCTTAAACCCCTTCCATTTCAAAACAACGGTTATTTCAAAATGAGTTGGGCCATGCTGTTTCAAAACGACGGTTATGGCGAAGCGACATGTTATTTCAAAACAAGCATTGTTTTGAAATAACAGTCTGACCTTCTTCCCAGGTGCACAGCACCCTGGGGAACAGGAAGTTCCTGCCTGAGCGTGCCTGTCAGGCAGTGTGCCTGGAGCCTTCTTTAGGCATGGCATACCAGGAAGGCACTGCCATTGGGGGGCGACAAAGGGCCCCTGTCTGGACCCCCAAGGAGATTCGCTGCCTCCTTGGGATCTGGCAGCTGCCAGACATCATGTCCTGGTTCTGAGCCTCCCACCGGAACACTTACGTCGACATTGCTGTGGCAATGTCGGAGCAGGGCCACCCCCTGGACGAATGAGCAGGTCCGAAGTAAAGTTAAATCCTTACGCCAGGACCATGCCCGGACCTGAGAGGCCCGGGAGCTCTAGGGGGCAGGGAGCTCAGCCACCTGCCTCTACTACGAGGAACTCCACTCATTCCTGGGTCCAGAACCCAGGGGGTCTCCCCGCTGATGCTCTGGACACAGGTGTGTCTAGTGGAGCTCCTCATCAGGCCCAGAGGCACCGGGGACCACCTCGGATCTCTCCATTGGGGGGCCTCCAGCCGCAGCACCACCAGTGGCGGAGGCCACCCCGAGCAGCCCAGAGCTGTTCGCCAGACCCGAGGCGGGGAGCAGCCCGGAGGACCAGGGGCCCACTACCATCTCGGCCCCTGCGTCTGACATGGACCCCGGGATATTGCACTGGACTTCTGGAGTCCCCGTGGGTAAGTATTCCCCTCCCACTGATGCACACAGGGCTGGAGCCCCCTCCCCAAAGTCCCCCTCCCCTTTCCAAGTTGCTGGCCCCTCCTCCGGACTGCCCCCGCAATGTCCCATCCCATAACCCCCCCCAGCCCTTCCCTGCCCCAACCCCTGTATTGTTCAATAAATAGTTTGGCACATATTCTTGGTTGTGACTGGTTTTATTGGGGGTAGTTGACAGTGCAGGTAGATGGGTGGGGGCTGGCTGTGGGTGAATGGGGGAGAAGGTCGTGTGGGGCAGGGCAGGCCTGTCCCTCACAGTTCCGCCTTGGCCAGAGTGTACTGCATGCAGACTGGGACGGCTGCTCCCCTGTGGGCACAAGTCAGGGTTCTTCATAGTCCCTGGTGAGGACCCGTGCCTTAGCTTCCCATAGAGGTGCAATGGGCTCACCGCGCTGTTCACAATAGTTGTGGAGGGCCACGCACATGGCGATCATCTGTGGCAGTGTCCTCTCTGCAAGGTGGAAGCAGGTGAGGAGGCACCTCCAGCGGGCCTTGAGGCAGCTGAAGGCCCACTCAACCACCTGGCGGCAGCGGGTCAGGCGGCAGTTGAAGATCCGCCTGGAGGGGTCGAGGGGCCCTGCATATGGCCACATGAGCCATGGCCGCAGGGAATAGGCCGCGTCCGCCACGATGAGGATGGGCACCTCTACTCCCCAACACTGATGTTATGAGGGGGGGAGGGGAGAAGGTGCCTGCCTCCATGCTCTAGTACAGGGCAGAGTTCCCCTCCCTGGCCATGCCACGTAACAGTTCAGGAACAGGCCACGGTGGTCCACAAGGGCCTCCACAATGATGGAATTGTACCCCTTCCTGTTGCAGTACTCCACGGCTCTGTGCTCACACGGGGATGTGTGTGGCGTCGAGGATTCCCACACAACTGGGGAAGCCGAGGGTGGCCATGCCTGGAATGGTGTCCTGCAGCTCCCCCTGTCTCACCAAGCATCGCAGCAGGACCTGGTTGATGGCCCTGGTGCCCTCCACAAGGATGTTGCCGGTGGTGGACCTCCCGACGCCGAAGAGGTGCGCCACAGACCTGTGGGACTCTGGAGTGGCAATCTTCCAGAGGGCGATGGCCACTCTTTTGTCCACAGGGATGGCAGGCCTCATGGGGGTGTCCCTGCGGCGCAGCAGCAGGGCGAGTTCTGTGACCAGGCGGTTGAAGCTGGCCCTGGTCATGAGGAAGTTCTGCCTCCACTGGTCGTCCCCCCGGTCTGCAGCATGACCCACTCCCACCAGTCTGGGCTGGTCTCCCGGGCCCAGACCTGGCAAGGCACGGAGCGGGGGCAGAGGCAGTAGCTCTGCCGTGCGGACCAGCTGGATGAAAGCGTCAGGCAGAGTCTGGGCACTCTCTGGGTCCGCAAGCACACTATCCCACATGAGCAGGACACTCTGCAAGTGGGCAGAGTGACTTGGTGTTGCAAGGTGCTGTCTGGGCAACCGGGCAATGTCCATCGCTGCCAGAGTCCTACTAGCCAGAGTGGACAGGGAAGTGAGGTTGGGGCCAGCTTTTATGGGACTGGCTACCAACATGGCCGCCGCCATGGCCCAGGGAGGTGCCCATGTTGCCACACCTCCCATGGGGCCCTGCCCCTGAAGCGAAATAGCAAGTCCACCTTGTGGACATGCTATTTTGATTCCCACTTTTTTCCTTATTTCGAAATAGTTTTTTGTTAGTTCAAAATAAATCATTTTGAAATAAGGCCGTTATTTTGAAACGGCTTGTTTCGAAACAACCTATTTCAAAACAAGCGCTTGTGTGTGGACATAGCCCATGACTGGAATACATAGAAGTGTATGTGCTGATCAGAAAAGACAGAAATAAAGGCAAAAGTAGTGGAGAAGTATTGTGTGTTAATGGTAACGTAGACTGTAAAGAAATTAGAAGTGTTGGAATGCATAAGAGGCTGAGTGGGCCACAATCACTTTGGGGAAGAAGGTTAAAGGTAGTCCATGGTGAATGCTTGGAGATCCACTAATCTAGTGTTTTGGTATGTTACGGAACCCAAGTATGCAATTTGGACCTCTTTACTGAGATTATGGACCTCTTTTAATGATGCCTCTTAATGTTTGCAAATGAATACTAATGTAGAGGTCATGAAGGATGAAGAATTGAGAATTAGAGTCAGATGAGAGGAGATCACTTAACCCTCAGAAAGCAGCAGGTTCTTTACCATCCTAGGATGTTGAGCAATGGCTGCTATGGAATTTTACATTCTAACTGAAAACTGTTCTGGTTTGTCATTTTTTGTTCTGAGTTCAAGAAAAGGAAGGAACAAGAAAGTGCTGTATGAGGATCAGATGTGTATAATGCCTCAAATTCTTAGGGTTTCAGCTGTATTCAGGCCAATTCAAGAACAAAGAACAGAAACAGCATCCACAAGTTCACAAAGTTGATGATTGATGTCACTGGCATAAGGGGGTGTTGGCCCCACATTGGTCTCTGCAGGGTAATAGAGCTCTAAGGAGGCTGCATAAGAGACAGCCAATTAGAGATGAACTGAGAGGAACAGCCAATCAGGGCCAGGCAGGCCCATATAAGAAGAACTTCAGGACCTACAAAGGTCACTTACGCCTTGAAACTCAAGGGTAGAGGATGCAGTGTCTGAAAGGCAGGAGGAATTAGCTAACATCCTGGCCAGGGAGGTGCTGCCAGCAGGCCCCAAGGGAAGAAAAGCGAGCTCCTGGCTAGCTGCTGGGATTAGCAGGCTGATGCCCTGGGGCAAGGACAAAGAAGGAACTGGGGCCATGGGGAATTGATCCAGGGAAGTGTACTAAGGAGTTGGAGGGGATGTAGCATGTGGCTGCCACCTACAGAGTCTCTAGGCCAAAATCTGGAGTAGTGGACAGGCCAAGTCCCTCTCAGTCAATACTGGGAAGTGGTGGGACAGTTGAACTGCAGCACTGTCCCCTGGAAAAGGGGGAGCACGAATGGTGATACAACAGGAGGGTGGTATCATAAAGAGAATGTGAAGTTCTTAGAGCAATATGAGTATAGGAGCAAAGTGACAGCAGTCAATGCACCACTGTGAAAAGGCATATGGACCTGTGGAGCTAATTCCCAAGATGACAAGTAGCAGGTGCCATCATGGTAAGTGGAGGCCTGTTACCACTGGACACCATCTGTGCACTCAGGACTGCTCAGGGAATGCCAGAAAATTTAGTTCCTAAGCCAAAGTGTATAAAATCTGTAGTTCAGGATCAGATGGCTCAGATATTTAAGTATGAATTGTATATATTGCAGATGTTTAATATCCATGAAAGTGCTGGAAGATTTGATCTTCCAATGTTTTCTAAAGAGGAAGAGCTGCCCAGAGTTCTTGCACCTGTTTGTTTTCCTTTCCTGTGTCCAGAAACCTTGATATAGCTCAGAAATCTCAATTTTTCTCTCAATTCAGAAATATGGAATGTTCTTGGGTTTTGCTTTTAAATATTCTCCTGTGAGAACTTCAACTCAATCACTGTAGCGTTGTCTTTAAAAGCCTTCTGGAAAGTACCGACCTTTTAAACAAAGGTGAAAGCAGGGTTGCCAACTCATGATTTTGTCATGATTCTCATGAAAAATCATTGTTCTCCTTAAACCCCATCGCCTGGAGTAGAATGTGTAGGTGCTTTTAGCCTTCATTTTTAAAAGAAAAGTTAGTTTCTAGACCATAAGTGTTGTGGAGAAATCGTTAAAATATGATCCCAGTACACTCTAAAGGCTCCAAAAGCAGAAGGCAAATAAAAATAATAAAAGCAAATAAAACAAATACCAAAATGCTAAAAAATACCAAATCCAGTACTTTCCCATCAACTCAGTATCTTTAACCCAATCTTATGATTTTTAGTGACCCTAAGTCATTAATTTTGAATATTTGGGGTTGGCAATACTGTGAAAATGATTTTGGCTCAAACTCTAAGGTCAGAATAAACACATATGATCATCTAGTCTGACCTCCTGCACAATGCAAGCCACAGAATTTCACCCACACACTGCTGCAATAAACCCCTAGCCTATTACTGAGTTGTTTAAGTCCTCCAGCCACAGTTTAAAGGCTTTAGGGTACAAAGAATCCACCAGGCATGTGACCCATACACCATGCTACATAGGAAAGCAAAAAAACCTAGACACTTTGCCACTCTGTCCTGCAGGAAAATTCTTTCCTGACCCCAAATATGGTGATCAGTTAAACCCTGAGCTTGTGGAAAAGACTCCCTAAGCAGACACCCAAGAAAGAATTCTCTGTAGTCACTCAGAATCACCCCATCTAACATCCTATCTCAGGCAATTGGCATATCCATCACCAGGAGTCAAAGATTAGTCAGTCACAAAATGAGGCTGTCCCATCCTGCCATCCCCTCTATACTTCTAACCTACATAAGGTTTGAAGCTAGCTAGGCTTTTTGCCCAGATAGCTCCCCTTCCAAGGCTCTTCAGGAATTATATGTTGCTCTTGTGCCCACATTGTCATCTTGTGATGAAGTAAGAAAACCTCTTGGGCTATTTTAGGATGTCAGGGGCACTATCCAACTGCTCTTTTCTGCTCCTGTACTTTGGTGATGGGACATGGATATACTGATGATGGGACAAGGGGGTGTGATAACTCTAAGAACCACTGGGGGGGGGGGTTAGACAGACCTTACCTGGACCCACTGTGGGTGACACAGGTTGTGGCTGGTTTAGATTGGAGGCTGGCCTGGAAGAAGACCAAAGGGCTAAGAGAGGAGGAGGGGATTAGGGAATCGGGGGGTCTGAAAGGCAGGATCTCCGGGGGCTCATCCTGGGATTTACTGCTATACCTCCGGGTTAATCTGAAAACTGGCTGTCCTACCTGCTGTGCAAGCTAAATTGCTAATAAACCCTCTGACTTCAACACTGGCTGATTGTCACTGTTGATTGGGATGGCCGGGACCCTCCTGGAGGGAGGACACCCCCCAGGGGAAACCAGACAGAACAAGGGTCGGACCCTCTGAGCCTGGATTTCGGAGCTGGCTACACGATAGCGTGGAGACCTGGCAGAACAGGAGAAGGCTGCACCGCAGTAAAGTCATGATTGGCTGTGAACAGAGGAGATCCAAGAGTGCTTTTCTGGGATACTCCATGACACGTTTTCATTAGTCATAGGTAGCATAGACCTGAAGAAGAGTTCTGAGTGGCTTGAAAGTCTGTCATTCTCAACATCAGCAGATGCTCCAATAACAAATACTCTCACCCAACTTGTCTCTCTGGGTATGTCCACAGACAGTTTTTAAATCGAAATAATGCTTATTATTTTGATGTAAAGCAGAGCAGGTCCACACTACATTTCCTAATATCAAGATAAGGAGCTCCCTTATCTCACAATAAGGGAAGTCATTTCAATATAATAAAACCTGGTATTATATCAAAACAGTGGATAAAGCAAAACATATCAAAATAATGCAGTGTGGCTGCATTATGTCAGTCTAAGTGTTATTTTGCTTTTGCCTCTGGTTTGACTTTCTCCCTCCCAGGGTGTATAGCACCCTGGAAGGAAAGGACAGGTTTCAGCACCTGGGCCACAGGGACTGGAGGGGTGGAAGGGACCCTCTCACCCAGCTCCCTGAGCACTGGCCGGGTGTGCGGAAGGGACCCCTGTGCCTGGCTGCCCAAATGCTGGCCTGGTGATGGGGGAAGGGAGCCCTGCACCTGGCTCTTTCAGCACTGGCCAGGCACGGGGAGGAGACACTCCTGTGCCTAGCTTTAGTCTAGCTGGCCAGGCAGTGTGGATGGCATCCCCATACCCAGCTCTAGCAGTGCTGGCCAGGCAGCAGGGGAAGGGAGCCCTGCACCCAGCTCCCCGAGCACTAGCTGCATGTGGGGAAAAGGAAGCCCCCAAGCCTGGCTCTCTTTTCCCCTCACCTGGTAAGCACTGCTCGAGCTGGGCACAGAGTGTCTTCTGCCCCTGCGTCCTGCCAACACTAACAGAGCTAGGTGGGGGCATGCTTTTCCCCACCACCAGGCTCACAGGGCTAAAGCTGGGCATGGGATTGGGTGGTGGCATGGCCCATCTTGGGGGCTATGTTTCTGCGTCTCCCATAGTGCCCCTCTCCTAAATTGAACTAGCAAGTCCTGTCCGTGGACATGCTAGTTTGATTTGGGTTTCTAGTGGCGACATATCAAATCAATTTCACATAAATGGATTTAATGATTCTTATAGCGATTTTATAAAATCGATTTAAATTTAATCCACTTAAGTATGGACATAGCCTCTAAGTAGCATAGAACTTATAACACAATGAAGCAGAACTGTTTCTGTCCAGTGAAGAACAATAGAACATAAACAACTCATTGTTTTAAGTATATAATTTCTATTGTAAAGGCTCTATCTATGCTTTTCTTTTCTTTCAAGTTCTAAGAGGCATAGCCATCCTGCATTTGACATAAAGTTGTGTGCACGACATAAGCAGGAATCTCTTCCTGCCTGTTCATCTTAAAGGCTGTAAAAAAATCCAGCAGCAACCAACCATGTGCATTCAGCTAGGATCAGAAGTCATTAGGTCAGTTTTGTCTAATTCTAAGTCACTTTTCTGCAGCATAGCATCTGGCTTGTTACAGAGTCTAATGTTTTTGTTGTTTCACCCTCCCACCCTCTCAGCAGAAACTTTGGAGTTATTGTGCCACCACTGACTAATGAAACCACTATCTGAACATGTAAAGCACTATGTAAGTGGCAAGTTGTTGATGCAGTGGAGAGAAATCAAATTCCATCTATTTCTGCCAGAGGAAGGTAATGAAATCAGGAAATCAACAGAACACTCCACTTGCTGTACTCACACACAGGCAATTTCTATAAAGTAAACAGTCTGTCTTGCCAATAAAGCAATCCCAGGTCAGCAGTTGGTCCCTGGATGACTGAATTAAAGTGATAATGCCGCTTGTGATATCTATAAATCAGTACACAGAAAAAAAATTGGGAAAATTTTCATGCTGGACAGCAAAATAAGGGATTCTACAATCAGTATGTAAAGGATCAAAACAGCAACAGACTAGCTTTAACAGGAGTTATTTTCACAAATCCTATTGTGCTTCATGGTAGTATAGAATGTACCTACAATTCCTCTATATATTCAAAAAAACCCTAGAACACAGTGGGCCTACTATAATTAAAAGTACTATACCAAAAAATCAAACCTACAAACTAATTAGGACAAATAATAAACAAATGATGGATAGAAAATATTCCTTATTTACCCAGTAGATCATAATTCACCAACCTAAAGCTCCAGTTTCCAAAGAAGGAGATTCTATAAGGAGGCATTTCAATAACATTTTCAAAAATATGTATCTGCAAATAATCCCACAATGAGTATATTCTTCACAGATGATACTAAGAGCAAACAGGAGTATTTGTGACAACTTTTAGCTACTAGTAGGATAAAGCAAGGCAAAATTACATAAAATTACTTGTGACATTGAGCCAAATTCATTCATGTTACAACTCTATTCACATCAATGCAGTTGGAACGGCTGAATTTTGTCATTTGTTTTCGTCGTGCCTTGCTAGAGGCAATTTTTGTAAACCATGTAAAAAGAATGTCAATAGGTATGTTTCACCTTAGGCTATAAGTCACTCTTAGAATAGTTCATAATGAATTATATTAGTCAGACAGCATAAAAATTTGTGTTACCATCATGCTTATTATTTGCAAGTCTGGACATCTCTTTTCATAATCCTTGTGAGGAAAGCTACCTGTTTATTTAGCAATATTTGGTAATGCCCAACACTGTAGCATCTAAATATTTATTGGATACCTTTGCATGGACAAATCTGCACTTCTCCTGTGCTTGAAAGAGGAGGTTCATCTTGAGATATAAGGCTAGCATTTTCAAAAAAGCCTAAGGGAATTAAGTTTTCCATTGAAATCAATGTGAATAAGACACATGGCTGCTTTTGAAAATCACTCCAGGCACCTATCATGATTCTTAGACATCTAAAGATCTTTAATAGATTGGCCCTAACTTACTTAGGCACCAGTGGAAATCCCAGTTCAAAGAAATGACACCTTCTTACTTTTGTCTATTGGTCACAATATTAATGTTCCTTAAAATATACTTTTTTCTGTTTAATATATATGTTTAGAAGGACCTACTACAACAATGTCTGACAATAATATCTTTGAAAACAGCCTGTGGCATACAGTCATTGTGATATTCATGCCGGCATTGTTGGTATTTATTAAAAATAGTGTAGCTACTTGGATACTGTACAATAGTCCCCAACCTGTCACCAACAGATAGCCCAACATTCACAGGTTTCAATGTCAACTGCCCTTCAGAAGTGGCTGTCAATCTACTGCTTGGGGGCCACTGACTGATGATAGTCAAGATTTTCAAAATATTTGCCTACACTTCAGTTCCTGAATTCTTACTTAGGCTGCTAATTAAGTGGCCTTACTTTCAAAAGTGCTGGGGGCTTGAAAGCTCTGTGTGGTCAATAGGAACTGTCCAATCCCCAGAACTTTTGAAAATAAGGCCACAGAGGCAATACTGGGATCAGAGAGTTGTGCATAGCAGAGTTGTGGCTACACATCACATTTCCCTTCTACTTTGTAGCCATTTCGCTTCCTCTCTATGGGCACTATATGGGAAATCAACTTATCAGAGGAGGGGTGTAGCTGTTAGACGCCCATAACTGACTGTATGACACCTCTGAAAATCATAATGTCACTGATAGGAAAGATGACTGAAGAACAGCGGAGAAGCCTATTTATCACTGGAGATTCTTGAAGAGCTTCCTGTATATTTCCAGAAACTTAAGGGCTAGATTCACAAAAAGATTTAGGCAACTAACAACTTTTGACACTTAATTCCAGAATGGGATTCCCATAGGATTCACAAATGCCTTGCTGCCGCTGAACCACATAAGCTCCTAACACAGCTTAGGGCCTGCCTTGTCACTGTAAAAGGGCCCTTGGGCTGTGTTCACACACAGGCATTATTTCGAAATAACTTAATTCGAATTAACAGTTTGTTAATTCGAATTAAGGAAAAAAGCTCAAAGCGAAATAGTAGTTTCAGGCAACAGTTATTGCAAAACAAGTCACTGTTGTTTCAAAACAACATGTTCAGACTGCATTGTTTTGAAACAATTGTTTCGAAACAACGTTGTTTCGCCCCCAAATGGGGTTTAAGTTGTTTTGAAACAACATCATTGCTTCGAAACAACGGGTGCCATTGTTTCGAAACAACCGTGCGTCGTGTGAACAGAGTATTTCTTATTTCGAAACAACCTCTGTTGTTTCGAAATAAGAGTGCTGTATGAACACAGCCTTGGTGTCTACTACTGTGTTTTTCATGTGCACTGAAGCCTCACTCTAGGGCTATGCTCACACATACACTCTTATTTCAAAAGAAGTCATTTCAAAATGAGTTATTTCAAAATAAAATCCTTATTTCAAAATAACTAAAATCGAAATAAGCAAATATTAGATCAAAATAAGGGAAACCCTCAAAGTGAAATAGCATGTCAGGCCACAGGACTTGCTATTTCGCTTCAGTAGAGGGGCAGCATGAGAGGTATGGCAACATGCCCCCCCCCCCCCCCCCCCCCGCGCCATGTTGCCAGCCAATTGCATAAAAACAGGAACTGACTTCACTTCCCTGTCCAGTGTGACTCCCAAGAGCTTGTGAGAGAGATGGCTATGGATGCTCCCCGGCTCCCATACTATCCTCCAGCACTTGATAGACCTGCTGTTAGCCTGCAGGATGCTGCCTTGCTGTGGGACACACTCTTCCCTGAGCCCGATAAGCCCAGAGCTGAGTCCCGGACCATCTTCTCAGTGGCCCTCACAGCAGGAATAGCTCCCCGTCCTGCTTCTGTGCCACAGCGCATCTGGACACCAGCACAGATCAGTGGGAGTGGGTTGTCCTGTGAACCTGGCCCACCAAGCAGTGGTGGAGGAACCTCTGGGTTAGCAGGGAGACTTTCACCCACCTGGTCACCGAGCTCAGCCCGGTCCAGCACCAAGGGGACATGGTGACGAGGGCAGCCAGCCCCGTGGACAAGAGAGTGGCCATCGTTCTCTGGAAGATGGCTACTCCCAAGTCCCACAGGTCCGTTGCCCATCTCTTCAGTGTCAGGAGGTCCACCATTGGTGAAGTGCTATTGCAGGCTGCCCACACCATCAGCACAGTCCTGCTTCATCACCGAGGGAATGCTGCAGGATGCCATCGCTGGCCTCACTGCCCTGGGCTTTCCAAACTGTGGGGGGATACTCGATGCCACCTACATACCTGTGTGACCCCCCACAGCACCAGGTAACTGAGTACAGGTACAGGAATGGATACCACTCAGGCATCCTGAAGGCCCTTGTGGACCACCAGGGCAGCTTTCAGAACTGCTACGTCGGTTGGCTGGGGAGGGCGCATGATGCCAGGATTCTGCGCAACTCCTCCCTCTACCAGGGCATGGAGGCAGGCACCTTCTTCCCCCCCCCCGCATAACATCACTGTTGGGCCAATCGAGGTGCCTGACCTCACTGTCGCTGATATAGCCTACCCCCTCTGCCCCAGCTCATGTGCCCCTACATGGGGACCCTCGACTCCAGACAGCAGCTTTTTAACCACCACCTCAGCCACTGCCGCCAGGTGGTTGAGTGGGCTTTCAGCAGACTGAAAGCCTGCTGGAGGTGCCTCCTCACATGCCTGCACCTCGTCGAGGACAGAATCACGGAGGTCTTCAGTGCCTGCATGGCACTGGATAACCTTTGTGAGCTCCAGGTGGAGCCAGGACCTGCCATGTGGGAAGCTGAGGCACAGTTTGTCGGGGCCTGGTGCCAGCAGCGAGAGGTGTTGGCCCTGAGGGAGCAACTGTTGCACAGAGCAAGTGCTGTGCAAGAGGCACTGAGTGACCTGTTTGTCCAGGAGGACATTTGAGGGCCAGGCCTGCCCCCGCACACTGCACACCCCCTCTTCTGCCACAGCAAGCCCCAACCCAATGCACCCACACTCTGAACCCAACCCAATAAAACAGTCAACTTGAACTGTTCCATGTGTGAACTTCTTTTGTTTATAAAGGGAAGGGGGTCGAGGAAGGGGGGACTTGGGAGACAGCAAGGTTCGGCTGGGGGCAGAACTGGGGGGGACTTAACTGGGAGCAGGGATGTGGGATGGGGGCAGAACTGGGGGGGACTTAACTGGGAGTAGGGATGTGGGGTGGGGGTTTGGGGACAGCAAGGTGGGGTCATATTATGGGGGAGCCACCCTTGGGCCATGGCCCACTGTCCCACATCCTTCCCCATGGCCACATCAGATCCGGGGGTGCCAGTGGTGAAGGACAGTGGGGTGCTGTGCTGGAGGTCCTTCGGAGTCCTGGGGTGCAAGGTGATCTGCGATGCACCACAGGTTAGAGGTGACGTCCTGCAAGGCTAAAGTCAGGGCTTCCTGGGCTATAGCCTGCTGCTCCATTGCTGCCACCTGCCGCGCCATCGCTGCCACAATGTGCTCCTAGGGAACCGTGGCATGCTGGAGCCACCGGATGGCAGTGTCCTGGCACCTTCGCTGCTCCACTCACCAGGCCCAAGAGGAATCGCTTGCTCACTGGCCAAGCTCAAGCAGGCTGGCAAGGATCTAGTCCCAGGTCTGGTGGGCTCTCCTCCTTGGCCTCGTTGTGGTGGGCAGGCTCTCACGAGTGGGCCGGCGGGTGGGTGCATGAGCTGCAGGGCAGAAGTGAGAACAGTTACTCTCGGCCTACTGTCCTTGGGTGTGTGCAGCCTGTGAGCTGCAAACACCTCTGCTCTGACTGCCATCAGGATTCCCAATCTGTATGCTGTGTACACTACACTCAGGGAGCATGTGGCCTTGTGGCCCACAGTAGTGAGCTGTACTCAGCAGGATGTGGCCCGGGAAGTCTCCTGAGGCCATGTGACAGCAGTGCTGTCTGCAGGCTCACTGCCCAGCATGTTGCCACATCTGCCTATTGCCACCCCCCCTTGTTGAGCGACCCCCATCCTGCTTAGACCCCGGACCCAGTCTTCAGATGGCTCCCTACCACCTGCATTCACAGGAGAGCCTGTGCATCCCCACCACGGGCCCGAGCCCTACCGTCCCAGGTCTGTGGCCCCCCTCAGTACCCATGCCTTGCACTCCTGGGCCTGCCTACCTGGAGGGGAGGGAAACACTCACTGACTGGCAGTCCTGAAGTCCACTTCGATTTCCTCTCCATGGCAGCTGCCTCCTCCCTCTCCGCCTCGGGATCCTCTTTGGGGCTGCTGGCCCTCTCCTCCTGGGCAGGGATCAGTGCCGGGCTGGCAGGTGATGCAGTCCCAGGCTGGCTGGTGTCTCCCACATCCAGGGAAGCCTCAGGGTCTGAGGGGGCTCCCTCAGGCAATGTGGCGAGTGTTCAGGGCTCACCGCTGTCCACCAGCTGGGGAAGGAGGCCACTGGGCTTCTGGCCCACAAAAGCATGCAGCTCCTCAAAGAAGGGGCAGGTGGTGGCAGAAGCTGGCCCCTGGAGCTGCCTGGCCTCTGGGCGTAGTCTGCCAGAGGCTCTTGACTTTTGTGCATATCTCCTCGGTGGTGTGCTCGTAGCCCTCAGCAGACAGGGCCTCAGCAATGTCCCAGTACATGTCACTGTTGCAGCACACAAATGACTGCTTGGCATCAACAGTTACACATTAAAGCTATGTGTGCACTGAAATTAAATACCATGCCAGGTGACTTCAGGCTCACAGGGCTTCTTCTAAGGGGCTGTTTAACTGTGATGTAGATGTCCTATAATGGGAAGAGGAGCCCATAGCTTGAGCTGCAGCCTGAACCCAAATGGCTAAACCACACTTAACCAGTCCCTTTGCCCATACCAGCCGGCATGGGTCAGCAGTGGATTCAGTGTAGTGAAAAAAAGCATCAGCTTTAGCATGTGTACAACTAATGCTCTCGTGGGGTATGTTTCAGATATTTCATTCGCAAAGAAGATGAGGGTGTTGAAAAGAAGATTTACGGTAATTACATAGAATTTCACTTCATGTAATTGAAGTGGGATTCTACCCATGAAAGCTTATGGGATAAATAAATGTGTTAGTCTTTAAAAGGGCTACAGGACTCCTTGTTTGTTTTGCTGAACTAGAATAACATGGCTACCCCTCTGGAAAGCAATTTGACTTACCTCAGCTGTTACCACAATTTTCAAATGATTTGAGTTCTGTAAACTTAACCTTCACTCTACTTTTTTTTTTTTTAGCTTTTTAATGGTTGTTACTGTTATTCAGTACAATTTTCTTGAAAGGAATGTTAGACCATTGTTTTTGATAAAGTACATACCCTTAACCTTGGTGTCACCTTGACAACTGGGATTTTTTTTAAACTAAATTCCATATTTCAAAAAATTCCTTGTGGTAATGTGCTAGCCAGAAAGAAATGTAGGTTCTCTTTCAGATCCCATATTGAGTGTGCCGGGTTGACTCTTAGGAAATTCATTGTTATACATATAAACTGACCAAATGTGATGTGACCATACAGGTACAACAAACACAGAGCCCTCAGGTGCCATTTTTATAGGAAGTTTTTGCCATACAGCCTCTATTTAAAGGAGTTACTATGACAAGTTGATGTCTTCAAATATATAAATACACCAATCTCACTTATTCTTGTTATTGATTAGGTTAAAAAAAAGTTTGCAAAATAGCAAACAATAATATTTTAATAGTGAAAACTATTTCCCTAGTGTGCAGTTACCTACCTTTGTCAACACTTCATAGTGAGATTTTTTTTTCTCTGACTGTTTTTTATTTGTTCCACATTTCCCATTAAAATTATTATGGTTTGAGACCACGTTGGCAATTGGATTTATAGCTCAGATGTTCATTTTTCTGGGAAAGAGATTAATTGAGCTGTAAAATATTCATCATAAAGCATAACAGGAAATGGTCTTAGAAATGTCATTTGCAAAGAGAAATTGAAAAGCATGTCTTCAGTTAGCAGCAGCATTGCTCTCACTTGCTATGTCTACACTAGAGGCTTAAGTCGACTTAAGCCCTCTAAAGGCTACTTAAGCAAAGCCCAGACTACATTTAGAATTTATTAAGTCAACTTAAGCATTTGCTTAAGTTGACTTAATAACTCTTACTTTTAAAGTCGATTTAATGATTAAGCCAACTTTATTTAGTCAACTTAAGCCAACGTAGCCTGGGATTTGACTTAACTGGCCTCCAGGCCACCTGAAAAATTTCCTGGCAACCAGGAAGTGCCTCCCTTGCCCAATCCCAGGGCAAGATAAAGCCCAATCCACCCTGTTCCACAGCCAGAGCTAGCCAGGACTCCAGCTGTGTTGTAGCCATGCCAGAGGGCAGCGGTAGGCAAGCCGAGAGGTGGGCACCCATCCTGGACCCACCAGGAGATCCTAGATCTCCTGTCTGTTTGGAGGAATGAAGCCATACATTCCCAGCTACAAGACACCCAGAGGAGCCAGGAGGTATATAGGCCCATCTCTGAGGCCCTAGTGGAGAAGGGCCACACCCACAACACCCAGCAGATGCGGGTGAAAATTAAGGACATCCATCAGGGCTACCACAGGGCCTGGTAGGCCCTGCAGCGCTCGGGGGCAGCCACCACCATGTGCCCCTACTATACCGAGTTCCACAGCTTCCAGGGCCAGAAGGCAAACATCCACCAAGCCCCCCCCCCCCCCATGATGAGGACCAAAAGGAGGGCTCAGTGGATGAGGATGTGGTGCTCAGCCAGGGGGATACCAGCATCCCAGCAGAGGACACTGTGCTGGCCCCAGGCAGTGCCACACAAGAGCTGTTCCCTATCCTGAGGGAGGACCTAGGCATATAGACGGAAGCTCTCCCTACCAAAGAACACCCAGGTGAGTGGACATCATGCCAGACTCCTGGTGCAGCTTCTGGTGAGTGCTCCCACCCTGCGGGCATGGTGGGGCAGGCAGGTAGGACAGAGACTGTAGGAGACAAAGTCCAGGGACAGGCAGAGTCCCGGGGGAGGAGGGCGCAGAGGCCATCCCATGGGGACACAGGGGCAGGGGGCCGTGTGGTGGGGGGACTCAGCACTGAGTGGAGTGGGGGCCTGGCAGGAGACGGGGTGCAGGCACAGTAAGTGGGAGTGCCAAGGACAGACACCATGTGCTGACCCCACTGGCACGTGGCCTCAGGAGAGCCCCCTGTGGCCGGGCTGGTTGAGGATCACCACCCTGAGCACTGCACCCACTCTCTGCAGCATAGCACATCATATACTAAGAGGTACCTGTCCCAAAGGGCAGAGGGAGTGGGAAGCAGCAAGATGGGCATGGGGCAGCAGCTGCTGTCAGCCTGAACTGTGCACTACCTAATGTGGGGCACTCTTATTTTTTACTTCTCTCCTGAAGCCCCTGAGCCCATGACATTGGCATCTCCTAGGGGTGCACCCAGTCCAAACCATGAGGAGGAGGGGGCATCACTCCAGGGACCAGGTACTGGAGGAGCACCTGCAGCAGGTGAAGCGAACTGGAGCAGACCTCTGAGCCTGCCAGGTGCAGGATTGCAAGGACACCCACCCCGGGGTTGAGTAGGCCCAGATGGACCGCATTCTTGACCTAATGGGGCACCAGATCTGTGCCCTGGAGACCCTAGTAACATGGGCCTGGGGCTTTCTGTAGGCTGAGGATCCCAATGCACAGGACCCCAGCAACAGCCCCCTTCACTGCATGGCCAGGACTTGTGGTGGCTGAATGTAGGTCTGGGATGCACCAGCCCGATGTCTCAAGGCACCTCCTCCACATCCTTACTTCCACCCACCCATTCCTCACCCCCCCATTCCCCAACCCCTTTACTCCTGCAGCTCCCCCCACCACACTCCCTCAGCTCCTCCCCCCGACACCCTGCATGTAAATAAAACTCATGTTACACCTTTATCGTGTGTCTCATGCATTCTTTTACTGTGTTGGGGACAGGAAGGAGATGGATGGGAGGGCAGGAATGGGTGGTTGGGGGTGGTCATGGTGCATAGGAGGCTCAGCCTCAGGACAGCCCCCATAGTGGCCTTGCCAGTCCTGAACTGGTGGGCAACAGAGCAGTAGGAGTCTGGGGTTGCCAGCATCCAGAGGGCAACAGCCACTCACTTATCCAAGGACAGGGTGGGTTGAAGCTGAGTGTTGGTGCACTGTAGAACTGGGGTGATCTCTGTGAGCAGATGGAGGCAGGCTTTCTTCCTCATCTGCAGCTTCCACAGCCAGTGGTCATCAACCCAGGCGGTGATATCGATCTGGTGCCACCAGTTGCTGCAGGGTTCCCGTGCCCAGATGTGCAGGACCACGCCAGCAACATGGAGGGCAAGGGGGTCGGCCTGCTGCAGCCTGCCCCTGCACTGGCAGTTGCTCTGCAGCACCTGGTCCAGAGCTGGAGGAGTCTGGCCAATGCATGGAGGGTGTGGCACATTGCTGGGACACGTCATGGTCCGTGACCTCCATGTTGCCACACTAGTATGGAGGGTTGTGTGGTCCCCTCCTATTTTAAAGTAGCGGCTAGAAGAGAGGGACACTTCTGTGGTACACTTTAGGCCAGCTACCTAGCAGTTGCCAGTGTGGACGAGGGCAGTCTCCTGGCATTTTGAGTGTGGCGTCTCTAAGCTGGCTTAATAAGGTCTACTTTAAGCTGACTTAAAGTAGACCTTGTTAAACCACCTTTCCGGAGCCCTCTAGTTTAGACCTAGTCATTGAGTTCAAAGTTCCACTAATGCAATTTCTTTTCTATAGCTAGTATATTCTTTACTGTATAAGGTTAAATTAACATGTACAAATCTTTTTCTAATCCTTCTGGAAAAGGCCTTTATAAAGCATTCTTTTACTCAATGAAGATGATATATGGAAGGCAGGTTAACCAGTGGCTATTACCCAAAATGTTCAGGGATGGAACCCCATGCTCTGGTATCCCTAAACCTCTGACTGTTAGATGCTGGTTTTGTGGGGTTTTTTGCTGTTTGTCTGGTCTTTTTAAATGTTCCTTGTGCCACAGGGTTTCAGCCAGAGGCAAAAGAATGATGATTCTTGGCATTTCTGACCTGGCTAGGATCATAGCATACAACTTAATTTTAACAATAATCCTCTACTCTTGCTTCCTAGCTCATTATTAAATGAAGGAAAACTGAATAAACATTCAAATGGCAATCAATGAGCAAATAAAAAGTATGAGCATTCTGCCAGTCACCAAGCTTTATACCCACCTATCTGTGACTCTGTGCTTGCACACTGTACACACTATATACTGGGGGCAAAGACTATAAAAAAACACAGACTCAAGCACTCCTGCAGAACCATTCATTACTAAGTTGATGGGAACTAAAAACATAGCTGAAATCTCAGGTACAAAAGTCAGCACTCAGCACGTTTCACTTTTATAACTTGTTCTTCAGTAGCAGCCACTCGTAGCTGACATTTGCACAATTCCTTGTGAAATACATTTCCAAGGCTGGACCTTTCTTCAAACCACATAAGACCAGTAGAACATGAAGGTATAAGTCTAGAAAGATCTCTTGCATCTGCTTAAAAGATACACTTCATAAGCAGTGGAGCACAAGCCAATGCTGATCTGCTGAAGTAGTAGTTTGGTTCCTGCTTAGCAGGTCTTTGACTGCTTGCAACAAGAGTTTCCCACTTCATGTGAGCAATGGACAGCATAATTTCAGAATACTCAGTGAAATATCTTGAAAAATAAGATTCAGACTACAAGTACTTTAGGAAGCTAATAGCCGTAAACCTTCAAAAATGATGGTGGAAAATCAAAATGGATTAAATGCTTATGTATTTTACATGGTGGGGGGCGGGCGAAGGAGGTGGGGTGGTGAAAGGGGACAGGGGTACAAGATGGGACAGAGAAAGGGTGGGTAGGACAGAAGCTGGGGGTTTGGGCAGCAGGTATGGTGGTGAAGGAGGACATGGGAAGAAGATGGGGCAGAGAAGGAGTGGATGGTGGTAGGAGGTGGAGGCAGGGACAGGAGGTGAGGGTGGTGAAGAGGGGCATTGGCAGCAGATGCATGCACAGGAGGGGCAGATGGGGGCAGGGGGTGGGGGCTGTGCCTGGGGCAGGAGGTAGGTGATGAGGGCAGAGAAGAGCTGGAGCAGGGAAGTTAGGGGGCTGGGGCAGAGGGGCTGGAGCTACACCCATAGGCGACACAGGGATGCTGCTCAGGTGGACAGTTCCCAGGACAGAAAAGTGGGGCCAGGTACCAGGGACCCTCCACAAAGCCATGTCCAGGACCCCACCTGCCACTTCCCTGGGAATTGTCCCCTGGCTTGGCCACTCAAGTCTACGCAGTCCTGGTCTACTCACCTCTCAGCCCTCCTGGCTGCATGGCCTCAGTCTTTCCTGCCCACCCTGAGCAGAGGGTGCGTGATCTCAGCAGCCCCAGGTTCCCAGCAGCTGCATGGCTGGCTTGGCTGCTCTCTGGAGCCACAGGAGGTGACCAGTGGTGCAGTGCCTCAAAGTGCCTCAGCTGCCTTCTGGCACTTTTTGGAGCACAACAGGCTGCCAACCCTGCACATGCACATGGGAACTGGGCTGGAACACGGTGCATTTCACATCACGCACACACCTAGCAAATTAGGATAGTAGATAGTCAGTGGAAAAGCAACATGCTCAAAGGGAACCTAGGCTGTGTTGATAGGGTAATAGAGGTTTGACATCACAAAATCTAACTATGTGAGTTTCTTGAATTAATTCTCCTGTGCTCTGTGACTTACTGTTGTATCCCCAGGTTTCTGCAGAATCAAGCCATGTAACAAAAGTAAATGAGAGGTGGAGGAAATATATTCATATTTTCAAAATGGTCTGACTTCATTGTAGGTTTGGTTATAATCCAAAGGGTACATCTTTTATCACTTTTCTGGTTCTTCAATTTGTTTAATTTGGTGCCAGAACTAGAAGCAGCATACAGATTCAAGGGAGTAGATAACAGAGGATAATTGTTTGCTTGCTGCCTGCCTGTAGGTACCCAAAACCAAGGATAATGCTTTTAGTCTCTGCTGAGGGCAGCACAACAGATTAATCTGTCTTTGCCAGTACTATGGAAATAGGACTGCTTGACTATCAACGGCTAAGAGATAACATAAAACTTATTTTTGTTCGTTGTGCTAAAGAAAACATTGTTACTGGGCACAGTAGCTTAGAAAATCCTGCGTGCCATATCCCAAAATAGTTGTGACAATATTAAATCTAGTGAATCATAGCAACTGCTGTAACAGCAGTGCAATAACTATGGCAACCCCTAAATCTGGTGCTATGGCAGCACATAACCTGCCTGCCATGATATACATCAGTCTTTCCCTTCCTCCTTAAAGCACATCAGCTTGCACCTTCTGTTTCAAGGGCTATTCTTACATTTCTTGCTCCATTGCTCTGTTGTCAGGGCTTACTCTTTATCACTGGAGGACTTGTGTATAGCAGAGGGAGAAAGCCTGATACACTGAGCCTGGTACATGGGCTGAAGCCTGAACCAACAACTGCAAACCAAAGCCAGATCATGTATTAAAGTAGGTGCTAAAAAGTTCACTTTTCCATATGTCACTTTGGCAAAGGTACTGCTAATGTTTCTAAAACACAGGCACTGCTAAGAAGCAACAGCTACTGGTTATGTGTGTGAACACATTCCAGAAGATTAGCCCAGGTATATCCTAACCATAAAGAGGGTTTGACCTAAGAGATAAATATGGGCATTTTGCTGAGACAAGCAAGGTACAAGGGAAGAAACAAGCAGAAGCAATGAAATGTGTAAGGTGCTCTGTAAGCTGTTTGTCCAGAGGTAGATTAGAGGGCTGCAGAGCCCCTGGGGCTTCCCCACTGGTAGGTGCCCCTCAACTGGGGCCATGGCGCCTCCCCTCCAGTGTAGATCACTGGTCCTCTTCAGGTGGACCAGCACTGAGGGGACCCTGGGGCCAGAGGCAGTTCCCAGCCTGGCTGGTTGGCCCCCTGGGTGGTGGTGGTGGGGGGTGACTGGCACACATGGTGCAGCTTCTGGTACAGCCAAAAGGCTTGTCAGAGACCATACTGCACACCAGTTGACCCTGCCCCAGAGCAGAGCAGTAAGTCATGCCATCCCACCCTCCAAGGCAGCCCAGTGAGACTGGGGGTATGGCTGGAACACAGAGCCTGGCCTCTGTGATGGCCCACCCTGCCCTTGGGCAGGATAGCCAGCCCAGAGGTGGGGCAGGAGCATGGAGCCTGGCCTCAAGCCCATGGTGACCCTGCCCCCCCAGCGCTGGCTGAACTGAGGGGCCCTACATTGTGTTGGACCTATGGGCACAGGCCCTGTCGGCCCATCAGGTAATCGGCCACCGTGTTTCTCTCATATAATTTCGGCTTAAGTCTCCTTAACTCTTTGTCAGGCCTAGGGGAGCAGCAATAGGGGGCTATTTTAATGGACATAACTGTATTAGTGTTTCTATAGGATCTAGTGCTAGGCTTCTTTGACAAACCTGGCTGAGCACCTTCACTGCTGAACTGAATGTGCAATCTTTCTTGGCAGTTCCACAGATATCTGCTGAGCCAGCAAACAGTGCAGAACTGGAACAGCACCTGGAGGGATTACACACATTCACATCAACTGATAACACTGGGGTACTGCCCCACTCAGAAAAAAATTAAATAAGTAGTATAACAATTGTTGTTTCATGCCATTCGAACTCAAAGTTGTTAAGTTACTAGCAGAGCACTTTCATCTTCCTCATGAAAGATACAGGGTTTTGAAATACCAGTGTGCTGAGTGCAATATAAATTCCCACACAGAAGAGCAGCTGCAATGAGCTAGGCGGGTAGAGAATATTCCTACTGGAGAACTCCTAGCAGTAGACCTTCTGTGAAGTCCCTGCATGTCAGCAAGCAACTCAGAAGTCACAACAGAGTAGGGGGAACTGAAAAGTGGCATTTTACCCTAAAAAATTCTTATAGCCAGAGTAAAAAGGGGAAGAGAAGCCTGCCAGCTATCTGAGTTTGAATTGTTGTTGTCACTTCCCTATTTAGATTTGAAAGCTGCTAATGTAGAATTTTAAAAGGTTTTCATTGCCTACATGCCACCTAATTTTAAATGAAGTTCTTGTATTTTGGGCTGGATTCTGCTTTCTACTCATGGTGCTTGTTACCTCACTCTATAATAATCGTATTTAAATCAACAGGACTTAAGGCATTATTCAATGTAGTAAGGATGGCAGGATCTGGCCTACATCATAGTTCACAATGTGCTTTATAGCCAGCTTTATAGCCACTGGCTAATTCTCACCTCAGCAACCAAGCTCCATTTAGGAAAGTTGGATGATTAGACACAAGTATACAATATTTGGAACTACTTAGTTAATAGAAACACTGAGTTTCCTGAAGATATAGAAACTGGCAAAAAGTTACTTTGCAGACATTCCAATACACCTCTCTAGGCAGGAACAACCTAGCTAAAAAGTAGAAAGTGAGCAGAATAGGCCTTTTACTTCCAGAAACACTTGTACTCTACTTCAAAATGATAGCTTGCTTAAGACAATTGTTCCTTCAACTAATTTTAATTTCAAAGTTCAATTAAACATTTATTCTAATTCCACTGACTTTACAGCTACTTATCAAGATTTATTTTCATAAGCAATAACAGTAGAGGTTACTGCCTCAATAAGTTGGATAAAATTCACCCTTACCTCCTCCAAAAAGCTGACTAGCGCACCTTTGTGCAGGCACATAAGCACCTAGGTGGAACTCAGTCCCTCTGATGTGCCACAAGACAGCATCATTATGGACTCCTGCATTCAGAGGGCCTCTACCACAGTGAACACCTCTCCACACCACCCACACATGGGGCTTAAGAGGGAGGATACAGTGGTTTTTACAAGCTCTCTGGAGTAAAGTTAGGTTTAAAAGGGAGGTCCAACTACACAATATTCCCATTCACTTTAATCAGATTTTTGAAAGATGTCTACAAAGTATATTAATTACCATTGGTATGCCTCATCACATGAATTTACTACAGTTAAATACTCTGGGAGTTCTCTGCAATAATCCAAAATAATTGGGTTAAACCAAACTTCAGAGATGTGTCAAATATCACTTTCTGCTGACCCACCTACTGAAGATTGTCAACAAATTATACAGGCATATAATATTTCTAAAAATATGCTTGTAGGATCATATTTTGGAGAGAGCCTGCATGGAAGTACACTGAGTAGGGCAAAAGGAGCTTCTATCCCATCTGAGACAGCTCTCCTGCAGGAACTGTGTACAATGACGCTGAGGAATGCAGTGTCCGTGCCCTTGTACCCTTCCCATTCCACCACCCCAAGGGTACTGCCCACCTGAAAACCATTGTCCTGAGAACAGGGCCATAATCTTGTGCTTCATAAGTACCAGGTATCTGGAAGCCACCCCAAAGAATTTGTGAGCCTTAGTCTTCACTGTCAGTGACAAATTTACAGCCATCAGCTTGATCATCCCAATTGACTGATCAGGTCTGCGAAGACTTGCTCAGATGATCAGGAAGCTGCTTGCTGAAGACCACCCTGATAAGTCTGAGTTGAAGGCAGGGTATTTACATTTGACTCAGTGCACTGAAGACACCAGTGAAAGTAAGCATTAGTCAGTCAAAGGGAGATAGGCAAGGTATTTTAAATACTTTGCTTATCTCCTTTTGAGTGCCGCTGAAATCCAACCACAGTGTAGACCTGCACTGGGTGTCACTACCTGAATTACTTCTGGGGGATGGCCTCTCCAGTTTACAGGGCAGAATCATGCATTTAATGTCAATTGAATAAAACAGTTACCATACATTCATTGATTACAGCCTGACCAGATCCAAGTGAAAGCAATAGCAAAGTTCCTATTGGCTCCAATGGAAACAGCCTCACATACAAAGTTATTAAAAATATATTTGTTTAAGTTAAACAACAATGACTATGTCTATATCTAAAAATTTAGTTCGTACTTGCAAGTCTGAACTAAATAAGTCTGAGGTTAGTCCAAATTAATCTTCGGTTAGTTCGAACTAACCGTGTTTTTATAGTTCAAACTAGCAATGCATTCTAGTTCAAACTAACTTTTTATGTTGAACTAGAATGCACAGCTAGTTTGAACTAATAGCTTAGTTCAAACTTTTAAAGTTTAAACTAACCACTACTTGGAGTATTGCCTGTGCTTAGATCAAACTAAAGTTCAAACTAAGCACAGAAGTCCAAACTAAGAACCAGGTCTTGCTAATTAGGACTAACCTTCACCTAGTCTGAACTAAGAAATTTCTTAGTTTGGACTAGGCAAAGTGTAGTGTGGCCATGGGCCAAATTAGTCCAGACTAAGTTTGCTTAGTCTGCACTAATTTGGCAGTGTAGACACAGCCAATGAAATTTATAGAAGAGTATTTCATCATAATAGTTAATTCTCAACCCTTACTAATTTATCCTTAATGTCTTCACCTGATAAATCACCATTTCTTTAGTTATTAATAGTGTAGTAATAGTTAAAATGTATTGCTATTACCATATTATGTCAAAAATTATTTAGCAACCTTAATAGAATAATTAGGAAAACTAAAAATGAATATATCAAAAGTTACATAGTGTGATAAGGTGAGCTCAGAGGGCTACAGAAGGGTGTGCCTATTTGGTCACCAGGGAGGTGGGTGGGCATGACTGGATTTGTGGATGCGGGAAGAGCCGTTGATGTGATATACCTTGACTTTAGCAAGGCTTTTGATACGGTTTCCCACAGCATTCTCATTGGCAAATTAAGGAAGTATGGGTTAGATGCATGGACTGTAAGGTGGATAGAAAACTGGCTAGAACAACGGTTTCAGCGTGTAGGAATCAATGGCTCCATGTCAAGTTGGCAGGCAGTAACGAGTGGTGTACCCCAGGGGTCGGTCCTGGGGCCAGTTCTGTTCAATGTTTTCATTAATGATCTGGATGATGGGATAGATTGCACACTTAGTAAGTTTGCAGATGATACCAAACTGGGGGGAACGGTAGACACCCTAGAGGGCAGAGACAGGATTCAGGGAGACCTAGACAAACTGGAGCAGTGGGCCAAGAGGAATCTCATGAGGTTCAACAAGGATAAGTGTAAAATCCTGCACTTGGGACGAAAAAACCCCATGTACTGCTACAGGCTGGGGAGTGATCAGCTAAATAGCAGCACTGGAGAAAAGGACCTGGGAGTCATGGTGGATGGGAAGCTGGATATGAGTCAGCAGTGTGCTCTTGCTGCCAAAAAGGCCAATGGCATACTGGGCTGCATCAGAAGAAGTGTTACCAGCAGATCAAGGGATGTGATCATTCCCCTCTATTCTGCACTAGTGAGGCCACATCTGGAATACTGTGTCCAGTTTTGGGCTCCCCACTACAAAAAGGACATGGACAAATTAGAGAGAGTCCAGAGGAGGGCAACCAAAATGATCAAAGGGCTGGAGCACAAGCCCTATGAAGAAAGACTGAAGGAACTAGGCTTATTTAGCCTGCAGAAGAGAAGACTGAGGGGGGATTTGATAGCAACCTTCAACTACTTGAAGGGTTGCTCCAAGGAGGAGGGAGCTCGACTGTTCTCGGTAGTAACAGAGGGCAGAACGAGAAGCAATGGCTTCAAGTTACAGCTGGGGCGGTCCAGGCTGGATATTAGGAAAAACTTCCTTACTAGGCGAGTGGTGAAGCAGTGGAATAAGTTGCCTAGGGAGGTGGTGGAATCTCCATCTCTGGAGGTGTTCAAGTCCCAGCTGGACAAAACACTGACTGGGATGATCTAATGGGAGTGGTCCTGCTTTTTTTGGCAGGGGGTTGGACTAGATGACCTTGTGGGGTCCCTTCCAACCCTATGATTCTATGATTCTATGATTTCGGGGGACAAATAATGACAAAACGGGAGCGGGTGTGGGGGTCAGAGGTTCAGAATTAGGGAACCGGAGGGGGACACCGAGCAGAGAACCCCGGACAGCGCCCACTGCTCCCGGAACGTGTCGAGGGAGCCAGCGGACGCCGCCCAGAGGAACTCTGCCCGGAGACGTGAACGGACCAGGGACCGGAAGTAGGCCCCACAGTCGCAGGCCCCTCCCACAGCCAGCCTCCTCTCCCTGGTCTTATAGGTGGCCTGTTTTGCGTAGGCCAGGAGGAGGCTGGCGAGGAGGTCCCGCGACTTCGTGGGGCCGCGGATCGGGAGTGAGTAAAGGAACGTGTGTGGGGAGAAGTGCAACCAGAACCTCAGGAAGAGGTTCTGGAGGAGCCGGAAGAGGGGCTGCAACCTGGCGCATTCAAGATAGGCGTGCGCCAGGGTCTCCCTCTCGCCGCAGAAGAGGCAGGTGTCTGGAATGGGGGTGAACCGCGCCAAGTACACGCCCGTGCTCACGGCTCCGTGCAGGAGCCGCCAACTAATGTCCCCGGTGGGCCGTGGGGTCAAGGTGGCATAGAGGCTGGCCCACCGGGGGTCCTCGCCCTCCGCAGGTGGAAGGAGGTCCCGCCACTTGGTGTCGGGGCGGGACACGAGGGCGAGGAAGTGGAGAGTGTGGAGCACGAGCGTGTACAGGTGTTTGCGGGGCGCGGTTCGGAAGGGGACCGGCTGCAGCTCTAGCAGCCGGCTCGGAGCATGGGGCGCGGGCGGCCGGGGGGGCTCGCGGGGCCGGGGCCCGATCGCAAGCTCCGGAGGGCCGGGACTGAGAGGAGGGCGGGGGGTACCCTCTCGCAGGACCCGCTCTAGGTAAGCCCGAGCAGTGGGGGGCAGGGCCGCCTTCACCTCCTGGAGTAGGCGCCGGGGGGTCCGGAGGGTGGAGAGCCCCATGCGCTGAGCGAGCACTAGGGGATCCACCCAGTCCCCCCGGGTATAGTCCAGGAGGTCTCCGACCCTGGTGACGCCTGCCAGGACCAACCTCCGCCTCACGGAGGGGGCCTCCGCCGCCTGCACACTCAGATGGGGATTGTGTAGCAGGGGCTCCGCGAGGAGGTCCTCCCCCTCGGTGGGCACAAGGGACCTGGAGGCCGAAACCAGCCTCCAGGTCCGGAGGAGGTCCTGGTAGAAGGCCGGCAGCTCGGAGAGGTCTCGCGGACCACCTCTCAGCTGGATATAAAGGAGCTGCCGGTCGTATCGGAGCCCTCGGTAGCGGCGGAGGAAGGTGTGCGCCAGGTGGCTCCACGCCGGACTACCTGCACCATAAAGGAGTCTCTGCAGGGCCTGGAGGCGGAAGGCGTGGACCTGGCTGTGGACACAGCACAGGCCCTGCCCTCCCTCCTCCAGGGGAAGACTCAGGATCCCTGCAGAGACCCAGTGCAGTCCTGGCCAAAAGAACTCCAGAACTGTCTTCTGGAGGTGGGCCAGGAACCTCGGGGGCGGGACCAGGGTGTTGAGCCGGTGCCAGAGCATGGACAGGACAAGCTGGTTGACCACCAGCGCCCTCCCACGAAGGGAGAGGCACCGCAGCAGTCCCGTCCATCTCCGCAGCCGCCCAACGACCCTGTCCTCCAAATCGTGCCAGTTCTCATCCGGGGAGGGATGGGTGGCAGAAAGGTAAACGCCGAGATAGAGCAGCGGACCCGCGCTCCACCGGATGGCTTGAAGCGCGGGTGGGAGGGGGCCCACCGACCACCCGGCCCCTACCGTCAGGCCAGAGCTCTTGACCCAGTTGATCCGGGCGGAGGAGGCCGCCGAGTAGATGGTCTGGCAAGCCTCCAACCGCCACAGGTCGCCCGGGTCCTGGACCGCGAGGAGCACGTCATCGGCGTACGCTGACAGGACCAGCCGCAGCTCCGGCTCACGGAGCACCAACCCCGTCAACCTCCGACGGAGGAGACAGAGGAAGGGCTCGATGGCCAGAGCGTACAGCTGGCCCGACAGCGGGCAGCCTTGACGCACTCCTCGCCCGAAGCTGACCGGCTCGGTCAGGGTCCAGTTGAGCTTGACCAGGCACTCCGCGGAGGCGTACAGCACCCGGAGGAAACCCACAAAACGTGGCCCGAAGCCGAAGGCCTGCAGGGTGCCCAGGAGGTACCCGTGGTCCACCCGATCGAACGCTTTCTCCTGGTCCAGGGCCAGGAGGGCGAACGACAGACCGTCCCTATACCCGAGCTCCAAGAGATCCCGGACCAGGTACAAATTGCTAAAGATGGACCGGCCCGGGACGGTGTAGGTCTGGTCAGGGTGAACCACGTCCTGCAGCACGGACCCAAGCCGCAGCGAGATGGCCTTGGCCACGATCTTGTAGTCCGTGCAGAGGAGCGAGACGGGACGCCAGTTCCGAAGGTCGCGGAGGTCCCCCTTCTTGGGCAGCAGGGCCAGCACGGCCCGCCGGCAAGAGAGGGGAAGCTCTCCGCTTCCCTCGGACTCGGCCCAGACGACGGCCAGGTCCGGGCCGAGGACGTCCCAGAACACGCGGTAGAACTCCACGGTCAGCCCGTCCATGCCCGGGGACTTGTTATTGGGCATGCGACGGAGGGCGTCCGTGAACTCGGCCAGAGTGAGAGGAAGCTCCAGCCGGTCCCGGGCGCCCGTGCTGAGCGCGGGGAGTTCGTTCCAGAGCACCCTGCAGGCGTCAGCTTCGGTCGGATCCGGGGAGAAAAGGCTGGCGTAGAAGGCCCTGGCCCTTCCACGCATCTCCTCCGGATCCGTGAGGGGGGTGCCGTCCTCAGCGAGGAGGCAGGTGACATGCTTCTCAGCCCCCCTCCGTTTCTCCAGGGCATAGAAGAAGCGGGAGCCGCGATCCATCTCCCGAAGGAGGTGGATGCGGGATCGCACAAAGGCCCCCCGGGCCCGAAGGTCCTCGAGGGCCCGGAGCTCCTCCCGCTTCTCCCGGCACGCTCCGCAGAGGGACGGGTCCTCAGGGCTGGCGGCCAGGCGCCTCTCCAGCTCCAAGACCTCCCGCTCCAGCTGCTCTATCGCCACATCCCTCCGCCGGCTGGCTCCCCGGGTGTAGTCACGGCAGAAGAGCCGGGCACGCACCTTCCCCGTGTCCCACCAACGCCGCGCCGAGGAAAAGGCGGGCCTCTGCTCCCGCCAGGCCAGCCAGAACTCCCGGAAGGCCGCCACGAAGCCCACATCCTCCAGCAGGCTGTTGTTGAAGTGCCAGTAGGCCGACCCCGGCCTCTCCGCCGAGAGAGAGGCCGTCACGGTCACCAGGTGGTGATCCGAGAACGGGGCCGGCCTCACGCTGGAGGAGTGGGCTCGTGCCAGATGGCGACGGGACAAGTAGATGCGGTCCAACCGGGAGTGCTGTGACCGGTCTGCCCCCACCCGGATGAAGGTGAAGGTGACCTCATCGTCCGGGTGGTGGTCACGCCAGACGTCCACCAGGGAGTGACGGTCCATCAACTCCCGGAGGACGTCGGCGGCGGCCTGGTACTGCTCGGTCCCAGAGCGGTCCCGGTCCTCGAGGGTGATGTTAAAATCCCCCCCCAGGACCAGGCACTCCTGTGGATCTAAGGTGTCGAGGAAGGCGGCCGCCTGCCGAAAGAAGGGCATCCGCTCCGGGCCCGATGTCGGGGCGTAGACGTTGACAAGGTTCAGCGCCAGCCCCTCCATGCGGACCCGGACGTGCAGCAGGCGGCCCGGCACGACCTCGACCGCCCCCAGCACCTCGGGCCGTAGGTCGGGGGAGAACAGGGTGGCCACACCGCCGGAGCGGGTGGACAGATGGCTCATGAACACCCCGTTCCCCCATTCCAGCCGCCAGCTGGCCTCGGCGGCCGGATCCGTGTGGGTCTCCTGCAGGAACACCACAGAGTAGCCCCCCTCCCGAAGGTAGGAGAGCACCTGGGTCCTGCGGAGACCCACCCTACAGCCCCTGGTGTTCAAGGTTGCGAAGATGGTAGGGGCCATGAGGAGGGCTGGGGGAGATCCACAGGAGCAGCAGGAACGCCTTGGGCCTCCGTCGGGCCGCGGAGCAAACCGTGACCCACCCCAAAGGCCATGAGGGAGTCACGGAAGACGCGGGCCCTCTGATAGGCCGCGGCGTCCTGCCTCCCGGTCCCCTTCCCCTCCTTCAGGATGGCCCTCACGGTCTGGAGGACGAGGTGGAAACTCCCAAAGCGCTGCAAGGCGAGCCGCACCCGATTCCTGGCCCCTCGAGTGTCGGCCAGGAAGGCGCGGAGCTCGCCGCGCAGCGCCAGGGGGTCCGGGGCGGAAGGCCCCGGGCCGTCCTCCAGGCGGGTCCCCGTGTCAGCCCCGCTGCCTGCCGGGAGGGACAGACAGGGCAGGGAGCCCCGTCGCGGCAGTGCCACTGATCGAGGCTCCCCATTGTCCATCCCGGCCCCCGGCACGGGGGGGAAAGGCGGCGGAGGGAGATCTGCAGCCCCGGGCAGGGTGGGGGCCACGAATGCCACCCCCCGGGAGTTATTGTCAGGGAATGGAAAGGTCATGGTCCCGGGGGGGGCAGCAGCAGGTACAGGATTTGGGGCAGGGGTAGGGACAACAGCGGGCGGGGCAGTGGTTGGGATGGGGCCTGTGTCGGGAACGAGGGAGGAAACAAGGGTGGGGTCCCCGGCTGTCAGACAACCGGGGTGCGGCTCCCCTCGACCGGGCACAGGGTTCATGGTGGGTGGATGGAAAAGGGGATCCCCGCCGACGCTGGGCCCAGGTGCTAGGTCGAGAGTGGCAGTTGTGGCCTCAGCGTCGGATCGGGGGGGACACTGGGCAGAAGCGGTGAAGGTAGGAGGGGGTGGCTGTGCCACTGGGCACGATCCCCCGGGGCCCGGCTGCTCGGTGCCGAGTGCCGCCCGCACGGAGCTGGCACCTGCTTGTAAGGCACCGAGCGCTGCCGGGCAGGTGGAGCGATCCGGGGGCGTCCCTGGGGTGAGGTCAGGAACAACGGGTGGGAAGGAAGACTGTGGGGATGGAGGGGGCGGCAACAACAAGTCGCCGCCCAGCTCGAGGCCCGCCGGGAGGGGATCGTCCTCCCCCGCAGTGACCGGGGTCAGATCCAGGGCCTCAAGCTCCGCGAAGATGGAGCCTAATGTGC
>ML681966.1:12738279-12762429 GCA_007922195.1 Podocnemis expansa | reverse complement strand
CAGGTTGGGGGGCAGCAGGGGCTTTAAAGCCCCTGGGGTGAAGTGCCCGCTGCCCGCTCCTGGCGGGTGCTTGCAGGGGGCTGCAGGCACCCGCCAGGTGAGGCGTGGTGCCTGCAGTCCCTTGCAGGTACTGGCGGAGTGAGGCGCAGCCCTGCACCTGACTCCGCTGGTGCCTGCAGCCCTCTGCAGGCACCCATGGGATGCAGTGCCCCTCTGCACTGCACCCTGTGGGTGCCTGCAGTCCCCTCTCCAAGTGAAATAGCAGGTCCACACTGTGGACCTGCTATTTCACTCCGTTATTTCGCGGACATGGCTTTTGTCCAGCGAAATAAGTTGTTTTGAAATAACATATTATTTCGAAACAGCTTGTTTCGAAATTTGTTGTTTCGAAACAAGCCTGCCCTGTGTGAACATAGCCCAGGAGACTCTGTCTACAGAGACTGCGACCCAATCCCAATCACCATACACTCAAGTCCTTCTATTTAACAAAGAAATCAATTATGCCCAGCCTTCTTCATTCACACCCTCTAAAGGCCACGTAGCTTTAGATAAAAAAACTACTATTTTGTTGGTCAGATTACAATCTGAAGTCAGAATATAGCCAGTCAAGGCAGAATCACTATATAAATGAGTCAGGAGTGACCACAAGGAAATAAAAGGTAAAACACACATCCTAACCTAATATCACTACCTAAAATGACCTCATAGTCCAAGTTTATGCTCAAGATGTTTGGCTGTCAGGTGTTTGCATAGCCAGTCTCTGTCTGAGGCTAGGCAGGGCCCAGATCTTGCTTGAAGTTGTTTCAAGATGGAGATTCTCAAGCAGAAAGCTACAAATCCCTCTAAGTATCTCCCTTTGTTTCAAAACCCCCTCACCCCTCCTTTACTGGGAAGAGGTGACTTCTTTATCCAGTCAGAGACAGCTCAATTAGCATATCTTTGTTACCTCCTCCAGGTACTTGCTTGCTTCCGCTTCAGCTTTTACATATTGCTGGGCAAGAGTTCTGTCTGTCTCCCCCCATCATCAAGTGATGGAAAACATGTTACACTTCTGTGCACATGCATGAGGCTGTAGGAAACTGGATAGCATACTAATCATGTAGAATATGTTATGAGCATCCATAAAGAAACATTGCATGGTGTACTTGGCAACAAATCATACAATCACAATATACAAGTCAACAGGAAAATCACATTGATCATAATCTAGGGTGCACAGACGTGCATCCCATGACACCAACATATGGAAACATTCATTTACTTCTTTATTTATACAATGATCTTCTTGCCAAGCCCTTGCTGCATGAACAAAAGCATCATTACAAACACATTGAAAAAAAACAAAAACTGAAGCTCCAGGTATAAAAAAAAAATTCCACTAAGAAGGTAAAATTCTTTTATTTATCTTAATTACCACAACCATGCCAGAAGAACAATGCATTCCCTAAGTATAGTTCATTGATACCGCTCATCGCTTTTCTTTTTAATGACAAAATGATTTGTGCATGTGGCTCAGGTCAAAGCCTGCTGTATTCACTGAAGGGACTCATATTGATTTAAATGGGCGTTGCGTCAAATGACTATTTTATAAATGTTTACACTAACACTTATCTCATAATCTTCTCTCTCTCCTGTAAGAGAAGAAGGTAACCACTGCACCATACTTGTTACCTATGATAAGAACAGGACAGATTACTTGTTACATTTGTCTGAACTTGTCTATTAATTCTTTAGTGATGTTACACAGAAAAATTTGTGATAGATGAATATTTTTCAAAAAGACACTTTTCATCCATTGGCCTCAGATGGTGGTACAACAGAGTCTGGTTTTCAAAAATATGGGCACTTGACACTTCTGTTGAATTTCTTGGGAGTTGTAGTCATCAGCCCCATGTGAAAGTTAGGCCTATAGTTTGTGTAGCTAATCTTTTTATTTATCATGTAGGTGTGACAGTATTACCATCTGCATCTATCACCTTCTACTGAATTTTGAGCTGCTCTGTTTGGCAGGGAACTACAATTCTTAGACACTTGAGACGGAGGAATTAGGGACAAGACCATTGTGAGCAAGCAGTAACTGCTGTCCAAACTGTCGAACAGCATTAAGGCTTCATTTGCTGAAATAGATTTCCAGCAGAGAAGGAATTTTGTGATCTTGTAACTTGACAGTGCGGAGATAGTCTTTAAAATTTATTTGAACAGAGAAACAAAGTCTTGGTTCATTTGGGGATTTCTGTGAGATGTGGAAGAGTTTAGCTCAGAAAAGACTGTAAAATGTTTTGTTGACTCTTTGACTGAAGAATTCTTAACAGTTTTAAGAATCACTTGAGAACAGTTTTGCAACCAAAGATATGAGATGCTCTCTACTGATCTAAATGTATATCAAAGTCAGATTTCATGTGAAAACAAAGACCAGATTGTATCAAATAACTGTACAGGGAGGTCTCTAAATGTCAAAGACTGGTGAAACATCAGTTGGTGTCATTCTTCTCTTTAGTCATCACTGTTGCAGTGCCTCAGAATGGTAATTTTGGGTGTTATGCTACCGTCTTGGGTGAAGAACATACAGGCTTGCTAAATTAACTTTCTAATTAATTGTCCCCAAACTGAATTCCAGTTAAAGGAATGCCCTACTAGTCAGTGAAAATAAAATGTATACCATGCAGTTTAAGAAGAAGATAACTTAATACAAAATACCCCAAACTCCATAAAGATCCATTGACCTATTGTAATAATGTGTTTCTTTCTCTGTAAGACTTAACACGAGGACATACAGTTTAAAACAAAACTGCAAATGTTAATATTAAATTATTTGAGCAATAAGCTACAGTATAATTTAAAGTGTGTTTTAATATATAATGCACATAGGAGCAAAACATGTCTAAAACTAATTTACTAGCTATACGATTTAATATGATACTATTTGAGTTAAATGGTAGGACCTTAGTATGCACTTATGTGATGGAATCAATACAAAGAGCTCTCTTTCTCTCTCTCTCTCTCACACACACACAATGCAAGTCTGAAAGTGCTAAGGCTTCCAGGTGGGCCAATTAACTGACTAGGTTGCACCCAGAAGAGGAGCCAAGGAGCAAGGATTAATTTGATATGAAGTTCAACTGAACAGGAACCAGAGAGGTCTATACAAAGCCCAGTAACTGAGAGCAGAAGGGCGTTGCATATACAAAAGTGAGTCACTCTCAAGGTGAGAGAAGATAAAGGAAATAGTCCAGGGATACAGTCTTAGGATTTGGGACTGTGTAGAACTTGACTGTTTGTAGGCCTATCAAATGCAGGAGCATAGTACTGTTAAGGGGCAGTGAGAGAAAAAACTGCCTGAGATGGTGTTTTTAAGACACTTTGATACTCCAGAAAGGGAAGATTACAGAGACATAACTCAAGGGCCAAGCCACAAAATGGAAGTAGTCAAGTCCTAAATGACTGAGATGGTGGAGAGGGTGACAGGGTGCAACTCCAAGGTAGGGATGTTGGCCTGACAGAACTAATTCCAACATATGGCCAGCAGGAGGTGCTACACCACTGAGTGAAACTCCTTTGGGACAGAGACTGTGTACATGGGTATCCACTTGCTCAGCTTGAGTAGAATCCAGTGTTTAATTGTCTAGCAAAAAACACATACATGGCTCAAACACTGTTGGCATAGCAGAAATATCTATCCAATGGTGCTCACAAAATTGTGAATGTAAAATAGAACCCATATCTTAATATAAACTTCTGTAGGTTTTTTGGTGGCATGATGCTGTGAGGTTCCAGCTGGACCAGGTGAGGAAGTACTGCAAGATGATTTCAGAGTTAATAGTCCAGGAAAAAGCCAAAAAGTACCGGTAATCTCTCAAGAGACCCAATGTCCATTTCAAAAACACAAGTCCAATGAGTGGACATTTGATTTGAACCTAAATCTCACCAACCCTCTGCTTTTGAGATGTTTGAAATCCAAGCCCATTTCTGATTCTGACATCTTTTACCAGGACTTGCATTTAAAAGTGGCTGAACCAAAACCCTAGGTCAGAATAGCACAAACACTATTCTCTATTTAAACATATTTTTGGTTCATTGGTGTTTTGATTGAAACCAACACAGATATTCCCAGCTATAATGCTGTGCAAATTAAACACTTAATTTACTTTTCAAACTCAGCAAGAATGGTTCATGCCAATACTGACTTTTAAAATATCCAAGGTCAGTGGATGTGACACATCAAATCACCAACTATAGTATTTTTCTCAGTAGCCATCAACCTGTAAACAGAAAAGTTAACTTTTTATCATTATAAATTACATTTCTGTATATCCTGGAAGGTAATTCTGAAATAAATTTAATGCTTCAGGGATGCTGTAATCTATTTATGATGAAGCCCTTCATTAACAATTATCTAGGTCAGCTGCAAAGTTAAAACAGCTGGACTGTATTTTCCCCAGTAAGCATATTTACTCCAGCTCTGGAGATTCCCTTGGCACTTAATACCACATTCGTTATTAGCATTACATGTTTTTAGACAATAGGGTATCTAAGGCCCAGAAAGGGGAATAAATATGAATTACTTTGTTGTAGAAACTTTTCACAGAATATAAGAATAGCCATATTAAATCATCTGCCCAATAGTCCCACTGGCCTACTATCCTGTCTCTGACTAGGGCTGTAAGCAGCAAAGAATTTCAATGGCAAGCAGTGATCTTACCATTTAGTAACTCACTTAAACATTGCCCTGAGAAAAGTCATACAGAAATTGAACTGGAAGAATTTATTGGTGCTTACTCCCTGTACAGCATTGTACCTCCTGTGTTTGGGCTGGTGCAGGGGGGGCTAGTTGCTAGGCACTGGACTCAGCACCTACCTGCTGAATGAGACCTTCCATGTTATGATTGACAACAACTCTGGGTAGTCATGTGGAGGCTGGAAAAAAGTCAGTTACATGAGGTGGCTATGCACGTTGGTGGTGTGATGAGTGGGATTATAGATGTGGTGTTGTAGGAAGGTAGGGAGGGCTGGGACTTGTGTGCACAGGGAAGAACCCTGGTGGCTCAAGGATTTGGTGCCAGCAGTGACTCCTGTGCATTAACAACTGAGGTGCACCCAAGTGAAAGTCTGAGGAGCCTGGCAGGAATGGGAGGGGTCCCGCAGTCCTGGGCCAGGGCCAGGAGTGTGGCAGGGGATATAAAATATATCATTTTAATGACCTAATATTTGATCGTGTAAATATTGTCATCAGGGACTTGAAGGGAGGGGAAAAAGGCATTACTTAGCTCACAGTTTTCTGTCGTGTTAAATTGTGACTAACAGAGATACAACTTGTTTACTCACCAGATCACATCAGGCACACCAATGCTGTCAGTCAGTCATTAATCAGGTGAACAGTTAGCAGATTGTTAATCAGTGGCTTTGCATGTGGAGCTCTCCATGTATGGGCTGTCCCAGTCTGTGCAACTACCTGAGACACCCCTTAACGATTGAATGAATTGACATGACAATGGATCTGTTGAGAAGGAAGGTACCTGAACTAGATTTACTGCAGAGAAGCACGATGAAAAGTACAATGTACAAACTCACGACTCAACTTAACACATATATGCCCTGATGCAATGGAAAGGCACAATTTGGCAGCAAGACTGCTGTCATCCCCAAAGTCGAACAAAGCTATTCCCTCTGACCTCCATCATTATACACTCTCATGGCCAAGTTTTACTCTGCCCCCCCGTCAAAAAGCTAGTTAACATCCTCTGAAAGTATCTAGTCCTACCCCTCTCCAAGCATGGGAGATTGGACCAAAACATCTCAATCCATCATATTGTTATGACATTTGACAAGGTCAAAATGCCCCTAGTATATAGTGCTACTGCCTTGATATCTTGGTACTTTCTATTTACACCTTCTTGATGTAGCAAAATGCCAAGTGCATCTGAACCAGCTACTGTTAGGCTGTGTCCACACCAGGGTTTTATTTCAAAACAAGTGTTGTTTCGAAATAAAAACTGTTATGTCTGAACGACATTCTGTTATTTTGAAATGACAGAGCTCCATCATTTTGAAATAACAGAATTCAATTCAAAATAACAAAACCTCATTGCAAATCAAAAAGTCCATTGACTCAAAACAGCTATTTTGAAACAACTGTGTTCAGACACGTTGTTTCGAAACGGCCATTATTTTGATTCAGGCTTGGATTGCCCTTCCTCCTCCCAGAGTACATAGCACCAGGAAGGAGGAAGTGGCCAGCCCCATTGCTGCCACGTGCCTGGAGCTGGTGCAGCATGGCTGAGGCATGTGCTGCCACAGCCCAGGGATGATGACAGGCACCTGTGTAGATGTTGGTGAAGGTCCTCTGCCTCCTCGATATATGGGGCAGGGAGGACATCTGGGCGCATTTCTGTGCAAGACATCACAACTGCGATGTCTATGCGGACACCGCCGCAGAGATGACAGGCCAGGGCTACAAGTGCACAACCGAGCAAGTGCGTTCAAAATTAAAAGCCTGCGCCAAGACTATGCATGCACCAGGGAGGCGAGGCGGCTCCAGAGGCCAGTGAGCACCACCAGCTGCCCCTTTTTCAAGGAGCTGCATGCGTTCCTCAGGGACAAGCCCACTGGTCTCCCATCCCGGACCATGGACTCTGGGGAGCCCACCCCTGTGGCCAGATCCCCTGACGGAAGCCCCTCAGAGAGGGAGGCATCCCTCGATGTGGGAGACATCAGCCGGCCGGGGAGTGCCCAGCCACCGGCTGCCCCACCAGCTAGTCCAGAGCTCTTCCCTGCTCGGGAGGGGCCCGCAACACCTGAGGAGGAAGAGGCAAAGGGGGACACTGAGGAGCCAGCATCCACATCCGACCTGGAGGAGGGAACATCCAGGAGAAAGTCTGGAGCTTCTGTTGGTGAGTGGTCCTCCCCCCTCCAGGCAGGCAGGGCTGAACCTGCCAATGCCATGGCTACCTAGGTTCCACAGCCCTGGAACATGCAGGGCAAATTAAGGAAGTATGGGCTGAATAGGTGGACTATAAGGTGGATAGAAAACTGGCTAGATCAACGGTTTCAGCGTGTAGGAATCAATGGTTCCATGTCCAGCTGGCAGCCAGTCACGAGTGGTGTGCCCCAGGGGTCGGTCCTGGGGCTGGTGCTGTTCAACATTTTCATCAATGATCTGGATGATGGAATAGACTGCATTCTCAGTAAGTTTGCAGATGACACGAAGATGGGGGGACCAGTAGACACGTTGGAGGGCAAGGACAGGACTCAGGGAGACCTAGATAAATTGGAACAGTGGGCCAATAGAAATCTTATGAGCTTCAATAAGGACAAGTGTAAAATCCTGCACGTGGGACGAAAAAACCCCATGCACTGCTACAGGCTGGGAAACATTCAGCTAAGTAGCAGCAGTGTAGAAAAGGACCTTGGGGTCATGGTGGATGGGAAGCTGGATATGAGTCAGCAGTGTGCTCTTGCTGCCAAAAAGGCCAATGGCATACTGGGCTGCATCAAAAGAAATGTTACCAGCAGATCAAGGGATGTGATCATTCCCCTCTCTTCTGCACTGGTGAGGCCACATCTAGAATACTGTGTTCAGTTTTGGGCTCCCCACTACAAAAAGGACAGGGACATGCTAGAGAGAGTTCAGAGGAGGGCAACCAAAATGATTAAAGGGCTGGAGCACAAGCCCTATGAGGAAAGACTGAAAGCATTAGGCTTATTTAGTCTGCAGAAGAGAAGATTGAGGGGGGATTTGATAACAACCTTCAACTACTTGATAGGATGCTCTAAGGAAGATGGAGCTCGACTGTTCTCGGTAATAACAGAGGACAGAACGAGGACCAATGGTCTCAAGTTGAGGTTAGGGAGGTCGAGGCTGGATATTAGAAAAAACTTTTTTACTAGGAGAGTGGTGAAGCCTTGGAATGAGCTGCCAAGGGAGGTGGTGGAGTCTCCATCTTTGGAGGTGTTTAAGGCCCGGCTGGACAAAACCATGACTGGGATGGTTTAGTGGGAGTGGTCCTGCCTCTGGCAGGGGGTTGGACTAGATGACCTATGAGGTCCCTTCCAAACCCTATGATTCTAGGACACAGGACTGGGGGGGCACAAGAGCCCTCTCATGGGTGCTGGTGGCAGAGAGGCATGTAATGCCAGGATGCCAGGACCCAGCACCACAGGGGATGCTCATCAGGGAAGTGCCAGCAGGTGGTGTGCCAGCATCCAGGCCAGAGAGTGTGCAAGCTGCACCACTGGCCTGTGGCCTTGGGAAATTTCCCAGCCCACATCCTACTGAATACAGCTCACCACTGTGGGCACCACAAGACATGTGCCCTTGTGTGGTGTCCCACATGACACAGATGGGGAATGCTGCTGACAATCAGGGCAGAAGGGTTTGCTGCAGAGAGGAGGCACGCAGGGAAGGCCATCAGGCAAAGGGGGACTAACCTTTCTTCTGCTTTGCCACAGCAGCTTGCCGAAACACTGGCCATCCAGCTCCATGGAGTCCCTGGCCCATTGGCAGGCAGAAGATGAGAGCCCACCACACCAGGGAGGACATCCTCACCAGCCTCCTTGAGCTCAGCCACCAACCAGAGGAGTCAAACCAGACCTAGAGGGAGCAGCAGGCACCAAGAAGCAGCCATGCACCAGCTCCAGTGTGCAGCCAACGCAGATGACTGTCTTGTTGGTGCTATGGAGTGGCAAGCTGCAGCCATGGAGCAGCAGGGCCAGGTGCTCCAGACCATTGGTGCTGATGTGCAGGACATAGCATCAAGCCTGTGGCGCATAGCCCGGCACCCTGTGGCCCTGGCACCTGTGGGGGTGCCTCCGAGCCAGGGAGCTGTCCGTCGCCGCCAGAGGCCCTGGACCTGGGATGGCCTCCCTATAGCCCCTCCCCCCATGTTTCTAAGTCCCCAAACCCCTACCCACTTCCCATCTCCAAGGTGATGCCACCCCCCACCCTCCCTCCAAAGTTCCAGGTTTTTAGTAGATCTGATGGAGCCTGGTACTATATTTTTAATTTTGTAATTTAATGACAATTCCAGAAAGTGTTTTTAAAAGTTTTGGGTTTTGCAAAGCTTGGTTTCTAAACACTTTTTCACCATCAGAGTATGGCTTTACATATTTTGCTAATGTGACACTAGTGCTAATAAATGTCAGCATAGAGTTTTGATTAATTTGTTGTAGCAGCTTTTCTTCATCATTTTACAAATTTTCAGCTTATTCTAAATAAACAAAATAATTGTACAGGTCCTAGTTGCACTCTTATTGGTAAAACAAACAAGGAGTCTTGAAACCAGGAGTCTTGAAGGAGTCACAGAAAGCAGCATCCCACCATCCTCTCATGGGAGTCACCAACAAGTAAGTTCCAAAGGAGTAGCTGTGTTAGTAGCTTAGTTAGTTCAGAAAAAACTAAACGAGGAGTCCTGTGGCACTTTTAAAGACCAACAGATTATTATTATTATTAACAAATCTGTTAGTCTTTAAAAGTGCTACCAGACTCCTTGTTTGCTTTGCTGAACTAGACTAATACAGCTACCCCTTTAGAACTTACTTATTGGTGACATCCATGACAAGATGGTAGGTTGCTGCTGTCTCTGAATCTATTTCTGCATGCAATTACAGGTGGTAGATGAAGTTGATTGTCCTAAGAAAAGAAAAGATGATTATCCATGAAAAGTTATTCTGCTAAATCATTAAATTTTAGGCACTTTGAACTTGATGGGGCACATAAAACCTCAATGCTAAGCAAAGACTGATTTTTTGCAAGAGTACTTGGAGATCATTTCCTAAAAACTCTTACTAAGAAATTTCATGTCTTCCAAAAACAGATTTCAGATGACAAGTATTCAGAATGACAGGAGTTTGGGGCTTTAAAAATAAAACGCCATATTGCTCAGTTTGCAATATTGCAAGAGAAAAATGGAAATTAAAATATGATTCTGTGTTAGAATTTCTCTGACAACTGATCTGCTGCCTAAACAGCATGTGTACACTTAGAAAATGTTTTGGTAAAATGCCAGCTTGTAATAGAATTTTCTTGGAAACCATCATATTTATGGTGGAGGAAGACGTGTTGTGTTTCACTAGCAAGTTGTAATCATGATATGCTGCTACCAACTATACATTCTATGGATTTTGCAATTTTAGTCCTAAAAACACATGATCCATGTTTATTCTAAACATCCCACAATTAAATATCTAAAGAAACCAGTAGCTAAATCTAGAAAAAGCCTTTTAATCACCCATTCAAAAACAAATCTCACCTTTGAGTTAGCACTGGATCTGTATTATATTTCATTGTTCCAAAGGATACATACAAAATTAGGCAGCTTACTGACTTCATGGAAAGCTTGCAACAAGAGTGTTAACTTGTAACATTGTTTAATCTGTTCATGTGGAAAGCCTCTCCACTTTCTACCACCAACTTTGTGCTATTCAGTGACTGTTCCTCTCAATACAGCTATAGAACATGTGCATTTTCACTATGGATCCCTTCCCCCAACTCTTTTTAAGTAGCTGGATCTACAGACCTGCAATGAAACTTTAGATTTATCTATTGGGAAACAAGCAAGCTTTATTCAAAATTCCCAGTGTCCCTATTCACCAGCAGGAAACCTTTAAGAGAAGATTAATTCCAGTAGAGGGTTTGCAATGAAGGCGTTGGTCTTGAATGCACCTGTCAAAATGTTTCTGAAGCTCCTAGCATGGTCTCCAATCTTTTGCCATCAGATTGTGCAATGCTCATAGGTTTTAACTGCAAATGCTGTTCAGAAGTAGATCGCAATCTACTGCTTGGAGACTACTGTGACCTAACCAAACCCTTTACATGTATAGGCAAAGTTATTCTATAGTTTAGAGAGTCAAGTACTGTTCTCAGTCTTTAACCTGATCCCAGGTTTACTCAGATCTGTTGCAGAGTACATAAAAACCTCTTTCCTGCCTCTTTCATTTCTCACTGGGCTCATACTCTAGTGTAAGCTACACATTTTACACTCCTTGGCTTCAAATGCTGATCTCTGAGGTAAAATACGTCATTTAATTTGTTTCATCATGATGAAGAGCTGAAGAAATTCACATTTCAGAACATTACATGCACACTCGAGATAGAATGAGTGCAGCACTGATGATTTAGCTTTCTGTTTTGAAAAATGAGCTATGCAGTTTTTGGCAATACATCTTGAGCTATCAGTAAAACCAGTAGATTCTTTTGGACAATCTACTCCATGGCAATAATCTCTAAGAATCTGATCTTTCTCCTACTGAAATTAAAGGGAATTTTTCTATTCCTTCTAATTTTAATGGTATCAGGATTGTGCCCAAGTTTTTAATCTGTATGGTAAAATCTACAGAATATCAGTAAAATGAAACTTGAGAATGGAGTTCCTGTAAAAGTTTCTTATACTACAAGACAGTAACCTACTGTGCAGTGGTAACCTTTTTCCACCTCTTATTAACATAACAATTTGTTTAAGGATTATCATCTATTAAGGTTATGTTACATCCTGATGCCACTGGAAACTTTAAGACTTTGGATTGATGGAAGAGAAAGTGTCACTCCTGCCCAACCTCAATTCCTTCTAAAACAAAATTTTGTTTGTGGAATATATCTAGCTTCCATAAACAAAATCAAATAACATTGATATTAATGAATACTTGCATTAGATAAAGAACATGAAAAGATTTTGTTTCAAACAACTACCTGTCATACATAATTTCTATATTGCTTTCACAAACAGGTCAGAAATTCATTTTACACTGAAGGGGCCCCGCATGTGCTACTGACCCATTTGATGTTATCTATCATGATGTGAATATGGCTAAAGTGATAGGGTAAATGCTATTTTATTTTTCCCACCTCCTATGAGCTACTTTTTTGTCTGATTATAGCACTATAGAATGAACTTGCTGAGATTTTCTGCTTAACAATTCCACATTACCATTTGTACTTTTCTCCACTTCTACACTCAACTTTAGCTCCTTGGGTTCCAGTCTTGCAAAGAATTAGGCACATGATTAATGCTATTGCAATCCTATTGCAAACTGTTTGCAGAATCAGTACTTGAAGATAGAAGTAGAATGAAACTATTTTTGCACTCTTGCAGGACTCCACTTCTGTCCAGTTTAGACTAACTTACCACTGAAAGCCAAGAACCTACAAACACTTGACACCAACATGACTATTCACCTGCTTAAAGTTAAAGCATTTTCAGGATCAGTACTGCAATGTTTTCCGACCAACGTACGCAGAGGATGGCATTTCCTAAAGGGTTTAAAATAGGATCACATTGTATAAGACCAGTAAGAATTTTACATAGTAAACCCTTCTATTTCTTGTGTTAGGCAGTAAAGTGTCTCCATTCAATGAATGAATATGAGCACTCAAACAAATTTTCAATAAAGGGAAAATATTTTTCATCTTAAATTACTGGAGTAGAAAATCACAAATATTAAAACATTTATGAGTAAAATGTAAGGCCCTCAGGTCTCATACAATAATCATGACAGAAAACCATATTTACTCAATTTGTTAAATTCACTTAAAATGCCCACTGTGATCTATTTGGCAGACTATATGCATTTATTTTTCCCCAGAAATTTTCTTTTCAGTGCCTCCATGTTGTGTTGTGTTTTGTTTTGTTTTCTAAGAGACATACTTAGGAAAAAGACAGGACTTCTGAATATTTTTTCTTGTCCTTAGCAGTAAAGCATAAAGTCTGATTGTGTTTCAGGAAAGCACTTCATTCAGTTATTAAATCCAGCTTAAATTTGTAAAACACCAAATAAACATTAGCAGTAGCAACTTGTTGACTTATACTAATTGCTGCTGAAACCTTGAATTGAGATTCCATATCAAGAGCTAAGCACATGGGAGCAGAGATATTTATTCAATTTAATGACATGGTCATTTTGGAGCAATTTGGAATGACAAACAATTGATCTTGAATGTGATGGGGGAAGTGAGGGTGAGAATTAAAGGATTTTCATTAAGAAAGAAGTATTAGTCACAGAAGTTTTATATCTCACTCTTGCATGGAGCACAGAACATTTTGCTCATGATTTCTTAATTTCAGCTTCATGTTTAGTAATTATTTGTGCAGCATTCAGTCAGACACTATTAATATTCAGTTTAATACTCAAAAGACAATTTCAAGAAAAAAAAACTTTAAAAGCCAACTCATTTTTTTAAAAGAAATGACATTCTGCTTTTAAAAAGTCACAGCAATTACGATACCAGTCATTTTTCCATGAATTTATTCATTTCAAACTTTCATAGAGCACAGTAAAATAATCGGAAGTGAATTGGTCTTTAAGGGGAACAACATTGTTTTGCTCAATGATAGAATCCATTTCTGCATATTATTTTGTTTCAACTAAAGGATCAAGGATCAAAAAATTTCCCATAAAAATCAGTCCATATTCTGAAGTGATCGGAAGAGATGAGTGTTTGTTCAGTGAATGAGCAAATGTGCTTCATTTCAGACCAACCCTTCCTTTTCCACTGATGACATTGTGATTATATTTTAGTATTCCTTTTTTCAGTATTTTTCTATTTAAGAAAAATTACCACCCATGAAGTACAGGAGATTGACAACCCTGACTGAAGTAGTTTCACCTCTGATATCACAGTGGCAGCTCAAGCTTCTCATAGCATCCCAAGGACGTTCCTCTATCAGACTTCAAGGGACTGCATACATTGATAAAAGAATAGTTTAGTATTTTTGGCCCTAATTTTACACAGGATACTAGAATATGGATCTTCCTGTCACACTCAGACCCAGTGAAGCTGAGGGGGTTCCATTCTGAGGCAGAGCTCTGCCTGCATTGAACAAGTTTCAAGCTCACCATTTCAGCTGCAATTTTGAAGGGTGCCTAAGGGACTCCTTTGCAAATCCCAACTTCGGTATTTTCATGTCTCTAGGCAGACTCCTATTAAGTATTCAAATTAGTACTAGATATAATATTTCATAGTTTTGGTTCATTGTTGCCAGTTTCTTGTCTCTCTCAGAGAATCTTTTAAAGGGCTTAATTACATTTCACCTTGTTTTGCAGTAAGACGGTCTTTCTTATAGATTTCATGTTGCACCAGAAGTCAGACCTCATTTGCTTAGAAAGTTCACACAGCATTGCCTTTTAAATCTTTTTGAAAAAAATGAAGCTGAGTGCAAAGTTTGAAACAAATAATCAAGTGATCTATGTGATTTCAGCTCTATTTAAAATTAATAATAAAGGCTATAACTACACTTAGAGGGTTAATTCAAATTGACTGAATTCAAACTAGTCAATTGGAGCTAATAATCATTAGTTCAAATTCAGTCAATTCGAATTGACATGGCCACACTAGAAACTCCAATTCAAACTAGCATGTCCGTGAACTGGACTTGCTAATTTGAATTGGAGGAGGGGCGCTATGAGAGGTGTGGCAACATGGCCACCAAAACGGGCCATGCCACCACCCAGTCCCCTGTCAGACTCCAGCCCTCTGAGCCTGGCACAGGGAAAAGCATCCCCTGCCCAGCTCTAGCCCCACAGCGGCTAGAGCTGGGCAGGGCATGCTGTCCCTCACCCCAGGCTCAGAAGGCAGGAGCCACACACAGGATGTTTTCCCTGGGCACCCACACACAAACAGTGCAGTGGGGACAGGACAGAAAGGATTCCCCCGACTCCAGGCTGTCAGTGCAGGGGTAGAGGAATCCCTTCTCTTCCACCCCTGCTGCTCTGTCATCAGGGCAGGGGAATCCTTTCCTCCCCGATTCCACTGCACTGTCAGTGCCCAGTGGGGGGAGTTCCCCCTGTCCATGCTGACAGTGCAACAGGGCGGGAGAGAGAGGGAACCCCCTCACAAGGCTGGGCCCCCACTGGCCGCACATGGGGAAAGAACCCCCGTGTGCAGATGGAGCCCTGCTGGCCACACGTGAGGGAAGGACCCCCCCACGCGTGCTGGAGCACTGCGGCCACGCATAGTGGAGGGACACCCTCCCCCATGTGCAGCTGGGCCGCCACTGGCCATGTGTGGGGAAGGCACCCCCACACGTGACCAGTGGGGCTCCATCCATGCACAGGGGTTCCTTCCCTGCACGCAGCCAGCGGGAACCAAGCCATGCACAGGGGTCCTTCCCTGGTGCATGGCCAGTGGGGCTCCATCTGTGTGTGGGGGCATCCCTTCCCCAGCACGCGGCCAGTGGGAGCCCAGCCATGCATGGGGGTCCTTGTCCCCAAACACAGCCAGCATGGCCGCAGCCACACGCAGGTGTCCCTGTCCCCAAGCGCAGCCAGCGGAGCTGCAGCTGGGTGCAGGAGGTCCCTTCTCCCTTTGCCTGGAGATCCCATCCCCAACTGCAGGGAGCGCAGCTCCAGCCCCATGCTGGATCCCTGTCCCCAGACAGAGGCAGGAAGCCCATTGCCCCCAGCTCAATCTGGCTGAAGGTTGGTGGAGGCACCTTTGGGGCTGCTGGCCCCAGGTGCAGAAGGGCTGGTCTTCCTTCCAGGGTGCCATGCAGTGAGCTCGAATGGACATGGCCGCGCTGCCTCAATTTGAACTACTCAGTTTGAATTGACCACGACTTCAAAGTCAAACAAGGTTTGACCAATTCAAAGTCAGCTTTCCTCAGTTCAGACAGAGGAGTTCTTCAGTTCGAATTGAGAAAAGTGAGTGTGGCCATGCACTTAATTGAATATGAACTGACGGTCATCAGTTCGAATTCTAAGTGTAGACATACCTAAAGAGATTTGTGGTAGTTATTGTACATACATCCAGAGTGAACACAACTCACATTTACAGTACCATATAATTTAAGGCCCTAGTCCTGCATTTTCACATATTTTACTTCACATACTGAATACACCCAGACTCATTAAATTTCGTACAACTCTAAATCATAAAAGTACAAAGTTGTAAAATGATTATTCTGTTTGAATACAACTCTTCCTCCATAGATCCCAATGCTCATGTCAGATTATCAATGATTTTGCTATATTATCATAAAAGGTACAAATTGAAATGATTTTTAGTGTAGCTCTAAAAATATAACTTTGAGGAAAGTTTTGACTTTTTGTAAAAAATATATATATATTTCTTTTTTCAGATAATTTCCATTTTTCATTGGTACCTAAAATTTGCATCTACTGTGCTGCTCCATTTCTGCTTTCTGAAGCAAGTCACATAAATAGCCTTGGAAATTTCTGTATATTATAATCGTTAAGAGTTTACCACGCCTGTCAGAGGTACCAGCCAGCATTTTATTTCCCCCCCCCCCATAGGGTGCTTTTCTATCCAGAATGACCTGAATAGAAGCCAAATCACTTTGTTTAGACCCCCACCCCCAAAGACCATCATATGTTTGTCACTATCAATCTGGATAGGATTCAAATCACAAGCAAAAGGTCCAATATGGTATAAGTCATTGTTATGCCTCCCCTCCCCTGCTTAGTCACTACATATTGTGGAAAGGAAGCACACTTACCTTTTCCACATTTCTTTAACTATTTTTAGCCCCTTTCCTCTTCTGTTCCCAAGATTCCTCTTCGATATACATATCTTAAGATTTTCCTTTGGCTCAATTCCTACAGTATCTTTACCAAACACTGTGAAGAACAACATTAAAAAAGCAAGGTACAAGAAATCATGCAACATAATGGAAGCATATAAGTTTTTTAAATTATTACTGAATAGAAGATGAAACCTAAATCACCCAAATCATTTTCTTTTACCTTTACAAAATTTGTTATTGCAATTTTTCAGTCAGCACAGGAGGCTCAAATATGTAGACTCTACATATGAAACCTTGCTTCCACAAAAAATTGACATCTTACTCACTAAAATTTCATGCAGTAGTCCAGAGTAGCACTGCTAACAACTAGAAGCAAAATATGATTTTATTGTTTATTATTTGTATAAGCACTGTAATGTTCTGGGCACTTTTCTTTCAATCAAAGCATAGAAGCAGGGATAAAGAAAGGGTTGTATAATGATCCAGGCAAGCAGGGAATTCTATGGCACTTACAGACTAACAAATTAACACAAATACCCCTTTAGAAAATGATCAAGGTGATATATAGCCACGAGCTGGCAAAATAAGCTTAATGTGTGTATGGTTAATACTGTACTTGTGTATAGTTTAACCTTTTGGAAGTATATTCATATTAAATGTTAGAAATGAGGACTATATATGCTTATGAAGAAATATACAGGGTCATCCTTTGATATACAGGTTAGGATCCTCACTGCTTCTATGCATGGATGCAATGAAGCAAAGACTATTTTACAAGCAATGAGTGTCATTTTGGGATTTATTGTTTCTGATGCACTGAAAGAAAGGTGCAAGAAAGGTCTCCATTTTTGCATATACCTTCTTTACGAATAATATTCAGTCTTTTAGGGACAATGCCATAGATGCTTTTCATCAAAAGATTTTTCTTAATACAAATCAATCCATGAAAACCTAAATACTCAGAAGCAAATAATAATAGGCTATAACTTAAATGCTATTTTGACTGGGCAATTAAGTCTCTTATTTTTTGTTGCACCAAGGTAGCTATGCCAAATATTGACCTTAGCATTTAAAACTAAATTTTCAACAGCTCTAATATGGTGTAAGCTCCATTGATTTCAGTTTTGAGGATCAGGCATGTAAGAAAAAGGGACAAATTTGGAGGTGATCTATATGGTGGCTCCACACAGCATAGGTAGGTGCAAGTGAGTCAATGAAAATTGTTTTTTCCTATCTTAGTAATTGCATCCAATAGTTATTTATTTTAATACAAGAATATTACTTGCTTTCCAAAGAAAATAATGTTGCTCATCACAGGTCCAAATAAGTAAGGAGTTACATGGTTGTCTCCTTTATGTATTTTTCTTTTGCCCATACAATTCTCACATATTTGGTTTGGGAAAGAGTAATCCACAGTTACATGCCACAGTGAAGCAATTCATACTTTATGCTTATGCATCAGAGCTCAGGAGTGACTATAACTAAGATTGAAAGACCTAAACAACATTAAATTTCCTGCCAGCTTACACATTTAAAGATGACAGCAGTTTCTTTAATGTCAGTCATTGTTTTTAACTGTAAATAGCCTTAGATGGATTCCCTGGAAGATGCCATGATTAAATAAATCTCCTGATAATGATGATAAAGCACTTTCCATTTAAGTAGAGTACAACACATTACAGAAAATTATAATAATGAATGGTCAAGAAAGCCAGACAAAGTTATCATTAGGCATTTGTGTACTGTACTTGTATGCAACGGAGAAACTCCAGAGAACACTGGATGATCACAGAATCAAAGAAAAGCTCCTCCTTGTAAACATCTTACTATGTGAGACTAGACTATGTGACTAATTAGTACCATATGCAGCCAGTCACATCTACTTTTTCCTCATTCCTGGAACTCTAATGTCAGTTTGTGGTCATATTTTCATGTTGGCTGCTCCCTAGTCTGGCTCGGGTTTCAGGAATCAAAACAAAAATGAGAGCTTCAAAGAGGGTCCAGAGTTTCGTCAATGAGTATGTCTCCATGGGGTATGTTTACACTAGCAAATTAGTTCAAATTAAGGAGCCTTAATCTGAACTAATTTGAGTCCTGTCTATACATGGCTTTGCCCTGTTTGAACTAAAAAATTTTTTTAGTTTGAACTAAGCAAAGCTTAGCTCAAACTAGTTAGTGCAGCTGGTTAGTCCAAACTAACTGCTTAGTTTAAACTTAATTTGCAATTTAGTTCAAACTAGAATGATGTAGTCATGCTAGTTCAAACCAAATAAGTTCAAACTAGAGGTTAGTTCAGACTAAGTGTGCTTTTTTAGTTCAAACTAGAAAGTTAGTTTGAACTAAAAAAACATGCTTAGTTTGAACTAACTTCAAACTACTGAGTTTGGACTAACCAAATCTAAACTAAGCCTGTAGGTGTAGACTTAACCTGTATGACTGAAAACTGCCACTCAGCTGACAAATCTACCCACTGCTAAGACTTCACTTGGTTTTCACCTCTCCTGCACTTGAAAAGTGTTCCACAGCTGATACTGTAATCTTGCAAAATTGTCACAAACATTTACCAAACTAGGTATAAAAAATCTTCTTGCTTAATCATAATCCTTAGTCCTGAATTATAATGAGTGATACTAAAATACATACTACTTGCCAATTGAAAAAAAAATTATTGTGGTATGGTTAAGTTTCTCTTGGCACATATTTTTTTTTTTTTAACATTTCATACTGATTTCCTGTACCTGAGATTTTCTCAATGTACAATCCTATAGTTTATATCCAAACTATTGACAGTCAGAGCCATCACACAAAATGGATTAAGTTCTGTGTGGTTGATCATTTCAGCTATAAACAATTTTGTTCTGGTGAAAAGCCAGGACATCACATCTGTCACAAGTAGCTAACGACTATACCTGAAGTACAGCACTCTCCTATTCCCTCTACACATTATGAGGCATCGTACATACCAGTGACAGTTCTCTCCCCAAGTTGTTTCTGGCAAAAACACACACTGCAATAAATGAGAGCTGATAAATCTGTAAAAGATTTAAAAGACTATCTCATCTGAATACTTTGGCAGCATTTTGTGTTGTAAACAGATTTTTATTTGCATTACTCTTCAGGCTTATTTAGTTGAATATTTTTACTTGCATATTTTAAAAAAATAAACCTCTTATTCCTACAATCATTCTGCACCACTAAATTCCCTTAATAAAAGGGAGAAAGCTGTAAGAGGATCAAAGACACTAATGTAATGACTTTAGCACAGGTTCTAGGTGCTCTAATATTCTGGTATCAGCACTATAGAAATGCTTAGGTAAATGCATATATATTCTCTATCTCACAAATATATTTTATAAGCAGAGGCATTTATGTCATCATACTAATCACATATTTTAGAGAAAAAAATATGCTTCAGATAACCTTGGCTCCAGGATCTGCATTTCCTTCCTCCTACATAGATTCTGAAGGTAGTTCTCAGCAAGGGCATCACTGCCCCGGGGAGGGACCCGGTGCATGGGCACAGGCCCTGCCCCCACCCCACAGTTGCTACCCCTGGCCCACAGGCCCCGCCCCCTGGCCAGTGACATGGCTGGAAGCTGCCGTGGGCGGCTGGGCCCCGGATCCCTCGCTGCGGACAGGGCCACCACTGCCACAGGCGGCCAGGCCCCTGATCCGCAGCTGGGGATGGGGCAGCTGTGGCTGCCGGCGGCTGGGTCCTGCATCCCCGGTTGGGGATGGGGACAGAAGCAGCCATAGGTGGCTGAGTCCTGCATCCCAGGCCGGGCCCCGATTGGGCCGGAGACCAGGAGAGGGGTGGGCCTGCCAGATCCAGGGCATGTGCCCGGGATGCCCAGTGCCAGAATATCTAGCAAGGAGCAGTTATGAAGTGCTGCAAACTCCTCTCTTCTAGGAAATGTATACATAGTCAGAACAGCCCTGAAAATGCATGACTATGGCCCAGAGTGAACAAATCTGTTATTTCTAATTAAATCTGAAACTGTGAAAATATTTTTTGTCTGATATTGAATGTGATTTCCAAATCCCAAGTTTGTTTTAAGAATTTGTGTGCTTCTTTCCAGCCTTATCTTGCAAGTGTGTGTTTTGGGGGAGGAGGAGCACAGATTCTGCCACTCTTACTCATGCTGAGAAGTGCTGTATTTCACAAGTAGCTTCTTTGAGCTAGATACTGAACCCTGTACTTACATTCATAAACACTTATACCCCAAAATAGCCCCACTGACGTCAATGGAATTATTATCTGTGGGATGTGTTCTACTCTTCTCACATGCCTAATTACCATTGGGTACATGCCTAATTACCACTGGGTACTTGCATCTGGCAGTGGACAATAAATATTAGCACAGGTTGCTCAGAGTCCTGCCAAAGAGTGCTAATTGTAACTTTACTGTGTGGTTCTTGTTTGAAAAATACAAAACTTTACATTTTACTGGTATTGTACGTAAGTGTGAAGAAATAAAATATGAATGTGTATCATGGTTAAATCTTAACATTGACATGATATAGCTAAACACACACAAGAAATGAACTATAATTCAGAGTAAAAAATAAGTTGTGATGTATCTCATATATTGATCAAGACAAAATATTACAACATTAAGAAGCAGAGTGAGTGATTCCTCTTACTCTAGTTTCCATTTTGTTTCAAAGCACCTAATTTATAGCAGGCTCTTAATCTAGGGAATCATCATCACTTTCCCACATCAAGGCTTTGGCCAAACTCTGTCACTTTACCATAATTCATCACATAAAGTTCTCCCCTTTTTTTATTGAACTTTATAGCCAAATAGCTAGTCTATGTCTATGTCTGGTCACCTGCTCACACAACTACTGCATCAGCTTCCTTTCAGGGCTTGTTGATACTAGACTCCTCTTATGGTACTGCCAAAATCATTTTTATCACCTATTGCTTTGACCATTTTTGTATGCAGAGCAGGCCCAGTGACAGCAGTTCTGCGCCACAGACCAGAACACTTGATTTTGTCTCAAGAATGAGAAAGCTAAGGTCTCTGAGGGCTCCTGTCGGAACTTTGTTCTCATTTATTATGTACCATGCAGTTTCCCAGGCAGCTGAGGAGGTGATACCTGCTACTCAGCTTCCTTGTTCTGTTGGACTTCGCAGGGAGATCAGTGATGAATTTGGGAAGTTAAGCAGCAGATATCATCTCCTGTTCCATCAGGGAATCTTCCAGGTGCATAATAAATAAGTTTGGCTCAGGAGAAGAGTAGAGAGCATAAATGGTGATGGCTGCAAAGGAAGAGAGGTGTTGGGAGGAGAAGATGATGCATATCTCTAATCCCATCTGCCCATGCCCTTTTAAATCACAGGGCCTCTTCCCAATTGCACACCTTTCTACCCCTCATTGGTGGCCTGATGTAGAGTGACTGAAAGCCTTTACACTTTCTCCCAGAGTCACTTACTGGCTTGCTACTGCATTGTATATCAAATTCAGACTTTTGTCTTTGTGTTAAAGCTCTTATCCATGCAGAACAACTTACATATTTTGCCTTGGTAGCCTCTCTCATAGACTCAGACTATAAAGTCAGAAGGAACCAATATAATCATCTAGTCTGATCTACCGCATAGTGCAGGCCACATCCTCACCCACTCACTCCTGCAAAATCCTCTAACCTATGACTGAGCTATTAAAGTTCTCAAATCATGATTTAAAGACTTCAAGATACAGAGGATCCACCAGCAAGTAAGCCATACCCCATGTTACAGAGAAAGGTGAAAAACCCCCAGAGCCCTTGCAAATCTGCTCAAGGGGAAAACTCCCTACCGACACCAAATACGGTGATCAGTTAAACTGTGAGCATGTGGGCAAGACTCACTAGCCAAATGCCCAGAAAAAGAATTATCTGTAATAACTCAAAACCCACTCCATCTAATGTCCCTTCTCAGGTTGCTGACATATCCACCACCAGTAGTCCAAAAATCTGTCAATTGCCAAACTAGACCATCCCATCATACCATCCCCTCCATAAATTTATCAAGTTCAATTTTGAAGCCTGTTAAGTTTTTTGCCCCCATACCTCCCCTTGGAAGTCTATTCCAGAACTTTACTCCTCTGATGGATAGAAACTACACCTAATTTCAAAATGAAATTTCCTGACAGACAGTTTGTAACCATTTGTTCTTGTGTCCAGAATGATTCTGTACTCAAATAATTCCTCTCCCTCCTCAGCATTTATTCTGCTGATGTATTTATGAAGAGAAATCATATCTCCCCTCAACCTTTGTTCGGTTAGGCTAAACAAGCCAAACTCTTTAAGTCACCTCTCATAAGGCAGATTCTCCATTCCATGGATCATCCTTGTAGCCCTTTTCTGCAGTTCTTCCAGTTTGAATTCATCTTTCTTAAACATGGGGGGAACAGAACTGCACACAATGTTCCAGAAGAGGTCTTACCAGTGCTTTGTATAATGGCACTAAAACCTTACTATATTTACTGGAAATAGCTCTTCTGACGCAGTCTAGGACTCCATTAGCTTTTTTCACAGTCACATCACTGGCGGCTCATGGTTAGAGCCCTGCACAGATACAAATATGTGGATCCGCATCCGATCTGCATCCACACAAAATGGTCCACGGATATCTAAGTTGTATCCACAGATGCAGATATAATGTGGATATCCACAGATATCCACATATGTGCAGGGCTCTAGCTCTGTGCAGGTAAAAATATGCGGACCTGTATACGATCTGCATCCACAAGAAATGGTCTGTGGACATCTGCATTGCATCTGCGGATGCAGATACCGATGGTTATAATATGGATATCTGCAGATTTGCAGGGCTCTACTCAGTCATCCTGTGACCAATCAGTATGCCCAGGTCTGTCTCCTCCTCCATCACTGGCAACTGATGCACCCCCAATTTAAAGAAGAACTTCTTGTTGTTAGTCCCTAAATGCATGACCTTGCATTTTCCATTGTTAAGTTTCATCCTATTCCTAATATTCCAGTTCAGAAGGTCTTCCAGATCTTCCTACTCACCTTAAAATACAATAGCAAGTAATAGCCACGTTGCTCCAAGACAAGCCTACCCATAAAACTCCATCTGATGGAAGAAGTGGGTACAGATAGTAGTAAGACAAGGAGTTCAAAGAATGTGTCAAGAGGGGAAGGAAAATGGAAACTTCAAGGAGTAGCTTATCCCCCGTCCAGCAGATCTATACATACAACAGTACCTGTATTTAACTCCTCCCCCTCCCCCACCTCGTTTTCTCAAATCACAATGGCTATAGTCACACACAGAGGGCTTGTTTCGAAACAAGACATTTCAAAACAAGCTGTTTCGAAATAAAGGGTTATTTCAAAACACCTTATTTCAAAAGACAAAAAGAGTGTCTTTGAAATAAGGAAGCAAAATAGCATGTCCACATTGTGGACATGCTATTTCGCTTGGGGAGGGGGCTGCAGGCACCCACGGGGCAAAGCACAGCCACGCGCCTCACCCTGCGGGTGTCTGCAGGGGGCTGCAGGCACCGCGCTCACCCCGGCCCCTGCAGCGGCGGGCTGAGCCGGGCACCCCCAACCCCGCGGCAGGCTTTGGGGGCAGCCTGGGCCAGAAGGGTGCAGTGCCTGGCTGCACTGCTCTCCACCGGTGCCTGCAGTCCCCCTCAACTGGCCAGGGGACACCCCTCAGCACCCTGGCCAG
>ML681966.1:12710475-12738179 GCA_007922195.1 Podocnemis expansa | reverse complement strand
GCTGTTTCGAAGCAAAACCGGGTTTAAGCCATTTCGAAAGAACGGCTGCCATTTCGAAACAAGGGGTTTGCTTGTTTCGAAATGGCCATGCATCGTGTGGCCATGGCGATTCTTATTTCGAAACAACCTTGTTGTTTCAAAATAAGAAAGGGATAGCTGTGTTAGTCTAGTCCAGTAAAAAAAGCAACAAGGAGTTGTGTGGCACTTTAAGACTAACAGAAGATCTTCATAGTATCTGAGGAAGTGAGATCTTCTCCCACGAAAGCTCATGCAAAAAATAAATCTGTTAGTCTTAAAGTGCCACACAACTCCTTGTTGTTTTTTTACTCGAAAGAAGAATGCTGTGTGAACACACCCAATGGTATTTCTCATATTGGAAAGATTACTTTTAGAACTCATGGAAAATTTTCCATGAAAACTTTTTCAGTGACAACTATTTTTGGATTTCATGGAAATTGAAAAAAATCATTTGTTTTTGTCAGTTTTAAATGGTGGGGGAGGAATCATTTCCTAACTAAATCTAGATACATCTCATAATATCCTCTAAAATTGTTTTATTTGTTTATTTTGAGTTATATGCATGTGGTGTTTTACATACTTTAATAAAAATTAAGATTAAGGCTGAAGAAGCCATACTTCGATGGCAATAATTCACTAAAATGTATCCTTTAGCAGGCTGTTGTTGAATTAGTCTTGCAAACACCTCATCAATACACTTTCTATGGTGATCTGAGGTTGTAATGGTGCTACTGTGCACATTGCACAGAGATGTTTTTATAAAACGTAATCTGATTTATTAAACACATTTAAGTTTATTCCTAGTAAATACTACTCAGGGAACTTTTCCGGGTATAGCTCAGTGATCCTGAACAAATTTAAGGTACATCCTGAATCACTCATTTCTGCTTCTCTACAACTCTTAATGCAATCCTACTTGTTAAAATTCCCTATATGATTATAGTTACAAACCCTAAAGAATAAATGTGTCTTATTTTGAGCAGCTATCACTTTAGGAAGTAGGCTTTTATCTTTAAAGTCATTGAATCCACCCAAAATGAGTAAATTCCATCCCTATCTTCCACCCCCTTTGCCACCAAAAATGTTCAACTCAAAAACTCAAACTTTATACATTTAATACCTTGATATTACTAAGACATTATGAAAAAATAGCAAAAAAGGATATGTGAGGGTCATTAGGTCTTGAAAAAAATCCACAAGAAGGATCAAAGACATTTTATACTGGCCTCAAAAAACAATGGCATTGAGGAAGCAGTGAAGACTTAGCAGTTGTAGCAAAATAACAGGGCAAATTAGCTAATAGAGTGCATGCTGGTGGCACAAGAAAAGAGTTGACTTACTTAAGTACTTCAGGCATAGATTTGTTTATGCTGACTGGGAAAATATTTGTCCTAGCAATCTAACAAAAATGAGAATTTTAACTAAAATATACAATCTTCCAAACTGTATTGCATATCAAATAATTATTTCTGTAAATGGTATTTCTGTACATAGAAATATCTGACAATGGAACACAGTTGAGTAGTCATGAGTCTAAGCAATTTGCAGGGAAGTATTTGTTTGAACACGTAACTTTTATTCCCCATTATCCTTAGTCCAACATGTTGAGGAAAATGGTGTCAAAATTGCAAAAACCTATGGAAAAAGATGGCAGAATCAGACTCTGAGCCACATTTAGCCCTGTTAAATTACCAAACAATGTTAATAAAGCATGGGTTGTCATCCCCTGACATTTGGTTCACCATAAACCAAAGCTGTTTGTTAGAAACTGATGTCTGAGTTACTGCAAACTTGCAAGTATTAACAAAACAGAAAGGGCCAACAAAGACGCAGTATGATTTGGTGAAAATTTCCAGAGGGGTAGCCATGTTACTCTGTTGTACAGCAACAATGAGAATCCTGTGACACCTTAAAACTAACAGATTTCTTCAGGGCTAGAGCCAACAAAAGCCTATGCCCAAAGAAATGTTAGTCTTTAAAGGTGCCACAGGACTTTTGTTGTTTGTGCAGTATGATTTGGGGGTCACAAGAGGTAGTACCACTTTATGAAAATGATGCTATGTGGCTCAGTGGAATGGCATGCAGTTGTTACAAATGGTAATGATGTCACAAGAGTAGCACTATATCATATCACCCAGGTGATCACCCAAGACAGACACAATCTAAACAAATAGGCAAAACCTTCTCCAGATCGCAAACGGGAGGAAGATAAGGCGCGCTAAGTCTGCCATTCTGACTGAGAAGGGTTCAAACAGACAAAAACCACAGCAGGTTTGGACACTGGCATCCCAGGACATGAAATAACTAGAACAAGTGGAATGACAGGAGTAGGTCTGATATTCCAGTGAAGTACACACATTCAAATCACAGTGCAGGGCAGATCAGAGACTAATAAAATATAGTAAATGTATTTATTACAAAGGGTACATGTATTTGAAATTGGGAGGTATACTATTTTAAATGTTTTTGTCATTAACCTTTGGCTTGGAAGAGAAGATGTGATATTGGAGACTGTGCCTTTAAGGGCTGAGCTTCCCAGACAGAGTCTGAAAAGGGCACTGTGAAGCTCTTGCTCTTATGTACAGTCTGTTAGAAATAAACACAACATAGCAAAAAACTTTTTCAAGCACCAAATGATTGTGGAACACTACAGAACCCAAATGCCGAATCCAGTGTGCCCTCAGCTTGCTGAGACTGGGCAGTTTAGACATTGCTCCTGGCTTTGAGTCTCTAGGCACACCCATTAGATGAAGGCCCCATGTCTGACACCCCTTCTAGCAGTGGGAAGCCAATGCAATCTAACTGACTAGAGCCCAAAACTAGCATGGTCCCCCACAAGCATCCCCAGCAGCTTTTGCACTTTCCCAAAAATCCCATCAAAGACTTTACCTTTTCAGGACTCCTTGCTTCTTTTACCTTTTCTGTAGCACAAGTCAGTGAAAACCAGGAAACAGAAAGATAGACAACATAGGATTCTGAACCCCATGACTCTCTACTTTCCTTAAGATACACAGATCTAAACAAAATAATAAACATATCTATATGTTTTCCCTGACTGAGTTTCCTCACTATTCTTGAGTTCCTCAGGCTTAGGCCAGGGTCATCTAAGAAGTCCTGAATACTTCCTCCCCATGCATGACTTCTTAGGTAAAACATGGAATTATTTTTACTTGCTTTCCTAAGAGGTTTGCCGAAAGATAGCTCTTTTATATCTTTCAGCCTCCTTTATCCGGTGACCACATGATAACCTTCATCAGGTGGTCAAAATCTTCTACCAGATGATCTCTTGCTGAGTTACCAGCACAGCTGACCAGACTGGTTCTTCCAGATAGGAAGCAGCCTATTGTATAAGTTAAGAACTCTTTATCATTAGCCCTGTTCTGCTACTCCTTGTAATTACAGTACAATGTGGAACTAGAATGATAACAGACAAGGCAAACTGATTAGTCAACACAATCAACATGAAGCTACACTCTGACAGATGCACAGAAAGAGCTACCCTCCCAGCACAATGTCATAAGATGTACCTAGCTTCTGCAAATTGTCACACCATGGATTCATAATATTGCCTACCTTCATTACAAGTCCACATTACCCACCAATGTCTTTGATGGAGTCATAAAGAGCCATGCATACAAAGGTTGGTTTTTGTTTTGTTTTTGTTTTGAATGGCATAATTGTGACTGAATAGAAAGAACTTGGCAATGCAAATAACCTCCATGTTATTTGAAGCCAATCACATTTTAAAGCAGGTACTAGAGCTCTTGCATCTCAGACTAGATAGGCTATTCTCCCAGAGACATAAAAAAGGCAATCAGGTAGAACCCCAAATATCTGAGTAACAGCTCTGGGATAAATGCAATCTAAACAGCAATACTGCTTCCTCTACCATTGCCCAAGAACACTTTGTCTTGGTATATTAGTGGCCTAATGAGTTTGATGATGGAAGGTCAAAGTTTAAGTGCCTGTCTAATATTCTTTGGGCTCTATGAAATTTGAAATATTGCAGATATGAGACTTTCTCAGTCTTCGTCAGTATGCACCTCTTTTCTGTACCTGAAAGAAGTTTGTTGGCTTTTCCAGTTCCAAAGCACGTAAATTGAGTGCAGCTGCTCTTAGAGTAATTCTTGTGATAAGAATTATTTAATGACCAAAATAGAGTGATGTAAATGAGAAAAACTGGAACTACAAAGATTTTAGATCATCTGATCAGTCTCGTCATCTCCTATAATTCACTCAGTGTTACTGCTCAGAGAAAAAAAAAACCAACCCAAGGCATGACTAAAAAGTGGCCTAAAAGGAGAACCCCAAAAGTGGACCAAATCATAAATTGTAGTTAGGGTGAGAAATCTGTGCTCCACTGATTTTATCTGAAGGTCACACGAGGAGATCTCATGGGCTGGTACCAGCCTGAGTTTCACACAAAGTAAATGAGGAAGAAGTGTACCCCTCTTGAGATCACTATCACAACTTGATGGCTGATATTGTTACTTCCCCTTCCAAGAAAAGGAGAGGCAAACATAGCAAACCAGCTAACTGACCTGAAAACAATACCCACAAACATGATGGTGCCAGCAAGACAAGACATCACCTGGTTTCCCAAGATGCAGTTCCCATCTGTCTCTGAAGATCCCAAGACAATCCAACTAAAGAACAGACTAAATGATTTAGGAAAAATAAAATTGTCTTGTCTTCTTCACCAGATGATTGAACACCTGTGCAGACATATCTGCCAAGAAAGACCTCTCCTAGTCTTTTTTTAGTTCTGAAAGTATGTGAAAATTGATAGTAATAACCCAGGCATAAAAACACATAGCCTATATCCACACATACATGGTTAAATTGATTTAAGTTAAAATCGATCTCATTGAATCACTATAAAATTATTAAATCAATTTAACAGGTCCCCACTCGAAGACCAAATTGAACTAGCATGTCCATGGACAGGACTTGTTAGTTCAATTTAGCAGAGGGGCACCATGGAAGGTGTGGTAAGATGGTCTCTTAGAAGGTCCAAGCCCCAACCCAATATATAGAAAAAGGACAGCACCCTGGGAAAGAGAACGGCAAAAGTATTAAATCGAAATAACAGTTAAATCGAAATAACACATCCACACAGCATTATTTTGAAATAACAGTTTTGATTTAACCATCATTTCGATATAGTACTAGGTTTTATTATATCAAAATGGCTTTCCTTATTGCAAGATAATGGAGCTCCTTATCTCAATATAAGGAAATGTAGTGCGAACCTGCAATATTCTAAATCAAAATAATCTGAATTACTTCAGTTTAAAGACTGTGTGTGGACATACCCATAGTGTGAACTGCCACTATTGTTAGCTAACCTAGGTTCAAAGCCAATCTAATTAGAGATCTCCAAAAGTCATCTGGGATATATAAGGATTAAAACAAGGACTTCTCACAATGGAAGTATAAACTGCTAAATAAACCATATAGGGATGAAAAGATTAAATTAGACAAGTAATCATTGACTTTAGGTTATCTTTTTGATCTGATTTTTTTTTATATTCATGTAATAACTTGACCAATTGTTGGTCTTAAATTATGGTTTATGTAGTTATCCAATTTTCAGTTATATTGTTGTTAACTCTTCAATGTGACTAACTCGATTTTTATTATAAATTACCAATATTATTTATCATATTGCTTAAGACTTTAGGGATGTATAAGATATTATCTAAGATTGCAGTTATTAGTGCTCTTGAATAAAAATTATAATTGTGCAACAAATTGCTTTTTTAATCAAGAAAATAAGATAAAAACAGTTGTACATTAAAGGGACTTTACAGTTCCTGAGAAAATCCTTATTATCATTATACCTTTATCTAGCATATTTGCAGGAACCCCGTTAAATTATAATAAAACTGACATTTTGAGTATTATGTCACTGACAAACAAAACATCTTTTAATCAGAAGTACTTGACTTTTTGAAATGATAAACCTGATACATCAGTTATAATGAGCTGAGATGTTTATTTTGCAGTGCATACATACCCTGAAAACAGTTAGCTTATAAAGCTGTTCAGTGGCCTGTATGAACCAATTAGCGTCTTTGCTTTTCATTTAAAAAACTGAATATAGTAGCAGAATGAATGATAGTGACCTGCAAATGGATGGGGGGAAAATGGCCTTATGCTCATTTTGCATTTTTTATGATGTATAAAGAAGATTTGAAATGTTTTTTGTCAAAAAAATAAATCCGTACATTTTCGCTCTCTTCCTCTTTTTTCCTTTTCTTTTTTGCACTCTAATTTAAGTCCTCTATGGCTGGTGTTAAACTGACATCAGGAGATAAAATGGATGATTAAAAGGGGAAGAAATGCATAATATGACCACATAGAGCCTTGTTTTTTATAAACAGCTATTTGACTCTAATTGCTAATGACTGCTTGGGTGAAAGGGTGATTTTGTTCAAAACTCCATAACACCTTAAAGTTGTAGCACTATGGAGCATTATCATGCTCAGACACTGTGGTGTTTAGCATTTCATAAAAATCAAAATAAATATAACTCCAAATGAATCCTCCATTGAAGGCAGATCAGGTTTGATATTTCTGCTTCTCCAAGGTTTAAAGAAAACACATGGAAGGAAATGGCCTTTTAAAAAAAAATAAAAGTTCTTGTTTTATAAAGGCCCTATTGTAAAATAATTATTTTAGTCTTATGGACTTTAACAACCACCTGCAAATGCATTTTATATAATAGAAGGCATCTTACATGAATCTATGCACACATAATACAAACAGAATACATGACAACTGATCTCAAGGGCTATGCTCACACATAAACTGTTATTTTGAAATAAGTTATTTTGAAATGAGTTATTTTGAAATAAAGTCCTTATTTTGAAATAAGTTAATTCGAATTAAGGGAAAGCCTGCTATTGAAACAGCTGTTGTTTTGAAATGGTTATTTCAAAATAAGGCCATTTGGACACGTTGTTTCGAAACAGTTGTTTTGAAACAATGGTGTTGTTTCAAAATAACATGTCCGAATGCCATTGTTTTAAAACAGCCATTTTGAAACAATGGCTATTTCGATGTCAAGCAAGGTTTTGCTGTTTTGAAATAACGGAATGTAGTGTGGACATAAGAAATTTTATTTTGAAACAACGGCTTTTGTTTTGAAATAAAACTCTCATCTGAACACAGGAAGGTGTGAAGGTCTCTATTGTCACAAGCTAGTAATTAGTTTCATTTCATAGAAAGTTCTTCATTAGACTAATTCTACTAATCTTGCATGACAAGGCTGTAACTTTAGAAGCTACCAGGCCTAAGAAAAGAGCATACAGCTGAATCAAAACCGGAACAAATCAGACAGTGAATTGTGATTCAGCATCAGAATTCCAATCGTGTCTCTTTGTACTGGAGAGTTACAGTTTGCCTACACAGCAATTAAACTGGCTAGCTTAGGTCAACTGATTTGGGCTTATGGAGCTTAGGCTGCAAGGTTGTAAAATTTCTGTAGGACGTTGAGACTCAGGCTGGGGGGACCTTGTGAAGAGGTGGCTCCCAGCTGAAGCCTGAATGTCTACACCCATATTTTTATCCCTGCATCCTGAGCCAGCTGACCTAGGCTAGCTGTAATTTCAGGTTTGTTATTTCAGGGTAGCCACACCCTAAGTTCCTTCACTCCTTTTTGTGAGGCCCAGGACACGCATACAGACTGCTTCTCGGGCAAGCAAGTAAAAAGGGCAAAGACTACTCACAAAGAATAGTGAGAAAGTACCAAAGGAGCAGCCGTGCTAGTCTAGTTCAATAAAACAAACAAGGAGTCCTGTGGCACTTAAAGACTTTTCTCCCCACTGCAGACAGCCTCCCAATCTGAGTAAAGCTAAGCAAGGGAATATAAAGGGTGGATACAGTCCCATACAGTCCAGTTCCATTTGTGACAATCTAAGTATCAAATCAATTCTGCTGTTTCTCATCATTAATAACTCACACACTAGAAAAGGACAGACAAATCCTGACTGCTTGAATGACTTTCATTTATTCATTTAATTTACTTAACCCCCATATCCAAAAAAGCTTTGGGCTGTAGATAAAATAATTCAGTAACTAAAAATCATAAACCAGGCTCAGTGGCTCAGCTGCACACCCCAAAGCACACATCTGTACAGAAGGCTCCACAGAAATGGGTAATTAAAGGGCCATGGATAAAATTAGACCAACAATAAGAAGGTACAAAACACTTTAAAAAGAGCTGTGATGACAGTCAGTCTCAGGGAAGGAGTTTCTATGCTGGCTCAAGCCAACTGAATTTTAAGAGAGCAGATAAGGACATCTGAGATTATTTCAGTTGCTTGGGTAGACCACAAGATGGGCATGTAAGAAACACTTTTAGTATCTGAAGATTTTTACCAGCATTCAGGGGCAAACAATTTTATAAAAAAAAATTAAGTGTCCCTGCATTTTACCAAAGTACCAGCTCTAACACAGATAGTTCAATAACTTGAAATTTTGAAGGGGGCCACAAAGAAGAGTGATTTTGGTCATTTGCTCATCAGTCACTAATATAGAATGATCAAAGGAAAATGAAATATGCATGTAAAAATAGCTAGGATTATGCAGCAGTACACAATTTTATGTACCATACTATCAGTTTATTGTTTTGTGCAGATGAAGATGGAGGGAGCACATTCTGTCTCCTGTAAATTGCTGCTAAATGCTTTAAATCTGGTGAAATATCTATCCTTTCATAAGCTTAGATTTCATCCCAACTGCCACATTTCTTACAAATGTCCGGAAGCCATATAGGCCTCAAACTTTCAGGTCTTTATTTCTAAGCAACAGACAATATTGAACTCAAAAAGTATATGGGAAACAGTAGCTGAATGCAAACTGCCCATAATAAAAGTGGAGCACAACTGTAAACAACTAGAGAGAATGTATGTGATGGGTATTTTCTGAACCCTTTAGCCGGAACCCCAATGCCCAACTGCACCCTTTCCCTACCCTGGCTGTTCCCTTAGGAATAAGCATCATTGACTCAGGCCATGGCCTGGAATTTATAGCCCTTGCCTTCACCTATACCTAGCTTGTATGCATGTATCACTATATATTGATAGCTGAAATGCAATATGCCTTACAGGCCTGTATAAGAAATTATAAGTATCCTATATGTGAGAGCTTTGCAAAAGGATACAGTTATGAGTTATATTGAGGTTGAAAATATCAGACAGGGTGGATCTGTTTGTTCAACAATCTCTGATGGACAACTCCAGATAAGTTAGCTTGGATCATGACACAGGTTAACAGGTGAATAACAACTCAAGGTGGGACCTTGGACATTACACAGAATACCACAAAAACCTACAAAATTTATAAATAAGAAAAGGGGAAAAGTGATGAGGAATACTCTAGTAGGCAACATATGCATCAATTGTACACACAATCCCTTCACCAATGATATAGATGTATCCCAACACTTTCTGGGGCAAGCACCAATATCTGGATGACCAGGGAGGATCTAACCTAACCTCTTTTTAGAAGGGTATAAAGGTGTAGACTCTCTTGCTAGTTGGAGGAAAAAGGGGATTTAAGCCCTTATGATTTGAAGAACAGGAAGAAGAAGCTTCTAATCCTCAGCTCCCTGGCTCAACTTTTCTTGAGAAAGAATAACAGAGACCCATCTTGTTCTTTCTTAGCAATCTAGTCTGTGTTGTTTTAATCAATTTAAATATATCAATTAGGGTTGCTAGATTCTTCAGTCTTTGTGTCTATTTAAGGCATCAGGTGCTCTTCTTGGCTCCGGGGTGTAAGTACAGCAACTGTACATTTTAAAGGGAAATATAATTTATCAAATTATAAACTGCACAAGATTTCCTAAATGCATTCTGTGTGTCTGAGCTAATTATTACATTGTATCTTCATCAACTAACTTTGTCTCAATTCCATACTTTATGCTTTTAGCAATAACAGATTTTATAAAGTACTCTAAAGTATCTGTGTGACAACTACTCTTAGCTGTTCCCTTGGGGATCCGAGTTTTAAATATTTTCTGTGGTCAGATTTGGACTCGAATCCAAATTCCCTGGGGAGATATGTTGGCAATCTGAATCTAAATTCCAAATTACCAATTCAAATCATAAAGAATCAGGTTACAGATTTCAGATTTAATTCTCAGCCAGTTTTAAAGCAAGCTCCAGGATGTACACCCAGCTGGATGCTAACTACATGCAGCTGAGCCTATTTAGGCTCACTATTTTCAAAGAAGCATCTGTTACTCTGAAATGGAGAGGGCCAATGTGGTTATGCTGCACAGAAGTAAGGGCAGCAGAGAAACCTTAGCACTACTTTATCTTTCACCTTAGACTACTTAGGTCAACCTAGCTAAGACACTCAAAAGTATGGAAAAGACACATCCTGACAAACATAATTAAGCTGTTCTAACCCTGATACAGACACTACTAAGTCAAGAAAGATTCCTTCCATTGATCTAGTTAGCACATCCTGAGGGCACAGAATTACCTCAGGACAGGAAAAAAACTTTCCATTGCTGTTGCAAGTTTCTACACTATATTAGCATAGTTGCAGTACTGGAGCCATGCTCTTACAGAGTAGAAGAACCTTAAGTTCCTTTAATAGCCTCTGGCAAGATGCCTTCTCAAAGGACTTTCAAGTCAAAATATTTCTTCTCTCTCCAAATTTATTGTGTTGACACAGCGTTTTAACAGGGTGGAAATTTACTTTAATTTATGGAAGCTGTGTTGGTTTGTAATCAGATTTCTCTGTTTCTATTTTTTAATCACTTTCTCTAGCACTGCAGTAAAGCTGACTGACCCATAATTCCCAAGATCAGCATTAGCGAACATTTTAAAGAGAGAGAGAGAAGTTAGCCACTTGCTACCTTTCAGTATAGTGTATAATAACCAGTTTTACTGAAATCATATGCATCCTAAGCACTTCATTCTTCAATTCTTTCACAAATCTTGGATGAATGCCATAGGGTCCTGGTGACTTGGTGACATTTAGTTTGTTTGTTTTCATTTTATTAAATGAGTTTGGTCATATAATTCATAAATACATCTTCAATATATACAAGAGTTAGCCTGAGGGAGTGGGGGTTCCTCCATGTACAGATGTCAAAAATTTTCAATAAAAAAATAAATATTTGGTAAAGTATTTTCCTTCCTTTCCCATTTCTCTGTAGTTGATAAGGGTAATTTTCATCAGCACCCATCTAACTTTCTAAGGACTTCTCTACACAAGGAATTCATGAGGAAAGGTAGTACAGAATAGCTAGGGCATGAACTTAAAGCTCAATAGCTATTCTGTATTAACTCACCATAAACACATTCTTATTCTACATAATGAATAGCTTTCTGTAGTCTTTGGTCAATCCACTTCTAAAAACTCAGTAACTATTCTGCACCAGCTATTCCAGACTTTTCCACATGTAGGCAAGCCCTTTGACCTTGATCCTGCAAAGATTTACCTATGCACTTAACATTAAACTCCATAATCACGATAGTTAAAGTTAAGTACATTAGTAAGTCTTTGCATGATCAAAGCCCTAGGGCAGTGGTTCTCAACCATTTGTGGGTTGCAATCCACTTGGCAGTGCATTGCAACACTACGGGCCACACTAGCCTACCACCTCCACCTTGATAACCTACATCCTCCAGGCTGAATCCAGTCATCTCCCCAGCTCTCTGTCACACACTTAGCACTATGTGGCAACACAGCAACATGTCCTGGCACAGTGGTTGAAAGCCCACTGGCCTGGGGATCTGCAAAGGAGGTGATTACTCAACCTTCATCTGGCAAGTAGACCAGTAGCCACTGTGGGAAGGTCCCATTTGCACACTGAGTTGTTCTCCCATACTACTGAATGAATACACTGACTGAATGAGTCAATCTGTCCAAGTGTGGGGTACTCATACAGCCATACAGGGGATTATCACCATACTATCTGATGTCTGCCCAGCCCACTTCTATCACTGGCTCTTGTTGGAATGTATCATGTCCCAGCATATACTAAATTGATTAAGTCACTTAACTCTCAAAAGCCAGTTGGAGTATGTGTATTTTGGGGGGAGCCTACTGTCTAATTTTGGTATGTTTGAAGTAATTGAAACTTTTGAGATATAACCAAATACAGTATATTAATAATTTGCAAAAATATTGCAAAAAAAAACAGTACAATTTAAAAATGCTACCAATCTTGTTATTTATGATTTGATTATCACAGACACTTCAAAGTGGGATTTTGTCTCATGGAAGCTCATGCAATAAATAAATTTGTTAGTTTTAAGTGCTATGGGACTCTTTGCTTATTTCACTGAACTAAACTAACATGGCTACCGCTTTGGAACTTGTTCTTATAGCATAGACACAGAGGCGTAACTAAAAAATTCGGCACCCCAGCCATGTTCTGATCGCAACATGCCCATTACAATGGCTGGCACCTGGGACGAGTGGCAAGGACCGTGCCCTTTAATGGAGCGGTTCAATGGAGCTGCTCCAGTGCACCTGGGACAAAGCCCCGCTCGCCCCATCATAGTTACAGCCCTGCATGGGCATCATGGTTATATCAGAGTGTCTTCCAAGAGGCCAATGAGTAGCATGAGGATCTGTCATATGAGATCCTTTCTTTCCACAGGAAGAAAATTGTGAATGGATTACAACTATTTATTTTGCAATGCATGCTAAACTATGTTATCAATTAAGGTGAAGTCAAAGAAGTACAAAAAGAGCTGAAAGTGGTGAGTTTAGTAATGGTTCTTAGAGCCAGTGGCACTGGCATCTCTGAAAGTTCAGGTTTAGGTATTCCAGTACAGTAGGCATAAGATATCACGGTGGAGCTGAATCTCAGGCATGACCCTGGAAGGCATGGGCTGAGACACATGAGTTTTAAACAGTCGATATGATCAATGCATTTCTTAAGCGGGTTGTTCTGAGAATTCATCTCATGGCACATTAGCATGTTCCCAGCGGATTAGCATCTCCTCTTTAGTAAAGATAAATAGTTAAGGGCCTGACACTAGCCCATATATTTTTCAAAACTCTGTGCTAGCAAATATCATGCATATTTTAAAACATTGGCTTCTGATACTCTTTCTTGTAAGACATTAAACAAATGCTAAGAATGAAATATATTGGAAAAAATAAATAATGCTGAAATTCTGTCTTCTGCAGCATGAATTCTCTTTATCCTATGCTGCCAGGGCATCAGATGTGAGGCCAAAATTAGTATAACATAAATCTGCCTTTATTAGCTATAACTGAGTACTTGCTGTCTTTTGGTCACTACAAGGAATTACAGCTGACAGCTTATGCATCAGAGCAAAGAAGAGTTTTTGTCCTCATCCAGTACATAATCTGAAGCTATTACTCTCTCAGTGATCCCAGCAGGGCCAACTGTTTTATATGTCCTATTCCTATTTGGCCACACCAAGCCAATATGAGAATGATATAGTAAAAGTGAAGTGGTGAGCTGAGGAGTTCTGACAGGGTGTATGAACTGACAGAATTCTAAGCAACAGTACACCAGATGGAAGGCTGAGGAGCCTTGCTGAAGAACTATTATGAGTAGGCACCTACCAAATTCACAGCCATGAAAAACTCATCACACTGTGAAATCTGGTCACATCACTCCCACCCATGAATTCTTCCAGAGGGCAGCATGACAGGGAGGGTTTGGGCTTTCTACCATGACTCCATCTGATGGTCCTGGCAGGCCTGATAAGGGACAGGACTTCCTCAGATCCACCTGCGGGAGCCTTTCCAACCTGCAGGAAGTTCTGAACTGCTGCCCTGCGTCTTGCCCCCATTGCTGCCCAAGCATGGGGAGAGAATCACTCTACAGGAAGCAGCCTTGGAACTTCTTATTAGGGGAGGTTCCTGGAGGAAGGTTTGACTCAGTCCCTGCAGGAGAAGAGGAAATCCTATCCCTTTGCAGCTCAGCTGGAACTAGCAGCTGGAGCCCCCTTCCAACAGCATGAGAACAGGCTGGTATAGGACTATGCCTCCCCTTTTTTTAACATGGAAATAGTTTGAAGAGCAATGAATGGCACTGCCACCCATCCCCCAACTGCAAGCCTCAAGCAAGCACACAGCAGCACTGGAAGCATCAGTTTTCCACCATGAAGCGCAGCCCCTGCCAGCACCACTCCATGCCTGCCAAGGCTCTCTGACTGGGGTGGGGGAGCAACATTACTGTGAAGTGCATCCCCTGTTGGTCCTCTGCACCTACCTGAGGCTTGCAGTTTGAAGCAGCAATGCCACCTTCTGCATCCAGACAACTCCCACGTTAAAAATGGAGTGCATGGCTACCAGTTCCAGTGATAGTGCCCCCACCCTGTTTCTACAAAAAATTTCTGGCACCCTTGGCCATATATGGGAGGGATACCACAGCGCTCCCTATTCATGTGTCCCTGGGTGGTATCCCAATCATAAAGCTGACCCTGCCTCTCCAAGAGCAATGACCCCCCCCCAATACCATGCCACCCTCATGTCTGTGCTGCACCCTGCTTGCCATCTGCTCAACAGCAGTGCAGAAGTAAGGATGGCAATACTGCAAAACCCTCTTATAACAGCCTTGGAAACCCTACCTGATTCTCTTTTGGGTTGGGACCCCTACAGTTATAACATCATGAAATTTCATTTGTAAATACCTGAAATGCTGAAATTGACAGGTTTAAAAATCCTATGATCATGAAACTGACCAGACTGGACCATGAGTTTGGTAGGGACCTATTCAGGAGTCAATGAAAATGGAGCTTCCAAATTTCTCTGCACACCAAAGCAGCAAATGGCAAAGGCCTTGTTGCTATTAAAATCACTGTGTTGTACTTGCATGGGAGAACTGGAAATGCATTTGGTTCTTTCGTGACTATTTTGAGATATTAAATATGTCATTCCTGATCCTGACTGCTCAGCTGGTATTTTGCCTACCAACAGTTTGGCAAATATGTGACAGCAAATCTTAACAAAACCTCATAACCTCAGTAACAACATGCAGTTATGTACATAGCTAATTAGATTTTACCTTCTCAAGTAATTTATTCCTGTTGCTGCCACTGCTTCAAGTGCTGCTAACAAATAGTAAAATAATTAACTAAATAACTCCATTCTATTCAAGTAATTTGCATGCAGTCTATTGGAATAGCATGTCTGCTCTGTATTCTAGTACCATACTTCTGGTCAGCACAATCTGTGGGGGTTCCCCCCGCCTTAAGTATGCACTTTGTCTCTACAGTTAGCTCTTATTTATTGCCTTGATCTCCTCTAACACTAACTCAGACATTAACACCAGCTATTTCTAGCATGGCACAGCAACTTGGATATCCTGCATATTGCCAAGTTCCAAAGGGGTAGGATAGCTGTGTTGGTCTAATTCTACAAAGCAAGCAAGGTGTCCAGTGGCACTTTAACACTAATTTATTTATTGCATTAGTTTTCATGGGAGAAAATCCCACTGCTTACTCCAGCCTGCCTCCCAAATTCCCCTTTCCTGTTTTAAATGGATATGAAAATCTCTCTTCACTTTCCCCAATGCAGTGTTCCAATTGAAACAGGAAAAGGGAATTTGGGAAGAAGACTGGAGTAAGCAGTGGGATTTTCTCCCACGAAAGCTCATGAGGTAAATAAATTTGTTAGTCTTTAAGTGCCACAGGGCTCCTTGTTTGTTTTGGATATCCTGGCAGTTAGAAAGCAGGTTACATTTCAGGGAAGGGGAACCTCAAACAAATCTGAAAAGATTTATTCTAATTTTGAAATCTTTGATTAATTCTAGCAGATGGAAACTGGGGCATTGCTCTCCTTTTCTCTCCCCTTCCATTCATTTTCCCTTTTGTTGTTCCCTTCTTTGGGGTGGGGGGGAGGAATGAATAGAATATACATTTAAAAATTCTATGTACAATTTGGTTTTGAAGGGCCACAAAACAAGCTCGAAATCTCACTGAATGGAGCAGAGGTTGACTATTTAATCCTGAAACCTGAGTTTTTCTGGCTATAAGCTGGAGACATATTTTGACCTACTTCTTCGAAATAAACACCATCTTGAGTCTCATTGCTGGATTCATTTCTGTTTCCATGTCAAATTCAGACATTTCTTACTCCTTTTGAAAGCCCTGCACAACAACTCCTTCCCTGCCTCATCATTTGCCTCATTTTCCACCATGTATGAACTTGGCCCGGCTCTCTACCACTTAAGCTTCTCTTCATATTCCGTTTGCAGTCTTTTAGAAGTACTCTCAAGGTTTTGCTGATGTTGCTGTCTGTGCTTGGAATGATATGGACAGCAAATTAGACATGAGTTTGCAGAGTGAAATGACAGCATAAAAGGCCATTACATCTTTGAAATATATGATTTTTGCCATTTCTAGGCATTAAGGTAAACTTCAGTTCACATTGGTTATGTCGACACACAGTTAATTCGATTTAACTTATACTGATTTAATAAAATTGATATAAAATCATTAAATCAATTTAAGTTAAATCAATTTAACAGGTCTCCACTAGAAACTCAAATTGAAACAGCATGTCCATGGACAGAATTTGCTGTTTCAATTTGGGAGAGAGGCACCATGGGAAGTGTGGCAACATGGACCCCTGGAAGGGCCATGCACCCACCCAATATATAGGAAAAGGAAAGCACCTGGGAAGGAGAAGGACAAAAAGTGTTAAATTGATTTAACAGTTAAATTGAAATAACATGTCCGCACTGTGTCATTTCAAAATAACAATTTTGATTTAACCGTCATATCAATATAATACTGGGTTTTTATTATATCAATATGATTTTCCTTATATCAAAATGAGGGAGCTCCTCATTTCAAAATAAGGGAACGTCATGTGGGCCTACCATTTTCTAAACTGAAATAGCCAGTGTTATTTTGTTTAAACAGTGTGTGAGGACATACCCATTTTAGCCATAATCACAGGAGCAGAAAACTTGCTTTTTTTAATGATAGCAGAGATTTTGAATTGTTTGAGAAAAAACACTGAATATATCAAACTCACAATAAAATCATGAGAGTTGGCAACACTGTATATGTATAGTTTGGAAAATAACAAACATGACCTGTGGCAACAGTCTATAAGTATGTAAAAACAACATCTAGTCAGGAAATTATTTTTGTTTGAAAGTTTTAGATTTTTTAAGAAAAACATTATTTTTCCTGTTTTAAACTGAAAAAGAACTTGTTGTCCAAAAACTGAAAATATAAATGTTTTCAGATTTTTTTGACTAAAATGTCTGACGAAAAGAAGGTATTTTCCATCAAGAAATCATTTAGAACAAATATTCTAGTAAGCAGGACAGGGGGAGATCAATTATTTATCATAACAAAAGTATCTGTAATTTGGAACAATAAGACAAAATTTTTAAAGAAATTCAGAAGATCTTAAAGGAAAACATTAGATAACTCCATTATGGCACTGTGAATGTTGATGGCACCAAGAAGAATTCAGATGGATCACGAGCAGGCTTCTTTAGAACTGGGTGAAAAGAGGCAATGATTTTATTGTCACCTTGCTCTGTTAATTGTACCAATGACTAGAGCCCTGCGTGGATACACAAATGTGGATCCGCATCCAATCTGCATCAGATCAGTGTCAGCCTGTTTCCAATCCAGAATCCACATTGCAGATTTTATGTCTAGCTGCATCTGCACTGCCCCCACCCTGCAGCATCTCCTTCTCTGACAATAGGAGCAGAACATCTGTCTGGGTGCCACAGCTTTCCTGAGCTGAGGCTCATGGAGCAGTCGAGGGGGGGGGGCATTGCTGACAGCTTCTGATGCAGTTCAGACAGAGCCTCCCCTGATCCTGATCTCAAGAACTTTTACTCAGCCTGGGCTGAGTACAGGGGTTAAAGTATAATTTGGTGGGCCTTGGAACCCTCCTAATTGCATGGTCCCCCGGCACATCCAGGCCCCCCTCCCGCTCCGCAGCTACTGCCCCCAATATCCATTGCCCTGCCCCAAAAATCTATTGCCAGCCCTAAATACCCACCCCCAAAATCTACCCCCAGCCCCCAAAATCCACCTTACCAGGAGAGCTGTGAGGGAGGAGCATCTGGCCCATGGGGGGGGAGGGTGTGCAGGATCAGGCCTGGATGCGTGTGCAGGACTGGGCTTGATGGGGGGTGTGGCCCTCACAGCAAGCAGCTTGAGTTGCTCAGCTGCCTCAGGGCCTTAGAAGGAACATTGGCTCTTGGCGTACTTTAACCCCTGGCTGAGCAGGAAAGCTAGGGCTGCTGAGGTCACTCAACTGTTCAGTGCCAGTTGCCATTCATCTGATTGCGTGGACTGATTGTTCAAGCTCTTCAAGTCAGAGGCAGGTCTAGATGGTAAGTTGAGCTCCTGTTGCTGATCACAGCCCCTGCTGTGCAGTTTAATGTTTGAAATGGTGCTCTCCACAGCTGCAGTAGAGGAACCTGCAGCAGCAGCTATCACATGCTGGGCAGATAAAAAGGGAATCCACATCTGAGCTCCAATCCGCAAGAATGGATCTGCGGACAGCTGCATCTGCCAATGCAAATAGCTGAGGATCTGAAGCACACATCTACAGATCTGCAGGGCTCTACTGGTAAACTGTCAGAGTCTGGGTCTTTACAATCTTTAAGTTTGGCCATGCCTTCCAGTACCCGAGGACCCTGCAGCCTCATGGGTACCAGGCTGGTGTTGAAGTGGACACTGAAGTGGTTAGTGGTGTCAGAGACCATGACCTATTTGCAGTTACTTCCCTTCCTGAAGAAATTAAGGGATGGTCTTTTGGAGTCTTATAAAAGGGTTAGTCTCTTAGGCTACGTTCACACACAGGGGCTTATTTCAATACAAGTTGTTTCGAAACAACTTGTATCGAAATAAGGCGTTATTTCGAAATAAGTTAATTCGAATTAAGGAAAAAAGCTCAAAGCGAAATAGCAGGTTTGGACAACAGTTATTTTGAAACGAGTCACCATCATTTCGAAATAACACTTTCCAACGGTATTGTTTCGAAACAATAGTTTTGAAACAACATTGTTTCGTCACCAAATGGGGTTTAAGTTGTTCCAAAACAATGCCATTGTTTCAAGACAATGGAACCCTTGTTTCGAAACAACAGTACGTCGTGTGAACTTGGCATTTCTTATTTCGAAACAACCTCTGTTGTTTCGAAATAAGACTGCTGTGTGAACACACCCTTAGACATCGCTGAGCTGTGCAGGTTGAAGAGAGTAGAGACAGAGGACTTACTTGGAGTCCAGCATAAGGAGATGGGTCCCCTGGGCAGATTAAGTGGCCACGCATAGTGAGCTATCTATCATGAGGAATCAAAATTTGATTTCCTTTTTTCTGGCTCTAGCTTTTAATAGCAGAAGGCAGCTATGCTTTACAGAAATCTGAGCTATCCCAAGGTAACGAATGGGCTGGGAGTGTCCATCACTCACTGGGATTGCTGCCCAGTATGACATGAAATATCTCACACACACACACGCACACCCCTGTATAACTACAGATTAGAGCATGAGACTGAGTATAGACAGGCCACATGGACACTGGCATGAAAAATCCCCTATCAAAGACACAGGGGATGCAAGTACACCCAGAATGATGCATCTACAGGGACCCTACTGGAAATTATTGCTGTGTAGTTTTATTCCATGGGATTTAAAACTTGAATTAGCAGATTCTAGGCACTGACAAACCTTAGCATAGTAAAATTTCTCATTTCATATTCCAGAAACGCAATAAGCTTACCATTCATTTTTAAAGATACACTGAAGGGTAAATTCATCTCCAATATAACTCTGCAAAAGACTGAGTTACACCAGGGATTAATTTAGCTCCATGTTACTGCTTTATATTTAAACAATCTGTAAGTAATTTTGAATACAAATACATTCTTAGAGTCAATCCTTTGGTGCCCACTGCTTCTTGCTGTGGTCTTGCAAATCTTAACTTTCATTTATATATGGGAGGACAGTGGTTAAAGTGTAACTTGATGGGCCCCAGAACCCTCCTAATCTCCGGGCTCCCTTCCCGTCTTGTTTGGCCCCTTTCATGCATGTGGGGACCCCAGCCCAGATAGGCATTTTTGGGCCCCACCAGCTCTTTGCTCACAAATTAAACACAGCCTCAAATCCACATCACCCTAACTTTGTCCACTAGTGCCCACATCAGACCCCTCCTTCCCCATGTCCTCCTCAGCCCCCATCCCCATTCCCTAAGATCCCTATCCCCAAATCCCCATTCCAGCCCTCCTAACCCCTCACCACAGCTCTCCTGTCTTCGCTCCACCCCCTTCAACTCCCCAACCTGCTTCACACCTTCCCAGCACCCTCTGTCCCTAGCCCCCACTCCCTCCCCCCAAACTCCTCCATCCACCCCAACCCCTGACCCACTCCCCAGTCCAGCCCTTCATAGTCACCTCCACCACTACCCAGACTCCACTACCCCCTACCCTGGCTCCTTGTCTCCACTGTTCCACTTCTAAAAGTTAGGCCACATACGTAGCACCTATGAATGGACATCCGAGCCTAAACTTAGGCAGCAGTCTTGGTCTATCTTCCTCATGACGCTAACAACAATGAAGAGAGTCAGTGAGTTCAAGGCTTTAAAGAATGGTCAACCTTATAGACTTTGATATGGGTAAGATGATATAGAATCCTCCTAAAATCATCTGTAAACCCATAACTGAGTTTAGAGCTTCAATTAACCTGTCTTCTTCCTTGAACTACATTTAAAAGTGAGATGCTAACAGAGCCCTTAAAGATTTCATTAATATAACATAGAGCCTTGAAATTATTTCTGGTTTATCATGGCAGGTTTAGGGGATAAGCAGTAACCAAGGGTGTGTGAAAATTATACCTTTTTAATATAAACCTTCCCTGGAACATTCCACACCCACAGAGAAGGTCAACACGCCCCACAAATCAATAGATTTCTAAAGCATTTCAGGCTTGCTATAGGCAGCACAATATCATTCCCCAGAATGTGGCTTTGTATTGACAATCTGCTTCAGATCCAGCTAATTTTCTTTCTTAGCTACTTTCCTAGTAACCTTTATGAATACGTAATACTCAGACACCTGTAAGTGATCAGCATCTGACTTCTGGGAATTCAGAGAAAATGTAGTCAAGACCTGAGGCTCTCACTCAGTGCAAGCAGTCTGCAGCCCTATATGCTCATTTGCAGTCTATTATTGCACAGAGATCATAAAGGTTTCATTTTTTAGATGCCCATTTCAACAGTTTTCTGCAGCAGCAATTTGTTACAGTGTGGCAGTCTCCTTCTCCAATAGCCCAATGAATCAGACTAGTGTCAAGACAAATTCATGGTAATACCAGAAACACCCCTCTTTCCCCATAAATAATTAGATAGGAGAAACAGAAAACACTGAGGTTGTTGCAGCAACTCTTCAATGAAAAACAATATTCCAAAATTTTACACAGCAGAAATATTAAAGAACTAATAAAGATACAGGAGTACATAGGAGCTTAAATGTGAATGCTTATTCAGTTTACATTTTTCTTTTGACAAAAATTGCTTGTCAGTGTTTTCACTACAACTGAGCTAAATCCAAAAAAAATTGTATTAAAAATAATTAGAATATAATTAATTTTAAAAACTTACAAGTAACCAGAGGAAGTAATTTATTTCCAGTGAGAATCCTTTGCAATATTTCAGGAGTACTATGTTGAAAGAAGACCACTTCAGAAGCTTTGGCAAAGAGGGAGAGGAGAAATAAGTGAAATCATAGAGTCACAGGTCAGGTCTATGCTGACAGTGGTAAATTTTCTGCTGTCATTTTGATCTTCCCAGTTTGATTGAGTGGTCAGTGAAGACCCACTCAATCGACCTGGACATTGATGCACTCCCTCAAGAAGACTGGCCATGAGTTGAAGAGAAGGCATTTCCCCTTGATTCAGTGAAGTACAGATGCCATGGTTAGTAGCCATTAGAAAGTCAAAGGAAGACATGCAAGTTATTTTATGTAGTTTGAATATCTCCCTTCAACTGCTACCAAAATCAGTAGCCAGTGTAAACCTGGCTATAGTAGAATAGGGTTGGAAGGGGCCTCAGGAGGTCATTTAGTCCAAACCCTTGCTCAAAGCAGACCAACCCCAACTAAACCATCCCAGCCAGTGCTTTATCAAACCACACTTTACAAACCTCTACAGATTTTTTATCAGCTCCCTACTTAACCCATTCCAGTGCTTCACCACCCTCCTACTGAAAAAGCATTTCCTAATATCCAGACTAGATCTCTACTACAACTCGAGACCATTGCTCCTTCTTCTGTCATCTACTACCACTGAAAACAGCCTAGCTCTATCCTCCCTGGAGTCTCCTGTCAGGTAGCTAAAGGTTGCTGTTAGATCCTCCCTCATTCTTCCCTTCTGCAGGCTAAACAAGCCTACTTCTCTCAGCTTCTCTCAATAACTCATGGACTCCAGCCCCCCAATCATTTTCATAGCTCTCCCCTGGATTCTTTCTAATTTGTCCATATCTTTTCTGTAGTTGAGGGCCAAAACTGGACACAATACTCCAAATGAGGCCTCACCAGTTCTGAATAGAGGGGAATAATCACTTCCCTCAGTTTGGAAACCATGCCCAACTAAGGCAGCTCAATATGCCATAAGCCTTCTTTGCAGTAAGGGCACACTTTTGACACATATCCAGCTTCTTGTCCATTGTAACTCCCAGGCCCTTTTTGCAGAACTGCTGATTAGCCAGTTGATTCTCAGTCTGCATCAATGCATGCAATTCTTCTGTCCTAACTGAAGGACTCCACACTTATTCTTGTTGAACCTCATAGGATTTCTTCTGGCCCAATCCCCTAATTTGTCTAAACCACCCTATATCACAGGCCTGTCTTGTAGTGCTCCCTGCAGTTTATTGCCATCCACAAACTTGCTGAGAGGTCAATCTACTCTATCTTCCAGATCATTAATGAAGATATTGAAATGGCAGAGACATTAATCTCTCATGTAAATTGTGCAACTAAAATGGTGTTCTTGTATTGTAGAAGTACCATCAGGCAGACAGAACCATCCAGGTAGTATCCATCTGGCAGTTGGAGTCAGCAGCAGCAAGGGTTGGGCTCAATATCCAGAGGTTTCTTTCAACAATACAACACAAAGCTGGCTTACACGCACAGTCAGTAACCTGGGACAGTTACACCCCACCCCGTGCTACCTTTAAAGGCAATACTTCCCTTCACACAAGCACATAGACTGTGTAGAAAAGAGACTTTTAATGAAGAGGGGGGAAAGTAATTCAGCATTAACTTGGGAAAAATGCCACAAACATTTGTTCAAAAAACTATGCACAAAACATCCATTCAGAGTACATTGGACAGTTTCCTTTTGCCTCAGGTTCTTAAGTGCAGAAACAAGAAATTCATTTGATGTGCCTTTCACTTCACAGCACCTCACTCATAGGTGTTGTCTTTAATCGGGACAGACGCAAAGTCCAGCGGTGCAGCTGCAGAGTTCACCTCCCATCCTGGTTGGGGGAAGACGATGATACCATGCTCACACTACTATCCAGCTGCTACATTCTAAACTGCCAGCTCCTTAGCCAGCCACTCTATAGCTGCCCTGACAGCTGCCCCGCTAGCCATCCTTCACTAACCACACAGCCCTGTATACCATAACCTTCTGCTGCTACATGCTTCTGCAGGTCAGTCTCCTGACGTTCCACCCAACTCTCAGCTCCTAGCAATTTCAGCTCCCAGTGATGATCAGCTCTTAGCGGGTGAGCCTCAGTGCTGAAGTTGGGCAGGAGTGCTGTCCCACAGTATAGGAGTTCAGTTCTAGAAAACACTTCACAAACTAGTCCTGACAGAATCTTAATTAGATCTATTGTTGAACAGTGGGAAGAGGAGAGATGGGCAGGGTCAAGCCATGCCTGGAGTGCCTCGAATACCTGTCCCCACCCCTTATAAACCTTCAGAGAGCTTTGGCATCCAAGATCTTTGCTTAACCAGGTCTGTTCAGATGATAGCAACCCTTCAATCAGAACAGGTTAAGCACAGTTCTGCTGCCTTTTGCATATATAATAAAGGGAACATTTCATGACCCTACATTTAACACTAAAGGGATTTGTAACGCCACACCAGCCAAAGATGTCATTTGGGCAAAGCAGTCCCAACATGCTTAGCACCTAAGCAAGGTGGGGTGCACGTGTAAATAAAGTCTGGTCCTGATGCCTGTTCCTTAGCCAGCTTAGCAGGGGAGAACACATCCAGATCCTGCTTGCACATGATAGAAGGATGAAGGATGGAAAGTTTATTAAAAGGGGGAAAATAAATCTAAGAAATTTTCTTTAAAAGGTTTCCAAAGTAAAACAGCAATGTTATGTAAAATATATTGCTATTATGCTTTGTTGTTCCATTATAATTGGGTGCCTCTACACTTACAGCTGAATTCTAATTGATTGTCTTCAATTAAGTGCATGGACATGGCCACTTTCATCAATTCGAACTGAGGACTTCCTCAGTTTGAAATGATGAAAGCTGACTTGAATTCGTCAAACCTCGTTTGACATCGGTCAGGGTTAATTCAAACCCAGGACTTCGAATTGACCCAGTGTGGCCATGTCAATTCAAACTCACTGGCTATGTTCACACACAGGGGGTTATTTCAATACAAGTTGTTTCGATACAAGTTGTATCGAAATAACACCTTATTTTGAAATAAGTTAATTCGAATTAACAGTTTGTTAATTTGAATTAAGGAAAAAAGCAGGAATCAAAATAGCAGGTTCAGACAACAGTTATTTCAAAACGAGTCACTGTTGTTTCGAAACAACATGTTCAGATGGCGTTGTTTCGAAAGAATTCTTTTGAAACAATGTTGTTTCATCCCCACATGGGGTTTAAGTTGTTTCGAAACAATGCCATTGTTTCAAAACAACAGAACCCGTTGTTTCAAAACAACGGTGAGTCGTGTGAACATGGCCTTTCTTATTGCAAAACAACCTCTGTCGTTTCAAAATAAGACTGCTGTGTGAACACACCCACTGAGTTCGAATTGACAAGGGCTGACATGCCTCCCAGGGTATGCACCCTAGGAGTAAGACCAGCCCTTTGGCACCTGCGGCTGCAGCCCCAAAAGTTCCTTCACCCCCCACAGCCAGAACTGAAGCCGCCCACCGGGGTGCTTTCCCAGCTGTCGGCCAGCCCAGCAGAAGCTGTCTGCTGGGGTCCCCTGCTAGCAGACAGCCAGCCTGGCAGAAATCGCCCACCAGGAACTGTTCCTGGCAGGCGGCCAGTGCAGGACAAGCTGCCTGCTGGGCTCCCTTGCCCGTGTGTCTCTTCCCAATGGGCACTCTGAGCCTGGCATGGGTTAAAGCATCCCCTCCTCAGCTCTAGCCACACTGCTGCAGGAGCTGGGCAGGGGATGCTTTTCCCTGTGCCCAGCTCAGAGTGCCAGAGCCTGGCAGAGGATTGGCTGTGGCAGTGGCCGCTTTAGATGGCCATCTTGCCACACTTCCCATGATGCCCCCACTCCAATTCAAATTGGAGTTTCTAGTGTGGCCATGTCAATTCGAATTAAATTCAGATAGGTCAATTCGAATTCAGTAATTTGAATTCAGATGCTAACTATAGACATAGCCATTGGGATCCCTGCATGATAGTTCTTATAAAGATATTAAGTCACCCAATGTTACTTGTTGGTACTGCGGTTTTGGGTTAGACCGCAAGCTTGATTAAATTGGGGTATATGTTGCTACTGGGTATCCATTAGAGATTAAAGTAAAGGCTTTAGAAAGCTCTGCAGTATGTTGTAAACGCTATTGTGGGAAATATATACAGGCACAAGGTTTTTGGGGTAGGGACCATCTTTGCTATGGTAATACAAATAACAATAATATGAAAGTAGCAAAGCATGCACAAGTCTTTTTTCTTACTTATTTCCACACTTTCAAGATTTTGAGTCTTTCCAAACTTCTAGGGTTTTCAGTATTTCCAAACTTTTAACCTTCATTGCCACAAAACATCACTTTCATTCACTGACCTTACACAGTATAATCTTGCCATTTACTTCAGTGGCAGCAGGCTTGGTCCCTTTACGTACTGCAACACTGATGCACAGTAGAATGCAGAGAAATTTGTTAAGGGCATTTGTAGAAAGCTCTTTCTGCAAGTTAGTGTTGATGTAGTATGGATTATTTCTGTTTCCTCCAAGCCTTTCTGTTATTAGGGCAGAACCACTACACTGATTTCATTGGGTAAAAATAAGCAACTAGCAGTTCCTTTAGGTGAAACTATATAATGGGCAGCTTTCAGCTTTAAATATGATTTATTGACCCCTTTATCTCTATTGGGTGATAATATTAATGAAGAATCTTATTTATTCTCATCTGTCTCTGTCCATTTTTTGTTAGTTCTCTAGAGTGTTGTTTTTGCTGCTAGTGCTGCTGCTTTCAGAGTTCCCCTGTTAGCTGCACCAGAGTAGCTTGCGATTTGTTGACTCAGCAGACCCTGATGTTGTTCATTAAGGGTATGTCTACTCATAGTTTAAATCGAAATAATGATAATTATTTTGATTTAAAGTAGTGCATGTCTACATTAGCTTTCTTTATTTTGAAATGAGGAGCTCTCTCATTTCAAAATAAGGAAAAGTCATTTCAAAATCTTAAAACCTCACTTTATATTGAAATCCGGGTTAAATCAAAATTATTTTGAAATAATGCAGTGTAGCCGCATTATTTCAATTTATTGTGATTTAACACTTTTTGCCCTTCTTCCTTCCAGGATGCCTTCCTCTTTCTACATATTGGCTGGGGGCATGGCCCTTCTTGGGGACCATCTTGCCACACCTCCCATCGAGTATGTCTACACTATGAGTTGAAGTCGACTTAAAGGCCCTTAAGTCGACTTAAACAAAGCCCCGGCCACATTGAGAAGGTATTAAGTCAACTTAATAACTCCCACTTGTGAAGTTGACTTAGTAGTTAAGTTGGCTTTACTAGTTTGCTTAAGTCATCTTAATTGGCCTTCTAGCTATCTGAAACATGGGGATGGAGCCTGGAGAGAAGGCACAACACAGTTGGGAGCATTCCCAGCTATGTGCAACACATCAAACCCTCCCCCCCCATGTCTTAGCCCCAGCCCCGCAGCCCTGCATCCTAGCTACTACAGCCCACATTACCTTCGCCTGAGCTGATCCAGCATCTCTCCCCTTCTCAGCCCAACCCTGCATTTTCCCCTCTCTCAGCTTGACCCTGCATGTCTCTCCCCTTCTCCAGCCCAAGCATGCGTCCTGCTCCCCTTCCCCTTCTCCAGCACGACCTGCATGTCTTTCCCCTTCTCCAACCCAACCCTGCATGTCTCTCTCCTCTTGCCCTTCTTCAGCCTGTCTCTCCCCTTCTCCAGCCTGACTTTTTCTGTCTCTCCCCTTGCCCATCTCCACCCCAACCCTCCATGTCTCTCTCCCCTTCTCCAGCCTGACCTCATGTGTTTCTCCCCTTTTCAGCCTGACCCCCCTGATATTGTTGTAAAACAAACAAGGAGTCCTGTCGCACTTTTTGAGACTAACAAATGTATTTATTACATGAGCTTCCATGGGAGAAAAATCACACTTCATCAGATTGTTTGAAGGTGGGGGAACTGACAGAATGGAAGGAAAATAAATGCAAGCGAGCGTAAGACATAGGGTCAGGTCTCACTGTAACAGCACATCAAAGCAGTTGTTAAGATTCAAACACTGGGAAACAGCA
>ML681966.1:12657558-12710465 GCA_007922195.1 Podocnemis expansa | reverse complement strand
AGAAAGAAAGAAAGAAAGAAAGAAAGAAAGAAAGAAACTTGCTATTTCTTTTAGATTAGACTGTGCAAAAGCAGGATTAAATCATAACTATGGATTTTTCTTTTCATTACAACAGGTGATTTGACTTCACCTTCCTCTATGTGCTCTTTGCCAATGTTCCGGATCTGGCTCCAGGCCACTTCTGGCAAGCAATGGAGGCTCAGAGACAGCTCCTGCCACTTGTAAAGAGTGGCACAAACTGTCTCTGGCTTCAAGTCTCTTGCAAGAGGCTCAAAGCCAGATTGGCCCCCTGCTGCTGCTGGCATTTGTCAGTGTCCAGATCGGGCCCCAGATCAGGACTGGGGCCATGTGGGGGGGGTCCTGACCCACTTCCAGTAACACCCTCAGGCATCTGGTCTATAGAAGAAGGAGTCTGGGCAATGCGTGGAGGTTGTGGAGTGCTGCGCTGGCACGCTCCTGAGCCACATCAGGCTCCCTGGCCTTCCTGGGCTCCCTGTTGCCATGCACAGTACGGAGGGTGGTGTGGTCACTCACTTTCTGTAGTAAAGGGGTGGCCAGGAGAGAGGGGCACTTCTGCTGTGATGCGCTGTTGTCCAGCTACCCTCAATGTACCACTCCTAGGGTGACCTAGCAGCTGCCAGTGTGGACATGAGCAGTCTCCTGTCATTTTGAGCGAGGACACTCTAAGGTGACTTAATAAGGTCTACTTTAAGCTGTCCTAAAGTAGACTTTATTAAGCCAGCTTAACTGAGCCCTGTAGCGTAGATACAGCCATAGTGCCCCTCTCCTAAATCAAACTAATAAATCCTGTCCATGGACATGCTATTTTGATTTGGGTTTCTAGTGGGGACATGTTAAATTGATTTAACTTAAATTGCTTTAATTATTTTTATTTCAATTCAATTAGATCAATTTAAGTTAAATCAATTTAACATTCTAAGTGTAGACATAGCCAAAGAAAAAACAGACTCAGTTTGATGGCGAAGGAACTCAGTCAACTATGTTAACAAAGCATGGTACTAGTGCCTCACATGAGTTATAGGTACACTAGCACATGTATGCCCCTGACAAGATACCAGCTCAATCCCCATAACATAATGTTTTCCCCTAGACAAGTACAAAAATGTTCTTCCTATGACTTCTCCTTTTATACAAACATACAAACAAATTGCATGCGACACTCCAGATGTTAGTTAATACCCTTGTACCTGCCAGTTCAAACAAAACATCCGCATAAATTATGTTGCCATTCCCCTTGACATTTCTGAAGGAAACTTTTCTTCTTTAAAATAATTTTGCACATCGGATGGGCAGAATTTGGTCTCAAGTATAATTATAGTACGTGCTTTCAATAAAAAGTCGGGGATCAATAGCAGAAACTACTTTTTGAACAAATTCATGAATTCTAGTGAAAACTTACTTTTCTAACAGTTTAATGAAGAAGAAAATCAATAGAACTTCAAGAGATGATCTGACAATAATTAAATGAAAAGGCAAACTTCTGACTAGGAGTTAGTCTGTTGCTCTTAATGTCTGCCTTTACCAAAGAAGTGGCAAATCCTTTGCCTTATCTAAGATATGGGCAGCCAGATACTGAATTTCCAATAATATACTGATAAAATTATTTCTCATATCCTCCTTCTCATGGACAAATTAGAGAGAGTCCAGAGGAGGGCAACCAAAATGATCAAAGGGCTGGAGCACAAGCCCTATGAAGAAAGACTGAAGGAACTAGGCTTATTTAGCCTGCAGAAGAGAAGACTGAGGGGGGATTTGATAGCAACCTTCAACTACTTGAAGGGTTGCTCCAAGGAGGAGGGAGCTCGACTGTTCTCGGTAGTAACAGAGGGCAGAACGAGAAGCAATGGTTTCAAGTTACAGCTGGGGCGGTCCAGGCTGGATATTAGGAAAAACTTCCTTACTAGGCGAGTGGTGAAGCAGTGGAATAAGTTGCCTAGGGAGGTGGTGGAATCTCCATCTCTGGAGGTGTTCAAGTCCCAGCTGGACAAAACACTGACTGGGATGATCTAATGGGAGTGGTCCTGCTTTTTTTGGCAGGGGGTTGGACTAGATGACCTCGTGGGGTCCCTTCCAACCCTATGATTCTATGATTCTCAACACAGTTTCTCCTTTTTGTATGTGATGAGGTTCCTGCTAGGCAATCAGTGAATCTATTCTATTTTTCCATTAGTTCTTGGATCTCTTTGCAACTACAGCAGCTCTTTCAAAGTTACAGTCTTTTTCTCCCTGATCTGTAGGGATTTTCTGGCCTGGAGAGTGAAATCTATTCACTAACATTGATTTAATGTATTTAAAAAAAAAAAAAAACTCATTCCCTTCACCAATGCAGGTGGAATTCTGAGATTCCACATCTGTAAATTTTCTTGTCTGATACTATGTTGGTGTCTGCCCCTTTCATGCCTTTCCTTATCATTGTTGTACAATCCCTTCCGGCAAACTCCTACAGGCAAGTTTTGATCCAGGCGGGTTTTTTTTGTTTGTTTGTTTGTTTTTTGGTTTGTTTGTTTGTTTTTTATTTCAGCTTGTATCACCACCAATTATTTTTTCAAGCTCTTGTGCTCCCTACTTTCTCTCCTTCATGTATTCTCACAGGGACTCTCTTCATTTCCTGACATGATTCTGGTTTGTCAATTGTACTATCATCCCCCTAGCTACTCTCCCAGTTCCAAAGATGAGCTCCCAGGAGCATTACGATTTGAAATACTTAAACACTGATGACAAACTAGAATTTTGCTTTAAGAAAGTAACATGCCAATTGCACACAATACTCACTGGTCCAATTTCAGAATTTTTACTTGTCTGTAAGTCTTCAAGAACAGTTAGATAAGAAAAATCTCTGCTGTTTTCTCACTGCTGAACTCCAGGAAACAAGTGTTAATTAATGGAGCAATAAAATTAATGGGGAAGACAATACAATCAGCTTTCTGGGAATTGATGAGTGGCATAGATGAGAATACCTGCTACTATGAAATCAATGGAGGAAAAGATTCTTGGGTGGCATACAGTGCTATAGCATTTGTATAGCTACATTATACAAAGAAGCCATGAAACTCAGTGCATTTAACTCCAAGCCATTAAGAGACCAATAAAGAAATGTGTAGGGATATTTGTACTAGATCAGTTTTCTGACTTTGTCCTTCTTTTAGAATAGCAATTGATATACACAGTGCTAACTACTATATGGCTAACACTGACTTCTTGGACACCACAAGCTACTATGTAGTTATAGCCACCTCGAATATAGTCTCAATTAGACTTCAGATGAGGGCCACATTTTCAAAATCAGCCTCTAAATTTGTATGTGAAAAAACTGCATGATGGACAGTTCATTTCCAAATGGTTATCTTATGGAGATTGATTTTTGTATGCACATTGAACAAGTGTGATTTTAACTATCCAATTTACATGCATATACAATCGAGTGAGCATCTAAAACAAAGCCTTTGATGTTAAATGTAGTGTTTTGCTATACAAATGAACTTTCTTGATCAAAGAAAAGGTTGAATTGGTGCGTGTTCCTGTGAGAAATTGCAAGATAATTTTGTTTTGTTTCTCCCATTCTAGACCTCTGTTCTGGGCTACTGGATCACAGCTGGAAACACACTTACTCCATCAAGTTTTTCCTTGCAACCCCCAGACTGACTACTGAAAATCAAGTTTAAACATTTAGTCAACTTGTTTGTTTTATGTGCTGAGTGTATATTTTAACAGTAGAGAGACCCACTTGCTTGAGATGAAATCGCCTCTCTGATCCACTTAGGTTAATCCATCTGCTGTATCTAGTTATTGCAAGTATATATGTTACACTTATTTCTCTAAATATTAAGCATTTAGGAGTCGTGATGCCTAACAAGACACATGGAAATCTTCATTAACTGCATGTACACGCACCTCAGTCTCAACCTGGTCAAACTTCTACAAAGAACTAACTCAGACTGGGCACGCTCTGAAGCTTAATGCATGTGTTAGTTCAACCTCTCCAGCTCCCCATATTAACTAGGGAGGGGCAGCAGGGGAACAGAATTTTGAATTGAATCAGCAGGGAATTAACAAATCCTTTGACTCTTAGAGGAGAGGTTTTTCCAGAGTTTACCCCTTCCCCATAATGCACAAAGAGGACGATTTCTCAACCTCCCCTGCTAACAATGAGTGGCTCTGAGAGGCCAGGACTAATGAAGTTGTAGCCTTCTGCTCTAAAACTCATCTGGAGGTTCATATATTTTTCATTCCTCTTCAAATCCTAATCAGTGAACCTCATATTAATGTTAAACTCTCTCTTTTGCAGTCATCCATGCCTCAGCTAGTAAATTATACCTCTCATTAGAAGTTCTGAATTTTTTTAAAGTATTTGCAATGTACTAAATTAAATAGCAATTTATAAAGAAGGAACTCCTGATCAGTCACTGGCCAGAATCTGACTCTGTCAGATGACTGTATTAGTTCATCCTAGTCTGAATGGGTCTCAGGGGTAATCACCTTTACTGTATAGACAAAGAAAGCATACAATGGACAAGGAACTTATTTCCAAGTGGGCATCCTAGGGGAATACATTTCTGAGAAAGAGAGAGGAAATAAATTATAAGAAGAAAATTGGAATTACTAATTTTGACCTTGCAAAAGTCATTTACTGTATTAAAGGTGGAAAGAAAATGATGAGTTACTGCTGGCATTATGAGAAGTAAGATAATGGTTCTCTAAGCTTTTAATAAGCTCATTTTTCTCCAATGTCACAGCAAATGATTGTTAAGGGGACCAGCTCTGGCAGCACAGCAGAAGGTTGTCTGACTGACAAATTAGAATCTTTCTTCTTTATCATCTCCTGTAGAACTCTTAAAATGTTCTAAGGCAACACCAATATAAAGTCCATTCAGACGCATATTGCATTGTAAAGCTCAATATGTCCCAGAGATGAAAACATCATTCCTCTTAATCCTAAAATGACTTATATGAAACCAGACACAGCTATAGGACCTGCAGACTGAACAAACAGCTTATTTATATTCATTCAGAAATTGTTACACGTATTTAAGTTCTAAAGAGCAGAAAGTATGCACAAGTAAAGTTCACTAGTGCCTTGATGTGACAGCAAATGAGAAGGGAATATGCAACTTCAAATTATCATTTGTTTTAGAAATTCTATTATCCTAAGAATTTTCTTTCTAGCAGGATTCTTAAATTCCATTGCAGAAACAGCTCCATGACTAATATGGAAGTTTGACGAAAAGAAGATTTGTAAGGTTCTACTAAATAGAAACTTCTACTAAATAGAAATGGAAAAGAGTTGTAACTGAGTCCTTGAAATGAGGAATTTATTTCTTCTTGTGGAAGGTTAGATGCTTTAGAAATCTAAAATATTAAATTAAAAAAAATCAGAATAACTTAGAAAAAATGTTTTAGTCAGAACTCCCAGAGGAAACTCTTAAACCTTGAAAGATAGGCCAGTCCTCGCTTACAGTCAGCCGCGCCCCCCGCCCCCAGCCTAAAACAAATACACACCATACAGCAGAAACAATAATCCAGGAAGCTATCCCTGCAGCAAAACCTGTTGCCGACCTTGTTCACATATTTACTTGAGTGACAGCATCACAGGATTGATCCAAATCAGCCATTCCACCAGGCCCATTCACCTCCACATCTACCAATGTGATATATGCCATCACATGCCAACAGTGACCTGTCGCCATACACATTAGCCAAACTGGACTGTCTCCATGCAAAAGAATAAATGGACATCAATCAGACATCAAGCATGGTAACATTCAAAAACCATTAGGGGACCACTTCAGTCTCCCTGCACACTCAGCAACAGAATTTAAAGTTACCAAAATCCAGCAAAATACTTCAAAAACAGATATCAGTGTGAAACTGGAAAGCTGGAATTCATATGCAAACTTGATTCTATCAGACTGGGTCTGAATAGGGACTGTGAGAGGCTAGCTCACTACAGAAAGTAATGTTCCCTCTTTAAAGATTCTCAGCTTCTCATCAATTGTTGTTAATGGGTCACATTCACACTGTTCAAATTAAAACACCTTGCATGCTTTACTGAAATAGACTAACACAGTTGCCCCCTGTAACTGTTTGAATTGATCTCCAAATTAGCAGTTCTCAACCACTGTGTCTGGACACAATCCTGTGTTGCCATACAACAGTATGTACATTGTGGAGAGCATGCCACCCTGTGTGTCTTGACCCACAAACAGGTGAGAACCATTGCTCTAGGTCAGGGGTGGCCAAACTTACGGAACTCAAGAGCCACACAAGTTGATTATTAAACCTTTGAGAGCGGCACTGAGGCATATAACCACATATTTTTCCCTACTCCAAAATTACTAAGCTTAAAATTCATTGCATACTTGAACTTTATCATAAACACAGGACAAATATTGATCCTACTAATGTCAGATTCTAATAATCACTTAAGGTCACCTTGAAAACTAGATGTAGAACACTGCAGACTTGTGGCAAGTTTTTTAAAATCTGGGCAGTAACTTGTCAATGCAGTAGGTAAAAAGCTCTCTCAGATGCTGATCTCTAAGTATTGCACAATGTTTTGAATGTCATTGTGGAATACAATACTTCACAGCAGTAACTTGTGCCAAAAATTGAAAGTAATCTACATTCAGTTTTAAACTTTTCTCCTCCATATTTTCATTTCTCAGTATTCCACATCATGTTTAGGATTTGTAAAACACAATTTTAACAATGAGTAAGCTGCATGAGGCCTTATGAGAAAATCTAAACATACTGGGGTTTCTCCAACCATGCTGTACTTCCCTCCCCCACCCCTCTTGCCACTTCCCCACAGTCTCTTACTATGCTGCTCCTTCTCTGCTCTCCCCAACCATGCTACGCTTCTGCCCACCCTGACCCTAACCATGCTGTCCTCCCCTGGTAGCTCCAACCACACTACTCCTTCCCTGCCGCTTCTGACATGCTGCCCTTCCTTGCAGTCCCTGACCACGCTGCCCTTACCTGCAGACAGTGACCATCCCCTGCTTCTCTGCCAGCTCTTACCATGCCGCCACCTCTCTTCAGTCCCTGACCATTGCATGCTTCTCGCCCCAGTTTCCCACCAAGCCACCCTTCCCTGCAGTGCTCTACGGGGAGCTGCAATTTGTCTTAGAAGAGCCGCATGTGGCTCGCAAGCTGCAGTTTGGCCATGCCTGCCCTAGGTAATAGTGAGTCACTCTTCTTTGCATGTGTATATATATCTAACATACTGCAGTTTTTACTTCATGCATCTGAGGAAGTAGGTTATAGCCCACAAAAGCTTATGAGATAAATGTAAATTTATTAGTCTTTGAAAGTGCCATAGGACGTCTTGTTTTTTGTTTTTAAGAGAAAACACTGTCACACTTCAGTATTTCATTCTATATAACTTAAAGAGTGAGATGAGATTCTAGGGCACGTTTTTGCAATGTTACAAAATTTGTCAGTGAAATAATGGGGTCCACTGGGAGTTCAGAATCCATTGTACACAGCAAATATCAAATTCCATGGTTTGAGTAGCAGATAATTCAATAAAAGGAAACTCTCACTCTTAATTCTGAAAGATAAGAAAAGATTTCAAAATGCTTCCTTATCTAACTAAGAAACTTTTTTTCTTTACCATATCTTTTTCAGCCAGATTTTTTTTCCATTTTCCATTAGAGCGACCTATTTTTTTTTTGACTTTAGACTAGACTTCCATAAATAATTCAGAATGAACAGCAAATTCAAATTCATCAGATTGCATAACTTTCAGATTTTTGTTGCAAAATATACAAATGTATTTATTAGAGATTATTCTTCGTATGTAGATCACTCATAAATAGACAAAATTTAAGTTGTATTGTTACATGCATAAGTCAGATGATATTTTTTTTCTGGCTAACCAGCTACCCAACAAAGCCTCAGCAGGAAGTTACAGATCATCCCCCCCCCATTCAATTTTAAGTTTATTTTTGGTAAATAGCCTATCATTTAAACCTAATATTGCTTTTCAAAAGCATTCATATGGATGAGGATCTAGCAGCCAGGTATGTAAGCAAAATGCGTAGCTATTCTGTTACATGAAAAACAGTATATATTCTGATAATTAAAAACTGTATTGTAATGCCTACACAAGTGGGAATATGGTTTACTTTATGAATACAGTCTTAACTTTAGAATATCCTGACTTTGTGTATAAGAGTACATCTTAACATTGTAATAGTAGGTTTTATGGGACTGGAGTTTGTTATGGGGTGTTTTCTTCAAAAAGAAAAAATGGGAAAGACAAAATTCCATAAACTGGAAATATTTACTGGTCACTGAAACACTCCTGCATCACTTGGGGAATGGAATGCCTACTGAGAACATTCTTCATCTAACTCACAGACTGTCATGTCTACAAGGATGGAAATAAGGACTTTGTGCTTGTTTTTCCATATATCGTGAGATCTGTATCAACTAACTTCCATAAAAAAAGGAAGTTAATAGAAAGTGATATGATGTATGATCCTGTAAGGTTCTGTTCTGTTCTGCTTCATAGCTAGGAACTGCAATATCTTTGTTACAGATGAGAAAGAACTTCCTATGTGGTGATGAGATGTGTTGTGAAATCCAGTTTTAAAAGTAAGTGACTGTTATGTTTCTTTTGAAGCACTGGCTGTTGTATGTGAAGTTCACTGTTAATTGTTCAGACATTCATTCTAGAGTAAAGATGGATGAGGTTTCCAATAAACTGAAATTGCCTTGGATTGAAATCAGACAAGATGGCCGGATAGGGCATTTCCATTTCAATATCTCAAGCATGTTGCATTCAGCATGGTCATGCCTAATCCAGCTACCATGATTTGATTTAATGCTGAATTTGAAGGCATATATTTTCAAAAGGTCCTCATCATGCTCTGTGTTTGCCTCACAGTCCTACATGCAGTTATTTGAAGGCAATGTATACTAAAGTGAATGAGAGCTGTTGGGCAATCATAGACATAGAGGACTGGAAATGAGCTCAATAGGTCCTGAACTCCTGGCCTCTGTGTTGAGGTAGGACCAAGTAAACCTATCACACCTCTTACAGATGTTTTGTCCAACCTGTTCCTAAAATCCATCACTGAATTGCACCACCTCTCTTGGAAGCCTATTCCACAACTTAAAAACCCACATAGTTAGAAAACTTTTCTTACTATCAAACCTAAATCTTCCTTGCTATGGAAAACCATTACCTCTTGTCCTACCCGTCAGTGAACATGGAGAACAGTTAGTTGATCACAGTCCTCTTTATAATATCACTTTACATATTTGAAGACGTGGTGGCCCTTCAGTATACTTCTCTCAAAATTAAACGTGTCTCATTTTCTTACCTTTCCTCATAGAGCAGGTTTTCTTAACCTTTTATTATTTTTATCGCACTCCTCTAAACTCTCTCCAATTTATCCACATCTTTCCTATAGTGTGGCCCCCAGAATTGGACACAGTACCCCAGATAAGGCCTCCCCAGTGTCCAGTTGAGCAAGACAATTACCTCGTGTGTCTTCAAAACAACAATGCTTTTTTAACATGCCTCAGAATTATACCAGGCATTTGCACTACTGCACACTGTTGACACATATTCCATTTTTGATCCACTATAAACCCTAGATCCTTTTCAGCAGCACTACCAACTAACCCATTATTCCCCATTTTATAGTTGTACATTGGATTTTTTCTTCCTAAATGTAGTACTTTGCACTTGTGTTATTTTATTTCATCTTGTTGATTTCAGCTATATTCTTTGTTAGCCACTGTTGAAAATCAGGCCACTTATTTAGGAGCTTAAATATTACAACCTAATTCTGGACGACCATTTAAAAAAAAAAATCTTGCCTAGGCTGTGTCATGCCCCAGTAGATAAATTTGCATAGCAAAACAGGTAATGAGAAACTGTATTATAAGCAGCTGATCTCATGCCATCTGACCGAGCAAGAAATAAATTAAACCAGTTGAGAGGATTTTGGAACAGCCTAGTTCTTCGTGAAGTTTTGACTAGCTGATAAGACCAAAAGGGGCAACATTATCTTTCTCTTCCTCACCCCAGAAAATATCACTGAGAAAGTGAGAGGGCAATTTTTTACCCTCATTAGACAAATATAGGGGGAAAATCCACAAGATCAACAGTCAGAGGTCAGGAGGAGCTTCTTTTAAGTTACTTTTTTCTCCTTGCTGAGCCTCTTCATCTTGTATTAGAGGATGGAGCTCAGTGCTACCAGGTCCATGAATGCGAAAGCAAAGGGAAGAAAAAAAATTGAATTCCTTTTATTATTTATATTCAAGCAAACTTAATAGGGTACCCCCCTGCCCAAGAGCTCAGTCTAAGAAGAAAAGCAATATGAGAAGGATTGGGGGGGGTTGGAGGGGTGAAGAGGTAGACTCATAAACTATGTCTACACCTAGATTGTTAAACTGATTTAACTTAAATTGATCTAATTGAATCAAAATAAAAATTGTTAAATCAATTTAACATGTCCTCACTAGAAACCCAAATCTAACTAGCTTGTCCATGCACAGGACTTGCTAGTTTGATTTAGGAGAGGGGCACCATGGGAGGTGTGGCAAGATGGCTCCCAAGAAGGGCCATGCCCCTCACCGAATATATAGAAAAAGGAAGGCACCCTGGGAGGAAGAAAGGCAGAAAGTGTTAAATCGAAATAACAGTTAAGTCGAAATAACACAGCTACACTGCATTATTTTGAAATAATAATTTTGATTTAACCGTCATTTCAATATAAAGTGGGGTTTTATTATTTTAAAATGACCATTCCATATTTCAAAATGAGGGATCTCCTCATTTCAAAATAAGGAAAGCTAGTGTAGACATGAACTACTTTATATTGAAATGATGATTATTTCAATTTAAAGTGTAAGTGTAGACATACCCATAGTCTGTAAATTCAGAAGGGACCAATATGATCATCTAGTCTGAGCTCCTTCAGAGTGCAGGCCACAGAATCTCACTCATCCAGTCCTGTAATAAACCTCTAACCTATGACTGAGTTAGTAAAGTCCTCAGATCATAGTTTAAAGACTTTAAGCTACAGAGACTCCACCAGCAAATAAGCTGTGCCCCACTCTACAGAGGAAGGCCAATCTGCCTCAGGGGCACCCAAATATGACAATCAGTTAAATCTGGAGCAGGTCAGCCAGATTCACTAGCCAGAAACTCAAGATAAAATTCTCTGTAATAACTCAGAACTCCTCCCATCGAATGTCCCATCTCAGGCTATCAGCATATCCATCACCCAGTAGACAAGGATAAGTCAACTGCCAAACTAGACTTTCTCCTCATACTAACCTTAATCTTAATTGGTTAAATTAGCGCAGATTAACTAAACTGTTCCTGAACAGACAGAAATGTAGCATAACTACTCCACAATTTTTTGGCAGCATGTATATACATATAACTATTCACAGATTTGTTTAAATAAAAGACTTTAGAAAACAAATGAAAATAATAAGAGAATTCTCTCTCACAAGGGACATTCCTGCTAAAAAAAACTTTCTTCCTCAGATCCTATTCTATAATGATTTTTTTTTACTTTATCAAATATCATATTTCTCTTCCTTTTGCAGTCATGTCTTTAAAACTAGTCTTCTTCCATTATTTGACATTTGTACTAGCTCAGGTCTGGTAGCAAATGGTAAAACATTTTTGCAAGAAAAACATGATTTTATTATTATTTTGTTTTGTTTTAATCAGGAAAGCATGACCACTTCAAACACAAACATACTTGCAGGGAACACTATGGATAATTTTACAGAATGTATGACTAGTTACCCAAGTAATTTTCTACCATGCGCAGAGATATATTTGCAAATTACTGTGAGCAAATTTGCCTTACTATTTTTTAAAAGTAATTTCTCTCATATTTTCAGTTGAGCAGCAATTTATTTACACTCAAAATACACATTGATGCATTATTTATTATTTTTATTGCCTGACAATTTCTGTTTCAGTTATTCCACAGATTACATCACATCTGACTGAAAATTTTGAAGCCTTATAATGACAATCCTTCAATGTAGGTCCATCACAAATACTCTTTCCTACTGTACCTCACAAATATATTAGATCTCATTACAGAACATTTGTGTTTTATTGTCAGCATTCTAATTGTGAGCAACTGTCATCTCCTTACCACACTTTGCAAGCAAATACTAAACCTCATTGCTGATAATTTTTCTGTCAGTTCAAGTAAAATAGTTACAACCTTTGGTCCAAAGGAAGAATGATTTGCCTCTTTCTGTTTATCCAACATTCTCCATGGATAGTTTCTTCTGTTTCCCGTTCAAGACATGCCAAGTTAGTAATGAAAAATAAACCTGATACATTTATTTGCAAATGTACTAGAGTTCATCTGTTGTTTCCTTTTGCTTGGTTTGTTTTAATTAAGCTCCTCTGAATAATCTACTCACTTGGAACATAAAAGTCAGAAAGCTTCATGTTTATTTCACATGTACTCTCACATTTACAGAACAAACAAGGTACCATGGCACTTTTATAAACCAACACATTTATTTATCACGTGAGCTTTCATAGAAGAAAATCCCACTTCATCAGATGCTTGAAGATGGGGCATCTAACAAAGTGGAATTTTCTCCCACAAAAATTCACGCAATAAATAAATTTGTTAGTCTTTAATAATACCACAGGGCCCCTTGTTTGTTTGGCTGAACTACACTAAAACAGCTAGCCCTTTGGAACTTGTGAACATGCAAGGCACATTTATAGACAAAATGAAGTGTATTAGAAGTTAATTCTGTAGATGTACTTAAAGGTTGATGTATGTAAAAAGATTAAATTCCCAATAAAACAGCAGTTTTCCACTTTGTTTTTTCTATTTCAGTGTACACGATGAATTTAAAATGGACACTTTACTCTTTGACAGTATGTAAGCATTCTCTCTTGTGACAGCATGTGTGTATGTGTGTGCACACGTGGTGTCTTGCAACTATGCCACACTACTTTAGGGAGTCAATTTTTCGGTGCCACCTGAGTAGTATTATTGTCTTAAATGGGGCTACTCAGCTAGCTACCATTCAGTGGTACTAGAGTGAGATTACTCATGTGAATAAGAACTACGTCTGTGAGAAAAGGAACAGAATCAAGCCATGCTTCAGTAAATTATGACCTGTGAGTCTGGAAGACTAGAACTCATTTTATATTCAGTTCATAACAAAAGAAGAGGACAATTCTATTATTTACTTGACATTTCTTCTGGAAGCTGAAAGACTGGATGTTCCATTTACACAATTATTCTTAGTGTCTGCTGCTACAAATGTCTGAAGAGGACCATTTATTAGCTCATAATCTTAGCTCCGCAAAGAAAAAGATAAAAGACGTATCCTCTTGCTTTTCTTTTAAAACTGTTTATCACAAGAGCAAGGTTTTTAACCCAAGTTAAAAATGTAACCCATTATTTTACTGCCCTCCTTATTTTTCAAAGCCATGTACCTCAAATCATAAATGCAAGATGTAATATTTACCTGAATTTGTGTGGCCTGAAGCTCTGGAGGATAGCTCTCTGCACCCATCTGTTACTAAATTGGAGAAGAAAAGACATAGAGCTGCTTTATCTTCATAAACTATGTACTCAGATGTTTAGATGACTGAAGCAGAGTGGTCTGTCCCCATCTCTAGTTAAACAGGGGGAAGGGACTATATAGTCACAAAGATACCTTTATTTGCATCCGGTTGCTATACAGAAATTCTTCCGGCAATATTTGGGGAGCCTTTATACTGTGTACAAAATGAGAAATAGTTGGTTAGTGGAGCTGAACTAAAAGAAGAGAAAAGGAGACCTACAGTGTTTGAAGGATTATATCCTTCTGGCAAGGACTCTGCTCAGGGATATGCTGCAATTTCCTCTCTACTAAGCATTCTGCTCCATTAGGAGGACTCTGTGTGAGAAGACCCAGAGGTAGTTCCATGGTCAATTGCACCTCATAGAGGACTCGTAGCTCTGCTGCTGCTCTCAGTGGCTTTAGCAGAGCAAACTCTTGCAAAGCTTCCCCTACTCATCCACTAACTAAAGCCTAAACCATGACAGGTGAGATAGGCAGCACCTCCCAAGAGATAGGAGACAGGCCTGTACAAATTGCACCTCAGCACTTTGAGATTATGCTACCCCTCAACACCAAGCCATGAGGGGAGCCAGTGCACAAGAAAGAGAGAAGTGGCATGGTAAAGGGATGTTTGTCTAGTGAATAGTTCCAGAGGGGTATCCCTGTTAGTCTGTGAAGCAAAAACGAGAGTTCTGTGGCACCTTAAAGATAACAAATTTCTTTGAGCATAAACTTGAGTGGACTCCAACCACTTTATCAGATGGTTCCAAGACCTATAACTCTATAAGTAATGTTGCTAATCTATAATCTGTATATAGTTTATTTCAACTATACAGAACGGGATAGCGGCTAAGTAATATTATAAAAATAGCTTTTCGATATTGAGTAGTATCTGAGTATCGGGGACCATTTCCTAATAATAAAAATTGAGGAATGGATTCTCAGCAGAAGAGGTGAAAAATTCACATGGATATTCCAGATTAAATTGTTTGATTGGTCACCATTTATTGCATTAATTATTAATATTTAATTAAAGGCAATTAATACCATAATTAATTAAGATCGTTCATTAATTAAGGGTGCTCTCTACTGGGTTGCAAGTCTGTTCAGCTGGACTGGCCCCATGTTTTTCGCTGCCTAAGGCCAACGGTGATTTTGGCACCCTTCCCCGCCCAGCTTCCAGTGGAACAGTGCCCCTGCTGGGATCTGGCCCCGACCAGAGACCCAGCCTCAGATGGGGACCAGCAATGCCATTGAGGTTCAGCCTGAGCCAAGAAGTGGCACCATGGACAGGTATCTGGCTGCAGGCAGTGAGTGAAGCGGGGCAAGATAGGCTCACTGGCCCCAGCCCAGCCCTTGGCAACCCCAATTGTTGATGTCCTACGCAACCACCTAGGTCACCTCTATGGAAAGACTGGCCCTACTGGTCAGTAATTCTATGCAAGTATCCTTCATGAGGTTCTATTACTGCTTCTACTACGGCATCCATAGAGTGATAACTTCACATTGGTCCTTCAACCCAAAGAACTATTCTAGTACAAAAAAAAGAGTCATGAATGAGCAGACAACTGACGTAAAGTTAACATTCTTTTGATTCTCTCCTCTCATTTTCCTAAACAGAGTAGTATGGCAATACCATTGCACTAGAATGCCCCACTGCACTTTTAAAACTAAAATGGACAGTACACTGGCCAAATAGAATTCTCATTTTCAGGCTAGAGTTAAAATGATTTATTTAAGTCTTTTTTCCAATTTTAATTCCACATTTCTATGCAACATTTTCACAAGTAAAATACCTTCAGGCAGAATGCCTTGCTTAGACCTCCTCAATGCCCTATCATGGCAATGCCACCCAAGAATGACTATTTTGTAAAAGTTAGGTAAAATGACAACTAACACAAACTAAGCTAACACTGTATAAATTAATATTTCCATCAATTCAATTATTAATTGAATTAAATTAATATTTAACATATTTAGCATGTAAAAGGAATAATTAGAAAAGGAATACATCTGCATATAGACATGTAATATTTGAAAAGCAACCCTGATTTTAATAGGATTTCTAATAATGAAATTTAAAAGGTACAGTTCAGGTTAATCTAGGGCTTCATGTGGGTTTACATGAGATTTATTAGATGTCCCCTGAATGACATTTCTAAGGAAAGCCTCCTTTAAACATGGCAACCTTCATGGTGGTTTTTTAAAACCTTTAAGCATTTATTTCAGACAAACTATATCGAAATGTTCCTTTGAACCATTTTTTCCACATAAATCACTCACAAAATGCATCCAATCTCCTGGCCATGTCTGTAAGAAGAAAAGGAAATGTTATATATTTAACCTCAGTTTTACATAAGAGCATGAGGACATTAAGGAAGATGAGAAACATGAATTCCATACACAGCAATGGCTTGTCTAGATTTAGCTCAAGTACACTAAATGTGATTTGTGTAGTGTTTTCATTGAGCCTGAGACAGTTCCATGATAATCTGCTTGAGAACAGTGATAATTTATATAAAGGAAGTAACAGAACATTCATCTTTTTATGAATGTGTTTACCTGCTTTGTTTCATGCAGAGATATCAGTACACGGTTTTTTGTTCATGGAAAAACATGCTTACCTGTATATTATTTTTTGTTTCATTGATAGATAAATCAATATAGTATAATGTTTTAGTGGCAGAATACTTAACAGGTTAGCTTATGCCAAAATCACCGACAGTGGTAGCTTAAGTATTCTGAACTGGGGTTGTAAACTGAAGGCCATGACTGCCATGAGTATTCATGATATTGCAAAAACAACAGAAGTCCTGTGGCACCTTAAATACTAAGAAATTTCTATGGGCATAAGCTTTCGTGGCTCCAACCCACATCAGATGCATGAAGTGGAAACTACAGTTGAGAGGTATATATACAAATGAAACGATGAAGGAGAAGCATTAGAGTGGGTAGGGCAAGTGCTAACAAAGTCAATTCAGATAGGGTAGACAAGGCCCATTCACAACAGTTGATTAGAGCAGTGGTTCTCAACCACTTTGTTGGGACACATTATTTTGTCATTGCACAGCAGTGTGTCATAGAGAGCCAGGGAAATGGCTGGATTTGGCCTGGGAAGAGTGGATTGCTTTGTCCTGGAGGGTTACGATATGCTGCCAAGTGTGTCGAAACCCAGAAAAGGTTGAGATTGGATTAGAAGGTGAGAATGTGTTAATAGGGACAATTACTTTTCGTAATAAGATAACCATTCCAAGTCCCTATTCTGATCCCATCTGATTGTGTCAAGTTTGCATACGAGTTCCAGCTCTGCAGTTTCATGCCACAGTCTGTTTTTGAAGTTCTTTTGTTGAAGTATGGCAACTTTCTAGTCTGCTACAGAATGTTTATAGAGATAGAAGTACTCTCCTACTGGTTTATGGATATTAAAGTTTTTGATATCTGATTTGTGTCCATTTATTCTTTTGCGTAGGGACAGTTTAGTTTGGCCAATGTACATGGCAGAGGGGCACTGTTGGCACATGATGGCATTCATGATATTGAAATTCTAATATTTGGTGAAGTTTTGTTTACACCTTTCTCAATGCCAGAGAATAATTTAGTATTGAGCATTTTTTTTGTGCTACCATAATTTCATAACAAATTGCACAGGAAGAAGAGGGTAGAAGAAAGGAGGTGACAAAAAGCAATTCCATTTAAAAAATGCAGCAGTTACACAGTTTTCTTATATACAAGATAAATGTTAATTACATAAGTTGTTGATGAAAAGGAAGGGAGAAAAGAAATTCCATAAGTAGATAAAAATACAAGTCATTCACTATAGAATTTTAGCAATCAAGAATCTTTTACCTCCTCCCTACCAATTTCTTTCTTCCACTCTTCAAAACGGGGAGAAAAAAGGTAACGATGTTTGTCAAACAACATTTTCTCTAAGAAGATAATTTATTGGGCAGAACTGGAGTGATATGGTGAGGTACCAGAGGAAGCACTCATTTTTATTTAATATAGTCAAAGAAAACTGAACATCAAACTACAGCATCTGGTAATAGCACAAAGAATGAAGGTTCAGATCTTGGTCACCTGAAGTTTTGGAACCTCTTCTTATTCCCTAGCTATGTGTAATGCCTTTTGTGTCATTCCTTTCCTGACATTAAACCTACATGCTTGAGCTTTCCTTTTGTATCTCTCCATGGAATTTATCCACATTTTCCATTTTTGTAGGATTCGTTTCTGATTTTCATGTTATTAAAAGAGCTTCCAATGTCATTAAAAGAGCTTCCATATTGGCCTTTTAGTCTTCTATCTTTTGTTTGCCAAAACCAATAAATCTGATGTCTTTCAAATTCCCTTCCACCTCTGCTTTCCCTAGTATTATGAGTTGGGGGAGAGCCATGAAGCATGATAGTTTGTTTGTGTGGGAGGGAGGGAGTCATTTTACTGTAAACCCTGAGCTGGAGAGAGGGAAACTAGGAATTCAATATATTTATTTTCAGTCTCATACTCTTGGATGGATCTGGTAGCTACTGATTTGGTAACATGAACATTTAAAATCTCTTCCTTTCCCTATAAATTTTCTAGGCCTATTTTATCCAGTCATAGTTCTATAATCCCACTCATTTCAGTCCAATTTCTTGAGGGTGAATAAGGGAAGAATTTGGCCACTTTTTGTGTTAGTGTAGTCTTGTTACATAAGAGAATAAAAATAATTTCATATTATTTGATTTATGTAACTCACCAATGCAATGGGAATTGCAAATCATTCACAGTAAATTTGAAACAAATGATCTGCTGACCAGGAATTATTCACTGGGGAAAGTGATGAACTCTTAGTAATTGAATAATTTCAAGAATTCTGTATCTGTACGTAGGGAATTTCCAAGCAGGGGGTGGAAAGAGATAAAATTCACTGAACAAATTTATTGTCCCCTTGCAAAAAGGATTACAAGACAGCCCTAGGATCCCATGTGTGAAGCAGCACAACTAGAAATTATCTACAAGAGGGCAGGAATGAACTTTTGCAAAAGTCTTTGCTAGGAGACCAAGGAGGATGGCCCTACTCTCCTCTCTTCTTCCTGGAAAAAGCAGGATCATAGAAGTGTAGGGCTGGAAGGGAACTCAAGACGTCACTGTCCAGCCCCATTATGCTGAGGCAGAGTCAAGTGAACTTAAACCACCCTTATAAATATTTGCCCAACCTGTTTTTAAAAATCTCCAATGAAGGAGTTTCCCCAACTTCCCTCAAAAGCCTATTCCAGAGCCTAACTACTCTTAGAGTTACAAGGTTTTTCCTAATAGTAAACCTAAATCTCCCTTGCTGCAAATTAAGCCCTCTTATTTTTTGTCCCACCTTCACCAGATACAGAGAATGATTGACCACAGTCCCCTTCAACATATTTGAAGCTCTTGACATATTTAAAAACTGTTACTAGCTTCACCCTTCAGATTTTTCTCAAACTACACATGCACATTTGGTTGGTTGTCATTCCTTTTTTAACTTTTTCTCATCCATCAGGTTTTCTCAATCATTTTTGTTCCTCCTCCTGTGGACTCTCCAATTTGTCCACATCTTTCCTAAAGTGTGGTGCCCAGAATCGGACACAGCACTCCAGCTGAGACCTTTCCAGTGCTGATTAGAATGGGACAATTTGCTCCTGTGTCTTAAATATCACACTCTTGTTAATACACCCCAGAATTACAATAGGTCTTCTTAGCAGCTGGAACACATTGTGACCCACTGTATGTCCCACATCCACCTTGGTATTTCAACCGTCCTGCCAGTTATTACACATTTTGTAGCTGTGCATTAGATTTTTCCTTACTGAGTGAAGTACTTTACAGACACCTTTACAGAATTTTATCTTGTTAAGTTCAGATAAATTTTCAAGTTTTTCAAAGTCCTGTCAGATCCTAATTATGTACTCTAACTTGCTGGCAGCACCTCCCAGTTTGATGTGATTTGCAAATTTTAGAAACAAATTCTCCACTCTATTTCTAAGTCACTTATGAAAATATTCATTGGTACCAGACCCAGTACAGACCCCCTCCCCGAGGGTCCTTACTAGATATACCCTCCTGATTTCACAATAAACTTTTGATAACTACAATATTTCAATCAGTTGTGCACCCACATTATAGCAAATTCAATTAGAATACATATTCCTAGTTTTCCTATGAGAATGTCCTGAAGGACCATGTCAGAAAACTTACCAAAATCAAGACACATCACATCTATGCTTCACCCATCCAGCCACCCACCCATCTACTAGGCAAGTAAACCTGTCAAATAAGGAAATAACCTTGGTATGACTAGATTCTTTTCTTGACAAATTAACACTGGCTATTCCTTATACCTGGTAACTCTGTAATCCTCTAGCTATTTACTTATTTTTAATAATTTTTCCAGTAGCTTTCCAGTTATTGAAGTTAGGGTGAATGGTCTCTAATTCCTCTCTCCTCTTTGTTCCCTTTTCTAAAGATAAGTACTGTGTTTGCCTTTCTCCTGCCCTCTGGGACCTTATCCTCTCAAAGATAACTGCTAATGGTTCCAAGATTGCCTCAGCTAGTTCCTGAAGTATCCCAGGATGAATGTCTGCAGGACTCAACATGAATATATCTAACTTACATAAATGTTCCTTAACATGTTCTTTCTCTGTTGCCGTTTTTGACTTTATATTTCCGGTTGCTAATATTATTTGTGTCAATTTTATTCACCTACTTACTGAAGAGTGAAGTGAAATCAGCATGTCATCAATTATCAGCTCTTCTTCACCACTAAGTAGAGAACTTATACTGTCTTTTGTCTTTCTCCTGCTCAGAGTACCTCTTCTTATTCCCTTGCTAGGTGTAATGCCTTTTGTGTCTTTCCTTTCCTGAAATTAAACCTACTGCGTGAGCTTTCCTTTTGTACCTCTCCATGTAATTTATCTACGTTTTCACTTTTTGTAGGATTCATTTTTGATTTTCATGTCATTAAAAGAGTGTCCAATGTCATTAAAAGAGCTTCCATATTGGCCTTTTAGTCTTCTTTCTTTCTTTTGTTTGCATCTTCATAATTCACAGGTCAACTTTTAATATTGTCTCCTAGAGAAACCATCAACTTTCCTGAATTTTCTTTAGATTTTCTTCCTATTGGATTTTAACTACCTGTTCTGAATTTGTTACAATCTGCTTTTTTGAAGTCCTCTGTCCTTATTCAGCTGCTCTTACAGCCTTCTTTCCTTAGAATCATCAAATTGATCACTCACACAAATTGTCTTCCACCTTCAGATTTGTTACTCATTTGTCTCTGTTGGTCTGAATCAAGTTTAAAATGACTGTTCCCCAGTTGTCTCACGTAGATTCCAAGAATTCATTAGCAATTTTCTGTTTTGCCGTGTTACTTTTATAACAGATGTCCGGGTAGTTAAAGTTCTGCTTCTTACTACAGATCTTATGTTTTTGTTATTTCTTCGAGAAATGGCATCTGTGGCAAACAGTCTACTGAGACATCAGCCATCTTCTTTTACCTCTTTTATTCTTTATCCAGAGACAGTCAACTGGTCTGCCCCTCATCTCATTCTAGATCTCAGAACTGATGTATAGATTTCAGATAGATAGTGATCCTGCCTGTCCTTCCGGAACAAGTTACACCCCTCTATTCCAGTTATGAGACTGATCCCACCATGATTCTGTTATGCTATCTAGGTCATAATTTAGCATATGGATTAACATTTCCAATCCTTCTGGTTTGTTCCCTATACTCATTTCATTTATGTATGGACAACTAAGATGTTGAAAACATTTCTTTGCTGATTTCCTTCTTGTTCCTGCTGTGACTCTACTGTAATTTTCCACATCCTCACAATATTTAGTCATCTATTAAGGATGCCTTTTTAATTCTTATTTGTAGACTTATGTCACCTTCCCATTTAGAACCTAGTTTAAAGATCTCTTTAGTAGGTTGGTGAGTCAGTGCATTAAGATGCTCTTCTCCTTCTTGGTCAGGTGAACCCCAACTTTTCGCAGCACACCTTCTTCCTTGAACAACATCCCAGGGTCAAGGAAACTGAAGCCCTTCCATTAATATCATCTTTGCAGCCATGCATTCATCTCCTGGATGTGCACATCGCTGCCTCACCTTTGCCATGAACCAGGAGAATGGAAGAAAAACAAATCATTCCTCTAAAGTTTAACTTTGAAGGTAGCAAAATTATCAGTGAGATAGCTGCTGGGAACAGGGAAATCTCTCATCTTTACGGAGTTCCTATTCCCTCTGAATGTCTCTCTTTTCTTCCACTGGACAAGAAATAGTGTTTCAATTTTGCCTCAATCTTATTTTGACTTCGGTTAATAAAAATTAAACCTTATCTTTAGAGCCCTGCAAATCCAAGGATATCTGCATTATATCCAAGAATATCTGCATCCACAGATGTGTTGCAGATATCAGTGGGCCACTTCTTGTAGAACAACAAAACTTTTGCATTGAAGCTACAAATGAATAGAACCCTGCCTAATCATGGGTGCAATGTGGATATCCTCAACCCATTTCTTTTGGATGCACATGGGATGTGGATCCACATATTTGTATCTATGCAGGGCTCTACTTATATTGTGCAATTAGCAAGAAAACTTAGGTTCTATTTTTCCAGTGCAACATTCAGGATTTGAATAATCTTTAGACCTCTTGTTTCAACTTTCAAAATACCACAGCATTCGAGGACTACATCTCTACTTCATCTCATACTTCCTAAACCACCTTCTCCCAGTCTTCCCTTCCATGCTGCCCCTTATTCCTGATACTGCTTCCCTGTCTTAATGCCTGATTTATGTTCCCTCCAATCACCAGTAAAACCCACTTTTTCTGGGAAGCCTTTCAGTGATTATTACCAGTCAGACATCCGGACCACTTAAAGCCTGAACAGTTACCAACTGAAACATATACAGCAAATTAATCATGGATGTAATGCTTGTGTGTCTCTGAACTAGACATGAAGTTAGCTGTGGCCAGTGCTGTGCATTTTAAATAAAGGCTAAGTACAGTGCTGGCATTTGACAGATAAAGAACAAATAGAAATTTTGAAAGTACATCTTATTTTATCTCCAGCTGAAGGCCGAAATGACACCAAAACACAGCAATCAGCTCTTGAGTCACAATGTATGAATAGCCCTGCTAGGAAAATAACACAGACCATTTAGTGCTGTTTCACAGTTTAGCCTTTTAGTGAGTGGCTAGTTCCCAAATTAATAGCTGGAGAATTGGCAGGTGGGAGTTGAAAGAGGGGGATTTTGAGCTTGGAACAGAGAAACAGGGAACACAGTGTTTTCCTGCAGTAGGAAGATGGCTGGATCTTTTGCTTGGCACTGTCCCCTTCACTTACCTCCCTGTAACCAGAAATCCTAACAGATTTGCATTCAGAAATCCTAGTACATATGCTGTAAACAAGCATGTAAACTGGGGGCATATTTCTAGGAAGATTAAAATGGGAACAAGAGTAGTCTGAGACCAGGCAGAAGATGATGGACAAGTGACAAGGCAAAGGTCAAAGGCAAGGCAGAGACAGGAACAGATTTGCCTTGCTTAAAAGGAGTCTGGTTAATCTTATGAGAAGTTATGGAAATGCTAAGAAGTAAGAGCATTTTTCTGTTGGGAGAGGGAAAAGTCATTGCGGGGAGGGCCAGTATCTTCAAAGGATGGAAAATGTAGAAGGACAAACTAAGAGTCTACTTTTCTTCAGCTTCTTGATGCAGTTCATGAAGATACCTTGTCTCATCCTCAGAACTATAAGCAATTCTGTGCATCATGTTGCACACTTGAATGTTCAGTGGTGGAAACATCTGATTCTTTTCAAAGGCCTTATTCTGAGCCTTGCATGACACACAGGAGTTATTTCTATGCTTATCCAATTTGCTATGTGCGGGCATGCATGCGGGCATGATGTGAAGTGTACCATGTGATAGGTCATTGTGACGTCAGAGGTGACTCTACCAGTTGCTCCCAAGGAGAGAGAAATCTTTGGGAGCAATTGGTTGAGCCACCTCTGACATCACAATGGCCTTTCACATGGTATACCCACCCACCCTTTCTCTGCCCTCATCTCCTTCCCATGCCCTCCTTCACCACCACACTTCCTGCCCCAGCCTCCCACTTCCTGCCTTCACCCACCCCCTTTTCTGCCCCCATCTCCTGCCCCTGCCTCCAGCCACCCCTTCCAACACCCCCACCTCCATTGTTCCTCATGCTTTCCTCCACATTGCATGCCCTCATCCTTCCCCAATACCGCCAGTCCCCTCCCTCCTTCCCCCACATACCCCTTCTTTGCCCCCATCTCCTGTTCATGTCCCTATTCACCATCCCAGCTCCTGCCCCAGCCCCTCACCTCCTGCCTCCACCTATCCCTTCTCTGCCCCATCTGCTGCCCATGGTCCACCACCCCGGCTCACACTGGCTCCAGCCCTCCCCTTCACTGCCCCCATTTCCTGCTCCTGCCCTTAGCCACTCCTTCAGCACCCCCACCACTTGCCCCGCTCCATGTTTTCTCATCCCTCCATCCCAACCCCACACACCTCACCTTCACTTCTGCCATGCCGCTGTAGCCTTTATCCATATTTATACTGAGCTTGCATACACATATTGTTTTAAATTTTATACAAATCTATATATTTCTCTTAATATAAGTCTAAGAATTTATGATCCTACAGTGTTTTAGTTAGCATAAGACAATATAGAACTGTAGTTTACTTAGCATAAAATAAATTTAGCATTAGGCATAAGTGTTCTTACCTAAATGGAAAATTTGCAAGCAAATGCTTTGCAATAGTAATGTTTCGTAAAATCTTGCAGAAGTGGTAAGATCTATAAACATCAGCTATGCTATAAGAGGAAAATAACTGGGGAGAGGGGATGAGAGCAGGTTGCTGAGTTGGATGGAAAAGTACTGGACAGGCTATTTTAATCATGTTGTACAGACAAATGTGTGAAAAAGGGTCTAAAACACAAGTCTGCAGAAGATAGAAAGTAGGAAAGTAGGGGAAAAGGCAATGGAGGAAAATATGTCAATTATGTACATAAACCCCTGAACCAATAATCTGAAAGCACCCCAATAATTTGTTGGGTTCAGACCCATATTTGGAGTGGGGGTATGAGGTAATGTGTATAAAAGGGTATTTAAGGCCTCAAAAGGAAGGGGGTCTTTGAAGCTTCCACCTCATCAGAACTGAATTTTACTTTTCTAAGACGATCTTCACAGACCCAAACTTATTCTCTTACTCTCTTAGCTGGTTGTATTGTTTTATTTTAGTTAAGTAATATCAGAGTGGTTAGCTCTACTCTTCGGTAGAACATCTTTACTTCAGTGTGAGTATATTGTAACCTTGTAATTTGTAAGCTATTTCATAGTTTTAATATCAGTCATAACTGGTTATGGCTTTTTATTCACTATATAGGATTTACAAGATACAGTAAGGTTTACTCTGTTATTTCATTATATATTCCTCAATTCGGGTTCTTATCAATTATATGCTTTCTGCTGTTAGCAATAAAAATGGTGGGTTACTTACTAGCAACTGTCCTTCTTCAAGATGGGCTGCTCACATATGTTCAATTACAGGTGGCTACGTGCTGCAGTGCACGGTAGCTCAGAAAGTCTTCAGCCTTAACCTGTCAAGTCAGAACACACGGCCAACACCCCCTCTGTGCCGTGACCACAGCTATGTAGGTGACCATGACCCTGACACACCCAGGCCCCTATACCTTTGCCAACTCCATTAGCAGGGATGGTGGGAGGGGCCTGAATGTATGTGAGCAGCCAATCTCAAAGAAGGACATTTACTGGTAAGTAACCCACTGTTCTCCTTCGAACGCCGCTCACATCATTCAGTTACAGGTGACTGCTAGCCATACTTGTGGACAGTGGGAGGAGTTACAGTTTACCCACACTGAGTACAGCTCTGCCCAAAGCAGCAGCAGCATCTCTAGCCTGCTGGGCAATGGTGTAGTGCATCGTAAAGGTATGTGTCAATGACCACATAGCAGCCCTGCAGATCTCTTGGATTGGGACCCTGGCAAGGAAGGCCATTGACGATGCTTGGGCCTTTGTAGAGTGGGCTCTAACAATCCCAGGAAGGGGTGTGTTCAACCTTCCATAGCCCTCTTTAATGCAGTTCACAATATATTTGGAGATACATTGTGAGGACACTGGGAGACCTCTCTTGTGTTCGGCAACTGCCACAAAGAGTTGGAAGGTCTTGCGGAATGGCCAAGTGCACTCAATGTAAGTCAGGAGTGCTCTCCTCACGTCCAAGGTATGCCATCTCCTCTGGTTCTCTGTAACCTAAGGGTCTGGATAAAAAACTGGCAGGCAAATGTTTAAGGTGGAAGGGGGTAGCCACCTTAGGGAGAAAAGATGAGTGGTGATGTAAGACTGCTTTATCCAAGTAGAACCTCGTATATGGGGGTTCCGAGGAGAGGGCTTTCAACTCCGAAACCCTTCTAGCAGAGGTGATTGCTACTAAGAAGGCCACCTTCCAAGACAGGATCAACAGGGTGGCTGAGTCCAAGGGTTCATAGGGCGGCTCCGTCATCGCCCAGAGTACCACATTCAGGTCCCAAGAAGGGGTGGGATCATGGAGTTGAGGAAAGAGTCTCTCCACCCCTTTCAGGAATCTCATGGAGGTAGGATGGGAGAGGACTGGGGCCCCATCCACACTTTCATGGAGAGCTGAGATTGCCGCTAAGGGGACTCTCAGCAAGGAAGAAGAGACGCCTTTTTCTCTAAGGTCTAACAGATAGTTGAAGATTAAGTGTATTGGTGCTAATATAGGGTTTATCCCGGGCCCAGATGGAGAATCGCTTCCATTTGGCTGTGCACGTCTATCTGGTAGATGGTCTTCTGCTACCAACCAGAACCTTCTTAACCCTGTCTGAGCAGAGCCTCTCCTGCTTGCAGAGCCAGAGGCGCCCTGAGTCCTGTGTTAGGAGATCTACCCACGGTGGAAGGTGGAGTGGGGTCTCTAGGGACATGTCCTGCAGGAACAAGAACCAGTATTGTCTGGGCCAGTCTGGAGCTACCAGTATCATGTTTGCTCCATCCATGTTGATCTTCAAGAGGACCCTCTGAATCAAAGGAACCGGCGGGAAGGCATATATCAGGGGTCCCAACTAGTTGATGAGGAAGGTGTTGCTGGGAGACCCTTCCTCCTGACCCCTGAGGGAGCAGAACTGGGGACACTTACAGTTCTGCCTTGTCGCAAACAGGTCTACCTGGGGTGACCCCCATTTGTCTAGCAGAAGGGAGAACACCCTGTTGTGGAGGGACCACTCGTGGTTCGCTAGGGGCTTTCTGCTGAGTAAGTCTGCTAGCCTGATGTCCACCGCCGGTAGATGGGCAGCCACCAAGGTGAAGTTGTGGTCTACCACCAGCTCCCAGAGTTTGCATGCCTCTTTGAAAAGCGTCAGGGAGAGGACCCTCCCTGCCACTTCGTATAGAACATGGCTGTGGTATTGTCCATGAGGATCTGAATGGAGCTGCCCTGTATCTTGTCCAGGAAGGTCATGCAAGCTAGTCTGATGGCCTGCAGTTCATTTACATTTATGTGGAGAGGACTGTCCATGTGGGACCAGAGCCCTTGAGTGGAGAGCCCCCCAGAGATATAGGCTCCCCACCCCAAGCCCAAGGCATCTGTTATTAGGGTCACTGAGGGCCTGAGCTCTTTGAAGGGAATGCCCCCCATGGTGAAACAGGGATCCCTCCAAATCTGAGTGTCCCCAGAGTGTCCTGGGGAACTGACAGTACCTTGTTTAGGGATCCCCTCCACGGGTGGAACACCATAGGGAACCAGACCTGGAAGGATTTCATTCTCAGGCGTGCTGTCCGAATCACGGAGGTGGAGGCTGCCATGTGGCTGAGAAGCTGTAAACATCGGCGGGCTGTGGTCACCTGGGACGTCTGCAGCTCTGTAATGATGGTGCACATGGACCAAAATCTTGACGGGCAGGGATGCTGTCCCTTTGCGAGCATCCAGACATGTCCCTATGAACTCTATGTCCTCGTATGGACAGAGTTTTGACTTTTCTCAGTTTATACAGAGGCCCAGGTACCTGCAGAGCTTCACTATTGCTCTGATGTGGAGCTCTACCTCAGATCTTAATCTCCCTACTATTAACCAGTCATCTAGGTAGGGGTAGATTTTTATGCCCCACCTGCGCAGGTACGCCACAACCAGCACCATGCACTTTGTGAACAACCTGGGGCCCATGGAGAGCCTGAATGGGAGAGAGGTGAACTGGAAGTGGTTTTCCCCCCACCGTGAATCTTAGGAATCGCCTGTGGCAAGGCTGTATGGCTATGTGAAAGTAAGCGTCTTTTAGATCGAGGGCTTCGAACCAATCCCCAGGAGACAAAGATGGGATGATCCATGATAGGGAAACCATGCAGAACTTTATTTTCCTTGTGTGTTTGTTTAACTCTCTGACATCTAAGATGGGTCGAAGGTCCCCACTGGATTTGGGGACTAGGAAGTATTGGGAGTAAAACCCTTTTCCCTGCTCCCACTTGGGAACCCTTTCTATGGCCCTGAGAGAGAGGAGTTTCTTGCATTCAATCTTGAGCAGGTGAAGCAGTTCCCAGTTCCTGAGGTTTGGACGAGGGGTCAGTTTTCTGACCTGAGGAACTGAGTGAAACTGAATATGATACCCTTCTGCAACCATCTCAAGGACCCACTGGTTGGATGTGATTTTGGCCCAGTGGTGTGTGAAACAGTGTAGGTGGTTGGGGACTGGTTGGGTCATGAGTTCGCTGCTCTCGTGGTAACTGTCAAAAATGCTGCTTCCTTCCCGACGAGCGTTCGGAGCCTTGTCCACTCCTGCCAGACTGTGGGGCATGGGGCTTCTCCCTCTTGCTCGAGCGCGCCTTGTCATCCAAGTCCCCAAGATGGTGCTGGGGAAACTGGAAGGACCTCAAAAAGGGGCTTTGCAGTTGAATCTGTTGTTTCAGCTGTTGCAGCTGCTGTAGGAGCTGATGAGCTTTCAGAGAGTGTCTGCTAGATTGAGAGGTATACATCCCCAGTGACCAGAGTCTGGCTCTTGAGTCCTTCATACCATAGAGTTTTGCAGCAAACAGGTCAGGGCCTTCAAAAGGCAGGTCCTGAATGATAAGTTGCAATTATGGGGGAGGCCCGAGCCCTGGAACCAAGCCAAGTGGTGTATCACCATGGCAAATGCCATAGTGCTAGCGACTGTGTCTGCGGCATCCCAGGTAGCCATCAGGGCATCCCTGGATGCCATCTCCCCTTCCTCAAGCATCGTGTCAAAGTCCCTGAGGCAATCCTTGGGGATGGTATCACGAAAACCTTGCATGGCATGCCAGAGGTTAAAGATACATCTTGTCATAAGGGCCAAATGGTTGGAGATGTGCAGCTGTAGGGCTGCTGTGGAATAGATCCTCCTGCCCAACAGATCAAGCTTCCTCGCCTCCTTATTTTTGGGGGTGGAACTCAGTTGGCCCTGCCTCTCTTTCTGGTTCACAGCATTGACAACCAGCGACCCTGGGGTGGAGTGCTGGAAGAGAAAGGAGAATTTGTCCTGAGGAGTCTGATACTTTCAGTCTACCACCCTTGACACCAGTGGAATCGAAGAGTGGGTCTGCCATCACACCCTTGCAATTCTGTATGCTCCACTGTGGAGGGGAACAGACACCTTGGTGGGTGGGGCATTGCCCCCTATTTCAAAGAGGAGGTCAGTTTCCTCCTGGACCACCCCTAGTTCCACCTTCAGGTTCGCTGCCATGCAGTGGAGCAGGTCCTGCTGGGTGCAGGAATCCTCATTACAGTCAATCAGCCTCTTGGGTGTGTTCACACAGCACTCTTATTTCGAAACAACAGAGATTGTTTCGAAATAAGAATTACCCTGTTCACATGATGCACTGTTGTTTCGAAACAACGGCGTTGTTTCGAAACCACTTAAACCCCATGTGGGGACAAAACAACGTTGTTTCAAAACAATTGTTTCGAAACAATGCCGTCTGAACATGTTGTTTCAAAACAACGGTGACTTGTTTCGAAATAACTGTTGTCTGAACCTGCTATTTCACTTTGAGCTTCTTTCCTTAATTCGAATTAACAAACTGTTAATTTGAATTAACTTATTTCGAAATAACCCCTTATTTCGATACAAGTTGTTTCGGAACAACTTGTATCGAAATAATCCCCTGTGTGTGAACGTAGCCCTTGAAAGTATGCTCATCCAGTGAAGAGGAAGAACAAGCCCATGATCTACATTGAGTAGAGTCAGGGTTGGGCTCGTCATCTGAGAAATCCAAAGAATCTGAAGTCTGTAAAGGAGATGGTACCAAACCGTGCCAAGATGTTGAGCTATTGTCAGCCATCATGTCCAACCAGTCATGCGACCAGTCATTGAAAGATGTTCTGGCCTCAACACAGCGCAGCGGAGAGAGGCCCCAGCTAGGTTGCGGAGACTTTGCAGTGCTGGGGGAGGCAGGCCCCATTGCTCTTGATGTTGCCAATGACCCCTTCTTTTTCCATGACTTAGGTGTCAGGGAACGCTTGCAGAGCCATTTCCTGGACTGTTCACCAGCCCCCAAGGCTTTGGGGGAGGCAGAGGAATGAACAGAAGCCAGGGCGAAGACGACGACAAACTAGACGACTGGGCTCTCAAACCCTGGGAATGCAGTACTGATGGATCCCAGGATGAACAATGGGGTGAGGAGGCCGTGGAACAGTCTTCAGATCCAGATTGTGGCACCAGCGGAGGGGTGGGAGGTACCAGACTGGTAGGCACTACTGGCTTCTGTGTTGACTGGGTTGTGGGTACTGGAGTCGGCATTGCTTTTGGCTTGAGTTTCTTTGCCAGTACCAGAGCTGGGTCTCGGGACCAACCCCGCACCTTTGCGGGGGCCTGCCACGTCAACGGTACCAAGGACAGTTCACTAACTGAGGTGACTGGTGCCTTGGCAGTACCGAAGAGGACGTCGACCAAGACGTCGAACTCAGTGCCAAAGGGAGGTGCTGAGACTCCGGTGCCTGAACTGTTTGGGGCACTGGCAGAGCACTAGCAGCTTGGGCAGCATCAGAGGTGGGCACGCTGCTCTCGGCGAGAGTGTAGAGGTGCTGCTCTGTATCTTTGCGAGTCCTCTGTTTAAAGGACTGGCAGATGAGGCAGCTCATGGCAAGGTGTGACTCACCGAGACATGCGAGGCATTTCTCATGAGGATCATCAGTTGGGAAAGCTTTGCAGCATCCCAAGCATGGTTTAAATTCAGGCATCTTAAATTTCACATGGAGAAAGACAGACACTTGCTTCCACAAGTTTCTTGGCTGATCTGAAACCATCGCTGAGGGCAGAAAAAGGAACTGCGAGGGTCAGGGTCACAGTCACCTATATATAGCCATGGTCGTGGCACAGAGGGGACATTGGCTGTGTGTCCTGACCTGACAGGCTAAGGCTGAAGACTTTCTGAGCTACCGTGCACTGCAGCACGTAGACTGTAACTGAGTGATGTGAGCAGTGCTCAAAGGAGAATTGTTTGTTATAAATACCTTAACTTTGTATACTTTCTCTCATCCTTGGGGTATCTATAAACAAATTAATTTAAGCTTCAATTTATCTGGGGTCAGCTTCTGAACCAGAAGCCTTATCCTTCAAACTGGGAAATCCATGTTGGTTATTCTAAATTTCAAAGTAATTATAGAATCAAGCTACGCCTGCCACCCCCATCCTTCCTTATCCCTCCGATGCATATGGTACTAACAAGTGGTTGCACCCCACCTCTTGCCCCCACGTGCTGCCTCTGCCCCCCTTCACAGCTTTCAGCTGTTTCCAATATGTCATGCTGACTCTTGTTATGCTCACTCAGGTAAGAAACCACGATTTTCTGCCATCATTTTTTACAGGTTACAGCTAATATCTAGAATAATTTTCCCTAACTCAACAGAAAATCCTACGAGTAACACCCTAATGTTGCTGAGAAAAATCTAAGAGAGGACTTTATTGTTTACCGTTATCTACTAATAGAGAAGAAATTATCTATAAAGAACATGTACAGTAGCATATCAATTTCAGTTTGAAATGTAAAACACTCAATCTCAGAAAACCAGGATGATTTATGCTGGTGTCAGAGATAACCAAAGAAAGAAAGTCTCATGGCTCCCAGATGTGAAGAACACAAAATCTATTCCTTTAGAATTGCTATCTAGCTTCTAAATGAAAGGGGAAGGGAGATGGTTCTTTTTCATTAGCTATTACATCTCTGAGACATGACAATTAAATGTTAAATTAGTTTCCGATAAGAGTTGATACAACTTCCCATAGGTTTGTGATATCGAACAGGTACAATATCACCTTTGGAGTAATCTGCAGAATTGGTAAAGAGTTGTAGTTTTCACCCATATTAGTGTGTCTTATCAGCAAACACTCACACAAAGATGTTTTTGTTATGTTTGCTTAAAGAAGAGCTGATTTTTATTTGACTACTACAATGCTTGTTTTTCTCTATAAAAGCATGTATAATCAATTCAGAGAGCAGAGGCTTAGACAGCCCATCACACACAAGGACTAGTCAAAGAGATTAGTTCATGAACAACATAGGCTAATATTGTTCATTAAACAATTCTGCGAATACTTTATGAATAAAGACAGGCACAGACATCCTGATACATTCATGAATGCTCTTCCAAGAGAGTTAAAGTGTCTGGTTCATCAGGTTATTTTCTCTAATGACTAATCTGACTATTTCTAGTAAGATGCCTTTTCTCAGGATGGAAATCTGCGAGTTAAATTTTCTCACTCCTTCAGTACTGCCTTGATCCTGGTTATAGCTGAAAATAACATGGCCCAAAACAGGTACTTTAAGTGCTGAAAGTCCATAATCAGACAATCAGCAGTTCTTTGGGACCAATACAGCAGACAGATGAGTGCCACCAGACTCCTTGTTTGTTTCAGTGGGGCAATGTTTCTGTTTCCACAATGTGACTTCTGTGCCAGCTACAGGCAAAGGATTGGAAAATGAGCCGTTATGTTTTTCTGATCCTCTTACACTAGGGGAATTCTGAGGAAGTTGACTTCACAACCAGAAATCTCAAATAGTTCAGAGTGGAGGAGGCAGCACCACAGTGGAGAACTGGACCCTTTCTCTTTCAATTCAAAAAAACACCACACCTTTTTAAGAAGTCTGGAGCTAGATTATCCTCCATCTATACCCCACTGCCTGCTTCTCCTCAACAACTGGTATATTTTTCTACTGTACATTTGCTTCTGTCAGAGCCCAGAATCAAATCTAATTTGAGGCCAAGAAAATTAGGAAAATATCTTAAAACAACAGTAGAATTCACTGTAATTCACGAAGTGAGGTGCTCTGCAAAAGAGGAATGTGTTGTGATTACAAGATTCTATACCACCTAACTCAGCAGTGCCAGGTGAAAAAGGGAAAGAACTGTTAAATAATTTTAGTCAGGGGCAATAAGGATTCAAGGTATCAGTGTCAGAATCAGTGCCAACCAATGTTCCCTGTAAGCTGCGCTGGCGCGCTGCAGCACAGCCCGCCGCAGCGACCAGCGCAGGGAAGGCTGCTGGCAGCACACAGCCGGCAGCCAGAGGCCCTCCACAGAGCTCCTGTGGAGCAGGGAGTTTTCAAAACTCCCGCCCAGAGAAGGTCTAATGGAGCATGCCCAGAAAGCTTCTCTGGCCCCAGGAGCTGTGGCTGGGCCATGCGGCTCCAGCCACAAGGTAAGTTTCTGGGGACCGCCGGGAGTGGGGGAGGGGAGGCTGCTGGGCTGCTGGGAGTGGGCCCGCGGGAGGGGGTGAGGGCGGCCGGGAGCAGGCCCACAGGGATGGGGGGGGGGCCGCCGGGAGTGGGCCCATGGGGGCGGGTGGGCCGCTGGGAGCAGGAGGTGGGGGGGCTGCCAGGAGTAGGGGACAGCTAGGAGCAGAGGGGGTGGCCCAGAGTGGGGCCCCGGGGGTGGGGGGGTGCTGGGGGGGCAGGAGCGGGCCCATGGGGGGGTAGTGCAGCAAGCAGGGGGGGCAGCGCAGCAAGCAACATGAGTTGCTCAGCTGCCAGCATCTCTTAGAGGGAACATTGGTGCCAACTCTCTGAAAATGGAGGTGCATGGATTGTTTATCATAAAAGTCTAATCTCTAGTGTGTGGGCAGACTTTGAGTGTTAGAAAGCATGACAGAGAAGAATCTGCCACTCCTAAGGCAAAATAAATAAAACCCACGGCAGGGAAATTATATTTTTCAAAGTGAAAGAGAGCTTTTGAGCCAATTAGTGTTTATTGAGACTGCTTCCTACATCTTAACAGATTAAAGATGTCATGGGGATTGAATGATTATTTACTTTGTTATTACACGTTTATATTGCAGTTGATGGGAGACTTCTTTTTGCTTCCAGTTTTAGCTATTAAAACAGCTTAAAGACAGATATGGTAACCACTAAAAGCAAGAAAGCAGGTATTCTAGCAGTGATATGACTCTGCCTCCTTGTCATCATTGCCAAGATTACACGACAACTCTGTTTCTCCCAAGGTTTCAGGGAATATTTGAAACCTATAATAAAGCAGAGGGTTCAACAAGAAATCAATGCTGTAAAGTTATATTCAAGTGCATGTCCAAACTTCCTTCAACTGCAGTTAAGTCTTGTGAACTCTGGATTTCAATTTTGCCACCAATTCACTAGATTTCTGGGGTACAGCAGTTCTGAATTTTGTTGCATAAGACTCAGACATCTAGGAAACAGTTGCTTTAACTGAATTATTTGTCAGACTGTTGATTGTGTCATTTAATATTTACTTTCATCAACATCTGTTTGTGAATGTTTTTCAACACATTTCAGAGTGCTGCCTTATTTCCATATTACTGGAGGATCTCAGTGGTGGTTTACTGTAATAATGAGTGAGCTGGGGAGTAGGTTGTTTGCTGAAGGTTTTAGGTGCAGACAGGGGCGTCGCTAGAGCTAGGCACATGGGGCTCATGCCCTGAATCCCAGCGCCAGTGCCCCGAGTCCTGGCCCTCAGCCCCTGCCTCTTCCAGTCTCCAGCAGGAGATTCAGGGCCGAGCCTCCCACAGTGGCTGCGGCCACTTCTGGGCCCCGTCCTAGGCCAGGCCACCCACTGCCATGTCTGATGCTCCAATCGGAACACAACCCTTCCCATTAGCAGTGCTTAGAGCCGGCGCCACAAAAGCCGCCCTTTTAATAGTATGGCTCCATTAAGACACTCCACCCCGCCTGGGGCTTTGCCCCATTGGCCCTTGCGTAGTTACGGCTCTGGGCAATACAATACATAACTGATTCAGGAACCTAAATCTTATTTTCATAAGGGACTTAAGCCCTAGGTGTTTAAATTCCATTGACTGTTGGAATTTATTAATAAATTAGTAAGGAGAGCAGAATTTCACCAATTGGGGTACCCTGGGGAAAGAAATATCCTTGCAGGTCTTACTGAAAGTGGCCAGATTTGTCGGAAGTATGCGTTTTGCTAGCAAGACAGCTTGGCAAGAATCATATGTAGAACACAGAGGCAAGTTGTGGTTTAGTTTTTTAAACCTATAAATTATCAGGAAGTTCAGTTGGTCATCACTTCTCTCTGGCTCTTTTGGAGAGCAATGACTGGAGCTATTGCAGGGCTTTTTCCATTTTTTCATTGTAGTGTATGTGTCACCTAAGCAGATCAGCAGTACATTGAGGTCTGAATGTGTAGAAAGCTGCAGATAGCAAGCAGTTTGAAATATGTCTACTATCCATTGCCAGGAGCGGGCTGTACATTAGTCCAGTTGGCATGCTGTGCTTCCTTTGCAGTTAGATGGCAGCTGTTGCATGTTTTTGGAACCTGCCTATTATTCCTTTGGCATACTTCCCATAATTGAAGTTCTATAGTAACTATAAATTAATTAAGGAAAATGGGATATGATCTGACTTTGAACTTCATAGGTTGCAGATGGAGGAGTCTTTCCCTAATCCAGCTACATTGCTGGGGACTGATCCATAACCTCCAAAAGATAATTTAGGAATCATGGCTAGTCAATATCTTCACAGAGGTTGTTTCCTTATAAACAGAATACAACCTCCCCTGTTTATGGTACTTAGCACTTCTTGAATACCTGGAAGGGGTAAGAAGCAGTTCATTTAATTTCCAAAAGCAAGAAGGAGGGGTGAGGTACCAGCTGAGGAAAGACATCCTTAGGGGAAGCAGTAATAAGGGAAAGAGAGCAATACAGACTGGAGCATCCCTATTTTCATGAACCTAAATCCAGCTGTTAATTAACGTGAATGCAAGGTGAAGTGCTAACATACCAGAGAATTTTAATATTTACTAAAAACAAACAAGGAGTTTAGTGGCACTTTTAAAGATTTTAAAGGCTTGTAATGTCTGACGAAGTGGGATTTTCTCTCAAGCTCATGTGATAAATAAACTTGTTAGTCTACATTTGTTAGTCTTTAAAAATGCCACTAGACTCGTTGTTTGTTTTGCTGAACTAGACAGACACAGCTACCCCATTGGAACTAATATTTACTAGCTCTATTATCAGATACCTAAGCCACAATCTAAAATAAAAGATCCCATTTTCTCTCTGTTTTTGAAACAGTACAACACAAGGAACTAGGGTCCTTGAGAATGCAATGAACAGTGATAAAAAGAAGTACGTGATCCCACCACTCATTATCAGTCCTGTGCATTCATTCTGGACCAGCACAGAAATAAAGTCAGAGACTGATGGAGAGTTGAACGCTTATTATTGTTTGGAATATTTACTACAGAGCAACAAAGAGGAAAAGCAACTCATTGCCTTCTGAAAGATTTTCACAAAACTGAAGTGACACAAATATACACCTTCATCATACTGCCTTTTTTTTCATCCAGGCTCATTTTTCCCCACTCAGGGACCAGACCAGTAAGGCCTATAAAAATGTTTCTGAAAGCACATGGCAAGGGGGAATGCTGTAAGTCAGTTACCTGGGGAAACAGTTTGTGTAATGTGAAAGCCATTGCTCACTGAAAGGCAAAAGCACAGGAGGGGAGAGGGCTCATAGAAAAATAGATAGCTCCTGCTACATAGCTTTTTGATAGTAATTAAGACTATTTTTTCCATAAGACCACAGCCTCATTTGGTGCACAGGACAGTCACATAAGAAAGGGGAATTAAGACTGCAGTGGAACCATAAAACTGGGATTTCCTAACTTTCTTTTAGCATGTTTTTCTTTTTCTTTTAACATATTTTTGTATCCAATTTTCTTTTAAGGGATAAGCTTCCTGTTGTACTAGGGCAGTGGAATATTGTGGTCTTCCTGGAGTACTTCTCCCCTACCTTTTTACCCACCTGCGATCATTGTCCAGGTTACCAGTGTATTGCCTCTACATCAGCAAGATCTTTAGAGCTATGTTCACACAAGCCTTTTAAATTGGAACAGCAGTTGTTTCGATTTAAAAATAGACACATCCAGATGACGTTTTCCTTATTTCAAAATAAGGAGCTCCCTTATTTCAAAATAAGGAAAATCATTTTGATATAATAAAACCTGGTTATATATTGAAATGAGGGTTATTTCAAAACTTTGGTTTTGAAATAACCCCCTCTGGTTCTGTTATATTGATATGTCCCACATATCGATATAACAGAATGACCTTCATCCCAGGGTGCATGGCAACCTGGGAGGAATCCCACCCCCCCCAGGCACCCTGGCCAGGGTGCTGAGGCGAGGCGGAGGGGGGGCGCAGGAGGATGCCAGTTCCCAGCAGCTTTCCCAGCTGCTGCAGCAAGCAGGCAGCCAGAGGGGACCACGGCTTCCCCTGCCCACTTGCCCCACTGCGAGGGCAAGCCCGCAACCAGGGGGAACCATGGGTCCCCCACCCACAGCAGTAGGGGAGCCCCAGGGTCCCTCCCCCGCTGCCCCACCAGCAGTGGGGAAGGCAGGGCAGGGGGATCCTTGCCCTGGATGCTTTTTCCCCTACCTGGCTCTCCAGGTGAGAGCCAGACAGGGGATTGGGTGGCAACATGGCCCTGCCAGGGGGCCATGTTGCCACACCTCCCAGTGTGCCCCTCTTCCAAATCGAAATACAAAGTCCTGCGTCTGGAGTTGGTATTTTGATTTGGTATTTTTCCTTTAATTCAAGTTAAGTTAAATCAAATTGTTTTATTTTGAATTTGCTTATTTCAAAATAAGCATTTAGGTGTGGACATAGCCTAGATCACTGCCCGTGTTCTAACAATATTCAAGTTGACTGGCTGCCCCTCGGTTTACTGAAAAACACAGTTTCAGGTCAGTTTGACATCCTTCTGACCAACTTCCCCTTTGCTCATATCTGGAAATGTTCTTCTTTTCTTGTCCAGAGCCTTCTGCACATCACGTTTTGCTGTGTAGCTGAAGGTCCATGAGAAGACAATGTTTCCCCCCCTCCACAATTTTTGGTGCCTTTTCAAAACTTGCTTTATTTCCCATGAATTAAGAAATTATCTGGTCTCTGAATTTAGCATTTTTACTTGCTTGATTTTTATCATCATTCAATGTGAAGTATTTTGAGAGAGAGGTTATTTGGTTATTTTTTATTATTCTAGTGGAAGCAGCACTGAAGTGGCAGCAGTTTAATCATAGCCCAATGCAACTCAGCATAAATGCTCCAAATCTTCACCAGTTGCAAAGTTTTCTTTATCAACAGTTTCAAAAATCTGCTATTGGTTCTGGAATTGCAACAGCAAGTTGTAAATAATACATTAAATGAGAATTTCCTGCCTAGCCTGTACATTGACAAAATAGACAAAATAGTCTCTTTAAAGTCATAGTCATAGTGTTTAATCCAATACTTAACTTTGAAATGGATAGGAAGAAACTGACTAAGCAAAGAAGAATCAGTCAAAACAACAGAATAAATATGTAACCTACGTGGATAGGAATAAATCAATTTACTAATTCTCTGCTGCAGAATTCTTCTGTCTGACTTGAAGTATTGGCACAGACCATGAATTCATATCCTTGCTAGATATTACAGTTGCATTTTCTGTAGGAACCCTCTAAATACCAAACATGAGAATTATAACTATGGGATTCATTTTATTTTCTTTTTCTTCTAGGAATCCAATCCTACTGTTTACAATAAGACAGTTACACACAACTAGCAGTTTCACATTTCTTTACTGAACAACACCTCAAAGACACACTATTATAGCACAGCAGTTATAACACAATCTGTCTAGTTACAAACATCACCACCTAGAGATTTATTATAAAAGAAAAAACATAGAGGACTTAAACCCTAAATTTTATATATTTAAACCTCACAAAAATCAGAAGAGGGACTGGAACTTCTGACAGTCAGAGATCTGCTTTCACAGACAAAACATTTAGTAATACCAAATAACCAAGTGGCTCAGCATTCACAATTTTAAATAAGAAAATCTGCTGATTACTGGATCTGTGCGGCTGACAGTGTGTTTGGTTCAATGACCTAAATTTGGTTCAGTTACCTAAATGACCAAAAAGACATTTGATCTCCAGTTTATGGTTTCTTCAGCCCAAATAACAACAATCTGTGTAAAAGTTACAAGAAACTCTACAGAGATGCAACACCACGATACAGTTTGGATTACCACTGGCAGTTTTGTCTTTTCCCTCCTAAGCTGGGCTGGATCTTATTGGTGCTCAACATTGCTGCTGGTTTTATACTCATGTCTGATCAGGAGCTCTAGCTTCTTAATAAATGGAGCACATGTGGACATGCAAGAACTGTTACACGTATGAAATGTTCCATACCAGCTTCAAAACAGCTACTGAGCATTGTTCACAGCTTCCTGGTCTCCCTTTTAGGGTGCTGAAACAGCAACTGCTTTGCAGTAACTCAGGACTCTAAGAGTACGTCCACACCTCCATGCTTAAATCGATTCAAGTCAAACTGATTTAAGCTAAATCAAAATAAAAATCATTAAAATCAATACAACTTGAATCAATTTAAGCAAAAACACCAATTGAAATAGCAAGTCCGGACACAGAACCTGCTATTTCAATTCAGGAGAGGGACACCCTGGGAGGTGTGGCAACATGGCCCCCTAGCAGGGCCATGTTGCCACCCAATCCCCTACCATGGGCTCTCAAGAGCCCGTGGCAGGGGAATAAAGCCCCTGGGGGGGCACAGATGGGGCCATTCCTCTTCCCCACTGCTTTCCTGGTTGCAGGGAAAGGATCGGGGCGCCTCTCTTCCCCGCCGCTGGCCAGGGAATGGGATGGTATCATGGGCATGCTGCATCCACGCTGCTGGCTGGGAGGTGGGGGCTGAGCTTGCGGAGCGCCCCCAAGCCCCCATGGCTGGCTGGACAGCAGGAACAGAGCTCGCAGAGCACCCCAAAGCCCCCACCACTGGCTGGGCAGAGGCGACTGAGATCTCAGCGCACCCAGTGGGGTGCCCTGCAAGCTCTGCTCCCACCGCCCGGCCAGCAACAGGGGCTTCAGGATGCCCTGCGAGTTCATCCCCCACTGCCCAGCCAGCATTGGGGATAGCGGGGCCCCCAATCTCAGCCCCCACTGCCTGGCCAGCAGCAGGGGCTGCAGGGCACCGGGGGCCCCATTCCACAGCCCTGTGTGCCCCTCCTCCCTGGCCTGGGTCCTGATTCCCTCCCTGGTGAGGATGCTCAGGGGGTGGGCCTTCCTTCCAGGGTGCCATGCACCCTGGGACAAAGGTCAAAGCCATTGATTTAGAACAATTTTGTTTTGAAACAAGGCATCTGAATGGCCTTGTTTCAAAACAACCGTTTCACTTCAATGGCTGTTTCACTTTAAATTAGGTTGTAGCCATTGTGATCTAACGTTTCTTGAATCAAAATGATGGAGGTCATAATTTCAATTCAGTAGGATGTCATGTGGACTAAATATTTTTTAAATCGAAATAACGACCATTATTTTGATTTAAAAGGTGAGTGTGGACATATGCACAGATTTTAGCGCAGATTATTTCAATTTCAAAGGCTGCAAGTCCACAATACCTTTCTTTATATCGAGATAAGGAGCTCCCTTATCTTGCAATAAGGAAAGTCATTTTGATATAATAAACCCTAGTATTATATTGAGATGACTGTTAAATCGAAACTGTTATTTCAAAATAACTCGATGTGTTATTTTGATTTAAGTCCTGGCCATGGACATTCTAGTGCAGACCTGTTTAACTTAAATTGATTTAATGATTTTATAATGATTTTATTGAATCACTAACTTAAAATCAATTTCACTGCCTAAGTGTGGACATAGCCTAAGTCTATACTGACTCCTTGTCTGGGCATGTTCTCATACTAGCTCAGAGCAGGTAGAAACAGCAGCTGTAATTACAGGAAGAAGGGTTTTAAGCTGAACACCAGAAAGTAAGTAAAACAGAAAAGGAGATGTGGTTGGTTATTTTGGTCACTGGAATGAGAAGTCATGTCCCCCTCTTCCCTTTAGTGCTGCACTTATATAGAAAGATAGCTGCAAGGACACCTACTAGATTCTTTTGTGCTTTGTGAACCTAGAATTTGTACCTGATGCTGTGGCTTTGAAATGAGTGACATAACTGCTATTGATTTCCAAGGGAACAGGATCGAACTGTGTAAATGTAAAGAATAGTGGGCATCATGCAAACAAGCACATCATCCATCTCTTGTCAGCAAGCACAGAGAGAAGTTCACTATGAAATGCATTGTAGTGGAGCCAATTTTATAAACCGTGACAGCACTAAATATAAAATGGCTAATCAATAAAATTGAAAATACCCAAAGTATACTGTTGTCTGCTCCCAAGGGGCACACTTAACTCACATTGATATTACAGAGAATTACATGTTTACCAGAAAAATAGCAAATATTATAAAATAAGTAATTAAATATATAAATTTGCAAAACAAACTGTAAACATCTCTGGAAAATACCTTTTGGATTCATTGTCCTTTCCCTCAGAAAGTTCACTTTTTTAAAGAATATCTTCTACAGCAAGATTATTGGATATTTTTAAACCACTCAGGTAACAAAACAAAACCTCCTTTCTTACTTCAAAGGCAACATTGTAGCAGTAGAGCTATTCTGAGAAGTAAACCAGTTAAAAACCATATCATGCATAACTTGACATCAATCCCTAGCACTGATTGCTGCATATATATTCTTTCCCAGTGACTTTACCTTACTATTCCCCACCACAAACAGGTGGCAGATAACTTGAGCTGGAACTGGACAGATGCAGTGGGTGCTTTACAGCCACATTAATGGCTCTAGTCAGGTTTTCAGGATGTGTCTTGGTTTCTTATCAGTTTCTCTATCAGTAGAGAAAAAAAAGTTGTGGAGTGGGTCCCTGTTTGAAATCTGGGTGGTCAGTTTTTATAGTCTGGCACCAAAAACCTTTTACAGTAGATGACTCCATGCTTGCTTGACTGTTTCACTGTCAGCAAATGGCTTTGAATGTAACAGGTATTAATTTCTGAAGGCTTTTGCTTTTATGTGGGAGGTACATATAGTGTTTTGGATGACTAACATTTTATATGGAGTTTGAAATTTCTCTTCCTGCTTCTGTGGGATTTTGTTTTTTCTTTTGGGAACCAATTTTCTTTCTTCCTTCTCTTCCCTCTAATTGTCTCCTAATATTCATATTGTTCCGGTAGGAGTTTGGATTAGACCCTAGAGTTTTAGTATTTGAGTATTATTACTACAGTTCTTAACACTTGCTGTGAAATCTTTGCACTTGTTGACAGTTCTTTGATCAGGACACACAAGTGAATGAGTGCAGACTCAGGGATGAATTTTAACCAGCAGGCTGCACTTTTTTTTTTCTTTTTTAAATAAACAGCATCAGCGAGGGTCACTATCTGCTCCATCTCCTCAGATCATCTATTTGAAAGGGCCACATGCACGGGTTTTATGTAGCCCATAACTCAGGATACAATCTTCTTTGTCTATCCTGATGATTCAGTTTGCTCTACTCAGTCTCCTCACTGCGAGATGGAGATGGAAGATATCAAACATAGATCCCAGTTTGCAATGACTTCCTGTCACTGTTTTTCCACAGTCCCAGGTATATGAGCGCAATCCCATGTCTCATTTTTTGGTCATGGGCCCTTTGACATTTTATCCACACTGAATGCCAGCCACAAGTTACAAGAAACTAACAGTCAAATAATTCCTCTCAAGAACCACACAAGTAGATTATTAAATCTTTGAGAGCCACACTGAGGCATATAGCCATATACTTTTACCTATTCAAAAATTACTAAGCTTAAAATTCATTGCAAACTTTAATTTTATCATAAAAAGAGGGTAAATATTGATCCTACTAATATCAGATTCTAATAATTAGTTAATGTTAGCATGAAAACTAGGCCCATACAGTAAAAACCTAGCTGTCACTTGATGTAGAAGACTGCAGGCTAGTGGCAAGTTTTTTAAAATCTGAGCAGTAACTTGCCAATGAAGTACATAACAGGTCTCTCAGGTGCTGATCTGTAAGTATTGCACAATGTTTTGATTTCACAGATTTCATTGTGGAATACAATGCTTCACAGCAGTAAATTGTGCTAAAAACTGAAAGTAATCTCAACAATGCCGTGCTTCTCCCTGCCGTCCCTGACCCCCTCCTGAAGACCCAGGCCCTGACACTGGCTCCCCTGGGCCAAGTCCCCCTGCCCCCACAGCCCCCTTATCTGGCCACTCTGGTAGCTAGGCACAGTCTGGGGCTTCTCCCCCAGATCATGCTCTGCATATGTTCAGAGCATGCTCAGGGTGGGAGAATTAAAACTCCTAGGCTGGGGCTACTTTCCTAAATTGATTTGCTGACATTCTTCCACAAGCCGCATTTTTTCATTCAAGAGCTGCACGTGGCTCCCGAGCCACAGTCTGGCCACACCTAATTTAAATTAACTGTGTCTCCATGATACACGATCAGCCCTGATGCATAAATTCCTTCCTGACCCCTAAACAGGCAGCCTAAAAATACAGTTCCTCTATAAAAACAACTATGGGAGGGAAGGATGGTTGGATCAGCTAAAAATGAGGGAAGAGCCTTGATAAAATAAATGAGCCATGGTTTAAATAAGACAATGAAAACAAGAGTCCATCATCTTACATTTCTCTAGCTAATGCACAAGAGAGGCCTATCCCTGTATATATGCCTCCCCATTTTAAATTGAGGATATCCAACACGCCCTTTGCAGATCCATTCAAGTTTGCCATCCTTTAAATCAGTGAATAGCACTACAGTAGCAAGGGCTTGTTAGCATTACTCTTCTGCATTTGAAAATTCTCAAAAATTGGAAGTTGCAGAAATTTTTCACTTCAGATAATTTACACTGGTCGCCCTGGTGACACACTGCACTCAAAATCTAGATATTTAAAAAGCTTATTAAGTCATTGAATCCGTCTCTGTGCTAATGCAGGATTATTCTCTTTTGTATATTTAATAAGCCCTTTTACTTGAACAGTGTAGTCTTTACAAGCATTTTTGTCACAGCCACACTTCCTTCTTGCTCCCTGGCCTTTCAGTGCCAAATTTTCTTTTAAAGATCCTTATTCAAAACACAGGGGATGTAGTCTCTTAATCTTGCATGGACTCACACAGACTTAAACATACTCTGCAGCAGGAGCTGCAAAATTGCATGACTTCCCCACAAGCATTATCGCTATTTTTCACAAACAGTTTTAAACTTGGTTTGCCTGTTTAATACAATTGTCCTTACTCTCTATACACACAAACAGGATTCTTTTCTATGCCCTGACAGTGGATTCTGCCAGAGAATGATAGTGTAGAATAACTATAATTGTATTACATTTCAGTGATTATCAGCTATGTCTACCCTGTGTTTGTGCGTCAGGGCTAGTCCACCCACAGACGCGACCCACGCGGTCGCGTAGGGCACCAAGCATTAGGGGATGCCAAGGGCACTCTCCCAGAGCCATCCTTGGGGGAAGGGGCGAGAGGGGCAATTACCCCTGGCCCCACAGGCCCCCTCACAGCTGCGCTGTCCCCTGCCTCCTCTCCGATGACTTTGGCATGGAGCTGAAGGCAGCAGGGAAAGGGCGAGGGGGGTGAGAATGTGCAGAGCTGGCCTCTGCTCAGTGCCAGCTCTTCCCCTCCCTCAGGGTGGGGGACAGTTGGCCTGGGGCAGAGCAGACTGGTCTGAGGGCTGGGCTCCACTCTATTGCCCCTTCTTTGTGCTGGCTGTTCCACCCTAGGGGCTGGGCCGGCCAGCCCAGAGGCAGGGCGGGAGAGCAGAGGCTGGCCCCCAGACTGGTCCACTCTGCCCTTGACTCAGGGAAGGTGGTGGTGTGGCACTGGCCAACAGCCCTCCTCCCCCAGTGCTGGGAACACGCCAAAATTACAGGCACCTAGGGCACCAGAAGACCTCAGACTGGCCCTGGATATGTGTGTGTGCATGTTTTTCTCCTCCCGTTACAAACATGCATTTCTAGCAAAGATTTAATTTTTCTCTCCTTCAGTCCTCATTAGGATTATAAAAAATTTCATTTTCTCCATGGTGACTGTCAAAGTGACTGTGTAGTTAGTCACTGCACCTCATTATACAACAGAATAATAGAAACTTCAATCTTATTGTGGGGTTATTCTAAATGTGCTTGTTATTTCACTGTGTCTGCCCACAGGGTTGAAGTCCATGTAACCTACTATTTCTGATTGGATGTAGGAGGTAGCTGTCTCTTGTGTGACAAGCTAAAGGCCAAACAGAATATCAAGTCAGAGCCCACAGCGGAGAAAGCTTCAGAAAGGCCTGGTTCAACAGGAATCCCAGTAGATATTCTGGCAGACACAACTAGAATTTTTTCTCGGGATCCAGTGAATACAGGGAGCAGCCACAGCTGTCTCTCCCTTACCCCACCCCACCCCAATCGCCATCCTCTCCATCAAGAAGTACACTCAGTTCTATTGATGGTCTCTTTTGCTGACAGGTGTGAAGGTGGGGAAGAGGACATCACACATCTTCACACTCTGTTCCCTTTCATAGAATCACCTGTCAGAGCTCTTTCAGGAAACACTGCTTGCACTATCTAAATAGCTCTGTATCCTCCTCTTCCTTGACAGACTGCTATAGGATTGAGCCCATTCAACATCCTGGATGCTTTTGGTGAACTGTACTAAAAATACAAGCTCCACTTAGCTCTCCTCTACCAACAGTTCAGTAAAAGTATTACCTTACCCACCTTGGCTCTCTCAAATCCACGTACCAACATGTCTTAAAAAAACAAAACAAAAAACCCTTCCACCTATATTTTTATGCACCCTTTTAGTGATCTCTGGCTCAGTATATTGATTAATGAGACACTACACTAAGCACCCTCTTTCCTAGTAATAGGAGTTGAAAGAGTGAAGCAAATGTGCATTCCAATGGTTTGATTGGTGCAATCAGAGCACCACACTCAAGTAAACAGACAGAAGAATGACCAATCAATATGCTATTAAAAAACTGCCTTTTTATATAGTGAGTTATAAAACCAAGGGATTGGATGGGAAACAAAACACAGGCTTCCTCACTCCTACCCTTTCAAAGGTGATTTGCCTGAATGAAGGAAATGTTAAATTCAGAGGTTGTTCAGCTAACAAAATACGAAATACAAGACAAAGGGAAATAACTCCCATATGCTAACTCACCTTGCAGCTGGCAGGTACACTGTTCTTTATACACACAAACTGGGTATGTCTAAACTGGAGCTTTAGGTCAACTTAACCTTCCTTAAGTCAACCTAAGGAATGCTCCAGCCACATTTGGAATTTATTAAGTCTACTTAAGTGCTTCCTTAAGTCAATTTAACTTCACCTCAGAAGGTCGACTTAACACTTAAGTCAACCTTATTAAATTGACTTAAGCCAACGTAGACAGGGAATAGTGCTTAAGTTGACTTAATAAGGTTGACTTAAGTGTTAAGTTGATCTAGTACCTGCTAGTGTGGACATGTGCAGTCCAAAGGAGTTTTGAATGTGGATGCCCTAAGTCAACTTAACAAGATTGACCTTGTTAAGTCAACTTATCTGAGCCTCCAGTGTAAACATACCCACTGACTCCTTGATTCAGAACTCCCCTTTAATGACTACATGGAATTTTAAAATGTTTAGAACATGATCTTGTATCCTTATTTTTTAAGCAGTATTTCAGTGGTGCATTGAGCTTGTAAATAGAGAACAGAGTCCCATTGTGCTAGGAACTGTGGAAGCATGTAGTAAGAGACAGTAGATTCTTTGGGGCTGGAACTGTGTTAATGATGGGATGCCACAGATAATGAAACAAGCAGAGGGAGGCAGGATGAGGTAGAGTTAATTATAAAAGCATGTCTTCTCTTGCATCAGTTTCATGCATAGTGTAGGTTGTCATCTACCTAAGCATTATCAATAGGCAGTGTTCCGAGTCTTAAGGTGGAACAGGAAGGAGCGGACTGTTTGAAAGACTGCAGTTTTATTCTCAAAACCATACTTACGCTGGCAGTTGCTGAATTAGCATTACAAGGGGTCTCAAACTAATATTCTCTTCCTGCCTTACCCTTTTTATGCATGCATTGGCCGTGGTCCAATTCTAGCAAGTGCTTTTTAATTTAATGTTAACAAGAGTGAGCTTCTGTTTGTGGTGGAAAGGCAAATTTTCTTATCAATTATTTTAGCATCTGCCATCCTATATTTCTACTTTGATACACACTAAATAGCAGGCAGTTTAAATAAAGCATAGTTCCTTGAGAACAAGTGAGCCAGGAGACACTTCAGAATTATTAGAACCAGCATATTTCCATGCTGGCAGCCAGAGATATGTCTAGAAAATAAATTTCAAATATATGCATGCTCCTTAATCAAATTGCAACCTCTAAGTTACCTCATGAGAGATCACTACCTTCCAAACTATTTTCAATTATAAGACTCTAAACTAAGGCCTTGTCTATACTTGTCTCTGTTTCAGGCAGCAGTAAAAGGGAGATATGCAAGTTACATTTAAAAAAAAACAAAAAAATAAAAACAAACAACTTGCATATCTCCCTTCGATTTTCTAATGCTCACTTACCTTCCTATATCCACTACACTGAGTCAAAAGGAAATGTCATCTTTGTGACTCAGTACTACTCTTCTTCTGTGTCTGGACTTACTAAGTCGAACTGCAGATTGACTGAGCAGGTCTTGACTGACTGCTCAGTCAAACCTAGAAAAAAAAATCAAACTGACAGTGGCAAATTTGCCATCATCAGTGTAGACTTATCCTAAGTGTGAGTCCATTATAAAATATATAAATCAGTCAATTAAAATCCCATAGTCAAACCTTGCTGAAATCCCATAAGAATATGGTCTTTAACAGTAATTTTTAGGAATACTATTTATGATTGATGTACCTATTTTTAAAACCATCTATCCAAGTAAGTTTAGGATTTTTTCCAGTAGAGATTTTAATTATGAACTATAGACTCAAAGTTCTAGGCCAGAAGAGCCCATTAGATCATGTATTCTGAACTTCAGTGTATCACAGGCCATTAAATTTCAAAAGGGATAGCCGTGTTAGTCTAGTCCAGTGAAAAAACAAAACAAAACAAAAAATGTTAGTCTTAAAGTGCCACACAACTCCTTGTTGTTTTTTCATTAAATTTCACCCAGTTCTCCATACATTGAGCCCAATATCCCTTGTTGGACTAAAGCATAGCTTCCAAAAAGGCTCTGAAGAAATGAGGACACTGAGAATCACCAACTTCCTTTGCTAGTTTGTTCCAAATGTTAGTCATTCTCACTGTTCCAAATGTGCCTTATTACTAATTTGAATTAGTCGGTCTTCAGCTTCCAGCCATTTATTCTTATTACAGCTTTCTCTGCTAGATTAAAGAGTTCTTTAATTGCCAGTAGTTTCTCCCCTGGAAGGTACTTGTACATTATAATTATAAATTATACTGTTCTCTTGGTCATGGTTTATTAACTAAAGCCATCAAGCTATACATATACATTTACTTGATTTTCATGTGAACATATTGGATAGTAATTTTGTTACTGCTCCCCATTAATAGAGGACCAAACAGTACCTACCCTAACAGATGTACAAATTCTCCTTCCCTCCCACCATCATACTACTGAACTCTGTATAGTAGAAATACTCTATGGACCACAGGCACTGCTCCCTCCCTGTTTTTCCAGGGATAAGCAATACCTCACAGGAGAAAGAAAAAAGGCTATTCTCACACCTTGCAAATGCAGTTTGGGAACTAAGCCAAACCCCAAAATAAACATAGTAGTTATGGGAGGTAGTCCATCTCATTCCTTGAAGCGGAATGTCCTCCAGGTACTTCCCTGGAATGCAACAGATCAGCACCACCAGCAACTATGATCTAGCCATTGAATACTGAATATTCATTCTTAAAACCTATGATAGTTGGCCTGGACTATACCATCCTAAAAAGTTATCTGTTTATGCATGAGCACCTCATTGCTTACCTTACATTCTTGAAAAAATAAATGTGAATATCCCATGGGTAGTGCTATGCTGCACAACTTATTGCAGTGTACACAAGGTTGCAGAGCTCTATTTACAGAAGCAGAGCTGGCAATTAAACTGAAACTTGAACTTGGGCTGGGATTGGAGCTGCAATTCACTTTCACACAGGAAATAACAGACTTTAAATTTCTATAAAAATTAGGAAAAATATAATTAGTAGAAATATAGCATTTACTAGCCTTTTTAAAATTATTCTTATTTTTATTTGGACAAAATGTTTATTAGAAGTGTAAGTGTTTCTAAAGATGAAAAATAGTTCTAAAAATATTTTGAAGATTAAGGGCCAAATTAAGCTGTCAGTCCTTCAGGTTAGAACAAAGTAGTAACTCTTCTTGACTCACCAGAAATATTCTGAATTTAGACTAAAATTTCTTTCACCCTTTTAACCTTAAATATCATGTCATGTGCTAATTTTCCTTCTCAGTATAGCATGTCTGATGAAGCATTAAATACTCTTTTACAAAGCCAAACTCTAATTTTATTTCAAGGCTATTGCGATGCCTTTAAACCAAAAAATACATTTTTTTCTCCTCAATGAAAAGCTAGTTCCTACCATTGGGTAATACATTCATTCCTTTGTAGGTGTTAAAGCTCTACTGGACTTCAGCTATAATCTTTTTTCTTTTTCTTTTTTTTTTTTTTTTTGGGGGGGGGGGCATAGAATGAACTGCAAATGCTTTCATTTAAAGAGAAATGTTCCAGGTGATTAGGATGAATTTTCTCTCTTGTAGTTGTATTTTTTTTTATTTTATTTAAAAATCCTCAGTTTGTTGTTTACACATGTACATCCACAGGCAACAAAAGCTGCCAGTTAAGTGGTATTAGATGTAAACACTGTTAGGGACGTAATTAAATTAAAAAAAAAAAAAAGATCAGGAGGTTTCAATATAACAACCAAATTTCTCATAGTGTAGCGAGTCTTAACTTCCCTTAAAGCAGGAGTCTCAAACTCAAATCACCACAGGTATGTCTACACTTAGACTTGAATTCAAATTGATGACAATCAATTCAAATTCATTTAAGTGCATGGCCACACTCGCTTTCCTCAATTCGCACTGAAGTTCTAATTGATGAAAGCTGACTTTGAATTGGTCAAAACTCCTTTGACTTCAAAGTCCAGGTCAGTTCGAACTCAGTAGTTCGAAGTGACCCAGTGTGGCCACGTCGATTTGGACTCACTGAGTTCGGACTGACAAGGGTTGACCTTCCTCCCATGGTGCCATGGGGTGAAGCCACGTGCAGGGGTGCCTTCCCCTCATGTGACCAGCCAGAAGAAGCCACGTGCAGGGGTGCCTCCACCCCCCCCGATCAGGTTGGGGGAGGCAATAGGGTTCCTGTCCCCCACTCCAGGACCCCAGCCCCCACTCCAGCACTGCTGGTCCTGGCGGGAAGGCACCCCCATGCATGGCTTCACCCCAGCTGGTGATGCTGGCCATGAGCCCATTACCATGAACTGAATTTGCTAATTTGAATTGGAGGAGGGGCACCATGGTGGGTGTGGCAACATTGCCCCCTAGAAGGGCTATGCCACCACCCAATCCCCTGCCGGGCTCCAGCACTCTGAGCCAGGCAGGAAAAATATCCCCTGCCCAGCTCTAGCCCCAAAGCAGCTAGAACTGGGCAGGGGATGCTTTTCCCCATGCCAGGCTCAGAAGGCAGGAACCTGGAAGGGGATGTTTTCCCCTCCCAGGGCTCCTGGGACCAGGCCACAGCCCCACAACACAGTAGAGGCAGGGGAGAACGGATTCCCCTGCCCTGCGCTGTCAACGCAGCTGAGGGAATCCCTTCTACCCCACCGTAGCTGCACTGTGAGCGCTGGGCTAGAGGAATCCCTTAGCCCCATGCTGACAGCGCAGCAGGGGAGGGGGAGAAGGGATCCTGGCACACGGCAGGATCCCATGCTGCAGGGAGGGCACCCCTGCATGTGGCTCCTGGACAGGAGCCTTGTGGCTAGAGCTGGGCAGGGGATATTTTTCCCTGTGCTCGGCTCAGAGTGCTGGAGCCCGGCAGGGGATTGGGTGGTGGCATGGCCCTTTTAGGGGGCAATGTTACCATACCCACCATGGTGCCCCTCCTCCAATTCAAATTAGCAAGTCCAGTTCATGGACATGCTAATTTGAATTGGAGTTTCTCGTGTGGCCATGTCAATTCGAAAGGACTGAATTCCAACTAATAATTATTAGTTCAAATTGACTAGTTCAAATTCAGTAATTCAAATTAACTCTCCAAGTGTAGGCATAGACCATGAGGGCAGCATGATGACTAGTACATTAACCCGATGGCTGCACCACTCAAACCTGTTCACACAATGATACTGCAAATATCAGTAGCAATAGTGTCATTGCAGGCTGCAGGAAATAGTTTTAGGGGGCGCCCACAGCCTATGGGCCACATGTTTGAAACCCCTGCCTTAAAGTCTGACAGACTGGAAAAAGTGGATCACATTCACACTGCATTCTTATCCAAGATGAGAAGAGATCATAGAACAGAAGTGCAAATAGGTTGGAAACTTACAACAGTCAATTCTCTTTATAAGTGCTAAACTCAGTCTACTTACAACTAATTCACTGTGACATTTTTTATGTTCTCAGATTTATATTAAGCATGTTGTATAGTTCAGTGTATTATTTCTATGTGTTATAGGAATAAGTGTTTAGCTTGTTTCATGCTTAATATAGTCGCTACTTAAAAACAGTATCAAAAACTTTATTTTCTGTAAGGCATCAAATTGACAATCTTTTTTTCTGTTTTGTTTTATAACTAGATTCATTGTCTGTGATCAAATTTTTCTTCTATTTAGCAGACTGACCTTTTTTTTCCTCATCAAATAATTTAGAAGCAATTTTAATGAAATTGTCTATCCTTAGACCATACACGGGGTGAATACAAGCTATAACCAGTGAGTTGAACAATATGGGGATGTGCTAGTGCTACCTTCTGGGGAGATTATTAATGCCTCCTTGGGGGAGGACAAGAGGTTTGTTAGCTTAAGGGAAATTGCTTACTTAAGGGAAATGATCTCTCCAAATAGCACCTAATTTCTCAAACCTCCCATAAAAACTGAAGTTTTCAGATCTTTTCAGCTCTGGTACAGAGCCATCATGCAAAAAATAGAATTATTCTGATTGCGGAGCTTAATTGAACTTTAGCTGTGCACAGGGTCTTAAACAGGACTGCTGCTTCATGTAGATATATCAATGGGAATATAATGAAACAATTGTAGCCTGAGACAACCTGAACAATTCTTACTGGACAGATTAAAAAAAGTAGAATACTGATCAGGTACATACATCTGTTATCCATAAGGATGTTCTAGGCCAATTCTGCTCTCCATAAAACAGCAGCCCCTATTCCTTAAATGGGGGGTCTGTACACACAAGTGAAAAGAAATTTCAGCCTTGCAGCATTAGTGCTCTTGAGACAACTCTGCTATTTGCCTTGAACCATATCCAATACATTTTGGGATTATTTATAGCATGATTGTGGCTATAAGGATGGCTCTTTAGTGTGCTGTTTAAAAAATAAGTAGACTTTTCTTGTCTTGAAGTAGTACTTATATATTTTTTCTTTTAAATCCTAAACTGTAAGTAACCAATACATTTTGAATGCTAACCTTTAAATGATATTATAGTTAATATTATAATATAATACTTAATAGTAATTAAATATAATTGGTTAAAGAACAAAATGTTTGATTCATTGTCTAGTTCTTTTTCTCACTAGGATTATTACTATTACAAAAAAAAGTAGATGTATGATAAAAAAATTATAACTATCCTGTCCCCTCCCCCCAAATCAATATTTGAGCAATGTGTTTCCTAAAAATGTGTGTGTGTGTGTGTGTGTGTGTGTGTGTGTGTGTGTGTGTGTGTGTGTGTGT